>AP025071.1:27535163-27652162 GCA_036186865.1 Eustoma russellianum | reverse complement strand
TGGAGGGCGAAATCCCAGTGATCATATGCAAGCTGGAAACTATATTCCCTCCGGCCTTCTTTGATTCAATGGAACACCTGCCAGTTCATCTACCATACGAGGCACGTGTTGGTGGTCCTGTTCAGTACAGGTGGATGTATCCGTTCGAGAGGTACTCTTTTTTTTATGTGCATAACGTTCTTATGTGTCTAAGCGCAAGCATCTGAACATACATTCACTATATGAACAGATATCTCAGGCATTTGAAGCTGAACATCAAGAACAAGGCGAAAGTCGAGGCCTCGATGTGCAATGCCTATCTGACGGAGGAAGCATCGGCTTTTGTGTCTCATTACTTCGAGCCAGATGTCCCGTCGAGGTGCAGAGATGTTCCCCGGAACGACGACGGCATTACCAGATCCGGTGTCCTCCCAATATTCACACATCCGATCAGATTTCACGGACATGGAAAGGAAATGATATTGGGGGACAGCGAGCTGAAGATTGCTCATTCTTATGTTCTGCGCAACTGCCGGCAAGTCGACCGTTTCCAGAGGTATAAACGATATCCAATTTTATTTTGTAAAGACCTTGCGATACTCTATCCATTATGTTACAAAGATATACATGGTACTCATTCGTAATTTGCTTCAGCTTGTTCATTGATTTATTGCAACACCGTTCACCGGGTATATCGAGCGATGCAATAAACAATGAGTTAGATTCCAAGTTTGCTGATTGGTTCAGGTGGCATGTAAGTTTACATATTTGCCTGTTACGTGTACGATATGTGATACGCATTTATTGCCCCGCTGATGTATACTTACTTGTCGTTTTACAGGCGAGCAAAGGTCATCTGGCTGACGATGAGTACGGTTACATTCTGACAGCAGTAGCCGAGGGTCCATTTAACAGAGTCACGCGCCACGACATGTGTTTTGTCAACGGGTATAGATTCCACACAGTCTCCCATGCCAGCCGAAAATCGTCGGAGAACAGCGGAGTGTGTGTCAAGCGGTATGACAATAGCCCGGACGAGGATGACTTCTACGGCTACCTTACTGACATAATTGAGCTCGAATATCCGGCATTGCCTATAAAGCGGGTGGTCCTATTCAAATGCGAATGGTACGATCCAACTCGAGAAGGTTATCGCGTTGGCACAAAGGTTCACGACCAATATAAGTTGGTAGACATACACCAAGGGCGACGGTACAGAAAATACGATCCATACGTTTTGGCTAGTCAAGCGTCCCAGGTGTACTATCTATCGTATCCAACAACGAGGATGAATACGAGCTCAAAAGACTGGCGAGCCGTGTGCAAAGTGAAATCGAGCAAGTTTGATGTTAGTATACAGACAGGTTCAGATGGTATGGACGCCGCATTTCAAGAAGAAAACCCGTCCGTTCTAGATACGACACATGTTGAACTGCACAACCTCCCTCTAAATGACCCCAACGGCGGTTTCATCGAAATTCATCTCAACATACAACCGCCTGACAATATTGAAGACGTAGTCGAAGACGAATACGAGGATGAAGAGGACGACGAGCATGTAGATGAAGAGGAAGATGAAGATGAAGATGAAGATGCGTATGAGGATGCAGATGACCAGGAAGATTGACATTAGCCAAAATTTTTTATGTACCTCTTTATATGAAAGTGTGTATGTGTTGATGTACTTATATTCATGTATATACTACTTTATATTTTGTATTTTTTTTCAAAAATTATAACACCGACGAGTTACCGACGAATTGTTGCGTCGCTAAATTTGAAATAACGACGACACATGAAAAATAGCGACGAAACTAAATAGCGACGAACGTTCGTCGCTAGGTCGTCGCAAAATAACGCAGATAAGCTGAACTCCCCCTCTTTCTTCCCCATTTCCCTCCTTCCCCATTTTTTCCCTCCCCTCGGCGAAACCTCCCTCCCCCCACCGGCGAAACCTCCCTCCCTCCCCCGGCGAAAGCTCCCTCCCGCGGCGAAGTTCTTCGTTGACCTCCCTTCTTCGGTTAGTTTCTCTTCCTATTTCGTTTTTTTTATTTTAATTAGTTATGTTGTTTTTAATTTTTTTAATGTCTTGTGGGGTGGTGGTGCTGGGTGTGGGCTGGGCGGTGGTGCTGGGTGCGGGCTGGGTGGCGGGGCTGGGTGGTGCTGGGGCTTGGGTGTGGTGCGGGGCTGGGTGTGGGTGGGCGGTGGGTGCGGGGCTGGGTGTGGGTGGGCGGTGGGTGCTGGGGCTGGGTGTGGGTGCGGGGCTGGGTGGTGCCGGGGCTGGGTGGGTGGTGCTGGGGCTGGGTGGTGCTGGGCAGTGGGTGCGGGGCTGGGTGCGGGACTGGGTGCGGGGCTGGGTGTGGGTGGGCGGTGGTGCTGGGGGCTGGGTGTGAGTGGTGGGTGCGGGGCTGGGTGTGGGTGGCTGTGGTATATATATGTATATGTGTATAGAATTATGTATGTATATATATGTATATGGTATATATATGTATGTAGTATATATATGTATATACGGTATATATAGTGTATATATCTATATATGGGTATACATGTATTTGGTATATATATGTATATACGGTATATATATATATATATGTATTTATGGATTTTGTAGTTAATTTTCGTATTTGGGTATATAATTATATATATAAGTTAATTTCGTATTTACATATAAATATATGTAAAATTAATAGAAAATGTTTTTTTGGGTAGAATTATGTATGTATATATATTTTTCGTATTTAAATATATTTATAATTATATAATCTATTTTGGTATATATATGTATATGGTATATATATGTATATACGGGTATATATATATATATATATATATATGCATATACGGGTATATATATATATACGGGTATATATATGTATATGGTATATATATGTATATACCGGTATATGTATATGGTATACATATGCATATACGGGTATATATATGTATATATGGGTATATATGTATATGGTATATATATGCATATACGGGTATATATATGTACAAACTGTTTTGTAAGAGGTTTGCATATGATTTTCGGTATGATACTAGTTCAAGGTTGTTGGATTTGGATTTGTCTTTGGAGAGGCCATTAAGGCTGGGAAACCTCCGATAAACGCTTAAGTCATGCCGAAACGTTTAAAAATTATTAATATGTTCCTCTCAGATCTGATGGCTAGTGAGGGTTTACCGACGAGATCCACATATCCACCAGCTACACAGGACCTTCAAGGAGAGTTCGATGCGTTCTTTTCTCAGCATGATACGTATGCCTCGGTTTCGACCGCCGCTCTGGCTGCGGACGCAGACCTTTTACGGTCTGCCGACATGTCCGCACCCCCCAGACATACGACGCCGATGCCACCCACACCCAGCGCATCAGAACCTCATCCGGCGTCTGATGCGGCATCGGACCAGGGTGTCATACCAGGGCGTCGTCCCCTCCCTTGGTCACATGATACCCATAAGTAAGTAATGATTAATTTATTTAACATGTTTTCAAATATATTTCACACGTTATTTTTTCCTAACAACTTCACCTCTTTCAGGTTTGGATCGGACAATGGCGCGCTTTCCGGTTGCATCACCCGGTCCTTCCACCTGAGGCTTGACCCATCTGGATATTCCTGGGCCCGTGTCACCCCGGAGACACGTAGGTTCTACTGGGATGAGTTTCAGGTATTCAAATTTGATGAATTTCACTTTTTGATGCGTAATCAATCATTACTTTTCTAACCACACTTTTATTATTCCTCCGTATGATAATTGCAGAAGGCGTACAGCTGGCCAGCCGACATCGCCCACGACGTGGAGCAGGCCTGGCGGCATAGGGCCGCCAAACGCTACGGCGACTTCGTCAACTCCCTCAAGACCAAGTCGGAGCGTGACCCCACGTGGATAAGGCCTGCCTACGTATCCGAGGCCGTCTGGGCGGCGTGGGTAGAAGGGTGGAGGGACCCTGCTTACCAAGCCCGCAGCGCCCGGAACGCGGCGAACCGGCGCAGCGGCAATGTACAGGGCCCAGCACCTGCCACACACTCAGGTGGTTCGGTTTCCCACGCCACCACGATGCGTTCTATGGTGAGTATTTTAATATTGGATTATTTAGATTCATTGATTTCATTGGATTATTTACATTCATTGACTTAAGTGGATTATTTATATTTATTGAGTTAAGTGGATTATTTATATTCGTTGATTTCTTATGTTGCGCTGTTGTTTTTTTGGTATTCGTATATGGTTACTTTAAGTGGTACATGTGTTCATTTGCCTTTTTATTTTTATTTTTGATTTGACTTGGGAGAGGCCTTTAAGGCCGGGATACCTCCGATAAACGAATAGGTCATGCCGAAATTTTTAAAATTCTGGATTTCACTAACATATTTTGTTTCATTCTTTCAGCACGAGGAGACGGGGGAGTGGCCAGCCTCCTACGATCTCTTCTACAAGACGCATCGGAAGAAAGCCTCCGACGGGACGGAGGACTGGATCACGACGAAGGCCCGCGACATCAGTGTAAGTAGACTACGATATCATTTGTTTTTTCCTTAGTTTGTTTTATTGCTAAACCATAACAATTCTTATTCTCATTTCAGGACGAGTACAACAGATTACTCGCAGATAGGGGCGAACAGGCCGACAAGAACCGCGCTTATTGGGATGCGGTTCGGACCGTCGGCCCTCAAAATAAGAAGAAGAGGGAGGTGTACGGGGTTGGATCAGCAGCGCCGCGATTCTTTCCCGAAGTTCTACAAGCAGGTGCTTCCTCCGAGGCCAGCACCTCCGCGCCTTCTGCGACGCCAGAGGATATTTCGCGCCTGGAATCAGATAATGCGGCGCTGCAGCGTGAGATAGAGACCATCAGGACGAGGCATGAGGAGAGTGTACAGGCGCTGCAGCAGGCGCTTCAACAGGCGTTTGAGCATGCGCAGCGGCAGACGATGCAGGTGCAGGAGGAAACAAACCAGCAAATCTCGCACCTGTCGCAGGTAGTCATGTCTTTCATTTCCTGCTCCTCGCAGCCTCAGCCTCAGCCTCGCCCTCCTGATGGTCACTCTTCTCCGCATGATCCCCCTCCATCTTCCTCTGCATAGTTTTTTATTTTTTCATTGTTTGTACAGTCTATTTCATTTGTTGTATTGACATTTTCTTTGTACTTTTATATTCTATCTGACAATTTTACGGATTCTATTTCGTTTGTGTTGTTTAATTATACGAACTTGAATGCGCAAATACCGTATTACTGTATAATATTCGTACAAATGATTTAATATACAAAATAAAATATATTATAGAAATTAAATAATAATAAAAAACTTTTTAATTAATAATGTATTAATATTATTAATAAATCAAAAAAAATTTAAAATTTAATATTAAATAATGTATTTAAAATAATTATTAGTAAATTTAATATTTTTAAAAATAACAAATACCGACGAACCGGCGACGAAATTGTACTGTCACAGATCGGTAATAAAAAAACAAAAATTTAAAATTAGCGACGAAAAGACATATAACGACGACATTTTGCGACGAAATAAAACGGAAACAAAAAATAAAAAAATAATAAATAGCGACGGCAATACTTATACCAACGAAATTTTGCGACGAGTGTCTTTGTCGCAGAACCTTAATAAAAAAATAAAAAAAATACAAAATAGCGACGAAAATATTTTACCGACGAAACAGCGACAGCAGAAAACAGGTCGCAGCCCTGACAGTTTCTCGTCGCAGTTTGGCGACGATACACCGACAAAATTGTTTTCGTCACAATATAGCGACGCAGTGCCGACGAAATTTGCTTTGCGACAAGCCGTATAACGACCTTCATTTTTCGTCGCTATTTCGTCGCAATATGCCTATAGCGACGAAATAGCGACGTTTTTTGGCTGTCGCTATAGGCTTTTTTTTGTGGTGTTAATATTTGTTGTATTCCATTCGCTCTATTATTGTCGGTGCGAGACAGGTGTTAAACAATGTCTTTGTTTTTGTGTATAGTAATGTATGGGAAATAAATTTTTTTTTTTGACGGTCTGAAGTGAAATCATTGTGGTTCTAAAACAATTTCTTTGAGGAAAGCACCAAGTCACAAAAAAAAAAAACACATAACATAATGTCATAGAAATCACACGAATCCATAACTCTTAATTTGCACCAATTCACATTTAGGCTAAATTAAAATTTCTAACAAAACGGGGTACTATTTTATATGCTTAATTGCTCCTGTTTCTGATTCTATTTTTACGTCGCTAGAGGAGGTTGGTGATTCCGGAGAAACATTGGTAAACCCGTGGGCAGAAGTTCAGAACAATGTTTTCCAATTTTACTGGTGTTGTATAAAAGTATTATTTTTAATCAAGGGTTTTTTAATGACGTTGTTCAAAGTCAAATTGTTACACAATTATAACGACAGTTACTTTTTTCTGTCTTAAAAATATTAGTTCTTTTAGTCAAACGAGTATTTGTTTAAGCATCAAATTGAGACCAAGATTTAAAAATATTTAACATGTAGTTTGCCGAAATAGTTCTCACATCATTTAGAACCGAATTTTATTGAATAATGTATAAGATTATTTGGCAATTCGGTTTTAAGTGATGTTCGTCCAACCGTATGTTTGGCTAGGTGTGATAATATTTTTAAAATGTAGAAACTAATACAATGAAACACAGCACAAATAGTCAAAATCGAGGTCTAAAAATAAAGGTCTTAGAATCAAATCTTTAGAAATGCAAGGTTCTTCCCATTTTGTAGTGGTTTGTAATAAATAATTTGATTTTAACTGGAGTTTGACCTACCGTATGTTTTTTGGTTAAAATGTTAATATATTAACCATGATCAAGGCATCATGTGGGAGATGCAACCCATACAACCCAAGTCACCAAAATACAAAAACATCATAGGTCCCCAGACCCCAAACTAGGAGATGTGAGATCCAAAGTTGTGAGTGTTTAAGAACCTAAACAAATGAGTTTGAATCCTATGTGAAACATCCCTAACCACAAGAGATGTGCCCTCAAAAAGTAGTTTGTTCCTGTTGTGCCAAATCTAGTAAACAGCAGCAGCCAGACATACCTTCAAAGATTTAGCTTTGAGTGTTTTCCTATTCAAGATCCTCTTGCCCCAAGCCAAAATTCTGGGCAGGCTGTGACGCGATCGAGGGAGGCCAAACAAAGTCTGCAAATGTAACCAAACAGGACGGAAAGCAATACAGATAAAGAAGAGATGCTTCTCAGATTCTTCGCAACTACAAAAGAGGCAGGATTTATCAAGGGAGAAGTGCATATTGCTCTTGGTGCCCAATCTTTTCGACGCAGCTAACCACAAGATAAATGCATGTTTTGGAGTGATGGATGAATCCCAAACAATGGGATGCCAAGAAACAAGAACAGCCGAGTACCTATAATAGTTGTAAGCAACAGAAGTCTGAAATCTCTGCCCTTGATACCATGATTCCATAAGGAGCTGAGCTTGTAAAATTCCACCCTGCCTATTAATTAATTCATCCCTGAGTGTGAATATAGCCTTAATGAGAGGAGAATGAATCGAGAAAATAGGCAAGTTCCATAAGTTCTGCACAGTCTTGTACCTAGCATTGATCCATTTAACCCAAATGAGGTCTTTTTTGAGATGAAGATCCCAAAGATTTTTGATCAATAAGGCTTTGTTCCAAGCCTTAAGCTAAAGAATTTCCAAACCACCTTCAATCTTGGGAAGACAAATCTTCTTCCAAGAAATTTTGGACCTCTTATTCCCAAGGGGACCATCATCCCAGAGAAAATGAATACAAATCCTATTCACTTGATCAATGACTGACATTGGAACTGGCAAGGCACTAAGCCAAAAACAGTGTAACCCCTGCAAAACTGATTTAATAAGAACCACCTTTCCAGCATATGATAGATGAGAGCACTTCCAGAAGTTAACTGATTGCATGATCTTATTAAGGTAGGCAGAATAATGATAGAATTGTAACTTATGTCCAGCTACAGGGATTCCCAAGTATCTGAAAGGAAAGCTTCCAGGAGTGAAATTCGGACAGGTGGAAGTACTTGCACCATTATTCCCCATCCCTACATTATAGAATTTAGATTTGGAAGCGTTGATTTTGAGACCAGAATGATACCCAAATTCAGCAAGCTTAAGCATCATTTTGCCAACAGACACCTCATCACCCCGACAGAATAACATGAGATCATCCGCAAAGCTTAGATGTGTGAGCCTAAGAGAATGACATTTTGGATGAAAGTTGAAGTCAGGATCAAGGTGCAGCAGATTCAAAGATCTTGGTAAGTATTCCATACAAATAACAAACAGAAAGGGAGATAGAGGACATCCCTGTCTAAGCCCCCGCTTCCCCTTGATGAAACCAGCAAGTGAGCCATTAATGGAGATGGAATAAGAAGTAGTAGTAACACACTGCATAATCCAGTTGACAAAAACATGAGGGAAATTCAGGGCCAACATCATATCATGTAAGAAGTCCCAACTAATTGAATCGAAAGCTTTATGACTTGACCTACCGTATGTTTGATGAGGCGTTACAATATTTTTTTTGAACGGAAAAAGTAATATTGTGGTTTGTCTTTATACTTTTGAATTATACTTTTAACTAGGTACTTAACACATTAGTTTATTCATACATCCACGTATATGGTATGTATTGTGCCACATATTACAAAACTAATATTTTCTTTCTAAAAACGACATGTGAAAGAAACTTACAAGGTAATTTATTCCATGCATTTAACATCATAGTTTATTCATCATATATTTTATATAGAGCATCTCTACAACAATAACAACACATACCCAGTATATCCCAACGATAACAAAAGCTATCGTTATGGTCTCGGAAGGGTAATAGGCAGACAAACAATACCTTCATCCTAAAGGATAGAGAGTTTGCTTCCAATGGAAACCCTTGCTTTACATGTATCATATAGGAATATCTATGATGCCATAACTAGGGGTGTTGAACGAACCGAACAATTCGTGAACTGTTCGAGTTCGATTCATATTTGGTTCGAGTTCATTCTTTAATTTTACTTAAACGAGCTGAATTCGAACACATATTTGAGTTCGTTTAGCTAAACGAGCCAAACTGTTCGCGAACTATTGGCTCGTTCAAACAGTTATAGTGTTATCGAGCCAAACTCGAACCAATTTTAAAGATCGTTTAGCTAAACAAACCGAGTCAATAACCTAGAATTCGATTCAGCTTGGTTCGTTAACTTTCTTAGCCATAACGTCTATCATGCGATATATCAATATATCAAAAAAAGAAAAGTAATATTTTCTCTCAAAGAACGACACTTGAAAGGAAGTAAGCATTGGCGCCATACAGAAAAACAAAAGTAGGGGTACCATGACCATAATTAAAGCGGTTGGGATCTGAGGAGGTAAAAAGTGAGGCAAAATATGAGGCCTCCAATCACGCGCTGCCATGTGTACAAGTAACTATTTTTTAAAAACAAAAAAATTTTAAACTTCTCTCACTTTTGTACACGTGGCAGCGCTTGATTGGAGGCCTCATATTTTGCCTCACCTTTTACCTCCTCAGATCCCAACCGTAATTAAAGGACTCCTTTTTATTTTTGGTCTTTGGTCAAGCTAAAATCAGTGAAAAAGCAATCATTTCACACGTTCCCTCTAAAAACTACTTTGACCAGTTTGATTATTACACCATGATCATTCCCATCCTCTCCATTATGGCCACAAATTCATCATTACTTTAGAAGCAATGTACCGACACAACTATCAAATGAAATATAACACAAGACACAAATTTATTAATGCTTTAATATATATAAATTTCGTCGCTCTAGAGCATATTAAATCATTCCAATATCAGTTCCAACTGAGTTATACTGTGTGACACAAATTTATTACTGTTGGAAAAGTACTTAAAAGTACTTTAAATCTTGTGATCTAACATTGTATAATGTTATGTGACCTATTGATAGGAGATTGGGTGAAGTTTGGAGTGTTTTATGAACAATAGAAGGAAATGGAAGCGTTCCAGAACACTTGAAGCGCCTAATGTAGGCGGTCGAAGTTTTCTAGAACACTTCGAACGCCTTGTATAGGCGTTCAATGTCACATGGAGCGCCTATTGTCGCTTTGTATAGGCGTTCGATGTTACATGAAGCGCCTGATGTCTCCTTGTACAGGCGTTCGATGTCACATGAAGCTCTTGATGTAGGCGTTCGAAGTGTTCCAACAAGCTTCCAGAACACTTCGAACGCCTACATAAGGCGCCTAAAGTGTCCGTCTGTTCATAAAAGATGCAACTCTTGCACCATATGACATCTCCTTTTAATTAGAATGATAACCAACGATTATCAACCAACTTGGAGGTTAAATTCTCTGCAGAAAGGTGTCTTTAAGGTGTTGATTAACCACTTGAAGCCTATATAAAGAAGGCTTTGACATGTTAAAGATAGAAATGGAAAAAACACTTGAAGGTGATGAAACCTTAGAGAATTTCTACAGGAAATTTATTCTCCTCTTCTTCTCTTCTTTCCTCTAACAACAATCATTTCTATGGACAAGTTCAAACTTTCTCTTGGAGAGCAACCAAAAGGAAGTAAGCCGTTATATGCTGGGAAGCATTTGTCTGAAGTTCACCTTGCTCAATGGTGAAGACAAAATTGCTTTAAGTTCAGAGACATCTCGAGTCTCGTCTCGGCTTTATTCTTCTATTTGTCTTTCTGTCAAGCGTCATAATATTGTTGATTTCTTCATTCCAGCATCTTTGACTATCACATTGTTGTTGGTTGCATATGTTTATTGTCACCAAATTCAATCGCATTCTTCAAATACCAGACCCCTTTGTATGATGTTCTTAGTCATTTTATTGAACATCAAATTCATGCCATAAAGTGATTTGATTTGAATATCTTTTGTTCATTTTTGGTACCGTATCGAGCCAAATTTTCCAACAGTTTTAAAGCAATTTTTGGTTGATATGGTTCCCAAACGTTTCTTGGATTCCAATATGATCAAGTTTGATCCACACAAAGAAATAAATTTTATAAAGAAGCCTTGTTCCTTTGTCAATCTTCAATCTCATTTCCAACAAAGTGTGGGGGTTGGATCATTGATGAAAATATCTTAAAAAATCATTATTTCCATAATGGGATGAATGTGATATCATATAAATTTCCTTCGGCCTGTGGGGGTGGATACTATTCAATGTTGTCTTCATGTTCGACGTCAACTGAAGAAACTCCATAGGAGAATATAAACATGCAACTCCTACACTATGATGGAAGATGAAAGCTAACAAGGTGGAGATAGCGGCATACACACGGAAACAAAAATTACAATAATAGAGTTTATTTTGTGTCAACCAAAGAAAGTTCAAGGATACAAAGAAACAAGAGAATTACCAACATGATTGTTGGTGGCAGATTAAGAGGAGAAGTTTCTTGGAGTATCAACATGATGGATGATAAGGAGATCACAATGGTCTTAGGTAATATTATTGATAGTTCCTCGGAAAGAATGATAGATTATGTCTGTCAAGTTTATTGCAACCAGTAGAGAGATAGCTTAGTTTCTTTAATGATGCACTGTAAATCCAATACTTTGGATAGTAGAAGGTGCACTTAAAGTTAACTTTGTCTATAAAAACTGGAGTTGGCAATATGTGTGATATTCTTACACGTGTAGAAATGATTTCTGAGTCGCTATCAAACCAGAGTTTTAATGTTGTTTTGTGCTGCATATGTGATTTATGAGTCTTAATAGATTTGCATCTAGTTTATGTGAAATCGTTTCATGTATGCATGGTGAGAGACAAGAACATGAGTCGTGCTAATCTATTGAGAAAATGAAGGAAAATACTAAGACATAAGAAATATGTTTTGTATGATTGTGAAGAAATAGACGCATGTATTTAATCCCATTTAAATATGGTGTTAAATATATGTTTTAATGTGTGTAATTTGTTTTGCATTTCAACTTAGAGTTTCATGAACAGAGAAATTGGCCTAGAAGTTGAAATGTGAAGAATGCTATTTGTGTATAATAAAAGTATTCTATATTAAAGAATAAGAAATCTAAGAGGGAAAGATTAGATAGATTGCTTTCATTCTTCATGAATAAAGTTACTTGTTGAAAATGGATTGACTGAGACTAGTTGCTAATGATGAAGATAAACTTATGAAAATACAGTTTTCTAGTCTTAGACATTTGTTCTTTGTGGTAAAACTAGCTAATGTGCTATGTGAAAACTAAAACCTAGAAATCATGAACGTTGGATTTCTATTTTTAGTTGTTAGCTTTTAGAAAATAAATACGAACTGAACTCGAACAGTTCGCGAATTGTTTGGTTCGTTGAACAGCCCTACAAACCGCTATAAATAAATATAGTTATTGGGCCAATTTTCGAAACCGAAAGAAAGACTCTGAACAATTTTTCATGGGAAAAAAAATGAGGGGCCTCAACCCAACAGATGTATCTCCAAACGTATCTGGTTTCCTCGCCGACAATGTAAGTTTACAATTTTTTTTTTTTTTTTTGTGTTTCAAACATTCTGGTTTATGCTCTCTATTACTTTTGCGCATGTTGACATTTTAGGTATCCGCTCCACATTATATATTAAATGAAGTGAAGATACAACTTGACATGAAAAAGCAAGTCCTTTTCTTTTTTTAAAAAAAAAGAAAAAGAATTCCCTACAATTAAATTGAAGTTATTTCACAAGTTCCTTAACAAAATTTATACTTGATGAAGTCCGAATGATAATTTATTAAAATATGCACGTCGACGGTGCCTTTATCACCTCTAACAAGTGTTGCTTGACATCTGTCTTTAACTTATTTATTTCTTGTAACTCTTGAATTAGCAAACAGTAAACATAATTAGTATTCATACTTATCATTTATTTTGTGATTGATGTAAACTAATGTAAAATTTTTTTCATGCTTCAAAATGATTAAATTGGTACTGGATTCATAGTTTGGAAAGAGGTAGATGTGAACTTGTTAAGCTGAGTTGAGCTGACCTGACCTGACTGACCAGCGCGGCCGAGCTGACCTGACTGACCTGTCCTACGATCTGTCCTAGTTGACCTGACTGGCATGTGCGGCCGAACTGACCTGACTGACCTGTGAGGCCTGCTATAAGACTAAGCTGACCTGCCGGAGCTTGTGGAAATCATGACTGCCTAAGTCAACTATGATTGGATAAAGATTGTGGATCTTTATTATCTAAACCCTTCATAATTATCTGTTGTAATTGAATTGATTTGTATATATTATTACCATATGTAGAAGATTTGATTGATAGAGATTAACATAATATTTTAGGTAATGCTTATCTTCACATGTCTAATTGTACCCTATAAATTTGAGACGTTGAATGAGAACAAAGTAGATTTGAAGTGCCAATCTATTCTTTACATGGTATCAGAGACAGTTTAAAATGTGGACTCACACCTTCCCTGGCCCATGATTGGCCATTTATTATCTTTCCTCACCCAAGTCCAGAAGTTCATGCCTGGCTTGTGGTTTGTGATTGAGGACGGGTTCTAAGGCGCATGTGTATGTCAAACCACGTTGCCACGTGAGGGCGGGTGTTGAAAATATTGTTCCGCATCGGACACTTTGGATAAAATACATTTGTTATATGAGGATGAGGTACCACCACCCATTGTCTTAAGGTTTTAAGTGGACATGAGTCTCATCTTATGTAAGCCCAAGGTTCAACGTGGTATCATGAGATCGTCAACATATACCAAGCGCTCTAGACGCACTCAAGGCATATCTAAGTCACTGCTTTAACATGAAACGCCTCGGCCTCCTGGAGTATTCCTTGGTCTTGAAGTTGCCCGTAGCCGAGTTGGGCTGTTTGTCTCCCAATGCAAGTATGCTTGTGACATTCTCTATGGTTGTGGTCTGCTGGCGGCAAATATTGCGGCTACCCTTCTCGAGCAGCAACATCACCTGCCAAGCTCAGAAAAGCCCGGTCTTATATGATCCTTTCCCCTATCGAAGGCTCGTTGGCCGTCTCATTTATCTCTCAGTCACTCTCCCTGAGCTCTGTTACGCAGTCCATACCTTAGCTCAGTTCATGAAGACTCCACGACTCGATCATTGGAACGCGCTTTGAAGGTTGTTTGTCATCTGATAGATAATCCTGGTCAAGGCCTTCTCTTTTCTTCTACCAGTAATTTTTATCTCACTGCTTATTGTGACTCGGATTGGGCAAGCTGTCCTTTCACACGCCGATCTCTCATGGCATATATTATCAATGTCGACTCGCTGCTCTAATTTCTTCGAAGACAAAGAAGCAAACTACTGTTTCTCGGTATTCTGCGGAAGCTGAATATTGTGCTATGACTTACACCACATGCGAAATATAATGGCTTCTCGACCTTCTCAGCTTCTTGGGATCCCCTCATGATGGTCCTCTTACACTCTTCACTGACAGTCAATCCGCGTTACACCTTGCACATAATCCAACGAACGAAGCACATTGAGGTTGATTATCATTTTTTCCTTGATGCGATCGTCGCTAGTCTCATCCGCCCTTCCACATCAACACATCTCATCAGCTTGCAGACATCCTCACGAAATCTCTTGGCACTTATGAGTTTTGATTTCTTCTCTCCAAGTTGGGTGTTTCGGATCTACGTGCACCAACTTGAGAGGGGGTGTTATGATAAGCTGAACTGAGCTGACTGACCAGCGCGACCAAGCTGACCTGACTGACATGTCCTGCGGCCTGTCCCAGCTGGCCTGACTGACCTGTGCGGCCGAGCTGACTTGACTGACCTGTGAGGCCTGCTACAGGACTGAGCTGACCTGCCGGAACTTGTGGAAATCCTGACTGCCTACGTCAACTATGATTGGATAAAGATTGTGGATCTCTATTATCTAACCCTTTCATAATTATCTGTTGTAATTGATTTGATTTGTATATATAATAACCATATGTAGAAGATTTGATTGATATAGATTGGCATAATATTTTAGATAATGCTTAGCTTCACATGTCTAATTGTACTCTATAAATTTAGGACGTTGAATGAGAATAAAGCAGATTTGAATTGCCAATCTATTCTTTACGTAACTCTATAAGATTTTCTTCTACGAGACATATAAACTAACAACAACGGATGCAGTTGGTATAAAATGTTACACTTGCATTTATATTTGTTTTTATGGAAGTTCCTTTTGTATTCATCTCTTTAATATGTTTGAATATGAAATAATGTGCACTGAAAAATATGCGCAAGCCTCTAAGACAACGGTTAATGTTGTTGTTGCATTTTGATTAACTAAACTAAACTAAAAATAAATTAACTAAACTGAACCATTCAGACTAAATTAATTAAACTAATACCACAGTAAAGAAAACGATAAATAAATAAAGGCTTTGTGTCTCTAACAAATCAATATTTCAGAAGCATAACCGTATGGTTATTTTTATTGTAGAATGTCTTTATTTACAATATTTCAACAATCAAAATTTCAAGACAAAGTCCGAGGCATGAAACAAAGATGCTTGGGGAAAAGATTCTTTCTAATTCTCGACAACTCTAAAACCCCTTTAAATTTCCAAATATTTGGGGACAAGGTAGATTGTTCATCACTGCCTTTGTCCCCAAAAATTCTGATCTTTGGCCACTTTCTTGCATGAACTTGATGATCATCATGAGCTAGAGGAGAGTTGGGCAACGGTAATGAAGAACTTTGAACTGCTGGTGGAGGACATGGTGGCGGAATCACCTCAGATCTCGGCGGATGTATGGGCGTTCCGGGCTGCATTTCCCATCCAAATGGGACATAGCCGTCGCCTTCCGAGCTTCTGTAATATGATCGGAAGGATTGCTCTTCTGCAGAAGAAGATGCAAACAGGATTTTGCTTACTAGAGAACGTTCTTGTTTGTCTAGTGTGAATGCTGTCTTATGCTCCCGGCAATAGTAAACTTTTGTGTTCTCTTCATCCTATAATTTCAAAGTTGGCATCAACAAAATCGAGTAATGAGTATTCATACGCGCACGTACACATACACACATATATCTATATAAGGTTTGGAAATTTTCAAGTAGTATTTTTTCGCTTTCAATTGTTTGTCTTTGTCAATCAAACTTGCATTTAACATTTTGCAAACCGTTTTTGAATTTACAGAACAAGAAAACATGGTACAATGTGTCAACGTCCTAAAAAAGAGAAGGGGAAAAAACTTGAAGCGATCGGTTCATCATTATTTCATAATGTACGTACAAACAAATTTTACCATGGTCAATGAGCAAGTATGATTAGTTGATCATTAACCAATGAAATGTGTAGAAAATTTATGGGCCCCTGTTTTGGCCAATCACCCCTCTTGCTTGCATGTAGATAAAACTTATTTGTCATCATTTTATTGGGTCACTAGTTGATCAATTATCACAATAAAATTTGTGTGTACGTATAATCAGTTGCACGGACGTCCACATGGCTACAGGCTGGGAATCATAAACAATAGAGACTATTCTTTGCACTAGGTTTATGTTATTTCCCTACAATACGACTTCATTGGACTTGTTGAACGTCCATTTTGCAATTGAAAATCTAGATCAGGCAATAAAGGATGCGTTTTTCCTATAAGTTGATCCTTAATATTAAAATTTTAATTTCACATGTCATAGTCATTAGGATTCGTACTCTTCCATGAGGTGTATAATAACATCGTGAATAACGTTTTGGTTTTACAGAAATAAGAAATATACAGAACTACACACAGTCGTTCATTACAAATTGCCGGTCCCCTCCCCCCCCCCCCCCCCACCCCCGGCGGGTGGATTTAAGCAAATAGGAGTACGTATTTTTCTCTCTTTGTTATTTTTCGTAAGATTCAGTAAACCAACTGAAGAAAATCGCATAAAAATTTTCATTACATTCACATGGCCACTGGCAGGGAACTATAAACTAGAGACTAATCGTGACACTAGGTCAATCAATCAGAAGTTGACATGTATGAGTGAAGTTAAACTTTTTCTTTATAATGTAAACCTCTCATGTCACGATTTCATTAACCGGTGTAATAAAGACATACTTCATATCAAAATTTCCAAGGAAGAAACTTCACGGGACTGGTGAAAAGTTCATTTTGCTACTGGAAATCTTCATAATTAAGGATGAGCCTTTCTCATTCTTTTGTTTTTTTTTTTGGGGGGGGGGGGGGGGTGGGGGGGTTCAAGCATGTTTTGGCTGATCTATTGCATGTATAAAGTTAACACATAGCCCCTGAAGAAATAGTAATAGTAATAATCTAGCATGAAAACAGAAATACTTATATAAAGAAATTGTTATAGTAAGACGAACCAGTATAGCTGTGATGTTCCACGAACCACAGCAGAAAGGGCCATCAAGTGACTCTCCTTTAACATTGGATAACTCTATAATCTGACTGTTGGTGGAGCTATATGTCAAAGATGACGATGAACATGCATTGTCAGAAGACACCCCAAAATCTCCATCAGATTCACCAACACCAAAATGCTCTAAACCACCATCCCCCTTCTTGTGTCCGAAGATTATTGTCCTGATTTTGTTCCAAAGTAGGTTGGACCTTTGTGTATCTTGAATCTGGTCAACACGAGGTTTTGGAAATCCGGCGCTGAGCACAGACGGAGGAGGGCTAAGAGGGGGGAGCACCTCCTCATCTGGCACATCCTTAGGAGTCCCCGGCAACATCTCCCAGTTGAATGGCACCCCTTCTGCACGCCGGTAATAAATATGAGAAGATCTACCAGTTGATGATGATGGTGCTCTTGAAAGTATATGACTGAAAAATTTTCCATCACCTTCAAGAACTGAAACCGACCTTCTATCACAGTTGTTCTTGGTTATCATCTTGCAAAATTAGATATTCTTTGGGTGTCTTGTGGAAGGAAGTCAGCGCTCAGCAGCTATGATCTTACTCTAATAGAAAAGAATGCCTAATATGTGATTTTCAGGTGAAGTGTGTGGTGTTTTATGTACTTGTAAAGTTTTCAAGAGTCAAATATAAGGGTCTTCATGAACCATTAGATTATGATGAACCGTTCTAATATTTGAGATATCATTAAGGTTAGAGAGGTTTAGACAGAATAATATGGGCACCTTAGAGTATATATAGGTGCTTAGACACCCTCTCAACTTTAGGTTGACTTTGCACTTTGTGTTCAATATTTGTCTATGCAGGAACATATAGAGTCGCGGTCTCTCTGGAAGCGAACTCTCTATCCTTTGAGAGGGAGGTATTGTTTATCTGCCTCTCAATCTTCCAGACCCTAACAATAGCTTTTGCTGTTGTTGGGATATGCTGGGTATGTATTGTTGTATTAAGTTACAAGTCATTAACCTACAAGACTTGTGTGCATGAACGTAGCCATTATAGTCCGTGTGCTAAGGCGAAGGATGAGAAAGATGGGCACATGGTCTTGTTGTCTTGGCGATGGAGGTGAATGATTGTTTGGAATTGCAGTTTTGTATTATCTTTTGTCAACGACAGAAAATTAGGAAGAAATTTTTGCATGTTTTTTTCTTCTAGTTGAAGTGATAGTGGTTTTCTTTTTGTCAGAAAGAAGCAAAGAGCACTGTTGTTATGAAGGTTACGGTAACCATTTCAGCCATGATATTAGCTTTGAAAGGCATGTGCAATTACCAGAACCTTAAGACAGGTGACTTGACTTTAGTAGACTTAAATATGTTTGATTAGAGGTGTCAATCTCAGACACGGTACGAAAACACGACTCAAATCTGACACGTTCTTCGCAGATGTAGAGCCTTGGTGGGTTTCGTGTACAAATCGGGTAAGACCTGAAACTTATCCGCTAAAAACAGGTCGTGTCCAAATACTTGCGGGTCACCCATTTATACCCGTCGTACCTGATTTTTAAATATATTTTAAATATAAATCATAAATTATTAAAGTAAAAATTATAAAAGAAAAAAATCCTAAAACCTAAAAACCTAATCCCTTCGTTTTTACCCTCGCAATTGCCCTGGTCGCCCCTACATTGTTGTTTCAATAATAAATTGTAACAGTAGTCATTTTAAATCACATAAAACCTGAAAAATACGCAAAACCTAAAAATACCTGAAAAGTACACGAAATGACACGTATACGACCTGAAATATTTGTACTTGTGAAGTTTGTGAGTATACCTGACACGACACGAAACCTGACATGTACAGGTTTGGGTATCTACTTCCATACTCGTGAAGAAAATGGGTACGATATAGTCTAGTACTTTGATATCCGAAACACGAAAAACACTAAACACGAAACACAAAACACGACATGTTTGCCACCTAAATGTTTGATCTTTTGTGTTTAGACCTTTTGCGTCTAAAAGGCCAGGGCTAACCCAATTGGACCAAATGCTAGACATGTTAAAAAATTATCATTAACTAATACGTAAAAGATAACATTTTAAAACTCACTGCTTAACTACATAGACCTTTTATTTATGTGAACAGTTCCGATTGGTCATACTTGCCTTTACTCCATGGACTATCATCAATAAAACCATAGTTTTACTACACTACATTTATGCTAAATGACCAACTTCGTTTGGTACAAATCGTTCAGCGACGTGGGTGTTAGAATATGTTGAGTTTTGATGATTTGCACAATTTGGCACATTGAACAACCCATTAGGCGCTTCATGTTTGTTGTTTGAAGTCAGTATACTTCGAACGCCTACATTAGGCGCTTAATGTACCTTGGTGGAGTCCAGTACACTTCGAACGCCTAGATTAGGCGCTTTATGTGAAGTGTCTGGATCTGCGAACACTTCGAACGCCTAGATTAGGCGCTTCATGTGAGTGTTTGAAAAACTGGACACTTTGAACGCCTAATTAGGCGCTTTATGTGACCTGTTGAAAAGTGCGAACACTTTGAACGCCTCTTTAGGCGCTTTATGCAGTCCACTATGCCAAAAGTACTTTTCCCCTGGCTGGGCACGTACTCCTATGTACTTTCTCTGATTAAAAGTCAGAGTTAGTTCGAACAAGCGTGAAGTGCCACATTAAGCGCTTCATGTGACTTCGAACGCCTTAAGAAGCCCACATTAGGCGCTTGATGTGACTTCGAACGACTGTTCATTTTCACATCAAGCGCTCAATGTCACATCGAACGCCTGTGCTTTTGCACATTAGGCGCTTCATGTGACCAACGTTACAAAGGTCTTGAACTTCACTTTTTAACATCAGTTGACTCTTTGTACCCTCTCTTTTTAGTGTCTTTTTTGCAGACTCCTCTCTGTTGAAGTTTCTCAGGTTTCCTTTCTTGGCATTCATTTTGAAATCTCTCCAAGAATGTTGCTACATGCCAAAGGGAGATCTCCAATGATGAGGACTCACCAACACATGATGCCAAAACCCATTAATGTCAGTGCAGAGGGTTTCAAACGGGAAGAAACTTTGAAGTTGATAAAATAGGGTTTCTTCCACATTCTTCTCCAACTTTCTACTACACAAGCTCTCAAGTCCTCTCAAGCTCAAGCTCTCAAAATATTTGTAATCCTTGTATATCTTTACTTTATTGTTGAGAGTGATTATTGTAAGAAGAAGAGTCTTCTTCTTGGTGAGATTTTCTGTGAGAGATTTTGGTAGATTGTTGGTCAAGGAGCAAGGGTGCTCTTTGTTTAAGTTTTCTAAACTTTGAAGGGTTTGTTGATAGTGTGTGGTGCACTATTCTCCCTACAAGATTTCTTTGAGGGCAAAGAAGATCTTTGGAGGCAAAACTTCAAAGTGTTAGAACTCTTGGTTGTGGTCTAGGCAAGGTGCCTAGTTTGTATTCTTTTGATTTTGTTTTGGTTGTTGTTTCCCCCAAAAGAAATAACAATCCCCATTTCAAAATCCTTCTTGTGAAACATCAAGAAGGTAGAGGAGTAGAGTCTCTTGACTTGAACCTCTATACATACTCGTGTTCTTTCTTGTCTTTCAAGTTTTATCTTTCTAAAGAACACATCCAAGTATTGGTTGCACTCAAAAACGAAAAATAGCCACAAAATATCCATACTTGGTGAACACACTATTCAACCCCCCTTCTAGTGTGTTCTAAGGGACCTAACAATTGGTATCAGAGCCTCATCTTGCTTATTTGAGTCCAAATACAAGATTTGATCATTTCTAGTATGGATCCCTTTGTTTTTGATGATTTGGGTTCTCCTACTGCTGAAACCTCCAGAAGAAGGAGGCAGGCCTCTGTTGATGAGGATGTGAGTTCTCCTACTGCAGATATTTCCAGAAGAAGGAGGCAGGAAACCCTATTCCCTTCTATCTCAAATGTTCATGTTAAAGTTCCCATGTTTGACCCTTTGAACTACCCACTGTGGAAGTCAAACATGGAAACGTACTTGCGTTCTTGTTCTCACAGAATATGGGTTGAGGTCTCAAAAGGATCTATGATTCCCATTGATATTGATGATCCTTCCCCGGAGGAGGAGTTCCAGTTGGCCATAAATAGCAAGGCTCTTGCTATTTTAAATAGCTCTCTTTCCACAAATGAGAGAGCTCAGATTCAAGGTGTCCAATCCGCACATGAAGCTTGGACAAAGCTTGAGATGATCCACGAAGGAACTTCTCAAGTAAGAAAGGCCAAAAGGAGACAGTTGATAAAACAATTTTACAACTTCACTGTCCCCAAAGGTGAAAAGATTGAAGAGTCCATCCAAAGATTCACCAAACTTGTCAACCTTCTCAAAGCGGTTGGCAAGAAGATAGAACAAGAAGATTTAAATCATTGCTTCCTAAACAGTTTAGGAAGAGAATGGAATGCAAAAGTGACGGCCATCGAGGAGTCCAAGGATCTTGAAACAATCACCTTGGACGAGTTATACGGGAATCTCATCACTTATGAGATTCATTTAGATGCACAAGAAAAGAATGATCCTATTCGCCATTCCTCAAAGGCGTTGGTCGTAGAGTCAGAGGACTCGGATGATGAAGTCGGACTTCTTGTCAAAAGATTCCGACGTATTGCAAGAAAAAATGGTGACGAAGCAAGGAGATTCGTCAAGGAAAGATACCCCAAGGACAAGGTGAAGGACCAAGAGAATAAATGCTACAAATGTGGGAAGCTTGGTCATTTCATGAAGGATTGTCGGGTGAAAGAGCCGCAACTCAAAGACAAGAAGGCCATCTACCAAAGGAAGAAGGCCTTGCAAGCGGAGGTAGCCCATTGGGAGAGTTTTCTTTCCGGATCCGAAAGCGACAATGGCGATAGGGATGATCTTGCACTCACGGGGGTGGTGGAAGATGATCTCGACAAGGAGTTCTTTGCACTAATGGCCATCGACGATGACAAGGAGGTATGCAACATTTCATCTCATTATAAATTTATTGATGAACGAGATGATTTAATACAAGAAAATGATCTTCTTGATTTAAAATATCAACGTGTCAAGAAAGAGTTTAGAGCATGCATAAATGAGTACAATGACACGTTAGAAAATCACATTGCATTGCAACTTGAGCATGACATATTTTTAACAATGCATGTGATTGCACTTGAAGAGAAACATGATTTGATAAAATCATGTGCTCAAGCCCTTGAGGATAAGAAAAATGTTTCAAGGGTAGGTGCTAAAGAGATAGAGAATAAAGATGCATCTAGGCCAAGCATGAAAGTCAAACCTAGTGTCATGTATGCATCTAAGAAGGGAAACAAAATGGAACAAAGACAAGTGATCAAGGAGTCTAAAACCTCCTTGAAAAAGCAAAGGCACATGCCTAAACCAAAGGCTAATGCACCAAAGGTATCACAACCTTTGGTCCATGTTGTGAAACAAAAACCTTCTACTATTCCAAAGAAGGTGGTTCCTAAGAAGGAAACACGACATGTGCCAATGCACAAGCATGCACCAACACACAAGCATACTCCTACATGTTTTTATTGCAATAGGAAAGGTCATGTAGAGAGAGTATGTAGAGCTAAGAATAATAAGAATCTTGTGTGGGTGCCGAAAGGCGAGATGAAGGTAACTAACCTTCAAGGACCCAAAACAAAAAGGGTACCAACTTCATATGGTTCTTTTGTAGGCCCTAGCACTCAATGGAGAAAGCGAAGACAAGAAGGTCAAATGGGTCGTGGACAGTGGGTGTTCCAACCATATGACGGGAGACAAACGTCTCTTCCATAGACTCACTATGCAAGACGGAGGAGTTGTCCACTTTGGCGGTAGCAAAGGCCAAATCAAAGGACATGGTATTGTGGGTAACGATTCCTTCTCTCTAAGTGATGTCTTATATGTTGTAGGTCTTAAGTTTAACTTGATAAGTGTCAGTCAACTTTGTGATGCTAATTATGAGGTAACGTTTTTGAAAACAAAGTGTGTCGTGAAAAAGGAAGAAAAGATTTTATTTGAGGCTTTGCGTTTCAAAAATATTTACAAAGTTAGCATCAATGATTTGGTTTCTCAAAATGTATCGTGTCTAGTTGCTAAGAATGATTTGACGCAACTATGGCATAGACGTCTCGGACATGTATGTTTCAAAACATTTAAATTTATTTGCGAAAATGATAAAGTCCGAGGCCTTCCAAAAATGAGTTTTGAAAACAATGACTTATGTGACACTTGTCAAAAGGCGAAACTTGTGAAAACAAGTTTCAAACCCAAGACAAATATTTCCACCTCCAAGCCCCTACAATTGCTTCATATGGATTTGTATGGGGATGTTGGAACAAGAAGCTTGGGTGGCAAACATTACACCTTCGTGGTTGTAGATGACTATACTCGTTATACGTGGGTGATGTTTCTTGCTAAGAAAAGTGATGCATGTAGTGAGTTTGTAAGTCTAAGTAAACGATTGGAAAATCATGTGGGTGACACCATCAAAACCATCCGTAGTGATCGTGGTGGTGAGTTCGATGGTGATTTCGAAAGGTTTTGTGTGTCCAAAGGATACTCTCATGACCTTTCGGCACCTAGAACTCCTCAACAAAATGGTGTGGCCGAACGGAAAAATAGAACTCTACAAGAAATGTGTAGAGCAATGTTAAACGAGTTCGGATTGCCCAAGTATTTTTGGGCCGAAGCGGTTAATGCCGCTTGCCATGTGATCAATCGTGTCTATTTGAGACCATACCTAAATGTGACACCTTATGAGCTTTGGAATGGAAAAGTTCCCAACATTGGGTATTTCAAAGTCTTTGGTTGCAAGTGTTTTATACTTAATACCAAAGATACTTTGGACAAACTTGACCTCAAAGCGGATGAAGGTATCTTTTTAGGTTATGCCTCAAATAGTAAAGCATTTCGTGTTTTCAACAAAAGGAGTCAAAAGGTGGAAGAATCAATCCATGTTAAGTTTAATGAGTCACTTAGTGATGAACCTAAACTTAATGAGGATTGTGTAGAGGATGAAGATGTGACTCCTCAAGAAGAAATTTTTGAGGATGTTCCTATGGTTGTTCCTCAACGAGAAATCGTTGATGATCCTCCAAATGGAAACATCTTCGTTGACTTGAGAGTTGAACCTCTCGAAGGCACTCCTCCACCTTGTGTAAATGAACTTAGTGAGCCACGTAGAAGTGTCTCCTCTACTCATGTTGATTCACAAAATGTAGAAAATGCATCAAAAATTCCGGAACATGAGGTTCATGATGATAATGAAGGTTCATCTCTTCCGGAACATGATCAAGAGGAAGTTGGAGGTGATGTATCCAATCTTCCTAGATCATTTAAGCACAAAAGTTCTCACCCTCAAGAGTTAGTCATAGGTGATCCAAATAGAGGTATCACCACACGAAGGCAATATAGAGAGAATGCATTTGTCTCTCTTATAGAGCCTAAAAATATTAAAGACGCACTTCTTGATGAAAATTGGATCTTGGCTATGCAAGAAGAATTAAACCAATTTGAAAGAAGTGATGTTTGGGAGTTAGTTCCCAAACCACACGATCATCCTATTATTGGTACGAAATGGGTTTTTCGTAACAAGATGGATGATCAAGGTAATGTCACTAGAAACAAGGCTAGGTTAGTTGCTCAAGGATACCGTCAAGAAGAAGGTATTGATTTTGATGAGACATTTGCACCAGTAGCACGACTTGAAGCTATTAGAATGTTATTAGCATATGCTTGTTATAGAGATTTTACACTTTACCAAATGGATGTTAAATCCGCGTTCTTGAATGGTGTTATTCAAGAGGAAGTGTATGTTGCACAACCTCCCGGGTTTGAATGTCATGATTCACCACATCATGTCTTCAAACTTAAAAAGGCTCTTTACGGCCTCAAACAAGCTCCAAGAGCTTGGTACGAGAGGTTAAGTACTTTTCTTCTTAATAATGGTTTTTCAAGAGGTAAAGTTGACACTACTTTGTTCATAAAAGAACAAGGTAGGAATCATTTAATTGTTCAAGTATATGTTGATGATATTATTTTCGGTGCTACTAACAATTGTCTTTGTGAGCAATTTGCTAGTCTTATGCAAGGTGAGTTCGAGATGAGCATGATGGGCGAGCTAAACTATTTCCTTGGATTACAAATCAAGCAAACCAAAGATGGTGTGTACATTTCCCAAGCCAAATACACAAGAGACTTGCTCAAAAAGTACAATTTTGGTGAAGGAAGAGAGGTGAACACTCCAATGAGCACAAGTGCAAAGCTTGACAAGGATGAAAAGGGAAAACATGTCGAGGTAACCTTGTATCGTGGCATTATAGGTAGTCTACTTTACTTAACGGCTAGTAGACCCGATATTTTACATGCGGTATGTTTATGTGCTAGATTTCAAAGTGATCCTAGGGAGATGCATTTTATTGCGGTAAAACGCATCCTTAGATACCTTAGAAGTACTTTGAAATTTGGTTTATTTTATCCTAAGAATGCATGTTTTGATTTAAGAGGTTATTGTGACTCCGATTATGCGGGGAGTCTAGTTGATAGAAAGAGCACCTCCGGAACTTGTCAGTTTCTTGGTGATTGTCTCGTTTCTTGGTACTCCAAGAAACAAAACAGTGTGTCTCTCTCTACGGCGGAATCCGAATATGTGTCGGCCGCCTCGTGTTGTGCACAATTGTTATGGATGACTAACACGTTAAATGATTATAACATTCACTTCTCAAAGGTGCCAATTTTGTGTGATAACACGTCCGCCATAAATATTGCACAAAATCCCGTCCAACATAGTCGGACCAAGCACATTGAAGTGAGGTATCATTTCATCCGTGACTGTGTACAAAAGAACTTGGTAAGTGTAGAATTTGTTCCTACACATGACCAACTCGCGGACATTTTCACGAAACCCTTACCTAGTGATGTCTTTGTATCTATAAGAAGTAGGTTGGGGTTGCTCAATATGGGTTGATAAAACCATCTTGAGTTCTGAGCATGAAAATTTCAAAATTTTCAAGATCAGTACACATAAAGCGCTTCATCATACTCTCCTCAGGCGTTCGATGTCACATCAAGCGCCTGATGTAAAGGATGTCACTTGTTCGAAGTGGCATCAGGCGCTTTATGTTCCTTTATTAGGTCGTTCGATGTAGGATTAAGCGCTTTATCTGAGTGTGTTCACTCGTTCGAAGTATCATTAAGCGCTCAATCCTCCCTTTCACTGTCGTTCAATGTGACATTAGGCGCTTCATCCTTTCATATGAAGTCGTTCGATGTCACAATAGGCGCTTTAACCCTATTCTTACACTGTTTTTTCGCCGCCTTTTCAGTTTTTCGCGCCATTCAAGGACCATCAATTCACCAGCCGCCTCCTTCTCTTCCCACTTTCCCACGTTCTGCCATCTCCTCTTCCCCATTCACTCAAACTCTTCATCTTCTTCCTCTATCCTCTCTCCCACTCTCCCACTTCTCCTTATTTTCTTCCCCCACCATTACTCCATCAACTCATCCTCTTCCTCTCCTCACCTTTAAAAGCCAACCTTCTCTTTTCTTTCCTATCACTCATCCTCTTCATCTTCCTTTGAATTTTTTTTCGAGACCTCTCCTTCCTCCAACAATGGCTTCCGCTGGTCCTTCCAAACGCCCAAGAACACAAAAGCGAAAACAAACGGCTGGACAAGGCATTTTCGAGCCTCCTGAAATCACAGTCATTCGAGAAGGGCTCACCAAGGACAACTTTCCTTGGTTGAAGAAATTTGAGCCCGACATCAAGAAGCCTCCACGCACCATTGACAAAGGTGCTCATGTATCCTACTACTCCGGCATGCTATTCCGAGAATGGGTAGCATCAAATCGTCTTATTATCCCTCTGAAACTGCTCAATCTCAGCAATCTTCCTGAGAAGAGCACTGCTTTTGACGTTGTTCCTCTGTTGGAACATCAGGGCTGGACATCTCTTTGGTCCAGGCCTGATATGCAGAAATACTCCCGCGAGCACACCCGGCTATTCTATTCAAATTTGTGGGTCACTCCACAATCTGAGTCTCAACCTTTTTCCCTTAACACTGTTATTGATGGTACTCCTCTCAGCTTCACTATTCCTGAAATTTGTGAAGTCCTGAGAATCCGAAACGAGGGATTGACTGATTTCTCTGTATTTGACTGGAGTGTCAAATACGGCGTCCTTGAGCAGGACGTTAAATTCGATTTGGGGTATTTCCCCTCCAAAAAGACTCAGAACATGCCATTGGTGGATCGCATTCTGCTAGCGGTGGTCACCTACTGCATTAATGGTAAGGCCACTAGAAATCCAAGCAACATGAATTTCTATGTCTCTTACCGTCTCAAACATCTGTCCCAGCTGAATCTAGCCTGGATTTTCATAGAAGTCATGTTTGCAGCGCTCCGAAAAGGGTCAAAAGCTTTGCCTTTTGCCAATATTGTCACAATATTGTTAAAATCAAAAGGCGTTGAAATTTCTGATGAAGACTTGACCCAAGTTGCCAAATCTGACGTCTATGATCACTACAACATCGCTCAGGCTGTTGATTCGCAGAAACGGAAGGCCACCACCATTCCTGATGAAGATGAGGTCGCGGAGGGACCTCAAGATGCTGCTGGTGGTAGTAATTCTTCGGAATTGCTATCACGCATTGCTGCCCTTGAACAGACTGTTCAACAATTGCATCTTCGTGATGCCGAGCATGAAGCTCGGCATGTCCGGAATGAAGCTCGTAATGAGCGTAATGAACTGCGCATGACTGCATTTTGCAATGCACTCATGCAAGTCTGTCCATGGGCTCTTCCTCCTAATTTTGATGATTTAGGGGGAGAAAGTGGTGGTGCTGGTGGCAGTGGTGCTGGCGGTGGTGGTGATGCTGGTGGCTCGGGAGATGTTGGAGGATCCATGGGTGGATTCACAGATTTTGCCGCTAGCGTAGGTTTTGGCTTTAGTGGCTTTACACCACCAAGTGGTGGTGCTATGTAATTTGTTTTCCTTCTGTTGGTGTCATATTTTTTTTCTGCAATTTATTGAATGAAAATTTCATAACTTGATTTTATTGCTGATGTTCATTTAAATTGTTCATCATATCATTTTGTTCAAGTTATTTTTTTTCTTTCATTGCACTTAGTGAGGGGGAGCATATATTAAGGGGGAGCTTTGATAAGCTATGCATGTTGTGAAATCATCAAAAAGAGGGAGAATGTTAGAATATGTTGAGTTTTGATGATTTGCACAATTTGGCACATTGAACAACCCATTAGGCGCTTCATGTTTGTTGTTTGAAGTCAGTATACTTCGAACGCCTACATTAGGCGCTTAATGTACCTTGGTGGAGTCCAGTACACTTCGAACGCCTAGATTAGGCGCTTTATGTGAAGTGTCTGGATCTGCGAACACTTCGAACGCCTAGATTAGGCGCTTCATGTGAGTGTTTGAAAAACTGGACACTTTGAACGCCTAATTAGGCGCTTTATGTGACCTGTTGAAAAGTGCGAACACTTTGAACGCCTCTTTAGGCGCTTTATGCAGTCCACTATGCCAAAAGTACTTTTCCCCTGGCTGGGCACGTACTCCTATGTACTTTCTCTGATTAAAAGTCAGAGTTAGTTCGAACAAGCGTGAAGTGCCACATTAAGCGCTTCATGTGACTTCGAACGCCTTAAGAAGCCCACATTAGGCGCTTGATGTGACTTCGAACGACTGTTCATTTTCACATCAAGCGCTCAATGTCACATCGAACGCCTGTGCTTTTGCACATTAGGCGCTTCATGTGACCAACGTTACAAAGGTCTTGAACTTCACTTTTTAACATCAGTTGACTCTTTGTACCCTCTCTTTTTAGTGTCTTTTTTGCAGACTCCTCTCTGTTGAAGTTTCTCAGGTTTCCTTTCTTGGCATTCATTTTGAAATCTCTCCAAGAATGTTGCTACATGCCAAAGGGAGATCTCCAATGATGAGGACTCACCAACACATGATGCCAAAACCCATTAATGTCAGTGCAGAGGGTTTCAAACGGGAAGAAACTTTGAAGTTGATAAAATAGGGTTTCTTCCACATTCTTCTCCAACTTTCTACTACACAAGCTCTCAAGTCCTCTCAAGCTCAAGCTCTCAAAATATTTGTAATCCTTGTATATCTTTACTTTATTGTTGAGAGTGATTATTGTAAGAAGAAGAGTCTTCTTCTTGGTGAGATTTTCTGTGAGAGATTTTTGGTAGATTGTTGGTCAAGGAGCAAGGGTGCTCTTTGTTTAAGTTTTCTAAACTTTGAAGGGTTTGTTGATAGTGTGTGGTGCACTATTCTCCCTACAAGATTTCTTTGAGGGCAAAGAAGATCTTTGGAGGCAAAACTTCAAAGTGTTAGAACTCTTGGTTGTGGTCTAGGCAAGGTGCCTAGTTTGTATTCTTTTGATTTTGTTTTGGTTGTTGTTTCCCCCAAAAGAAATAATAATCCCCATTTCAAAATCCTTCTTGTGAAACATCAAGAAGGTAGAGGAGTAGAGTCTCTTGACTTGAACCTCTATACATACTCGTGTTCTTTCTTGTCTTTCAAGTTTTATCTTTCTAAAGAACACATCCAAGTATTGGTTGCACTCAAAAACGAAAAATAGCCACAAAATATCCATACTTGGTGAACACACTATTCAACCCCCCTTCTAGTGTGTTCTAAGGGACCTAACAGTGGGTAAAGATATGTACTAAATATTATGTATTACAAAATAGTGACTTAATGAGTAGCGTGAACATGTGAATGAAGAAATCATATGACGCAAATATATCATTAAGTACAATCATTACATACAATTACATAATAGAACTCATCAAGTCAAAAGTTCCATGAGCGACTAAATTCTCACATGGCCTGGAAATGAATCTCGGTTTAGACTTTCTTAAACAATTGATACTCCAGAAAGAAACAGTTAATAAGCGCAATTGTCATGCCCTTAAACCAGATCCGACCTGATATAAATTAATCAAACTATAATTCACGCAGGTCATCGGTTGATACACTACTAGTATCAACTTTATCTAAATTACACTCCTTTTCAAACAGAAACGAGTCTGACACGGAGAGAGAGACAGGGGGAGTGGGGGTGCAGGGGCGGAGGGAAGGGGGCCTGGGGGGCACGAAAAAATTATATAGATAGGTATGTGTAGTTGTATTTTTGGCCATTCAGTTCAAAGTGTGTCTCTGCTTGACAGAACATTAACTCTCTGTTACGTGGTCACATAGTGTTTAGCGTTCGATTATGCTAAGTGACTAAAATGTGTCTAAAACTTATCAAACTGCGAGGATAGCGAGAAATCAGATATTCAAAATACTGCAGCGAGTTTGATTGATAAGATGGACTCTTTTGAGTTTGTATTTGTTGAAAAGTTTATGTTGAAAATTTTAGGAATGACAAGTACATTTTCTGAGATTTTACAAGTGAGAGATCAAAACATAGGGTGTGCTCTTAATATGATCAACGGGGTAAAAAAGAGCTTACAAGAATATAGAGAGGTTGGTTGGGATAATTTGTTGAAAGAAGTATTTGAGTTTTGTGAAATACATGAAATTGATGTGTCTAATATGGAGGATGTTGTCATTGGCCGGTCTAGAAAAAAGCGTAAAGGTGGTGAACCGATGACATACTTTCATCATTTTCGTGCAGAAATCTTCATAAAGATACTTCATTTATCTTTATTGTGTTGATACATATGACATTGATGATTAATTTGTCTATATCGCAATTAATTTTTATTCATATAAATTTTTAGGTGATTGACATTATTGCTGTGGAAATGGATGAACACTTCACAGAGGCAAACACGGATTTACTTAGATGTGTAATGTGTCTTGATCCTTCAAATTCTTCAGCGAACTTTGATCATGGTCAATTGTTGCATCTTACAGAGTTATATCCAGATGACTTCACTACCTTGGAATGAATGGAGCTTGACAATTATATTGTCGATATGAAATCAAATGAAGTATTCTCTAATATAAATAATCTTGGAGATCTTGCAAAGAAGATGGTGGAGAAAAATTATCACAATTACTTTACTTTAGTATATCGATTTATCGAGTTAGCACTGATCTTACCCGTTGGAATGACTAGTGTTGAAAGAACTTTTTCTGCAATGAATATCGTCAAGACTGATCTACGCAACCGGTTGAGGGATGACGTACTATCGGATTGTTTATTGTGTTACTTTGAGCATGAAATCTTTAGCACCATTGAAGATGAAGATATTATGCAACGATTTCAATCAATGTCATCTCGAAGAACTTTTTTTGCGTCCCTTGGCAACTCTTTCTCGTCCTACAATAAGCAAATAAAAGGTATGTATTGATGTCTATTACTATATTCATTTAATAATTATGATCCGTATATTGTTTGTTGTGTAATTCTTTGTACATTGGTTGGTAGATGTGTTTTCTTTTACATGTTTTGTGTTATAATACAAAAATATGTCTAGAAGATTTTGTCGGTTTTCCTGTTCTGAAACGGTGGTCGGTGGTATTCCTATAGCAAAGCCTATCAGTGCCCTCCAAGAAGGGACTTCTGGCTCCGCCACTAAGAGTGGGGGTTTATAATCGAGATGCCACAGCTTAAAGCACATACTAAAACCATCCTACCAAGTCAAAGCAGTAAGAAGTGCAAAAAGGAAACAAATGGGTGTATAAGAAAAAAAAACATGTGAACTGTTAATTTACATTTGTTAGATTCGTGAAACACACTAGAAGAGGGGTTGAATAGTGTGTTTATCCAAGTATGGTTCTTTTCTGTATATTTTTGTAATAGAAGTGTTTAAACCAATACTTGATGCGTTCTTTGAAGAAAATAACTTGAAAGAATAAAAGAACACCAAATTTATAGAAGTCAAGTCGAAGACTCTACTCCTCTACTTTCTTGCTTTGAACAATAAGGATTTTTGAACAAGAAAATTGTTATTTCTCTTTGGGGGAAAACAACAATCAACAAAAATACAAGAACAAGCAAGGTTTAACAAACTTAGCTCAAGAACAATGAACGCTCAATTCCTTTGAAGCCTAGCCTCCTTAAGATCTTCTTTAATAAGACACTCGAAGTGAATTCGCACTCAGAGACATTTCTTCATGAAGCTCTTTATGTTTTACTGAAACATTCTGTATAAATACTTCATGAGATAAAGCGCTTGATATAGCGTTTAATGTTTCTGTAGAGAAATCTGCTCGTCATGACTTCGCACTTAAGGTCACAACTTCATGAAGTGCTTTATGTTTTTCTAAAAAAACATTCTGTCCGAAAACTTTGTGGGATTAAGCGCTTTATGGAGCGCTCAATGTTCCGACAGAACCTTTCTGTTTTGAACCTTTAAGACATTAAGTGCTTAATGCGGCGTTTAATGTTTTGAACAGAGGTTTGCTGTCAAAACCTTTTGAGAACCAAAACAGTTGAAAATTCAAAGGCAATTTATTACACAATTTTGAAACTTCTACATTGTGCAAATCATCAACTATATTGTGCAAATCATCAAAACTAATTTGTCTCAATTTAAACAACAACAACATTATGTAAGAAATAAAAAAGAGAAGATTATCCCCTGAAGAACAAAGCATTAGCGTGGAATAAAAAACATTGCATCATATTAACTTAGCATAAGCAAGAGTTATATGACAAAGCGTGCATGTTAACCATACAATTAAAAAAATTTCTAAACCAAGGGTTAGACATGTTACTCTTCTGAAAATTTGAACAACATTGTGAAGAAGAAACCGTGGTCTTTCGGCCGCATGTCCAGGCAGATATATATCATCAGTCTAGCAGAATCAGTTATCTTTCAAGCTATAGTTTCACAAGTCCTGTAGATCCAAGAAGACCAGAACTTAAATGTTTGGAAATGTAAGATGCTCATTGTAGCTACCAAAAGTCTAGTGTGAACTTCTTGGTACATGTTTTCCTCCTTGGTGAGAAATAAATGAATGGGGAAGAAGTATATATGGAGGGGAGAAAGACGTAAAAGGCTTCATGCTTGAAGCATTATACGTCATTGTTACTCTAACATCAAAACCCTAGTCATTCAACATCTTATACTGAGGTTGCAGGAAATTCCAACGTCAGCCCAGTTTAACATTACACGTACAAGGCCAGCTAAATATATGTCTGGCTTGAAGTATACTCAAGCTTGTTTAAGTCATCAAAATCCTCGTCTTCTGCAAGAATGAAATGGCCGGATTCTACCTGATTAGAATCATTATATCTGGGGCTGGCTTCAGCTCTGTGCTTAGATTTGAAATTGACAGCAAAGAATCCCCTCCCCCGCCCCCGGTTATTTATAAGGGCATTTCAAAGAGTAAAACATATTCTCCCCCGCCCCCGGCTATACATAAGGGTATTCAAATGCTACAACTAATTTCATGCTCAATCAACCACATCGAGATTGCAATCTTATAAAAGTTCAATGGCAGAGTTGGTGAATATCTTGTATGGCTACATAAGTTGGATCTTGAGGTCAAGTACACGAAGTTGAAGGAACACTTTATTGAGTGAAGCATGTTGAGGTGGTAACTCTGCTTAATCGAGTTTTCAACTTATCCGTCCTAGTCTCGGATGAAGGAGGAAGGTTGCGTTAGGTTGACAGCTAGTAAAAAAAACTCTATCATTAAACATGATTATAATTCAAACAAGAAATTATGCTAATACTAAGATGTTCTCCGTAGAACGTACCTATTTTATGAATATAGTGTCTCGGCAAAGACCGATGCATCTAGGTGGTTTGGTTTTAGTGTCAAATAAGAAGGGGTCCCTGTCGCTTGATCCGAATGCAGCGATAATTGAGTTAGGCCGTTGTATCTCCTAAAGAATTCGGATGCAGTGAAAAATAAGCATGAGTTCTTAGGCCGTAAGTTAGATACTAAGAGAAGAAATACTAGGTTAGATATAAGTATTATACTAGAAACATGGAATATTGAAACTCTAACAAGAAAGAGATAGTGGACACGATGATAATGAAAAAAGTAAATATTTTATGTTTGCAATTAACAAAGTAGATGGTGAAAAGCTAGGATGGTGGACAAGCCAGGATTTGAACTCTGGCACACAAGAAAGAATGAGGAAAGAAATGGTGTTTGGGTTATTATGGATGCCTCAGTAAGAGACGAATTAGTAGGTGATATTTGGAAAGAAGATATAATCATAACCTTTAAGTTGGTGCTTGAAAAAATCTATATTATTAGCGTATATACTCCTTAAGTGGGTTTAGCATATGCTATAAAGGTTTAATTTTGTGACGATTTACAAGACGTAGTACGTGATATTCCAATAGGTGAGAAGATCTTTATAGAAGATTTAAATAGACATGTAGGTAAAGAGAATAAGGATTACAATGAGATACACGGTGGATTTAGTTTTAGAAACATGAACGATGAAGGAAGATCAAATTTGATTTTTGCATTATGTGGTATGATCTTATAGTGACTAACATATTTTTCAAGAAAAGATATAAACATATGATTACATTCAGAAGTGGAACAAATAAATCGCAGATAAAATGTCGTAGAAGAGATAGAAGAGCTTGTAAAGACTGTAAGATGATCCTAGGAAAATTGTTAACAATGCAACACCGTTTTGTAGTGTTTGATCTCTATATCTAACATGAACGATTTAGAAAACAAAGGCTTGTAGAATCTAAGATAAAATAATAAAACTTAATTGAAGCTAAGCAAGTAAGTTTAGAAAATTAGTTTTAATGAAAGAAGCATTAACAAATTGAAGTAGTGATGCAAATGAAGCGTGGGAGGATGTGACGATAATTATAAAAGAAACATCGAGAAGTTTATTTGACGAGTCAAAAGGTCGAATATCTGCAAATAAAGAATCTTGGTGGTAGAAAGAAGAAATGCAAAACAAATTAAAAGACAAGAAAACTAGTTATAAGACACTTCAACGTTGCAAGAATCAAGAGAATTGGAAAAAATATAGACTGACTAAGAAAGAAGAAAAACAGACCGTAAGTAAAGCCAAATCAAAGACGTTTGAAGATTTTTATAAATGGTTGAATATGAAAGAAGGTCAAAGAGATACAAGTGTGTGTATGTAAACTATTTTGTTGGTTTTCCAGCTTAAGCATTTTTAATGTTCTTATAAATCGATACTCTCATGCAGGATGGCACCGTCTAGAATCCATGTTTCGTCTGCACTTGCTTATGGTAAATCACCAACAGGAAGAATTCACAAGGGTATCTGTTCAACATGGATGAAGGCATTTCTTCAGTCGAGCATTTTGTTGGAGTCATAGTCTGAAGAATATGGTGGACACCAAAGACCGAGACCATGCAGTAGAATGCAATGAGGCATACCATTATTTCGGAGGTGCTCAGCTTTCATCATCATCCCCTTCACCAACCCAAAAGGGCGAACAATGAAGAAGCAATGTGGTAGATTGCATTATCATAGATCGTCAGTATGACTCTTAGCAGCCGCAGTGTGGACGTTAGAGTCCTGCTGTCAGCTCTTTCGACTGGAACCGACTTAGACATGACACCATGTGTGCACCTAAGAGGACGTTGATTTTTCTGATTTACATTCTCCACAAAACTCTTTGGAGTTGTTGAATCCTTTGAAATCAGAGTATAGCCTTTTCCCGCTAGAAAGGTTGGGGAGGCCGAGGCATATGCAGCTCAATGTCCTAGGTCTCTAGGTCCATTTAAAATATAGCGACTGACCAAGTTAGCGGACATCGCTTCCGTTTCACTATGATAACTAAAATCCAAGAATGACATATGTTATCAGTGACACCAGGAAAACAATGAGACATAACATGCAGGCTATAGACTTATATTGCTACTCCATTCAAATTCATTACATGCCACCCATTTTTTGAGTCATAACCTTGTCATCAATCATTTGCAACTGTGTCCTTGAACTAAGCAATATACATGTGCACGATATATTAGGGATAACGAAAAACCCAATCTGGCTGTTGGTAATTTGCTGATTTTCTAATGATAGGCGGATCTGTCAACATCAGACGGTTCTCCTAGCCGTGCACCTAATGGTAGAGCATGATCTACTTAACGATGGGTATTATCAAGGCACAATGATAAAGAATATTTTGCTTGCACAGCTTTGATATCCAGCATTTTCTTTTAACATTACAACGGAGGTTACGATTGAAGATTCATGTCCAACAAGATTCAACCTAGCATGTATCCTACATGCAAATGAAACCGCTCAACCGTGCTTATAATAACACCCATTGCACATAATTGCAGTAGAAGTAATAACACTACATTACCCTAGCATTTGAATACACGATTGACAAAACTCGAGATGAAGCAACATTACAAGGGTGCATACACAAATTAATGCAGTTGGAAGAACTAATTACCAGATTATCAATCACATTCTACAGCTGCAGACAAATGCGTAGATTGAACAACGCTTTGATTACCTGAATAAGGAATAAGGACGCTTGGATCTTTTAGTCCTTATAAAGGCACCCTTGCTATGACCATGCAGTGAACAAAGACGAATTGGTTCAGTTTGCCAGTCCTATCGACCTTCTTCCTCGCAAATAGAACATAGAGTGAAGAATGTAGCCCACGATGGCAACAATGGTAAAATACTAGACATGTTATTAGAGTCTTGCGACTTGATTAATATGTGGGATATGATAAATCTTTCGACAATGAAGCAGCATCAAACAGTCAAGAAATCCATGACTGGCTTCAAGCTCAAACACACAAGTCAAAATGACAGCAACCAGCTAGACAAATTTCATTGTGCAACCAAGTTAACTAAAACTTACAAGTTATGACATCATCATAGTGCAACAGAAACAAGGATTAGATGAAATACAAATGGTTCTCTGTTACATAATTGACTCAAATTAAAACTGTCATGCACCGACTTAATCTACCGTGCTCCAAAATTTACTTCTCTGACGAGTTTGGCCCTCTCTTCTTTCCAAAGCCAACAACTGCAAGTTAACAATTATAAGTTAATACCATTCTCCTAAAAGCACAAAAAAGCTTCCATACAAAAGTTGATGATGTACAACGCGAACCAAACACACAAAAAAGAATTGCTATCAAGTTACACAAAACATAGATCCATGAAAACCTAGGACGAAAATATTATCCTCCTCTATTCAACCACCCTCAAGCTAAAACATTCAAATGATTTCCTACACTCAAACCAGCAAAATCGCCATAAAAGAAAAATTGACTAGACCCATGAACAGAATACCAATAGCCCCCTCCATACTAATATTTACAAGTACCAAGTGATTGAGAACTAATAACTTTTCCCTGTAAGTTAAAATTTAGCAGGACATCATCAGCCTTTTTCCATTGATCAGCTGCTTAAACGAGCTACTAATATTTGCATTTTTTGCCATTAATTGAGTAGACACCTACATTTACAAGTTCCAAGTGAGCACTACTAATAACTTTAGACTATATTTTAAAATTAGCATTAGAAGGAAATCATGAGACTTTTGTGATTAATCAACCAGGTCAAATGAACTACTAGACTGCATTTTTTTTGTTACTAGAACTACAAGAATGTATTTAACAGTTCGATCATCTAAATAGGCCTGCTCAGATGCAAAGAGCTCAGCTTATAAAACCAATGAAATGAAAAACGAATGCAAACAATAAGAACAGGAGGATGATTAAATAAATTTTTAAAAGAAGAAAGTAAATATTACCAGCGGTGACGAAACGGCGATTGTATTGCATCCGTTTGTGAGCACGGCCACGGGGCTTCTTCTTCTTGTCCTGCTTCGCCACCTTTGGCGTCTGCCCCCTCACCTTACCGGCGCGAGCCAACGATCCGTGAACCTTACCTGATTTTATTCAATTCAGTATAACAAAAGGAATCAAATCCAAACTGAAACGAATCAAATGAATGAAATGAATTAAGGTGAGAAGGAGTATTTTTAAGGTACCCATGGTAGAGAACCCCGAGAGATCTCACGCCGACTGCTACGCGTAGAGGTGTGTGAAAGAAAGATGAGAGTAAAGAATCTGAAGTTAGGGTTTTAAAGTTCCAGTTTTACATATAGGTTTGAAGACTACTGTTAGCCTTGGGTCTCATAAAGCCCAATGGGCCATTATCTCAATTGTTTGTTTTTTCCTTCTCCTTCTCCTGTACTTTTACCCTTTTTTTCTCCTTACTTGGGGAAATTTCGATCTTATATATATTCAGAAGTCCAACCGTATGTACATGAGTGAAAACAAAAGAGCTGACTACTCGTTTCAGAACTTTAAAACATTAACCCACTCCGACTTGGTTTGCTACAGTCAACATAAGAGTTCTATGGGTCATCCGAAACAAACTCTGTGTGTTTCTGGGTATAGTTGCGCACATCCGACTTCCATACTCTGCTATAGATGGAAGACTCTAAAGCAATAGAGTAATATTGTTGTGGTTGTTTCATCGTGTGAACAAAATAAAGAGGATCAATTTCACTCCAATTGTTTTCATGTCTTGCTTTCAATCTATGATGCCAAACTCCATACACGATTTCCCGAAATAGATATTTCCATTCTACAGAGGGGTTTGGATCACCATAATTCTTCCTTAAGCTATCGTCAACCCAGTGCGAGGTGTCGGATATCTTAAAAAATTCCAGCTTTTTGCCAGGGTGAACCACCAGATTCCACACCTTCTTATGCCAAGAAATGTCACGTAGGTCATGGATATCCCTTATATCCATGACTGCAAGCATTGGTTCCAAGCAGATGCCGTCTAAACAGAAAACAAGTAGTAAGGATTGCCTGCTGCTTTATACGCCATAGGAAGAGGTTATTTCGCAAAGGTCCTTTCATACTCCACATTTCCTCCCAGCCATTCATCTCATCAGATTCGAGCAAAGGGGAAAACTGCAACATAGGAAGAGGTTTTTTCCCTTACTTCCATTTAAACAAATTTTAACCTAGTCAGCAGGAAACTATTGGATACACAAGGAGGGATTGAGGCTCTAGTTCTCATCAAGAACTGTTAACCACAGGCCGAGATTGTAACAATTATTAATTAATTGATAAAAATTCAATAATGAGGTTGATCCTGTGTTTAAGCATACACAAGTCCATCAACGTAGCAATCCACCTGCATGTCGCATTGGTGGCATTCCGGATGCACTAAACTCCCGCGTTTACGCAGCATCCGGAGAAGAATCAGGTCTCTTCGCAATCTAATGTATGCAACATTACGCTGCACTTTTTTGTGCAAGAAGCTGTTTATGCAGCTCGAACCCGTGATCTCAAGATCACAAAGGAACAACCTTATCAGTTGATACAAGGCCTACTCTTGTATGTCACATTGGTCAATATGTAATAATTCAAATGCTCAACAATAATTCCTTTACTGTCATAAAGTTTGCTTTCTGAGTAATTGCTTCCATTTTTTTTTCAAGCATTTCTTAGTTATAAATCTTTTCAAAGTGGTCACAAGTTTTCTGTAGTTATCAATCTTCAGGTTCCCCGCAGTTTTGCCTTGCCATTGGAAGTGGTACTCGAGGCATGTTAAACTAAACCACAATGCAGCATTCTTGTTTATGCTTCAAAAACCGAAACAATATAATCTCAGAAATATCGTCTAGTTTGGTTTGAATATAGTTCATTTACGTAGGGAGTATATAATTATTTATAGAGAAATCTACAAGATTAATATCATAAATGTTTGACAACCATCCAATGTAGGACACAGACATGTATCATAAATAAACTTGATACCAGGATTCATAATTCATGCTACTCTCTGATAGTTCACAGAAATAAGCTCCTGACCATTCAAAAGTAGTTGATCTGCAGCTTTCACCCTTGATGAAAGACCAATCCACATGCACACCTTTTTGTTACCACCCTATTTCCAATAGCAGTTAGAGTGCGGGTGGAAAAGAAAGAAGATGATGACGCTGTAAGAGCAAGAACTTCCCAAAAATTCACTTAATGGGTTTGAAAGATCAGCAGGCTTCCTTTACGAAAGGAGACAACCCCCACTCTGTTGGATCAAAATTCAGTAGGGAACTCAGTACCTGATCAGCATCTTTGTGATATGAGCTGTCCAACTTTTCATCTGGGACCATAACAACATTCCTGCAATTTATGTATATCTTAGCCAGAGAAAGAGCAATCAAGAAACGGATCCTCGTGTAGGTATTTGACGCTCACAAATAAGCCGACCAGCCTTGCCCATTGGAACAGAGAGCATATCTTTACTAGTTAAATGGGAAGATGCCAGGGGAAACACAATTGAGCCAATTTACCAGTCAAGATTGCAAATAGCTGGAAGAGAATCATTGTAGCAGTAGCTGAAAGCAGAGTCATTCATGTAGACTCATGCTAAGGAACCGGAACAAAAAAAAAATTAAAACAAAGGCGCACGAACACACACACACACAGAGAGAATAACATTATTCGTTTTCCAAACAAATCCTGTAAGAACGTAGCTTACAATAAAATTTGTCTCGATTACAAAACCAGTAACATTTGGTGGTAATGATTAGCCATATGAGATTGCCCAAGTTATATCTTAAATCAAATAAAACTTTATTTAATGAACAAAGATGATAAGCAACTTACATGCCAGCATTTTTAGCAGCAAGGACACCAGAAGGTGCATCTTCGAAAACAAGAATGTTACCAGGGTTGATTGGCCCCCCCTTCACATGTAAAACAGATTAAATAGGCTTGTGAGTAGAAAACATGCGATGAGAACTTGTGTAAAACAAAATTTCAACAGAAAGTACCTCAAATCTGTTGGCTGCCGCAAGGAAAATTTCTGGTGATGGTTTCCCATGTTTTACTTCAGGGTCATCACCACGAACTATATGGTGCATCAATGCAAAAAGCTCAGTGTGCCTTTGCGTTTTCAAATCAAAATGCCGTCTGTGAGAACTGCAAATCTCATTTGAGTCAGATTCTAGACCGGAACATGTAAAACTTAAAATCATATATTGCAAATTAAGCAAAGGCTCCTTTCAAGCGTAACCTAGCTATCCAATGATATAAACAGTGGTATTATAAAAACAGAATTATGGCTGCTGACGCTTGGGGAAAAGCATCGAGAAAGCCTACCAAGGGAGAGGGAGGCGTTAGGATTAGGAAAGCAGCAGAGTATTACCCAGTAGCAACGCAAATTGGCACATCATTTGCATGGAGGTGCCTAATCAACCGGCTGGCCCCTAGTGTCATGCAAGAAAATTGAATTAAGAATAAATGTATCAGGAAAGGCAACATAGTGAGAAAAAGGATCTTGCTTATGCAGATTACAAGTAAGGATGCCGATGCTTTATGTCTGACATTTGTAATATCACCTTAGATTATATAAGCGGCTATTTTGGGGATGCATCCTCCTAACATCAAGGCATATGACTAAAACTTCCAACACTTCCCACTTAACTTAAGAAAACGACTAAAACAAAAGAAAACATTGAAAAGAACCAAGATAATTGTTAGTTGAAGAGTAGATCAGTGTTATCATCAAGTAGCATGTGTTAAAGAGTGCAGTTGGTACCCAGTCTAATATTTCCATGGGAAGAGCAAAGAAACAGATCATACCAACAGAGAAACTTCATAATGGTATACATCAGAACAATTTACTGAATAATCCAATGAAGAAAGTGTGACTACACACAGACAAACACATGTACATGCGTGTGCAAGTGTGTATAACAGAAACCAGATTCATGCATCCACTAAATATATACAACATGGAAACAATTAGAGCGTCCTTTTCAGAAAGAGAAAATCAACTCCTGTAGTCGCCAGCAGGCATAACATGCCAAATTGCAGTTTCTATAAAACACAGACCAATGACGAAACAAAGCCTGACAAGAGAAACTGTCATGTCTGATAACTAATTAGTTGCTTTTTAGCCATTATAAGTTTGCAGTCTCCAATTTACTGACAACCGTACCTGTGCAAAGAAGAAATTTGGAGAATTTTATGTTTTTGTAAATTGATTCAAATCTCTTTGAGCTTTAAACTTTCTACTTTTGATTATTGGACCTTTTTACCTAGCCATTCAAAAGACAAAGATAATGAGTTAATAGCTTACGCTTGATTTCTTGATTAGAATATATACATCCTTGTATACCTATACTCTGACACAAACTAACACGGTAACACACAAAATGAAGTCATACAAAAGGGAAAACCACAAGGGCAATAGACTAATATGTGCTTCCAGATCAGACATAAACTCTACCTGGCATTAATTCGCTGGTTGGAAACATCTCCGCTAGCATGTCTTCTCTTTCCACAAGAAAATCCTCAGCAGTTAGTGAATCGCTAATACCAGTCTCTTCTACAAACACCCTAGCAGCTTCAATTGCCTTTTTACCCATCATTTTTGCCTTTAGCGACCAGTCAAAAGTCTTGTTATATCTAGCGAGAATAATCTCCTGAACCTCTGTGTAGAACTTTTCTGTATCTGCAACAAATTAAATGCAAAATCTTTGCTATTGCATCTTTCTCTTTTTTCCCATTAGCTAGTCTTGAAACGTAAATGTGTGTAAGTTACACTTTGCGTGTAAAATGCGTAAATTTATAAATAGAAATTATCCATAACAATTAAAATTTCTCGGAAGGATGGTAAAATACCACAATATAAGCGTAGATCAAAGATTCGGATCTCACTGTTAACGAATTTTTTAAAAGCTACTAATGCTACTGCTTGTTTTTTTCATGTGTGCGGCCACATGTGGGGGGTGTGCTAAAATGTGTGAATGTATGCATTGCATTTTGCGTTTTTAAGTGTGAAAAAGTTTAACAACTTTATCACTTAACACGGGATTAATAAGAGCACTCTCAAATCAAACAATCCTCATTTGATGACTTGCATGCCAAACTTAGAGCATATTTGTTTGAAGTACAAAGGATCCAGCATACAAAAGTAGTCTTTAAGTGTGTAAATGTAACATTTATATTTTGTGTGGCTTTAGTTCATAAAATAATAAATTGCAATACTCCGAAACAACTTAACCTTTAAGATGAGATGATAATTTATCAAGTAGCACCAGCCAACTATGACAAAATTCGAAGTTAAATGACTTGGATGGAAAATCAGAGCGTATGTTCTCCTGAGCTCAACACAAGATACGCCTAGAGTAGCAAGTGAAGATAAGAAAATGGCAGAAGAGTTCCAACACAGGAAACAGAGCGCAAACACAGATTAGTTTCAACATCTAATGAAAAGAAAGAAGAAGAATATCGGCGCCTACTCTAAAGGTATTCCTACGTAATTGCAGGCCTGCTGAAAAACGATAGAGGTAAATTATTCATGGACAATAATATTGCCAAAGTGCCACTTGATCCATATGTTGAGGAAACTACGGGTCATGCACTGATCACTGTAGCTCGCATGAATAGGTGCTATCTATGCTATTGACAGAAAACTACAGCCTTTTGAAAAATGCATGACCCTGGAGAAGTAGCCCATGATATGTGATCAGTCCAATAGTCAGAGAAGGAACAGTTCACCTAGATTGGCAAAATCTGGCCAAAAGATCTCCAAATTGAGAAACGATTTCTGAAGTCTAACACAAACTTGGAGCACATCCCAAGGTTTAGTTCATTGCTTAAGTTGCTCATTCGCATTTTAACTTGTGAGGTCCTTCTCAAAAAATGACAAACATTAAGGCATAAATCATGGCTAAAACTGCTCACATTAACCAAGATATGGACACAATGTCCCATTTAAAACTAAATAATTGAACCAAAAAAAAAACCAACAAGTCTAAGGCCTGAATTTCTCATCACAATATCAGTAAACACAAAACCCCAGAAATTGAAAACGAAAAAGCAATCTGTCCTTGTCGGTAAAAGATGGTCCATTAACCTAATTCCAAAGTTCACAAAGAAATGAACCGAAAAAGCAAAAAATCAAGAGATACATCCTATAAAGAAATTTACCAAGTAAAAGACCATCCATGTCGAAGATAACGTGAGTGATTGAAGCTCTTCTTGAAGCATTGACATCGCCATTAGCATTTGGAGTTTCCATTTCGAAACTAAACGATGCTGCGAACAAACAAAATACGCTTCAGTTTTTGTGGGCGTTTTCAATTTTCCTCCCACTTTCCTTTCAGATACCCTATTTGTTTTGATCGAATCAGACAATTTCAATGGAAAACGTTCACTGAAATCATTGCCTTCTTAATTTCCATTTTTTTCAAAAAAAGTAAATCATAAATATACATTTTTTATAAATATATTATTAGTCGTTTTTTAGGTGCTTGATTTTATCTATTATTCACTATTTTTAGCAGCTAATCGACAACTTGACTTTATTATGAGTCATGTGGAAACAATTCTATGTGCTTCTAACACATATGTATGGCTGCGTACATCCGATCCTCTATATCTATCGTAGGTAGAAAACTCTAAGGTATTAGAATAATGTTGTTGTTGTATTTATTATTCACTGCTTTAAATAAGATAGTGTGTATTTATCGAAAAATGATTTTACATTGATCATTGGCAAAATAACAGTGTCTTCTTCGACAAGTAACAAATTGTGGGATCAAATCTGTCCAAAGTTTTTAACTATTTATTTGGGGTTAATTACCTTTAACACCCCTCATGTTTAGCGTAATCTCCCTTTGCCCCCTTAATGTTTAAAAATACACCCTTACCTCCCCTGATGTTTGGACTAAAAGGTAAAATGGTATTTTAAAACATAAAAATAAAAAAAATTAAGAAAAAGTCAAAAATACCCCCACCTTTTCACTATTCATCATTTCGTTTCAACCAGCAAAAAAGAAAAAGAAAAAAGAAAATACAGAATGAAGAATGCTAAATGGATGCTGAAGAAGATGAAGAGCGAGTATCTACAGTTCGTTTAAAATGGTTAGCAATAATGTTAGACATTATTGCTTGTAACCTGTGGGCTACCATCTCAAGATTGTCATCCTAAAATTGATGAGTTTGTGTTTCAGTGTGGGATAAGAAGATGGTGCACACACAATTCATTTTGTATTGGCATCACGTGCCTACATTTGCGTCATACGAGCTTGAAGGACTCTTTTTCCCCTCTGATTCTAACTCACAATGGGAGCTCCCAGACTGAAGACAGCTGCCCTGTTCCTTTCACCTAAAAATACCTGCACTTTTCACTGCTCTGTACCTTTCCACCTCCGATTTCTCTTCTCCAAACTCAAAGGATTGAAAAACATAATCAGCTAGTGGATTAAATTGCGGGATAATCCAAACTTCTAGCTTCCCTCAAAAGGAAATGAGAAACCCACCAAAATTCAGCATCGTTGGGTATGTCGGGTAATGTTGGTAATAGGACTTGGACTATGTGAACCATCATTGATGATTTGGGTTGGTTGAGCATTTTCTTTGTTCAGACAATTTAGGCGTGGGGAGTTGGAAGAAAGAGATGAAATTTTGAACGGGGATAACAGGGAGGCATTGAATTGTTCATTGGAAGGTAAGGAGGCAATAGATGAGAAATTATGATGTATTGGACGTTGGAAACACGCCTGAAGGGAGCATCTTTTATCCCTTTGGTTTCACGCAAACAAAGCAGATTGGATTTGCAGTTTGGGAATAAGAACAAAGAACTTTCTTCAGAGCCTCCAACTTGTCTGAAACCGAAGAAAGATTACCCGTATTTTCATGGATTCTTGAATTCTGAAGTCTGTGAACTCTTCTTCTGAGAGATTTTTTGATTCTTCTTGCTCTTCTTATGGACATGGAGGCGTTGAGGTGCAGAAATTTCATGGGCAGCTACAAGTGTTCCAAAATCCAATCCAGATTCAAGAAAATCTTCATATATCCCAGATATTCAAGAGGGGACTCGGGTGGCGGCTGGTGGATGCGCGGCTGGGGAAAGGGGCGGTGGTGGTGGGCAAGAGTTGATAGGGAGAAGATGAAGAGGGTAGGGGCAAACTAGGCAATTCATATTATATATAATTAAATAACATTTTTTTAATTAAATCAAGGGGGTAAGGGTGTATTTTTCAAACATCAGGGGAGGTAATAGTGTATTTTTAAACATTAAGGAGGCAAAGAGAGATTACGCTAAACATGAGGGGTGTTAAAGGTAATTAACCCATTTATTTGTTATACATTTACAATCATTGTATTGTTGACACTACCGGACCTGAGTCGGAAGTAGGAAAGGAAAGTAGAAAACTGGATGAGATCTTTTCTTTAATTTTGATACTTCAATTCTTTTTTCGATATGTTTTTACGTATTTTTAGTATGTGTTATATGTGGATATGTTTGAATCTCACAAATACTACATATGTAATTCATATAGAAACACATAGTGGAGATGAATTGAGGACACAAATTAGAAAAAATATGGCTCACAGGGCATAGTCCAGTTGATAATCGGGTTAGAAATTGCTACAAAGAGATCATGAGTTCAAATCCAGAGATGTCCACAATGTGTCCCACAAAGAGATCATGAGTTCGAATCCAGAGATGCCCACAATGTGGGTGTTCCTCTGCTGCTAGACCAAAGGTCTGGTTTGTGGGGCACCTTGTAAGGGTAAGATCTCACCCAATTTAGGAGGACGCTGAACTCCTGATTTACAACCTTCACGCAGCTCATTGGAGCTGGGTCAACCTTCACGCAACTCATTGGGGCTGGGTCAATGGAGACCCTTTGGGTTGGGTTCAACCTTTGCCAACAACTAAAAGAAGAGATCTAGTTTGTCAATTTATTCTGCTTTTTCAAAATTTCAGGCAGCATAAATAGCAGAATGCCAAATCAAGGAAATTTTGGACTATGTTCCATCTCCTGCATCAATTCGACCCCATCTTATGATGGCAGATCGCCATGTAAGACCAGCCCCAAAACCGGCAGATGCAATAATATCACCAGGCTTCATCTTAGCCACCTATTTTCTATTTTCACTAGAGTCAGACACACTCTTTCTTGATTTTGTAATATGATGGAATAAAGCAAAATGACTCTTTAAATTGGCGGCGCTTCTTATATTGTGAAGTAACAGTTGATCGACACGCAATTTTCATTATGGGTCATCGGGAAACAACCTCTCTGTGTGTTTCCAATTCATGGATATGATTACGTACATCTTATCTTCCGTACTCCGCCATAAACGGAAACCTCTAGGATAATGTTATTGTTGTTGTTGTTTTATCTTGCCACCTCGGACAGCTTCATCTAATGCCAATGGAATGGAAACAGGGTTAGGATTCTATTACCACAAATCTCTCATCACATGCGTCATCACATGTCGTGTGGTGATGCGTAGAGTGAGAAAAGATAGGTGAGGTGATCTCATCCCAAGTAATCATCACTCGTGTTCCCATAATTCGCCAGATTAGATATAACGCGCTCAGACGGGACCTCCAAGCGCGTTGCAACAGTTTTTGTGGGCGTTTTCAATTTTCCTCTCACTTTCCTTTCACATACCCTATTTGTCTTGATCGAATCAGACAATTCAATGGAAAACGTTCACTGAAATCATTGTCTTCCTAGGGCAGTAAATCCCCAGAAGTTCTTTTGCCGAATTTCCTATTCCCACAAATGACTCTATGGTCCCTTTCCTCCACCACTTCCACTTATCTTCAAATTCCTCCACCCCTAACTTCATGTTCTTTCAAACCTCAAAAACTCCGAATCTCCAAATCCTCTGCCTCCCTCCCGGCACGTGACCGGGTCATCGACTTCGGCAAACACAAGGGCAAAATGCTGGGAACCCTCCCCTCCACATACCTCACATGGGTTTCCAAAAATTTGAGGGCACGTGACTTTGAGGAGTGGGCCCAGCTTGCTGATCAAGTTCTCGAGGACCCTGTTTACAAAGATCGGATAGAATGGGAGTTCGCTGAGAAAGTTCTAAACGGCGACGTTTTGGGGTCTTCTTTGTTCTCAAGAGGGGGAGATAAACAGAGCTCTGTGGCTAAGTTGGCTGAAATAAGTGAGCAATTTGGTTGGGATAATGAGGATAAACTGAGCTGGGCTAAGGTTGATTTTGGGCTTCTTGGTACGTCGTCTGGCGGTAGAATACCGAGGTTGTCTGATTCTGGGCCAAGGACCAATAATATGGGCTTAATCCAAAATGTACAGCGGATGAAAGGAGGAAATAAAGTGGGCTTGGCTAGAGTCAGTTTTAGGCCAAAGCCCAATAAGAAGGACCCAACACAAACCGAGTTGGAAGAAGAAAGGAAGAGGAGAGAGAGGAGGGATAGATCAAAGTTGAGGAGGAAAGTCAGCTTGGAGAATGGAGGTCATGAGGGCAATTCTGGTAATTCACATGATGTTTTCTTGGAGACATGCAGATTGGGCTATTTTGATAAAGAAGAGAGTGAAGGGGTGAATATTAAAAAAAGTCCATTTCCTGGGCGTGAAGCATTTTTGAAGAAAGTGCTACAAAGAAAAGGTCTTTAGGCTTCATTTGGAACTTGTAGTTTGAAATTGCACTTGTTTGTAGTTGTAACATTTGCACCTTGTGTGAATTCTCTAATAAAAATCTTACCAATCTGAAAGACCGCTAAATTTCTGGCTTATATCCTCTACATATTCTTTGAAGTTGAGATGATGAGGGCCTCTTTAAACATTAGTTTTAAACATTAGTTGAGAATTATGATGGCCACCTAGTAAGCAATATTTAGATGCAATCTTGATTCTCATCAGCTCTGTACCCAAAACATTCATCTTTGAAGTTGAGATGATGAGGGCCTCTTTAAGCATTAGTTTTAAACATTAGTTGAGAATTATGATGGCCACCTAGTAAGCAATATTTAGATGCAATCTTGATTCTCATCAGCTCTGTACCCAAAACATTCATCTTTGAAGTTGAGATGATGAGGGCCTCTTTAAACATTAGTTTTAAACATTAGTTGAGAATTATGATGGCCACCTAGTAAGCAATATTTAGATGCAATCTTGATTCTCATCAGCTCTGTACCCAAAACATTCATCTTTGAAGTTGAGATGATGAGGGCCTCTTTAAACATTAGTTTTAAACATTAGTTGAGAATTATGATGGCCACCTAGTAAGCAATATTTAGATGCAATCTTGATTCTCATCAGCTCTGTACCCAAAACATTCATCTTTGTAGTTGAGATGATGAGGGCCTCTTTAAACATTAGTTTTAAACATTAGTTGAGAATTATGATGGCCACCTAGTAAGCAATATTTAGATGCAATCTTGATTCTCATCAGCTCTGTACCCAAAACATTCACTAACGACCCCCCAAATTTATATTTCCCATAAATGAGGGGAGAAAAGAGTATATGAAATACGTGCAGAGAAAGAAAAAACTGAAAACGGGAAGCACTACGATTAGCCTTGCATAACACACCCAGGTCTCTCAGGCCATCTCTAATAGGTGAACCAAAACATCCATTTGGTGCAAAAATTCATTCCAACCAAGTACCAAACTTTGTACCAAATAGGTGAAAATGAATAGTATTGAACACTATTCATTGCACCAAATCACTATTCATCCGCCACATCATCATTTTAATCATATTAATAAAATTTTAATTTCGTTATAATAATTTGAATTTTGTTAATTTCGTTATAATAATTTTAATTTCGTTAATTTCGTTGTAAGAAAAAATTATATAACAAAAAAATAAAAATAAAATAGGATTCATAATTACGTTAAATTTATATGAATGTTAAATTTATGTTAAATTATTTATAATAATGAATTAAAAATAGAATGATAGAAGAATATTTAAGGAATATTCTTATTTGGTGCTGGATTTGGTGTTTGTGGTTGGAGTATTTTTTTACTGTTTATTGCACCAAATAGGTGATTTGGTGTAAAATTTGGTGTTTTGGGTTGGAGATGGCCTACCCACAAGCCTACTGGCAATATTAAACTATACAAAAAAAAAATAAGAAGAGAAAGACAAATATGTTAGCTGTACTACAAAATTTTTCAAAGACTTCTGAGAAATACTGATGTTGCCATAATGACAGAATCAAATGTATGAAAGATAAACTAAAAGAAGAGATCTGCTTTGTCAATATTTCCTGCTTTTTGCAAAATTTCAGGCAGCATAAATAGTACAATGCCAAATCAAGGAAATTTTGGACTATGTTCCATCTCCTGCATCAATTCAACCCCATCTTATGATTGCAGATCCCCATGTAAGACCAGCCCCAAAACCGGCAGATGCAATAACATGACCAGGCTTTATCTTGCCACCTCGGACAGCTTCATCTAATGCCAATGGAATGGAAGCAGCACTCGTGTTCCCATAATTCGCCAGATTAGATATAATGCGCTCAGATGGGACCTCCAAACGAGTTGCAACAGCATCAATTATCCTCTGGTTTGCCTGTAGAAGAGAAAGATTTTAGAGTTACCATGGCTCGCTCCTACGCTCACTTGTTCGAATTGAGAGCCGATGGTTAGAAAGGTATGAAGTAAAACTTGCATAACTATTTCAAGGATCAAGACAACTGGCAATCATTATAGAAGTGAAATATCAGTGAATTTAAAATACTACATTTGAAAGAAATTAGTTATATGTGCATATACACGTTTATAGTTATTTTAATAACGGAAACTAGATTTTTGTGTTTACTGCATTCCCTCACTGACACAGTAGTACATCATATCCCTATTCTTGTGTCATTTATGCAGGTACATATAGAGCAAGGGTCTCACTCGAAGCAAACTCTCTACCCTTTGATAGAGGTATTGTTTGTCTGCCGCTCACCCTCCCCAGACCCTAACGATAGCTTTTGCTGCCGTTTGGGATATACTGGATATGATTGATTGATTGATTGATTTGAAAAGAAATTAGTATTTTCTGGATGAGACCTTTGACACCAATAAATAATGCTTCACAAGTCCATAGCAAGAATTCTTAAAGCAGAGTTTTCTTGGGGGCTGGGGGTTGGGGGGAGGGAGGTCAGGGTTGCAGTGAACAAGAAGGCGCCAAGAATGAGATAAACAGGAGGCCACAAACAGAAGTTAATACATGCGTGGACATTAATGAATCAAGCAGCAAGGTGACTGAAGAGCAAGACACAGAACCATATTTTTCTAGTTACAGGTCTACATCAGCTCATTCATGGTCTAATATGGCTCATATGGAATGCAGCAAATGGAAAACACTTGTACATGAACTGCCACTTCCTTTACTATCACTTCAATGTTAGAGCATTCTTCTCATACCTGATGCAGAACCAACCAATCGATGCTGGAGGGCGTCAGACCTGCTTTATCTAAAGATGACTCGATGGATTGTGGCACAACCTGAACCGCGAATCTGAAGACTTCTTGACCATTCATCTCAATGCAGGAATAAGATGACTTCTTTGGAGGAAATTTATGAACCGAACCATTAGAGCCTATTGCATCATCTGTTTCATTTGCTTTCCAAATAGCATTTAGATGCCTGTAGAATCGTGTTTGTTAAAAGCTAGAGATAACACTCACTGAAACTTCAAAAGTGTATGAACTAGATACCTTTGGCCTTCACCATCAGTATGCACATCAAAACCAAAGAGACCATCATCATCACCATGGCATGCCTACATATATGTGTAAACATTAATTTGGTTCCAGGAGGTGAATCAAATACTACTCTCATAATGCCACTTACTCCAGAATTTCATGACTAAAACTTTCCTTCAAGTATATATCACTACATTTATGTAGCACAAGAGGTTGCAAATTCTTGTTATTATTATTATATAAGTACCTCGGGCTAAAGATTATGCAGGAGGCCCTGTGAAAAGGGGCATTGTCGCAGACCACTATCTGACCTGACATCACAACCCGCGGCCCCAGCAGATATCACTACTTTACGTAGAGTGTATATGTTAAACTTAAGTTGGTCTTCAATTTTGAGGGATGTTTCTGTGGAAAGGGGCAAGGCCTTACGTAAACCCCCTTACAAAATTTCATGTGCCTCTCAACCATGTCATTTCTCTTCTCCACCTTTTCGTAGACAGGGAAGAGGGAGAAAATCAGAACAAGGAAGAAACAGAAACGAAGAGATAAGCGCCCCTTTTATTGAATTGACCATCTTATTAGAGCTTCTACCTAAATTATTGGAAGTTCCAACCTGGAACAGCCAAAATCTCATTAAGTTTGTATGTTTTGCGTTATATAGTCCTCCAACCAATCCCCATGGTATCATAGCAAACATAATGGGAGAAGAAAAGACTTTGCAGTAGCCAACCCCTCCTCTCAAGTCTCTGATGGTGAAGATCACTTGGGGATAAAGAAAAGAGTGGTAGCACTACCAAGAACCGGAGACTAAATGTTGATAACTTGAATACCCCCACATGATGTCTTGCAAAATTTTGGAGGGGGGTGGATATTAAGAAGATAACCATGACAATCTAGCTGCCTAAATTGTGTACGGAACAAAAAGCATAGGTATTTCAGGTGCTACGGTTTTTTTTTTAATTTTTGGCAAGTTAAATATATTTCAGGTGCTACTTGATAGCCTAGCGATCTTTATACAAGCATTCTAAAGGCTAGGAGCAAGATTATCTGCATCACGCATTCAACTACCTATTGTATTTGTAGAAGAGACTACCTGGAAAAGTTTCTATTCTTAAGCTGTTTTCCTTCATTTTCTTAGGCAATTTGGCTAATCTATGTTTGAATTGAAATACTCAGGATTCATTCTCTTCCTTCCCGATATATTTAGTGCTCTCTGAAGCTGTATTAAAAAATTGTATGATAATATAGTTAAGTTCCCAATGCACCATCCATTAAAAGTATATCCAGCCCACAAAATATATTTCAGGTGCTACTTGATAGCCTAGCGATCTTTATACAAGCATTCTAAAGGCTAGGAGCAAGATTATCTGCATCACGCATTCAACTACCTATTGTATTTGTAGAAGAGACTACCTGGAAAAGTTTCTATTCTTAAGCTGTTTCCCTTCATTTTCTTAGGCAATTTGGCTAATCTATGTTTGAATTGAAATACTCAGGATTCATTCTCTTCCTTCCCGATATATTTAGTGCTCTCTGAAGCTGTATTAAAAAATTGTATGATAATATAGTTAAGTTCCCAATGCACCATCCATTAAAAGTATATCCTGCCAACAAAATAGAGTAGTTAGGAACTGCTCCTAACAAGCTGGATCTATTGGACTTCTGAAACTTCTTGAACATAATACTAACAACGATTATGGTAATAATGACTGGAGGAACAACAAACCATTAGAACTACAGAATATTAGGACAGAGAAGTCGGCATACACACAGTTGGAAAATTTTGAACTGCAAGTGATCTTTACAGAATACAAATACAGTTCTACTTGATATTTATGGCTTCTAAGCATTTCTTGCATCTCAGTAAAACTGTGGAGGAAACTTTTGTTTCTATACGAACCTATAGTTACTGTGACATTTTTGGAGTAACTAACTTTCCGAAAGTCCTGCTGTTTTAGACTGAGTACCACCTATTTTAAGCTTCGCGTTGCAGATTTTGCGGCCAAGAGACTAACAGAAAGAAGACATCAGATATCAGGCACATCATAATTGAAATTTGACTGATATCTCAAGACAAGAGTGAGTCGAAAAATCAATTTTGTAATACTTGATGCGCCTAAGGACAAGTTGTAACAAATTAAAACAAGATGCTCACGCAAAAAATAAAAATAAAAAATTAAATAAATAAAGCAAGATGCCGCATCCCTGGAATACAAAGTATGAGAAACACCATGAATACAAGTATTGATATTACATCTTGGACCTTTCTTTTCTTTTTAGCTACTGTTACACCACTAACCTTGCCGAAAGCATAGGCTTGTTACCTGTAGTAACACTGCTCCAGCAGCATCTCCAAAAAGTATACAAGTCCCTCTATCAGTCCAATCAACATAACGAGAAAGAGCATCAGCTCCAATCACAAGAACATTGTTGAAGCCTCCACCTGCAATAAACAGAAGAGGGCTTGATTCAAATAACTTCATTGAAGATTATCATACTCCACTTTTAGCAACAAACTTAAGTATTCACCTCGGATATGACAGGCAGCAGAAACGAGGCCCATCATGAACCCGCTACAAGCAGCAGTGATATCATAAGCTAATGGCTTGCTTTTGCAGCCAAGTGCTTTTTGGATCTGACATGAAGAAGAATTTACCTCATAAAACACATCATTCATGCTTATTACTTATTTAATTCAAATTGAACATTTCAGATACTCTGCGTCTAAGTGTACTCGATCTGTAAGAACATGCAACAGTTATCAAAGCTCCATGAAAAGGTGGATTGACTCTTCCAAATATAGCATGAAAGGAAAGAAACCCTAAGAGAAACATGAAGACCGAAAGGACATATTATTGCCTTATGAGATTCAGTGATATTTTATATGTGTAGAGCAGGATTGTTCATTTGATCCCAACTGCAAGGTACAACAAAAAAAATTATATTCCTGACTTTACATGCATCAAATTGTTGTAGCGCACCATTAAGTATATCGCCTACACTAAAATTCACTGGAAAAGAACATCAAAAATAAAAGTAGCTCTCTTTGGTTTCAGCTCACACCAATTTCTTCTAGCATGTACCTGTGGAGCACTACCAAAAAGATCCTCTGGAGTTGAAGTACACAGCAAAATAAGGTCCACATCATTAGGATCAACCTTGGCCATCTCCAGAGCATTTTTGGCTGCAATAGTAGCTAGAGTATTCAAGTTATCTTCCCCTGGAAAAGATTGCATCAGAATTAGTCATGTTTTCGTTTCATATTCAGAATACTGATACTGGTTAACAGTGAGAACACTCTGTATTATGAAAGCAAAACTGAAAATAAAAACCATCAAGGCTTGCTGAATATCAACGAGAAACACACTGCGTTAAAAAGGAAAAATATTCTACCCTTAGTGGTAGCAGAGGGAGCCACATTAACTTGCGACAAGTAAGAAACCATATAACAGAAGATCAGCAGGCAAGCAAGAAGCAGGGAGAATGTCCATTCATTTTTACCCCCAAACCCCCACCCCACCCCTTCTTTTTTTTTTTGGGAGTTGGTATCAATCATAAATTAGATATAACAGCGTAGCTTTATCTCCTAGAGCTGGAAGCTCACAAGCTAAGAGAAAATCTACAGTTCTATGTGATTTTGCAAGCAGGAAGACAATTGGTATTCATAGTCTGCTAGTCCACTAAATCAAAGTGCTCATTCGCCGAGAAAAGTTTCATAAAGACAACCAAACAGGTACCTCTTACATATGACCTCCTCCAACTAAAATATCATCTCTTGATCATGTCTATGTCTGAGTTCTAGAAGCTGTAGTTTTTATAAGCTACTACCTAATAAAAAAGAATTTAGGGTTTAGGAGGAGGGTTGTGCTAGGTTGACAGTCAGTGTAAAAATTTACCACTAAACATGATTATGGATCAAACAAAAAATTGCGCTAATGCTATCAATATTCCCAGTATGGGACGCACTGTATAGTCTGCATGCGGTGTCTCGTCAAGGACTGCTGAATCTGGAGAACTTAGATGCAATGTCAAATAAGTAAGGGTCCCCGTCGCATGGTCCGAATACAGCGACAATTGAGCTAGGACCTCTGCATCTCCTAAAGAACTCGGATGTAGTGAAAAATAAACAAGAGTCCTTATGTTGTAACTTAGATACTTAGAAAGGAAATACTAGGTTAGGTAGGAATATTAGACTGGGAACATGGAATATTGGAAAACTAACGGGGAAGACAATGGAGATAGTGGACACGATGATAAGGAGCAAAGCAAATATTTTATGTTTACAACAGACAGTGGACAGGTGAGAAAGCTAGGATGCTGGACAATTCAGGATTTAAACTCTGATACGCAAGAAAGAATAAGACAAGAAATGGAGTTGGAGTTACTGTAGATGTCTCATTAAGGGACGAAGTAGTAGGTGTTATTATGAAGGAGATAGAATTATAGCTCTTGAGTTGATGTTTAAGAAAGAAGTAATCAATATTATCAGCAATATGCTACTCGAGTGGTTTAGAGAATGCTATAAAGGTTCAATTTTGAAAAGATTAAGAAGACGTAGTGCGTTAAAATCTTATAGGTGAGAAGATCTTTGTAGGAGAAGATTTATATGCATATGTACGTAAAAAAAGAATATTGATTACCATGAGGGACACAGAGGATTTGGTTTCAGAAACAAGAACGATGAAGGAAGATCAATTTTGGATTTCGCAATAATGTACGACATTATAGTGACTAATACATTTTTTCAAAAAAAAAAGAAGAGATGAACACTTGATTACATCAAAAATGGACCAAATAAATTACAGATAGACTATTTCATAACTCGTAAAAGAGATAGAAGAGCTTGCAAGTACTGTAAGGTGATCCCAAGAGAAAGTTTGACAATGCAACTCCATTATGTAGTGTTGGATGTTTGTACCCGACATAGAAGATTGAGAAAACAAACACCTATAGAACACAAGATAAAATGATGGAATTTGAAAGAAGCTAAGCAAACAGACATTGGAAAAGTGGTATCAGAGCTAGAAGCCTTAAGAAATACAAATGGTTATGCAAATGAAGTGTGGGAGGATGTGGCGGAAACGATAAAGAAAATGCGAGCAATTTACTTGGCAAATCAAAAGGCCGAACACCTGCAAATAAGGAATCTTGGTGTTAGAAAGGAAAAGTGCAAGCCAAAGTAAAAGCCAAGAAAACTAGTTATAAGGCACTTCAACATTGCAGGAATCAAGAGAATTGGAAAAAATATATGGTGACTAAGAAGATGCTAAACAGGCCGTAAGTGAAGCCAAAAAAAGGCGTTTAAAGATTTTTATAAGCGATTGGACACTAAAGAAGGTGAAAGAGATGTGTATAAAATTCTCAGAGCGAGAGAAAGAAAGATGAGATTTGACTCATGTTAAATGCTCTGAAGACGAAGATAGCAAGATTTTAGTAGAGAAAATGACAATAAAAGGTAGATTGAGAAGACACTTTGAGAAACGTTTTAATGAAGCAGTGGGAGAGGAACTTGTATTGGGCAACTTACGTAACTCTAAAGATGATAGAAACTATGATAAGAGAATTCGAGATGTTTTGAAAAGGATGAAAAATACTAAAGCGATTAGACTCGACGATATTCCAAAAGAGGCTTGGAAATGCATAGGGAAAGAATGTATTATGTGGCTCATAGATCTTTTTAACGAGAGTTTAAACACTTTAAAAATGTGTGACCAGTAGAGGAAAAGCACTTTAGTACCTCTGTATAACAACAAAGAAGATATATGAGATTGTGCAAATTAGAAGAACTAAGTTAACGAGCCACACAATAACGCTCTGAGTGCGAGTGATTGAGAAAAAACTTCACAAAAAGACTAATGTATCTGAAAATCAAGTTCGATTTATACCGGAAAGGTCAATAATGGAGGCTATTCATCTCTTGCGAAGATTGATAAAAAGATATCGAAAGAAGAACCAGAATTTGAATACGATTTTCATTGACTTGAAAAAGACATATGATAAAGCCCCACGAGAGATCTTATCGAGAGTGCTTGAAAAAAAGGTATTACAGTAGCTGATGCGCCCTTAGGGCAGACGACAGCCACAATTTCCTTGCTGACCTGTTTTGTATTTTTTTATTTATTATTTTATATTATTTTATAAAGAAATTTAGATAGGATATTTATGAGGAAAATTAGATTGAATTTTTTTGTTGCTAAATTTTAAGAATTTTGGAGCCTATAAGTAGGCTCATTCGTACACTATTTTGATAATCACTTTCATCAATAAAAGTTGAGAAATTTGAGCCTTTTGCTCTTGTGAGTTTTCGGAGTCTGTTAACTCAAGCTTTGTCTTTTGAATTCAGTAAATTCTGTAAGCAGGAGTTGTGATTCAAATTCACCCCGAGGTAATTCAAGAAGCTTTCTAAGGGTCTGCCAACGTTCTTGGCAAGAAGGTTGTTGACCAAACGAGGGTCGCTCAATGTGGACAGCAGTAGGTCTAACAAGGTTTGTCGCAAAACTACGTTCATACTGAGGGTCTAACAAGGTTTTTTGTTATTATCTTTGTTCTTCATATTCTTCATTCTTCGTGTTCTTCGTGTTCTTCGTATTCTTCTTCGTGTTTCTTTATGTCATTAAATATAGCACGCATCAACATGGCATCAGAGCCATCTTGAAACAAGAAATTTCGTACCTTTTGTCTAATTATTGTTGCACTTAAGCATTTTAGGCTGTTTGGTTATTGTTCTTGTTAATTATTGCTAAATTTGCTTAAGAATTTGGGTGTAAATCCTTGATTGTTGCTACCCATCTTGACCAAAGTTCAGCCACCTTCAAATAACCTCCAACCTTGAAATAAAGCTCTAACCTTACTTCTTTTTTATTTTTGACAAAAAAAAAATGACGCACCTCAGCCAAATAAAAGAGGTAAGTTTCCTCTTACGAAAAATAAAAGTTTTGGCCACAAAAAAGAATAACAAAATTGGCTAGGCAACCTTCTTTTGTTGAACGATATTTTGTGACCCAAAAAAATTACCCACTGCAGAAAATTGAAGAAACATCTCATATAAATACCCTATACATTCTTGCACTCGTTTCTTGGATATATTTTGGTGATAATTAGCTTAGCATTTGGCCACTCGAATTAAGAATTGTCAAAGCAACCCATTAGTGTTGAATTCAGCATACTACATAATATTGGTTTCTTGTTTCTTTGTATCTATTCTTGCATATATACGTGTGTCTCCCGTGTCTAACCTTGTTACAGCTTGAGACCCTTCAAGAAAATAAGAGAAGACATTTAAACAACCTTGAAAAATCAGATTCACATTTTGTTTGGTCTTGATTAGTTCAAACGATTTAAACACTTGAAACAAACTGAGAGGTAAAAGGTAATGAGTGATGAGATTAAAAGTCTATTTATGAGTGAATCCATACACGAGATTGAAAAGTCAGAAAATAAAGTTTTTCGGTTACCGTAACACTTCCTTTCGTTTTTGTGTCAGTTTTCTCGTTCTTCTTTTCATGTTTAATTTCAGGATGACGGGTCAAACGAGAAACACCATAACCGAGGACACCCCATCTTTTTTCCAAAGTCAAAGAACATTCAAATCAAGCTCAAATGTCAAAAAGACGACCAACTAGAAATCAATCTTGTAATGGTTACAAGTTGAGTAACACAATTTGGGGGAGTGTTTCAAATATGACCTTGACAAGCTTAAGTGTCGCATGAATCATTTTGGTCTTTCTCAAGATCTATAGGTAATTCATTGATGTAACAAAGTACCCAGGTGTCAATCTTTTCATCAAGAATATCTAAAGGTAGTATGACATTACAAAGAGATGTTAGATGGTCTATATGATGGTCATGTCGACAAGTCTGAGGAATTAAAGATGATGAGATTTATGACAGGATTGAATAAGAATATTGTTGACAAATGCACAACGTAAGAATCAAAAATCTTGATCACATGTTTTCTCTTGCAAACCAATAGGAAAATAAGTTGACACATAATAAAATGAAAGAGATACAAGAACTCCGACTTTATTTTGGAATACAGCGATTGATTTGAACTCTTACATAAAAGTTTTGCAAAATGAGCAGGAACTATCGGATGACTCACACACTCTTGATCGTGATTTGCATGATGTTGCCCCTGATATACATGATGTTGTAAATGAATTGCAAGAAAAAGTTGATTTGCATAAAACTCTCGTTCAAGAAACTTTTGAAAGATCTACCAAGGTTTTTGGCAATAAGGTTATTAATCAAACAAGGGTCGCTCAACGTGGATAACAACAGGTATAACAAGGTTCATTGCAAAGCTACATTTAATACGGAGGGTCAAAATAGGTTCTTAGTTATTATATTTGTTCTTCATATCCTTCATAATCGTAGTGTTTTTCGTACTTCTCATCGTGTTTTTTGTACTATTTGTTGCTCTTCTTGTCTTTTGTGAGTCAATTAAATATCTTGATATCAAAAGGTCGCATCAATAACATACATAGAAATTATTGAAGACATGTATGAGAACACGATAACAAGCGTACAAACTCCAGAAGGTATAAGCTCAGAGTTCTTTATTACAGTGGATTTACACCAATGATCTGCATTAAGTCCAAACTTATTTGTTGTAATTATAAATGAGCTCACTTGACACATTTAAGATACAGTTACGTTGAGAATGTTATTTGCAGATGACATTGTGTCCGCGGATGAGACTCGGGTAAGAGTCAATGCTAAGCTAGAATATCGACAGGGGACACTAAAGGAAAAAGACTTCAAACTGAGTCGAAAGAAGACGGAATATATGAAATTTAATTTTAGCAACAAAAGAATGACATTAGAACCTTATGTTAAAGTGGAGACCAAGAGATTCACCTAAGTGCGAGTTTTAGGTATATGGGATCTATACTACATAAAGGATGGAGGAATTGACAAGGATGTGATTCATAGGGTACATGCAGGACTAGTTAAAATAGAGAAGTGCAGACCTTCTTTGTGATAGGAAAATACCTTTAAAGCTTAAAGAAAAATTTTACAGGACGGCAGTAAGACATGTACTGTTGTAAGGGTCTGAATTTTGGGCAGTCAATTATAAGCATAAAAAAAGAATGTCACTCGCGAAGATGAATATGTTAAGAAGGATGTGTGGACATACAAGAAAGGATAAAATAAGAAATAAATATATAAGGATAAAGGTCAGGATGGCTCCTATAGATGAGAAGATGCAAGAGTCAAGATTAAGATGGTATGGACATGTCCAAAGACGTTTCCAGATGCACCTGTTAGTCGGTGTGAGACAATAAATGAGATGTATGTTAAACGTAGAGAGGAAGACTAAAGAAGACATGGAGAGATAATAAAGAATGATATGATTATATGACAATTAGGGAGTAAATGGCCAGTGATTAAGAACAGTGGACATAGTTGATTCATGTAACCGATATCATGAAGAAGGTATAAGATTTAAGTGAGAATTTTAGGTATTTAGCCTTGAATCAGGTTTAAATGATATGATAGTTTTGAAAAATGTGTACTATAAAGGCCATGTTATACATTAGGTATTAGGAGACACATAAGGAGAGTTGAATTTAGGCTACGACTAAAAAAATAAACAAGAAATAAATAAATAAACAAAACGAAACGCAAGAGAAATGATTGATCCATATAGCCGACCACACATAATGGAAAAATGCTTGACTGTTGTGTTGTTATACCTAAAAAAAGGACCCATCATTTAAGCAGCACAATGTTCTGCTATACTCACTAGAACAAGTAACAAACCAGAAAGAACTCTCCGATTGCGAATTCCAGTTCGAACTGATATCCAGTCATCATTAGTATCAACCATTTTGGACAGGTCATCATTCGAAATCTGAAGACTAGGTACGGAGGACCCGCATCCAACTAATTTACAGCCTCTGTAAGCAATCCTGCACAAAATCATCTATGATTAGGCAAAATAACTTGACAAGTTAAATAATGAATCCACTTCTCTTCTACCTTAATAATATCCTACAAGGAAGGAAACACCCAATAATGGCAACATCCTTAACTTTCAAAGCTGCAGGAAGAGACAGAAGGTATGACTACATAAAATTAGATTAAAAAAAGACCTTTCTCTTCATAACAGAACATCCCCCCCCCCCCCCCACCCCCTCTCCTCTAAAGACCAAAAAAAGAGAAGAAAAAGCAAAACAGGAGAGAGAGGCCAAGTGACATGTTTGAGATCTAAGACTATCCAAAAACTGAAACTACCAGCCTCACTTTTACTTTCAATACAGCAATCCAAAATAAAGAAGGGACCAGCTTTGCTGCTCCTATACAACAAAAGGCTTTTACTTTAACCATCCAGCAGAGATATCATATGTCATCAACAAAACAAGCATTACTAGTAGTTACTCCTACTAGTATAACCCAAAACTCACTGAAACTAAAGGATCATCATCTGGATGCTGGAGACATTCAAAAAATATATATAAAAATATTATTCTGCAAGAGACAAAGAAGAGGCACACAATATAAACTCGTGTTTTTATGGTCTTAAGCTACGCAGGAGGAAAACAAACCTCTGCAATGATGCCTTCAAATTTGAGCTTTGAATTCTTAAAAGGATTTAGAACGTGAAAAATTCGGAAAATCCAAATGAAAATCAGCCATCACCTTGAATTGGATCAACAGACATAAAGTGTAACTATGTCCAAGAGTATAAGAGTCTTAATCACGCTGCATTGCTATTTTAGGGAAAAGGGCAAAAGAAAACCACCGCTTGAATCAATAATCGAGTAACAACAGTAACATTGCATCTTATATTCACAATGAAGCACCAAGAATAATCCTTTTGACAATCATACTTTCAGAAAACAGAGGGCGTCTATTTGTTAAAACACTCAAAACTCCAAACCAAAAAATGCTGAATAGGAAATCGTCCAGACAAAGACATGTTAATCAGCACCTAACTGCATAAATAAATCTGTACAAAAATTACAAACTAATGATAATCTTACTCTCAAACCCACATTACGCGCTCAATAAGCAAAGCCAAAAAGATTACCTTGGCACTCTAGGTTGAGATGGGGAAACCTTATCTGCGCCTTCAACTCTGCCGGAACAAAAGACCCTTTTGACAGATTTTCCTCCAGAGAATCGAAGCACAGACCGATAAAACCCTATAGATGGAGAAAAGCTTCCCCTAAAACTCCTAGGCTCCACAGGTTTGACCAATGCAGATGCATTTGCCATTACTAAGCCCAATAACATCAAGAACCCAGAAATAAGATATAAATCATAACCCAATTCTTGAAATAAAAGGCGTAAACTTTGGCTTATTAATTCTGAAAATTGACGGTGGAAACCACTATACAGTCCATTGATGGAGAGACTTCAAATTCCCTCTCAATTTCAATGTAAAGCAGATATAACTGAACATAAGAAATTGGCGATGGAGGAGAAAATGACAATTTTTTCTCTATTACTTCTATGGGTGTACCACAGTGTCATTTATGTTAATGGGCTTAAATTCAACCCTGAGCTGAGGCCGGGGGGGCTCACGCATAGTAGCACGAGGACATTTTCTTCCTTCAGTGTCGATTCGGTGTAGTTCAGACGTTTGCAGGGAAATTAAGGTTTTGCCACGGTAAATTTTAGGGTAGAGTTAAACGGATGAGATCCTAGTAGGCTAAAAGTGAGGCATTCAATCACGCGTAACTACATGTACAAAATCAGTTTTTTTTTAAAAAAAAAAAATTTGCAGCACCCCTTGCTTTTGTACACGTGGCGGCGCGTGATTGGAGACCTTACTTTTAGCTTCACTTTTAACCTCCTAGGATCTCATCCCAGAGTTAAAAGGCAGAGCATATATCGATCTTTCCCGAACTCTAGTATTCGAAACGATTTTACTACCGTATTTTGCTAAGAACAGTAGAAGGTGTCAATATCATTCAAATACATGTCAGCGAAGTGACGTGAAATGATGTCAGCAGAAACCATAAAATAAAAACGTCAAAATAATCATGTATCAATCAATAATGTGAAATGTATAGGCAATTTCAAATCTATTACAAAATCGAAACTTAACAAAATATCTTTAACGTCAAACATCAATCTAAAATCCATAAAGTACAAGTCTCAAAATAAAACCTATAAATAATTAAACCCAGCAAGTCCTCGCTCATCAACAACCTCATTCGGACTCGTCCTCTACGAACCTAAGTCCTCGCTCATCAACAACCTCATTTGGACTCGTCCTCTACGAACCTCATATCATACTCATGATTATATGCAAAATCACAATAAGCTATAGTATGAGCGACAAAACATTGCTCAGCAAGTAACTTTCATGTACTCACTATGGGATCATACAAATAATCAAACAATATAAAAATAGCAAGTTTCCTGTTTGCAAATAAAATTACTATAATACTCTTATAATCGCACAATCACCAAGTGAACGATATCAGCAAAATCAAATATCCACTCAGAGGTCAAACAAATAAATGTTAGTCAAATCCGATGATGCAATTTTTAAAATCAATGCGATGCAAGTCAAAATCAATTTTTCGATTTCAAATTTCCAAAATTCCAATTTTCCAATGCGATACGATACAATTTTCGATACGTTATGATGCGATTTTCGTTAATCGATATCAAATACAATCTTTGATGTAATGGTTGTAGCACTTTCCTCACAAGCGACTTATACCGCAAGTCTTACGAATTGATCACTCCAATGGTCAAATATGCCCAGACACTCTATTGAAATAGTCAAATATGTCTGGACGCTCCAATTAGCGGTCAAATATGCCCGGGTGCTCTATTGAAATAGTGAAATATGTCCGGACACTCTATTTGTTTGGGATCAATTCGGCTTACCGATATGTTTCCTGTGTAAGGGTGAATTTCACACTATGCGATACACGATTTCAAAACAATTTTCAAAATATTCGATTTTCCAAACAATTTCAAAAACCAATCACAATTATTTCAGACATCAAGTCACAAATATACCTAATATCAAATTACCAATTTCTGATATCCACATAATTACTACTTCTATGTATCTATATATTTATACATGCCCACGCACATACATGTGCATATATATGTATCTATATACACGTACCTCCCTCGGTTGATTTTTCTCTCAACCTACTACCCAACTCACATCACCCCCGCCCCAATACCCTCGACCCCCCTCTACCCCGCCATCAGAATCTCTTTCCCATCCCCACTCCCTCGGCCAGCCCCTCCCCAACTCTCAACACCCTAATTTCACTCACTCCACTTCATACCCCTCGGGCTCCCCCCAAAATACTCCCCACTTCCCCCTAGCTTAAATAGACAATTTCCTCATTCCCTTCCCATTCCACAAACCGGTCACACAGAGAGAAAAAAGGAGAAACGAGTGCAAGAAAGAAGAGGAGAGAAAGAGAAAAAAAGAAGAGAATAAGAAAGGGGGAATTTCACCCAACACCAACCCTAGTTATTGTTCGGAATAGTATCTACGAAGCAAAAGTAAGTACCCTACCCGTACTCGTTATGATTTTTGCTAACCATATACGTATACCTTTTTATAAATTCAAGGTGCATGCATATGTATATTTGATAGCATAAATGGATACATAAGTATGTGTATAGTCGTGTGCATATATATGTATATATGGATATTGAAATGTGTATTTTTATTGTAATGGCCAAATCAAATAAATCTTTACAGCAGCCGTTATTTGCGACCAAACACATATATGCATATGAATTATGTATAATATATGCTATATGAGTATATATATATATATATATATGTATATGTATATGTATATGTATATATGTATGTATGTATGTATGTATATATATGAATTATGATTTTTGTGTGGCTTTGTATAGGGCCCGGGGTATATATAATGGTATATGGAGATGTCATAGTTTTCGGCAAGGCTGATTTTTGCTTGTGATGACATAATTTTGATGAGTATAACGATATAGGTATGAATTTATTTAATATGAATTTGGGAAATTGGAATTGATCTTGCATAAATCGATATGTTGTAAATTCTAGGTTTTTGTATGATATAATGGTGGAATCAGGTTGGAAATAGCGTAAGATGAATTCTGGTGGAAAGACCGCGGCGCTAGTGGCGGCCTGTGAACCACACGCACCGATGAAGTTGTGGCATGTGAGGCTTGTGGCAGCGTGTGCGTGGGTGCATTGTGTTAAGCGTGGACTGTATTTGATGTCTGTGGTGTAAAATATGAGAAAATATGGGTGGTGTGAGTTTTGGAGAGAGTCCGATAGATATGAAGTGTGGTGAGTGAAATTAGGATTTTGGGAGTTGTGGATGGGGATGGCCGAGATAGTGGGGTGGGAAAGAGGTAATGACGCTGGGGCAGAGGGGGATCCGAGGGTATTGGGGAGGGGTGAGATAAGTTGGGTAGTGGGTTGGGAGAAATGGGTAGAGAGAGGTATGTGTATGTATATACGTGTATATGCACATGTATGGGCGTGTGCATGTACAAGTATATAGATACACGGGAGTAATAGTTATGTGGATATCAGAAATTGGTAATTTAATATTTGATATATTTGTGACTTGATATTTGAAATAATTGTGATTGGTTTTTGAAATCGTTTGGTAACTCGAATGTTGTGGAAATTGTTTTGAAATCATGCATCACATATTGTGAAATTCACCCTTACACAGAAAATATATCGGTGAGCTGAATTGATCCCAAACAAACAGAGTGTCCGGGTATATTTGACTATTTCGATATGGCATATGGGCATATTTGACCGCCAATCGAAGTATCCAGGCATATTTTACTATTTCGATAGAGCACCTGAGCATATTTGACCAATAGGGTGATCAATTCATAAGACTTGCGTATACGTCACTTGTAAGAAAAGTGATATAGCCATCGCATCGAGATTGTATTTAGTATCGGTTATCAAAAATCGCATCGTATCAAAAATTGTATTGTATCGCATCGGAAAATTGGAATTTTGGAAATTTGAAATCGAAAATTGTTTTTGACTTGCATTGTATTGATTTTGAAAATTATATCATCGGATTTTGATTGTGACTCACATTTGTTTGACCTCTGAGTGGATATTTGATTTTGTTGATATCGTTGACTTGGTGATTGTTCGATTATAAGAGTATTATGACAATTTTATTTGCGAACAGGAAACTTTCTATTTTCTATATTGTCTAATTATTTAATTACACTTATTTCCCCATGTATGATCCTATAGTGAGTACAAGAAGGTTACTTGCCGACCGATGTTTTGTCGCTCATACTATACCTTATTGTGGTTTTGCAGATAATCAGGAGCATGATATGAGTTTCGTAGAGGATGAGTCCGAATGGGGTTATTGATGAGCGAGAACTTGCTGTGTGTAATTATTTATGGGTTTTATTTCGAGACTTGTACTTTATGGATTTTAGATTGATGTTTCGAGACGTTAAAGATATTTTGTTAAGTTTCGATTTTGTAATAGATTTGAAATTGCCTAGACAATTCATATTATTGATTGATGATTATTTTGAGGATTTTTATTTTATGACTTCCGCTGACATCATTTCATGTTACTTTGCTGACGTGTATTTGAATGGTATTGACGCCTTGTATTTTTCTTACCAGAATACGGCGGGTGAACCGTTTCGAAAACTGGGTGTCGAGGCGGGTCGTTACAAAGCAAATATGTTTTAGACAATTTTTTTTCCCTCAATGACAATATAACCTTTGATCCGAGAAATCCTATATTAAAATGAGTTCAATATGTCTCCCATGTGTTCTCCTATCTTACCTTTTTTTCCTTCCACATATCGAGGGTGTGCTTTAGAGTAACTGGTAAGATTGCTAGGTATATTTCCAAACTCTACACAAACACAAAAGCATAATACATCGGAAATACTCCTTTTCCTTCTACATATCTTGTCAGTCCTCTTTCTTTCCTTCATAACTTTTGGAAAATAATAGCTAAGAAAAAGTTTGGCAAATAATATTCTTACTCCTTTTCTTTTCTTTCTTTTCCCTGATACACTTTTTTGTTTTTTCCTAAATTGTGTATTAGTAGTAAAAATTCGAGAATACAGTAAGCAGGGATGTGGATGATAATATGCCCACCCACTTTCCTTCTTGTAAAAAGCAAAAAATAAAAAATAAAAAGAAAAAAGAAAAAAAAGCTTTTTTAGACGTAAAATATATGTTGCAGTAAACTATATATAGAACAAATGTAACTTATATAAAAAATTGTGTTTTTATAGTACAAAATTGTGAATACACCATGACTTGTATATGTGTCAAATAATCACCCACATATAAGATGAAATATGTTGCCCTTTTCTCACTTCATTTATGAAAGTGCGTGATTAGTTGCTTTAACATTATCTATAAGTCATTGTATATTTATAATATCTTATCATAATATATAGTAAGTTGTTTTTATACAAGTTACATTGGAAGTAGCTTATTTTATATATTATTTGATATAACACATACTTGATTTGTGACAAACACTTTTTTTTTACAAAAGAGAAAGTACGTTGGCATTTTATTAACTGCTTTCGTCCTTATTGGAATCTGAAATTTTCACCACTAATATACAATTAGAAAAAAATAATATACAATTAGAAAAAAAACTGTCTTCAGAAGAAAAAAAGACTAAGAAGATCATCTCCAAATATTTTAAAGGGAAAAAATCTGGACCGAGATAATACGTTTGAAATAGTTAATGGAGGAAAGAAGGTAAATAATATTTAAAAATATCAGGAAAATAAAATAGAATAAGAAGAATATATGGCAAACATTATAAATGAAAGAGAGGATGACCCCAAAAAAAAAATGTTTGAAATGAAGAAGAAGAAAAAAGTCTAAAAGAGAGAAAATCGAGAAGAAAATAATGTATAAGCTCAAAAAGTAATTCACTTAATATGGTATTTATATGACCCAAAAGATTAATATTATCACACATTCAAACCCTTTTTTTAACTACGTGGGATTGTATATATAGATCAATCATTGTTTTTGCGTTTTATTTTTATTTTTCTTGTTTGTTTTTTTTTGGTTTTTTACTTATATCGTAAATTATACTCTTTTTATGCGCCTCATAATACGTAATGTATAATCTCCATAATACTTATCTTTCAAAAATATATATCATGTAAGATGCCGCGCCTCTTATATTTCCATCAAGAAATCCAGAAAGAATACACAGTAATATCTATATACTCGCTAAGACATGAAAGAAAATTCTTTGACAAAGACCATCCAGATTAAAGAATTATGGCTACAAAATTATCACATAAAATTAATTGTTTTGTCTTTATGGATAATCCTTTACAATATTGTAACTGTAAATGATGGAATAAAACAAAATGACTCACTAAATTGACGGCTTTCTTATATCGTAAAGTACCAGTTGATCGACACGCAATTTTCATGACGGGTCATCGGAAAATAACCTCTGTATGTTTCTAACATATATGTATGGTTACGTACATTCGATCTCTCTATACCCTGTCATAGTCAGGACCTTCTAAGGTAATTATGTAATGTTGTTGTTGGTGAATATTGTAACTGCTACACGCATAAAAAGCAAAGCGGATAGGGCAAACCGGCAAGCAATAGTTTATATCACAATTACTGTCAGAATTTTGTTTAACTTTGCATTTGATCTGTGGTCAACTGTAATTAGAGACTCATTACCTAATCAACAGCTAAATCAATTTTCAAGCAATAAAACTATACGTATATGTCGTTTTCACATAATAAAAATTTGAGAAATAGGAATTGTCAGCCACGATAGGTACGACATTTCTATTCCATATGGCCTCGCGCAAGGGAACTCCCATTGGCTAGAATTTGAAAAAGTCAGCCTCTAGTACATATTACATTTGGTGCTCATGTTGAAATTTGTTTTAAGATGTGTTCATTTCTAGGATGTTCTACTGCTGCTAAGCCAAACGCCTAGTTTGTGGGAGAACACCTTATGTAGGCCACTGCGTAAGTCCTCACCCAACCTTAAAAGTCAGTAGACTTTTAGTTTGCATAATCCATAATACTCTTTGAAACTAAGACGACAAAAACGACAAAACGAGAGATTTCTACTTTTGGTCCTAGAATTTCAAAAAAGTCCCCTTTAGACTTGTTCTTGCTCCATGCATCGATCATATGGTCAAAAATACCCGCAAAATATTTTGAAAAAAGGACTGCACCCCTGTAGGAAAAAAGGGAAGAAAAAGGGGAACAACCTTATACATGTTTTTTTTTCTCACTTAAATGAATAACTGAATTCTTCAATCTCAACGCTAAAAACTAATGATATTGAAAAAATCGTGTTAAGTGGTTATTTTTATGAAATTGTATCAATCTTTTGTAATTTCGCATGGTAAACTAAGCGTATGGTGTAAATTACTAAAGTTGATTTTTTTGGGTTTATATTTTTACACACGCATACGAAGAATACTTATACAGTATTCAAAGATAGTTTTACATGCACAACACATACATACAAAAGCATATATGTTTATAACAATATTTTTGCAGGCATTAACATTCCTGAATATTTGTTTGATCTGCCCCTAATATTCCTCCTTTTTGTTTTGTTTGGAGAAATTTTTTTGTCTATTTTGATAAAATAGAATTTTTCCATTTGGAAGCACACATGCAAGACCAAGCCTAGGCGTCATTGGTTTCTTGGCAGCTGGTTTAACTATTTATTGTTGCCTAGTAGCTTTTGACATGGTGATGAAAAATAATACTATATTATTGCTCCAAGAAGCTGAGGTCCCACAGGCATGACGACGCCTTGCATTTTAATTGTACATATTATTTTCATGTCATATTTATGTGTGTATATACACATTCATTGCTATTGTAATATAGTAAGCTTTCTATTTATATTCATTGAATTTCTTCACCAACACACTAACATATTATATTCTTATTATGTATCATTTATGCAGGTATATATAGAGCCGGCAGGATAGAGGTATTATTTAACTGCTGTTCACCCTCTCTATACCCTAGCGATAGCTTTTGATGTCGTTGATATATTATTATTATGATGGATTGAATGAATTTCCCCCTCCAAAATTGCCGGTATTCTAAAATTTTTTTCCACGAGAAATATATGTTAAACATAAAATAGTTATTGTTACCCAAAAAAAAATCTGACTAGCACTATAAGTACGCCAAATGTCTTGGGTTGAGAACTTGTGACATCTGAATTACATCATCTCCCTCCAATATTTATTAAATGTTGGAGAAAAATTGAAATCCATCGTACCGTCCCAGCCCCAAGAAACATACGTGTAATATGTAAATCAGGAGTCTAGCGTCCTCCTAGGTTGGGTGAAATCTTACGTAGTTACTCACACAAGATGTCCCCCACAAACCAGGCCTTTGGCTTAGCAGCAGAGGAACACCCACATTGTGGCCGTTTCTGGATTCAAACCATTGACCTTTTGAAGAAAATCTCAACACGAGTACCAATTGGACTATGTCCTGGAAGCATTTATTAAATGTCATATCATGTAGTATCATAATGAGTCTATTTAGTTGGGGTCGACTGCCTTACATTTTACTATCTTGCATCCGAAATTTTTATGATGATAAATAAATCACTATTATATTATTTATTAATTAATAAAATATATATACGAATAAAACAGAATTAATATTCTTTTTTAAATCAAAGAAATAAAGCAGTTTTCCGGTAACACATAATAAAAATTGCGTCAAAATCTATCGATCAACTATCATTTCACAATATAAGATGCGCATCTAATTTAATAAGTCATTTTGCTTTATTCCATCATATATGAATATGTTTGAATGCGTTATTTTATAATATCTCATATGAAAGTTGTGATGTAATTAATTAAAACCACCAACTGAAAAAAAAATGTCTCGCTATTGTCTTTAATATGAGTTAGTAGACGCAAGCCTGTGTTTCCAAAAGATAGATTTGATTTGCATTTTTACTATCATCACAAGTATTTTCTAATTTGATTTTGTATATGTAATGGCATAGCGAGTGTTGATTTTGCAGTTTTTATTTATTCATAAATATTGGTTGTGTCCTTAAACGAATATTATTATTCTTTATAAAATGGTAAGTATTTTATAAATAGTCATCATTTAATTATGTAATGTTTTGTGAATAAGTAATTTTTTTCTTAATTAGTTATTGGTCACTATATATATAAGGTAAATCGTGATCAAAATCAAAAGCAGTATCACAGTGAAAAGGACTTTAAGGTTAAATAATACATTCCATCATATAACTCCCTCAATTTGTACATTAAAAAACAACACCACATATTCCAACAACAGCAAAAAATATCGTTAGGAATAAAACTAGACGCTCAAGAGTTTGTCTTAACCACTTTGAAGCTTATGTGCTCAAGTGTAAATGGAATTATATTATAAAAACTTCACTAAAATACTTAGATTTTGTTGTTATCATTAGATGCAAAGGTCATACTTTATCCTGAAGACCCTATTAAAAAAAGATTTTGTTTTTATCTTTAGATGTAAAATGTGATACTACTTAGATTTTGTTTTACTTTTGGTCGTATATGAAAACGATCTCTCACAAAAAAAAAAAGAGGAAAAAGTGACCAAAGAATTTTGCTGGAGATGCAAATCATCCATCCCTCCATCTTTTTTTTTTTTGGGGAAAATGGATCTTTGTATTAACTTAAATAAAGTAAACTGTACATCAACTGCTCCTACCAATAATTAAGAAGCTACTTTTCATATTTGCCAGGCTATTCTAATGTTCCTAGCTCTATCAAATATCGTGGTATATATGCTCTTCATCTCCGGACAAACATAGTCACCGTCAAACAAACACCTATTCCTATTGGTCCATATCTGTTGAGTTGCTTCCCGGTATATGTACGGCCAATGTTCACCATCTTTAGTCAGTGTTCCAAGCGTAAGTAGATTGTAATCCACCCAGTCAGTCACTCCACGCTCCATGTTGAAAAAGTCCCTTTTGTGCGATGATGGTACCAACCAGTGCCACAGCCGCTTGACTCTATCACAGTCACGTATAGCATGTAACGTTGTCTCCCAAGTATATGGGCAATAAGTGCAGTAAGGTGACTCCCGTAATTTTAATCGATATGTAAGTGCATTCGTTGGTAGTCTATCCAGCCGAATCTGCCAAAGTAAGAAGTTTCTCCTTTGTGGCCCTTTGAGTGCCCAAATCTTTTGCCAATTTCCTTTCTCTTCGGTGGTCATCGTCATCATTTGGATGTCATATGCCGAGGATACAGTAAACCTGGCCGATGAACTCCCTTGCCATTCGAGCACTGGGTGCATGTCATCCCTCCGAAGAGACTCTTTGCTTGTTTCCGTCAATCCCGCGAGTACTGTAGGGATAGCTGCCAATATACTCCTCCAAGTATGCGTTGTGGACTTTCTAGGAGGGGAGAGCCTTAATGGACATCCATACTTAGCTTTCAAAACCTTTACCCACAGAGTATCCTCTCCCACAATCAATCGCCACAATAATTTAGCAAGCAAAGCGATATTCATTTGTCGAAGTCGTTTAATACCGGTGCCTCCTTGGGATTTTGATCGACAAATTCTGGGCCAAGCTATCGGATGCAGTTTCCTGTCATTCTCATATTCACCCCAATAAAATGCCCGATTGATCTGCTCCATGCGGGCAACCACTGTCGCAGGAATGAGCGACGTTTGCATTGAGTAGAATGGGATTGTTGACGTTACCGCCTGGATCAAAATATTGCGTGCAGCCCGGGATAACAATCTTCCTTTCCAGCCAGCCAACTTGCTCTTCATCTTCTCAAGTAAATGGCTATATGTGGCAGCTGTGACCCTCCCATGAAGCAATGGCATGCCGAGGTAGTGGCCCAAATCGTATGTGATCGGGATGCCAAATTTACCACTGATCAATCTCATTCTGTCCGTCGACACATTCTTGCTAACATATAGTTGGGATTTCGAGACACTTACTTTTTGTCCAGAGGCTTTGCAGAAATCGGATAGAGCGGATGCCATGATTTCCCCTTGCACTTCAGCTGCAACTCCGAATAGTAGTATATCATCAGCGAACATCAAATGGGATATAGCTGGGCCATGGCGTGAGACTCTGATCGCGTTCCACACCTTCATATCCATGGCAGTTTGTATCCTTTGGCTCAAGTAATCCAGGCACAAAACAAATAGATAGGGCGCGAGGGGGTCCCCTTAGCGCAAGCCCCGCTGAGGTGCAAATGGTTCCAACCTATCCCTGTTCCATATAACACTCATCCGGACTGATGTAATAATAAACATTATAAATTCAACCATAGCGTCATCAAATCCCACCTGCCTCAAGACAAGTTCAAGGAATTTCCAACTGATACGATCGTACGCTTTCTCCAAGTCGATCTTCACTGCCATCATGCCTGCCTGTCCTGTTTTCTTACGCATCGTATGAAGTATTTCCTGGGCGACAATGACATTGTCACTTGCTTGCCGTCCCGGGATGAAGCTACATTGGTTGGGGCTCACCAACTTACCAATCAGGGGTTTCAATCGATTAGCGATAATTTTTGATATGACTCGGATCACTACATTAGATAAAGATATTGGCCGAAATTGGGATATCCTTTCCGGTTGGGTCATCTTCGGCACCAATGTAATATACGAGAGATTCATCTGAGCTGGGAATTTTCTATCACGGAATGCTTGCATTACGAACTTCACCACAGATTGTCCTACAGTATCCCAGTTTCGTTGGAAAAAGATCGGGGTAAAACCATCCGGTCCCGGACACTTATGCGGCCCCATTTGGAAAACTGCGGCATGCACCTCAGCCTCAATGACTGGTCGGTTGAGGCTGTCCTGCTCAAGGTTAGTCAGCCTAGGATATTGTAGATGCACATCCTCAAGGAGCCCAGTATCATTCGATCGGTATAAGTCAGTATAGAACTTGGACACTAATCGCTGTAGGCACGCAGGGCTGTCAATCCACTCATCCTTGTCATTTTTGAGTCTAGTAATGTTCATGCGCCTGCCACGCATAACTGCAGTTGCATGAAAAAATCTGGTGTTTCGTTCCCCTTGGGTGATCCAGTTTAATCTGGACTTTTGCAACCAATATTGCTCTTCCTGCTTCAATATGTCAAGCATCTCACCATTCAACTGCCTTTCAAGGTTAAACAAGAATGTTGAGGGCCTGCTGTACATAACCTTTTGGACGCCCTCCAACCGCGCGCGACAGCGATTCTTTCGACCTCGAATACTTCCAAAAACATCTCTGCTCCATTCTTCCAAATGTTTCGCACAGTCTATTAGTTTGTCTTGTAACATTTTTCCATCTTCCTGCCACTTGCTCTTAAGGAAATCTTCGAACTCTCTGTGTTCAAGCCAACACGATTGGAAACGAAATCTAAATTCCCTGCCCAACTTATCATCAGACGGACACAGTTGTAATAGGAGGGGGTGATGGTCTGAACTCGTCCTGGGGAGGTGGTGTAGTAAAGCTCTGCTGAATTTCTTATTCCACAATGTGTTACAGAAACTGTAATCAATCCGTTCATGTATGCGTTCTTGTCCCGGTCTACCGTTAGTCCATGTGTACCTTGGACCCCAGTATGGCATTTCCATCATTTCACAACAATCAATGGCCCGCTGTAAAGCCGTATCTTTAACAACGCGCCTGCCGCCCTGTTTATCCCCTTGGGAGAGAACCTCATTAAAATCTCCAATTAGGTTCCATGGACACTTCAATATGATACTCATTTCCATTAAATGCCTCCAGAATTCATGACGTTGTGCTTCATTTGGAGAGGCATAGACACAAGTCAGGACCCAGTCTAAATATCCATTCCTCTTAACTGCCACACTAATGCTTTGATCAGAGTATTTGAGCACCTCCACATCGGTCCTCTCCGTCGACCAAAAACACCATAACCCACCAGAAAATCCCACAGCCTCTACTGCAATAAATCTGTTGAAGTAGAAATTCTTCAAAATTCTTCTGCCTTTCCTACTATGGACTCGAGGTTCCATAAGGAACAGGATATCTGGCTTATACTTTCCTATTAAATCCTTTAAACATACATAGAAGTTAGGGGAATTTGCCCCCCTACAATTCTATGATATGATCTGCATAAGAAAATCAAACAGTGCCTGGATTAAATTGGCTCCCAGCGCCAGCCATGTCTACATCTGTATTGTTCATGCCTTGATACTCGGAGTCTTGTAATGGATGTTCTGCGATTTGAACTTGTTCGCCTTGTGGGGGTTGCCCGCCAATGTCCGGTGGATGTTGTTTCACAGAACCTTCCACCGACATATCTATGTTATTGCACCTTGAGCCAGTTTCACTTAGAGGGTCCAATGTTTTGTTGGCAATGGGGTCCAAAATGTCTGCTGATTGGATATTTGTGAGGTCTCTTAGGTAGGTCCTACCAGCAGTGTCAAGTCTGCCCCATTGGGTCTTTACTGTAGTGGACTGGGGTTTAGCAACCATAAGAGGTGTAGGCTTCCCCGTTGCCTTGACCTTCACAGGCGGCTTAATTGGTACCCCCTTTTTTGCCTTCCCCTTGCTTACCTCTCCCTTGCCCTTTGATATAGCTGAAAATTCCACATTGTAGCCCACATCAGCTATACTATTCATCTTTTGCCTCAAATCATCCACTTCAGGCATCTCAGCCTCATCACAGTCATAGTCCTCAATTGTAAGTGCTCCAAACCTTGAGCCATATGAGGCTCCGTCCTGCAACCCTTCAGATGGGCTAGATTTCGCAGCTGGCTGAGACGTATCATTCCTTTGTTGGGCTCGGCTAGATATGTCTTTGTTTTGTCTTCCATTCCTCTGTCCCCCATCTGGTTGTAAGAATTCTGCAGGAATCCCATTCTGTACCAGGCTCCTCCGGCGTCTATTACTTGTAGCGACCATCCATGGTCCAAAAACATCTCCCTCCTTCGTACAATCAACTACAGGCTCTGGGGGAATTTCAGTTGTGTTGCTCCTTCCACAATTAGTGCTGTTGTGACCATAGCGGCCGCATCCAAAGCAAATGAGATGCAATCCCTCATACTCTACCTTAACATCAAATCCACACATATTCACTATAGCAGTAAGGGGTTTTGTCAAGTCAATCTCCACACAAATTCTTGCATACCGCCCCCTCTCTACCCGTAGTGTTGTCATGTCAACCTTAATAGCCTTGCCCAATCTATTTCCAACCAACATCAAGAATTGCTCATCATAAAATTCTAGGGGGATCTTAGAAAGTCTTACCCAGGCCATGGTTGAGGTAATAGAATTGGTCTCTGGGCGAAACAGTGGACGCCACTTCATCACCGTCAAATAGTGCCCCTGTATGAGCCACGGGCCTCCCTCCAAGACATGGTGATAATCATGCTTCGAATAAAACCGTACAACGTAGTATCCGTCATCCAAATCGATCAGTTTGCACCCCTCTGTAAGGCTCCACAATTGCTTGAGCCGCGATTCCAGCACCCGAAATGATATCGTCCTCCCAAGCAACTTGATAATCAATGCCCGGCGCCACGGTTTGCACAGCTCTTTCCTCTTCTCAGATGATATTATAACAGACAATCTTCCAGTCTGCTCTACCTCCACTGCGATGTCTTCCGGTGTGCCCATTTCCGACATCTCCTCAAGGTCCGATTCTTCGCCCTCAGATATATAGATAGGTTGCTCCATAGATTTGCCTTTGAGTATCTCAGTAAAGCTCTTGGCCCCAAAGCTTCTCTTCTGTTCCTGCGGCGCTTCCCCTTGCGGAATGACATCACCGCTTAGATTTCGCTTGTATTTTTTAACACTTCGCAGCAATTGATCCTTTTCCTCTGTGGATCTTCCGGATACTTGAGATGATGGATCAATTTCCATCTCCCCTGTGTGCCGATGGAGCTCTTCCTCGGCGAATTTGGATATGACGGGCCGGCGGTGGTGCTAGGATTTTTCGCTTCCGTTGGTTCCAAAGTTTAATCGCTTTATTAAACTTCTTTCCTCGGAATAGAGAGCCAAAATTATCCCTCCATCTTTTTTGTCCGGACGTTCTTGAACCTTTTTGCCTTTTCCACACATTCTTTTGGAGAAAAAACTCAATACTTCCAACTTTCTAGTTATAAAGAGTTTTATAAAAGATGTAAATAAGTTTACCATTTTTCTAAGTTGGTAAAACTTTTCTAGAGACATGCTGCAAAGTGTTTGTGGCAAACCGAGTCAGCAACCTCTAACTCAATTAGATCTGATACAATGCATTCGTCATTACTAGCCCAGACAGCAGTATTCCAGTGTTTGCTGTAAACCGAGTCAGCAAGCCTCTAACTCAATTGAGTCTGATACAATGATTTCACCATTACTGACTCAGACATCAGTATTGTACTCACTCTGCATGTCTTGATTCGTACATGTGCCTTTCTTAAACAATGTCTCAACACAAATAACAACTTATATATATACGGTCTTTTCCACACCTTCTTCGACCTACCCATAAAGGTTTTTCTTCCTCCTTTCTCTTTGATGAAAATTCTCATCAATATATTTAGATTTGTATATGTTTCTTTTCGAAATATTTTTTCAGACTCTTCTACCCATAAAAGCATTTCAGACTCTTCCACACCTTCTTTTACCAACCTAATACATTGTTTTTAAGTTACCCGTATAACTAATTAAAATTGTGAGATAAATGATAATTAATCAAATAGTAACCCGAGAAAGAACAAATTGAAAACTACACGATGTCCACAAAATTTAAATACGCACAATTCAATGGACGATACTTCTTAATAAGTTAGGTTTGAGAATATGGCTATAAAATTAAAAAAGGAGTTTATAAAAACAAACAAAGATTCAGACCATTAATAATATATATTTTTTATATTTACACATTTTTGTCACTTTTACGTCATTGATTTTATTTTATTATTTAATCTTAACTAATGATCAAACAAAAAAGTATGTATATATAAAAAAATGATGTGTATTTATTATTGGTTAAGATTTATAAATAAAACAAAAATATCTAGTTCTTGTACTGGAAATGAGATCTCCTGCCCCACTTTTTCTTCACCCCACTCTTCACCACGCGACACGTGGCAACATGTGTAGGTGGTAAGACTAGATGCGTGTGAGGGGATCCTAACCCTCATCTAATCTCACCATCCATCCCTGCTGCCACGTGTCGCATGGTGACGATTGGGGTGAGTGATAATCGGTGAAGGGATCCTAACCCGTTGGACTGGGTGTCCCGTTCAAGAAAAATGGAACTCCGTTATAAAAAGAGTATAACTGACATTATCCCTCCCATAATTATATACATACTGTCTGTATGACTGTATCTAACATCTCCTCCTCCTCCACCGTTGTTTTTCGTTCATCTTGACCACAAACCCGCAAAACAGAAAAGAAAAGTACATCATTTTCATTCAAAATGATGGGTAGCTATTCTCCTATCATTCACCTTAAAGATTTAACAACTGCAGCCTCAGAAGATGAAGAAGAAACAGAAGAAAAGCTCTCTCTTAGTGGCCTAGTCCTAAACACTGATGAAACCAGAAAAATCGCATCTCAAGCGCGACAAAAATCCTCAAATTCACCAGTAGAATCAGCTGAATCCGACTTTTTCGAGTTTTCCAATGATTTCAGCTCCGAGATGTCTCATGCGGAAGACATAATCTTCGGTGGTAAACTCATACCCTTTAAACAAAGGTCGCATTCCGAACGATTGGAAACCGGCGAAAAATACGGGCAATTTTGCCGGAGAAGATCGGAATCCATGTCGGAGAGGAGGCCCAGAAGAACAAACAGCGGGAGAATAAATGTTATGAGAACAAGCAGATCATTCGACTATCAAAAACTATACGGGAAAAGCTCAAGCATCGGATCAGAGAAATCGCCGCCGGCGAAACGGAGATGGTATTTTTGCATTTTTGGGCTAGTGCAATTTCCGCCGGAGATGGGATTACAAGAGATGAAGAACCGGCAAGTCCGCCGGAGCATGTCGGGGAATATGATGTTTAATTCCGGCGATAAGGAGCCGTTGAAATCGGATGATCGGAGAAGCTCTACGTGGAATATTCTTAGAGTGTTGAGTTGTAAAGACGATCAAAGTGTCTCAGTCATGGAGTCGCCGGCGTTTAATCGCATGCAGCAGGTTCGAGTTTAGACATCGTCGTTCAGGTAGTCAGGTGCATGTCACGTGACTTACGTGTATGAAGATCAAGGATAATGTTTTGGCCATTATGTTAGTAATTTTTAAGAATAATGACACCACCAAATTTGGCCATTATGTTTTACCGTTTCCCTTGATTATGGTTAGTTTCCTTCAATATTTTTATCTTTCTCAAAGTACGAAACGTCTAATTTCCCCGTTGAAACAATTAGTAAGATTGTTATTTTATGGCCTTGAGCTTACGAGTTCGATCATCGGAAATAGACTCTTGCACAAGTGTAGGATAAGGCTGCGTACATTCAGAAAAAAAGAGATCCGACCCCTTTCCAAGCCTTGTGCAAATGCGGGAGACTAGTATATCGGGAACACTCTCTTTAAATGTAAAATCATTTTAAAATGAACGTAATATTGAATATCAAACCATAATTTTTTAATATAATCACCTCTAAATTATTACTTAATTAGGATATTCTAATTTATGTTGTCTGTCATTTTCTAGCTCATTAAATAGGCGTATATAATGTATTGAAATTTTGACAAACTAATGAATAAGACATAATCTTATAATTTAATTTAGATAAGAAAACTGCTAGGAAATCGTTTCCAATCAAATGCAGTATTCAAACAACAGAAATTTTATTGTAGTCATTGATCAACTAGTGATCCAATAAAATAATGACAAATAAGTTTTATCTACATGCAAGCAAGGAGGTGATTAGCCAAAACAAGGGGTCCATAAATTTTTTACACATTTCATTGGTCAATGATCAACTAATCATACTTGGTCATTGACCATTGTAAAATTTGTGTTCAAACAAAGGAAGGTATAAATAAGGTTCAAATACAGTTCAACAATCATAGACTTCTGTTTCAGAATGTAAATTTTACACGACATAAGTTACTTAAGAATATAAAAATATTACGTTTCGAATGACATAAGACTATATACTTGTCAGATCTGAAGTAAGAAACGCATCATTTTGATTTAAAAGATTGGCATCAAGCTTTGTCATAAGCTAGATTTTCTATTTCATTATGGGTGTTTTATTTCCTAATTACACTTTTAAGTTTTAACAATTGACATTTGCGTAAGAGACCATTAAAAAACTAGTAAGGTTGTTGCTTTGTGATTTTGAAGTCAACTTCTTATCCAAGTGTAGAGTAATGCTACATACATCAGATCACTTTACGATTCAGTTTTTCTCCAGACCCTGCGCAAAAGCAGAAGCTTTGTACACTGAAAAGTTCAGAAATTGAAATTTTCGTAATAGCTCTCTCGATAAGTTTTAATTTTTCCGTTGATCTTGTCTAGTTTGATTAATTATAAATACTTCTCTCTAATGGATTTCTCATCAGGAAAAGCATGAAAATCTCATTAGACGTTCATTAAATTAGGCATAAACGTTACTGTTGGAATAAGTCAGAGGGTCAAACATCTCAATTCTCAATTGACTTGTACAAAATAATCCCATTTAAACTTTATATACTAATCAATTTAAACAAAATACATTTCGCTATCAATAGTTTTTCTTTTTCTCTCTTGTGATGAAGTCTTGTTATCCCTTTTTTCATATAAATAAGGGCTACGGAATTTCTAAGGTTGTGAGCTTAGAGAAATGCACTTTCTAGAAGAATTTTGAACTGACCCAAGTTTGAACTAGGCTTTTAGTTGAAGTTTCTTAAGAGCAGGGGCGTTGGGGGGCACGGAGGCAGCCGTCCCCCAACTCAGAGAAAAAATTTAGGTAGTAGGTAGATGCAGTTGTATTTTTGATTATCTAAATTTAAGGTATCTGTTTTTTAATCCCAAAACTATCTCATGATATGTGATATATGTGTGTTACTAGGAACCAGGGGAAAAATTTTGATTAGTAGATATACACATTTGTATTTTTTAACTAACTAAAAAATATATTGTATAAAAAATAAATTGGTTTTTGAAAATAAAAAAACAATAAAAAACAATAAACTGCCTAGAACATTCCTTCTGTCTTATTCTAATTTGACCCCTTGCCCCTTGCTGCCCTTTCATTTCACTTTCAACAAAGTGACAAACATAATTGAAAAAAATCAAAATACCCTCTCCTCCCCCAACTTTTGCCCAGCCGACCCTAAATCCATTATCCAATATTCCAATCCAGCTTCAGGCCTCCACACTACAAAGTGGTAAGTTTCTTCAGCAGTCCTTTAACAGTTTCCCCTCTCTGTTTCCCCTCTCTGTTTTTATAATTTTTGACCAAAAAATCATTATGTTTATTACGTATTGCATTTTTGACCTAAAAACTAGTGACCTTACAGTATAATGTTATATGCGATGTATGTTTGGGGAAAACTGTGATTGGACTGTTACTATACTATGACATAAATAATTACATGTTTGGGGAAAACTGCGATGTATGTTTGGGGAAAATTGCTTGCTGGAAATGACCCAATTTGTTGACAACACCAATATCTTCTTGTCGGTTTTTTGATCACCAGTAAGTTCAAGAATAATGTCTTAGATTTCGGATTCTGTGAGGAAAATTCCGATTAACTTGAATCGTTTGGATCCGGTGACTCGAGTAATTGGTGGCATGAGAACCCATAGTTCTTGCTGTAAAGATCGACATTTTTGCTCTTACTGAAAAGATTTATGTTTTAGAAAGGGTTCCCTTCGTCTATTACACAACGACGAAGTTCTAAGAAAATTAGAAATGGGTGAGATTTCGAGTGGAAGGGGTAAAAATCAAGAAAGAAGCTTAGCCCGACCAGGTGACACACGTTGGGGTTCTCACTACAGAACATTGCTCCGACTTTTTGAAATGTGGAATCCAATTGGAGAAGTACTATTCTGGTTGTACAGAGATGTGAGAATATAAAAATCAGAAATACAGCATCGGGATTAGTTGATAAGATGGACTCTTTTGAGTTTGTATTTATCGGAAAGTTTATGTTGCAAATTTTGGGAATGACAAATACTCTTTCAAAGATTCTACAAATAAGAGACCAACACATAGGCTGTGCTCTTAATATGATCAATGTGACAAAAAATGAATTACAAGAATATAGGCAAAGTGGTTGAGATTCTTTGTTGAAAGAAGTTGTTGAGTTTTGTGAAGAACATCAAGTTGATGTGCCTAACATGGATGATATTGTTGAAGGTCGTTCTAGAAAAAAAGCTCAATGATGGAGAATCGACGACATATTTTCATCATTTTCGCGCAGAAATTTTCATTAAGGTACTTAATTTCTATTCATTGTAATTGATACGTGCACTATTGATCATTGATTTATCTATATCTTGATTTTTTTCATATAAAATCTTAGGTAATTGACATCATTGCTACGGAAATGGATACACACTTCACCGAAGCCAGCACAGATTTACTTAGACGTGTAATGTGCCTTGATCCTTCCAATTCTTTTGCAAATTTTGATCATAGTCAATTTCTACACCTTGCTGAGTTATATCCAGACGATTTCACTACCATGGATCGAATTGAGCTCAATCATGAACTTAAAAGTTACATTGGTGATATGAAATCAAATGAAGTATTCTCTCATATTACTAATCTTGGAGTTCTTGCAAAGAAGATGGTGGAGTTGAATTATCACAATTACTTTCTTTTAGTATATCGGCTCATCGAGTTAGCACTGATCTTATCTGTCGGAACAACGAGTGTGGAAAGAAGTTTTTCTGCTATGAATATAATAAAGACTGATCTGCGCAACCGATTGGGAGACGACTTACTTTCGGACTGTTTACTGTGTTACTTCGAGAAGGAAGTTTTTGGAACCATTTCAAATGAAAACATTATGCAACATTTTAGAATTTGGGAACTCGAAGAAATTTGTTGCGGCCACCGATAATCCCTCCTGCTGCTCGTCCTTCATTTCGTAAATAAAAGGTATGTCGAGCGTCAAATTAATAACTTTTGTTGGATATTGCTGCTTGTTAATGTTGCTTATGAATAACTTTTGTTGGATATTGTTGATGGTTGCTTATTATTGTTGCATTTTGATTAGTTGATGTGTTGGTTTAGATTTTATGTTATAATATTTGCATATATCTATATTGCAAGAGAGTTTTTGTCGGATTTTCGATGGAATGTCTACTGAGTCCGAAAAAGTGGACGGTGATCCCATAGTGTGAATTTTGCCCTTCCAAAAAGTAGCCGCTGCGTCCGCCACTGCTTAAGAGCAATTATTAAGATAATATTCATCAATTAATTTGTCATTGTTTCAAAAAGATTTATGTAGAGGAGAAGGCAACTTTAGAGTAGGGGCACATAGTGGATGATATTAAAAACTTCCCAAGTGCTCGTGTAAGTAAAGTTGTGATGGTTAAGTTTTTGTCTTCTTCTTTTGATATAGGGCATGTGAAAATTAATGGAGATCACGAGGTCCCTCATGATGAAATAAACACAGTTTATATTATTCAATTTCATGGGAAGAGCTAGTGTTTTATTTTATTTCATGCACACAAATGATATTCTAGTTTTCCTTTGACGTATCCGTTCCTTGGTTTTGGCTGTTTCGTAGAAGTCTGGAATATCTGTACTGACTGCATATATTAGGCCAACTTTCATCGATGTTCGTCAACGACAAAATAGAAACATTAACATTTAATATGAAGAAAACAAGTCTTATGAGAATGTTGTAAAAATCGAAGATAATGACATGTATATTGATGAGGATAAACAACTCGCTTCCTAACATGAAATGTATATTGATGAGGATAAACACCTCGCCTCGTAACATTTGACGTCAACTATCTATAGAAGTTTAAAGTCGACCACACTTCAACCATATACACAGTCAAATCGACGCGGTCCACCGGACGCAGTACGCTCTTTGCCATCGACAAAGACTATGAGAAATCATCGACCAAACATCCCATGCGACGCCAAATGCTGGTCACCTCGACACTAACAGACACCTCAGCCTTAACAACTGATACAACTAAGGCCACAGCGGTCACCTCGGCCATACCTAGATGGTCGGCCATTGACTCAACGCCCATGCAGCTTGATGTGTGGTGCAACTTGGCGTGCATGCATAAGCAGGACAAGATATTTGGCACTATTCGAAGCTCCTCGACATGCATTGGGTGCCCAGACCATACAAAGGCGTAAGCAATGTCCCACATCAACATGATTTTAGGAAAATACTCCAGATTTAAGACATGTTTCTCTAGTATTCCAACATACAAACATGGTTAAACCCATAATTGACTCGAGCGTCAAAGGGTTTTCTTCGGAGTAATAACTCTGGGTCCTCCAACGTTCTTCATCTTGTGCAAAGCTCAAGTATTTGGATATCTGACAACAAACTATATTTGTGCAAGATTGTGACGAACGTTTCCGATATTAGGATCATCTCTGGTCCATGTGAAGATTCGGCTTCACCAACTGGCACTAGAGAAAGGGTTAACCATGCCTTAATTCACATCTTTCTTTGTTAAACACACATAACATAAATGAGAAAACATACCCAATATAAAGACTAGAAATCTTTTCACCACCAATGGCAGCGAAACGGTCCCAACCACCCGTCGGAACAGGTCTTCAACATGCAGGCTGGGCATCTAGATGCCACTCAAGGAGTCATCCCTGAGGAATATGACCAAAGCTATGGAATATGTGGCTCAAAATAAGGGTGTCTTTCAGGTATTGGTTGAACAAATCAAGGACAATGCTCTAGAGGACCCATATGTCGCCCAAGACCTTCATTACGATCATCGAGGAAGACAAGAATCCAAAGAGTGATCTTCTCATCCAAGGGATGAGTTCATGGCAGATGTTAGAGGTAGAGGTAAAAAACCACATACTAGACCATTACCCCTATTAAAAAGTCATTGGATTGAAGTCACGCTGTTTAAAGCACGTGTAATGGATGCCGCTGCTTCATAATGACCGATGTGATTTTGAAGATGAGTCATCCTCAGACTGCTTGGAGTATACGTGGGTAGTGCAAGAGAGCCCTTTTCTGAACAGATTGCGTAGTATGCAGCCGCAGACAATTTCAACATGTCTAAAATAGAAACCTATGATGTCACTTCCCACCACACAGATCATCTCTTCTAGTTTAAGGCTCCGATGAGCTTGAAGAATATTTTCTGACCTGCTGAGGTGCAAAACTTTCATTGTGCATCTGGGGGGAAATGCTAGAAGATGGTTTCAATAGTTGCCGTCTCAAATATATTCTTTTAGACAACTAGCCCAAAGGTTCAAGGCACAATTAGTGTCTGCAAATCTTTCGTTAAGAATTCTTCACATTTGATGACTCTGAGGCAAAAACCAGATGAATCATTTTTGTAATACATGTGGCACTTCAAGAACGAGTTCCTGCAGGTCGGGGATCATAAAAACGGAGTTATAGTGCCCTCTGCTCCTAAATAGCTAAGGAGAACCCAAAGTCTCTGAAGGCCTGTTTGGAGAAAACCATCGATTTGCTCGAGGCAAAGAAGCAAATAGATCAAAGAGAGAGGTTGAGTTAGCCTACTAGAAGCCGAGCCGAGGCAAATTTAAAAAGGGGGCCCAGAAAGATCTTAGGGACAAATGCGTTGTATTTAATCGCTTGGGGATGAGATAAAAAGGTTTCTATTTACTTGTCTCAAAAGAAAGGATCTTTGCCATCATGGGAAAAGATGGACAAAGAATGGACCTATTGTAATTGCAGAGACCGAGGTCAAATAGGGATCCTAAGCTGTAATGTGAATATCATAAAGATATTGGTTATGACACATCAATTACAGGGAGCTGGTGCTCGTAATTGTACGTCTGATTGATCAGGGTCATCTATATCAGTTTTATGGCTTGAGGTCATGATTGCATAATCGGTTAGATTTCTGGCAACTTCCTCAAGAAGCAAAGTGCCAAGAAGCAAGCCACAATGGCACAAAAATGCTGATAATGAAGGTGATGAAGATCATGATGCTGCAGGTCAGCTTCAAGTTAATTTGCTAATTTATACGATTTCTGGTGAACCCATTCTGCCAAGTCCAAGACCGGAGTCAGGGCCATCTAGAATTTTAAGCAACACGCTCGCCCCATAAAAAGGCAAAGTTGTCACACGAGCTAACCTACAGTCCAGATTACCCAGTTGTTTTGGTCTATGGCAATGAGGGCTTGGTGATTAACATCTTTGTCAATCTTGCACCTAATAACACCGTCGAGGCGCATCGACTCTATGTTGATATGGGCATGCAACCAATGTGTTGTATTATAACGTCTTTCAAGAGATGAGGCTGGGGGACAGCCAATTGTGTCCCATATCAACATCGCTGCTTGGATTTTCTGGTGTAGCGGTGCAACTACCAGGTCTAGCTACATAGTTAGCCAATCCCATGGTGGTGCCAAAGCATGATAGACCTTGGAGGATATGTATTGATTGCACTAATTTTAATAAAGCTTCCCTGAAAGACGCTAACCCTTGCTAAATTTGATAGGTTGGTGGATTCAACAGTTTGGTACAAGGTCTTTGACTTTCTTGATGGTTTCAAAGGTTATCATCAAATAGCCATGGCTAAGGAGGATCAAGACAAAACCTCCTTTATTATTGAAGAAGGCACCTACTACTGTGTGAGCATGCCTTTCGACCTATGAAACACGGAAGCCACTTATTAGAGACTAGCTAACTCTTTGTTCAAGGGTCAGATTGGCCGCATCATGAAAGTCTATATTGATGATATGGTTGTCAAAAATAGGACTCTTGATGTGTAGATCCAAAATTGGAGAGAGGTGCCTTATTCAAGATGAGGTTGAACCCCAAAAATTGTATATTTGGGGTCCAGAGCGGAAAGTTCTTATAATACATGGTTTCAAAGAAAGGGGTTTAGGCATCGCAGCAAAGTTGAAGCATTGAAAGCTGTGCACCCATCTTGCAACATCAAAAAAGTGCAAAGACTAACTGAAAGTATTGTAGAGTTAAATAGATTTTTGTCTAGGTCAGCAGAAAGATCGTTTCAATTTTTTAGATTCTAAAGAAAAGAACCATATTTCAGTGGGAGTACAAGTATCAAACGGCTTTTGATGACTTGAAATCCTAATTGGCTGAGGTGCCAACCTTAACCTTGCCCATTCGTAGCGAGGTACTATACATTTATTTTATTGTCTGTCACGAAGCCATTAGTGTGTTCTGCTCAAAGAGGAATACAGTATGTAGAAGCCAATATTCTTTGTGAGCAAAGCATTACATGAATCTGAGGTGAGATATACTAACACTGAGAAGATAGTCTTGGCACTGGTCATATCCTCCAGAAAACTTAGGCCATATCTCCAATCTCATTCCATTATGGTCATCACCGATCAACCCTTGAAGCAAATTCTGTCTAAGCTCGAGACGTCAGGCCAAGCAGCCAAATGGGTCATAGAATTTGCTGAGTACAACATCAGATATCGCCTTCAGACTTTTACTTAGCTCCAAGTCTTAATGGATTTTATCGCTGAAGCTATTTCTACAGAGGATGAGCAGTCCTGTAAGGAGCAGTGGTCCATGAATTTATCTTCCTATGGCAGTGGAGCAGGTCCTCTTATCATAAATCCAAAAGGGGAAGAATTTAGGTATGCACTTTGGTTCGAGTTTTACACCACGAACAACGAAGATAAATATAAAGCCGTGATTGTCGGCCTAAGCCTCACTAGGAAACTGGGAGCTCATAAAGTTAGGTGCATAGTGATTCTTAACTTATCATGGTCCAGGTAAATGGTGATTATGAAGACAAAGACGATCAGATAAAGTGATATGTTCAGGATTGGTCAATTCAAGAAAATGTTCGAGTCTTTCGCAATCAAACATATCACAAGGTTGGTGAACAAAAGAGTGGATGAACTTTCTTGTCTTGCATCATCAACACTAACAATCTTGGATAAAAAGATCGTGGTAGAACTTATTAAGCACTGGGCTTACAATCAAATCAAAGTGCTTCAGGTTGATTACTATAGCACTTGGATGTATAAGATCGTTAATTTCTTAAAGCAATGCATTCAGCCGCAAAACAAATGAGTGGCAAAGAAGCTGTGCATCAAAACGGCTATGTAGTCTCTCTTTAACTAAGTCTTTTACCAGAGATCTTTCTCTAAATCATGCTGAAGTGTGTCTCTGAAGGCAAAGAAGATTATATTCTTTGTGAGATTCATATAGAAATCTGTGGCAACCATTCTAGTTCAAGGTCTCTCGTATGCAAGTGTTACGTGGTTGGCTACTATTGGCCGACCTTACACCAGGGTGCTCTTGAGTTGGTAAAAAAGCCAAGTGTGCTAGGTGCATGCCCCATTATCGCATATTTTCAATCAAAAAAATGATTTCCATTATCAGCCACTGGTTATTTGGGATTGATCTCGTTGGACCTTTAATTCGTGCTCCAGTATCCATTCAGTGTCTTCTTGTCACTGTTGACTACATAAATTGGATAGAAACAGAGCCTTTGATGGAAATAACGGGAAATCACGTGAAGATATTCTTTTTGAAGCATATTATTTTCCGTTTTGGATTGTCAAAAAAGTCTTGGCCTCCGACAACGAGAAACAATTCACTGAGGATCGAATAAAAAGTTGGTGTGCCGAGTTGTAAATAAAACAACACTTCACCTTAGTGGCTCATCCTGAAGCTAACGGCTTGGCGAATCTTACCAACCACAATTTGAATGAAAGTTTAAAGAAGTGACTAAAAGGAGCTTGAGAGGACCGAATAGACGAGCTTTCCGGCGTCCTATGTGCATATGCCACATCTTCTGTCTCAATCAAGAAAAATCCTTTTGCCTTAGTGTACGGATCCGAAGTCGTGATACAGTTGAGGTTGGCTCCACATCATGTAAAGTGGAGAATTATTCTCATCAATATAGACCAAGCCTTTTTCTTAATCTCGATAGCTTGAAAGAAAAGAGGAAACAAATCACATTCGAATTGTGTAGTACAAGAACTTGTCCCTCAATCTTACAATATGGGAGTGCTGCATAAAATTTTCAAGGTTGAAGACCTCGTAATTTGAAAGAATGTGGCGAGTCAGGCCGGCTCTTCACGTAGTCTTAACCCCATGTTGGAAGGGCCATATAACATTGCAAGTTAGACATTTTAGCTGGTAGAACTTTGCCATGTAATTGGCATGTATCAAACTTGAAATTATTTCATGTATATAATAATAAAATTTTCTCTCAAGGAAATCAAGTACACTTTGTTCATTCATTGCACTTTATAATATTTCAAAGTAGAAATATCTTAGATATAATGTAATGTATTTGAGACAGACCCTCAACTATGTGGCATCGACAGGTTCAAGCTGTCCTAGCGTCTAAAAAGTGGGTGTGGGCAAGTTTTCCAACTGACCTCAGCAGGTCTGAACAACCACCCCAACAAGGACACTAAGCCGCAACATGTTTTGCCATGCCTCAATGGTGGGCATGGAGATTAAGATCCAATAGTTTTTGCACACCTCTACACTCAACAGGTTTGGCTGACCACAATAAGAGGATTAAGTCAGCACAGGTTTGTCGTATTTGACCTCGACATGTCTGAGTAGTCATTATATCCTATCGAACAAACCTGACATAATAAGTCTTCACCACTCAGACATGACTTACCATTGAGGAACCTCATATATCAAATATTGAAACCCAATCTCATTTATTTTTGGCCACGTTTTAGGGGGTTGGACCAGGAAAAAAGTTTTTGATGTTAGCGCAAAACATGTTTTCTACAATTGAAACCTAGTTTAATTAAATCGTTAGATTACGTTTCAGGGGGCTATACAGGATTATGGCATAGCCTTTGAGGCTCTAAGGCTCCAAGGTGGACAGACGCAAAAACTAGGGGATTTTTGTATTATTTATTCAATCTACCTTCGAAGGTCTAAGGTAATAAAACTTGGCGTTTGAAGTTGATTACATGTTCAAGCTAGTACATCTTTTCATTCAGTTTCATTTCTATTCTATATGGCTCGAGGCAGTTACGCTTATGAAAGTCAGACGATAATGTTGCACTTAACTACTGCTGACGTTCAACTAAGCTTAGACTTCAAAAAGCGAGGTCAATACACTCACGAGGGTTTATTGATAGTTTTCGCATTCTATTATTATGTTATCTGGGTACGGTTAAACTTAAGTTGTATGATGTGATTACAATAATAAAAGTCAAAAATTGTTTTTAGTATTCTGGTTAGCAGTTATCAATGTCAAACGGAAACAAAGTAAAAGAAAAATTGAACTCAAACAAGTTATGAAAAATTATTACAAAGCTGTGGAAAACAGAAATTACAGGTAAAGGCCTAAGAAGCTGCAATAACGTTACCTAGCCAATTCTTGTCTCTCCTTAAAGTCAGTTCCATCACATAGTAGTTGAAGCTTCTAGTCATACTCCATCTGCGTGGATGAATTGCACAAGTCGGCGATCCGCCGGTCATCTATGTTTCGACAACGTTTAGCACGCCGCCCTCCAAAAATAGCTAAATTGTCGAGTAAGAAGTCAGATTTCTTGAACTCTGCCATAGCTGTTGCCTTGGCCTCAGCCAGTTGCCCCTCTAGAGAGTTGGCTACTTGGTGATTATCATACTATTATTGTGCCAACTGTTGTTCAAGGTCGGACCTACTCTTCTCATTTTATGCGACTTCTTTTGCAAAAACTTCCCCTGTGACTGTGCTTGGGTCAAAGTCAGCTCCAAGTCTTAGACCCATAGAGCCCATCTACACGATAGTTGGAAGTGGCCATCCATGTGCCCGCCTCTTCCTTCCCCTTCCACAGGGTTGTGTTCTTGGCCTTGACTAGCATTCTCGGCCCTGACGGCTTCAAGTTCTTTGGCCATCTGCTCGTTGAGCCTGGCCAGCTCGTCGTTTTGCTGCCCCTCAAGATTGGAAAAGTTTCTCAGCTATTCTGCTTTGGACATCAGGTCCAATTGTTACGCTCTAAACTGAAAAAAGGATAAGTTAGGCACTAATAACATCTTCCAATGCAATAATTTGAGTGAACAAATTGAAAAAGATGTCTTACTTTTGCCATGTTGCTGTGGATACAATTCGTCAACATCTCTCACGACATCTGCCGAGTCATCCGTGCATCAGCTAACATAGCATAGTTTTTGTTGAGCCTCCAGACGATGACATGGTTTACGATATAGTCATTGGCCATGAACTATTCAGCTGGTACCTCCTTGGCGTTCTACATCTGAGCTGAAGATGCTTCAACAGCGGTGGCCTGACTGGCGAGGGTTACTCTATGATTGTGTCCTAAGGCCCCTCATCTTAGCTCCTTTTCCTCTGCATCTGAGTCAAAGATTCGTGAGTGGATTCATGCTCGATTCGATCACCATCGAAGCTTTGGAACTGATCAGAACAATAGAGACGACATTTTTGTGGCATGCTTCTTGAAACCACCTCAACTTTGGCCTGCAAACCTTCAAAGAAAAACATATGCAAACAGGCCAGCCAAAAAAAGGAGGAAAGAGTGAGCAGACTAGGGTCCAAAAAAGCTTGCTCATTACGTAACTTCTGTAGTTGCTCGGCCAACTGTATCGCTGAGGTAGGAGCTTCTTGTCTTTGGCTTTCTATGTTCACCCCCTTGGCTGCTTGTCTGTCTTTGGCTGAGGTAGGACCTGCGAACATGACCATCTCGACGTCTGAGGGGGGAACGATCTTTGCCATGCCTTTTCTTTTGGATAACTTCTTGGATGCAATCGATGCGACTTGACTGGAAGACATAGCTCCTATAATATAAAGAAAAAAAAAGGTCAGCCACAAAATCTAGACAAAGGAGAGGACATGGTATTTTGGTCAGGCACCCACTCTTAATAACCTCAAGGTGTTCTCGGCTCGGCCTGTTAAAATGGGAATCGCCACCATGTAGTCCAGGTTGGCTTTTTTAGTGACCGGCCATCCATCTTCAGTCAATTGACGACCACATTCAGATCTTGACGTTAATAAAGGAACAAGAATATTTACTTTCCATAGCTAGCTATTGTATTCTTTGGTAAATAGATAATCGTCATAATTACAGAGATTGAGTGTATACAAAATTATAGGAGTAAATTATTTTTTTCCTTGTAGAAAGTAGTGCCCGCTTGTATAAGAAGTATAGTGTACCGGTTGTATGTATGAATGAAATATACACTTTCTTCAAAACACTGTTTATCTCTACTTCACATGGTATCAGAGAAGGAGTGGTCATACTCAAAAATTACCACAAATTGAAGTTTTTTCTTCTCAGTATAGGCTCAGAAATTGTGTTCATCATAACCTGCTTACCTGAATCCGGCCATACCGTCTGGTTATACCCAATCTCAGCCATTTTTTGACTCAAACCAAGTGCATCCATCACTGCTAACTGTCACCTATTCATCCACAGAACAAAAACACCATCAGAAAAATATCAAATCTGGAATCAAGTGAAACAAAGACACCAAATCTTCAAGATTTGGCTGTCCAAGTAGCCCACGTATTACAGAATACTCCAGCCAAGCCACAATATTTATCCGCACCAACACAGCCTATTTCATTATCCACAGAAAACTTATCAATATCTGTCAAACACAATGGGAACAATTATGCAGTTTGGGCGCCGTTAGTACTACGGGCCATCATTGGACGAGGGAGGAGGCATCACCTAACTGGTGTTCCTCCTCCACCACAGCCCTCAGATCCAGATTTTTCCCTATGGGAACAAGGGGACAACTCGGTGTTTACATGGATTATCTAAACGATCGAACCATCACTCGTGGTGAACGTTACTAGGTATCCCACAACAAAGACTCCGTGGGATGGCCTTGCTCTAACTTATGGGTCAAGGACTGACTCATTACGGGCATATGACCTCCATCGGCGTGCAAGCCTAATCCGGCAAGGAGGTGGAACAATTGAAAACTGCTGGAACAGATTACAGGACCTCTGGACTGCCATAGATGCTCAAGAGCCTAATCCCATGACCTGTTCAATGGATATCAGTACACATAACAGAAAAATGGAGGCCCTCAGACTGCATCAATTTGTCACCACTATTGATGAGAAATACAATCCAGAAAAAGACGAGCTTTTGAAGAGAGACCATTTGCCGTCATTGGAGACAGCGTATAGAGAAATAAGGAGGGCAGAAAAAAGGTCAGTGGTATTGCAGGGGCCTCCCTCAGAGATCTTCTCCTCACCGGGAGGGGTAGGTCACAGCCTGGCAACTCAGACGGTGTCTACCAAAAGCCGTGATACCAGGTAGACTCAGGGACATGGGACAGCTAAGGGAAGAGAACATGGAGGCCAATGTTCAGCCAATAACCGACGCCCAAAAGATAAGGACGACCTTGTCTGCAGCCAATGTGGCCAAAAGAGGCACACAAAGGAGCAGTGCTTCTAAATTATTGGTTACCCGGAGAGGTATGAAGGAAAACGGAAGCAATTAGAAAGGACTAGGGCAGTGGCAGCAGTGGTTGTCTCCAGAAGCACCGAAGAAGACGCAGAAGTTCTAGTGGCCGAATGCCTAGATAGCCAAGGAGGTATTAGGGTTGGGGTTTACAATTTTATCTTGTACTTCCCTAAATGCCCCTACTGATGTTACCCCTTGTAATTTATCAAATGTGAGATCAGGTACTCAAATATTCCCTTTGCTCACTGCCGCCCCTCAAACACCGGATCTGCCTTTTTCAGCCCCTATAAAAACCGAAAAAGGTAATTCCAGCCCATCTACCTCTAAAATTCCCTCAAATAACCCTCCATTTACCACAAACTCCCAAACGGCCATTAATTTGTCCAAAACTCTAAGTCATCCCACACATTAACCTCAAGAAATGCCAGCGTATTTTCCACTACCTCCATCAATCATACTTGGATCCTCGATAGTGGTGCCACTGACACAATGACCAGTGATCCAAATGATTTTCAAACCTGGACCTCGCTCACCAAAACCCATATAGAAACTGCTAACGGGGCTCTTATACCTATCTCCGGGGGTGGTACGATCTCTCTTAACCCTAATCTCAATTTAAATAATTGTCTTTATGTCCTTGGACTTTCTTCCAAATTGTTATCTGTTAGTCAGCTTACCCGCAAATTACATCGCTGTTCTTATGTGCTCTGCTTTCTGCCTATTACAGGATATTCGCTCGAAGACGATTATTGGGCTTGGCATTGAGCAGGGTGGACTATACTATGTAACAGATGTGGTGCAACAGGGCCGGTCCAATCTTGTCACCGGGACTGGTCAACACCGACTATGGCTATGGCACCGGCGTCTGGGTCACCCTTCTCTTGGTTACATGAAGTTGTTATTTTCTTCTTTGTCTAAGTTTGGTATTACTTTGTCTTGGGATACTTGTTATCATGCTAAACATCATCGCTCTACCTATAAACCAAATAATACCCGGGTCAAATCCATATTCAGTCTAGTCCATTCAGATGTGTGGGGTCCTGTTCCCCAGTCTACAACACTTGGTTTTTAGTACTTTATTACTTTTGTAGACGACTTCTCTCGAATGACATGTATTTACTTTCTTAAAAATAAGTCTGATGTATCTTCCCATTTTATCCAGGTTTATAATATGATTCATACTCAGTTCCACACTCGCATTCAAATTCTCCGATCTGATAATGGTGGAGAATACATTAATAGTGTGCTGTAGGATTTTTTTCAGAGAGCATGGAATTATACATCAGACGACTTGTTCCTACACACCTGAACAAAATAGTGTGACAGAACAAAAAAATCGTATACTCCTCGAAATGACTTGGGCAATGATGCTAGAGTCCTCTGTTCCTAAATTTCTGTGGCCAGAAGCGGTTGCTACTTCCAGATATTTTCTTAACAGGTTACTCACAAAAATTTTGGGTCACCATACTCCTCTGTTTGTTCTTGCGTCTCACACCGAGGTACCTTCTGTTCTCACGTTACCTCCTAAAATCTTTGGTTGCACTGTGTTTGTCCACATTCCCGCTTCTCATCGCACTAAACTGGATGCTTGTGTTGACAAATGTGTCTTCGTCGGGTACGCCCTCACCCAAAAAGTCTACCGTTGCTATAACCCTCGTACCCACCGAGTACACGTCACCATGGACTTTATCTTCCTTGAGCACGAGTGTTTTCTACTCCTCCCAGGCCCCTCAGGGGAGATATCGGGTGAGACTTACGACTGGCTTCATAGAACTAGTCAATCAGAGGCGGTTCCAAAATGATAAGTAGGTGGCGCCGACTGTGCTTTTCCTGACGACAGTATAGCTCCTCTGCCACTGCCAACCAGTGATCCACTTCAGGAGAATATTCCACATGACCAGGTATCAGACTCATGTGTTCCTTTTTCACCCACGCCTGTCCCCAATTTAGACTCATGTGTTCCTTTTTCACCCACGTCTATCCCCAATTTAGACTCAAATACTAACAATTCTCCGAGTCATGGTCCCATTATTTGTGAAATTACACAGGGTAACAGTGATTCAGTAGAACAGGGCAGAGTACTACCACCACGACTGAATCGAGGAAAACCCCCAGTACGACATTCTCCAAGCAAGGTGTCTAAAGGGGCCTTATATCCAGTGACAGGTGCGAAAGGTTTTCTGACAACAGTATGTGACACCATTGTTCCCAGAACAGTTGAGGAGGCAATAAATCAGCCTGAATGGCACACTACAATGAAAGAGGAAATGAAGGCGTTATACAAAAATGACACTTGGGAAAAAGTTGTGCTTCCAAATGGAAAACGTCCGATGGGCTACAGGTGGGTCTATACGATTAATTATAGAGCAGATGGTAGCATTGAGAGATATAAGGCAAGACTGATGGCTAGAGGATATAGTCAAACCTATGGTATTGATTATACAGAGACATTCTCACTAGTAGCGAAGCTTGACACAATCAGGGTAATTTTTTCAGTAGCGGCCACCAAATCTTGGCGTCTTCATCAGTACGATGTGAAGAATGCGTTTCTTCATGGAGAAGTAAAAGAAGAGGTCTATATGAGTGCAACCCCAAGTTTTGCGAATGAGTTTGCAGAGAATGAAGTGTGTCAATTGCAACGGTCTCTGTACGGACTAAAGCGGTCTCCTAAAGCATGGTTCAGGAGGTTCACAGCGTTCATGAAGAAACAAAACTATAGACAAAGTAATGCTGATTATACATTATTCATCAAGAAGAGAGGAGCTCAGGTCACATGCCTTATTATCTATGTTGATGATATGATTATTACAGGGGACGACATAGAAGAAATGGAAGTATTAAAACAACATCTGTTTTCCGAGTTTGAAATGAATGATCTTGGGGAACTTCGGTATTTTTTGGGAATTGAGATTCAGCGATCAGAACATGTGATATTTATCTCTCAGCAAAAGTACATTTTGGACCTGCTTGCAGAGGTTGGTATGCTAGATTGTAACATGCCACGGCCCCAATGTTGGTTAATCAAAAGATGGAATTTGTAGAGGGAAGGACTGCCACAGACTGTGGAAGATATCAACAGTTAGTAGAAAAACTAATATATTTAGGACATACTCGTCCTGATATTTCTTTTGCAGTTGGACTTATGAGTCAGTTTATGCATAAGCCCCAGAGTCATCATATGTAAGCTGTGATGAGGATAGTAAGGTACTTAAAAGGGACAGATAGACGAGGTATCTGGTTTAGAAATAATGGACATTTGGATATTGAGGTATACACAGATGCTGATTGGGCAGGAAGATTGTTAGATCGACGGTCTACCTCGGGATATTTTGCCCTTGTGGGCAGAAACTTGGTCACATGAAAGAGCAAAAAACAGAAAGCAGTAGCATTGTCAAGTGCTGAAGCAGAATTTCGAGGAATTGCCAAAGGAGTGATGGAAATGTTATGGTTACGAAAGTTACTAGCTGATATAGGTCTTGGAGTGTCAAGTCCAGCAAAGCTGTTTTGTGATAATAAGGCATCGATTAATATTTCTGAAAACCCGGTGCAGCATGATCGAACGAAACATATTGAGATTGATCGGCATTTCATAAAAGAAAAAATTGAGGACAAAGTGGTGGAGTTACCGTTTGTACCGAGTGAAGATCAGCTTGCAGATATTTTGACGAATGCTGTCACTGGAAGGGCGTTTGATGAAACGTTGGTCAAGTTGGGCATTGAAGACTTCCCTTGCTCAACTTGAGGGGGGAGTGTTAAGAAAGGAACAATAATATTTACTTTCCATAGTTAGCTATTGTATTCTTTGGTAAAAAGATAATTGTCATAATTACAGAGATTGAGTGTATACGAAATTATAGGAGTAAATTTTTTTTCCTTGTATAAAGTAGTGCCCGCTTGTATAAGAAGAAGTATAGTATACCGGTTGTATGTATGAATGAAATATACACTTTCTTCAAAACACTGTTTATCTCTACTTCACACTTGAAGCATTAAAGCTCCATACAATACTGCTAAGCTCGACTTTATGTTGTTAGTCTTACCAGTCTTCAGCTGTCGGCGTCTATTGCAAAACCGACATTCTTTATATAAAATAACTGACTTTACTAGTTTTTGATAAAATTCGGAATGTTTCACGAAGCTGAACTTCTTGATCAGACCTCGCGTACTGAAAGATACCAACTATCATAAGCTTTGCAGGTGAAAAAGCCTATGAAAGTTTAGACATCAAACTCCTTCTTGCGAATTTGTTATTGCTAGAGAGCGGGTTTTTGGAGTTGAAAAGATAGCATAGCAAATTGGATTATGTTTTCAGGTAGTGGAATAGTGGTGGTGCAGTTTTTTGAATTAGATATATTTTCCGATTGGTCCGTTTATATGATATGTATGGTTTGCACAATGCTGGTTCAGTCTGTGAAATGGAAAACAACGACCAATTGCTTCCTCAGCTCCAGGGACATTTCGTTGAAAATGGAACTTGTGTTCTCACACTTTTGGTGTCAAATAGTTTTAAAAAATGATTCGTTTTGGAAGTGATAGACATTCCTCAAAGTTGAGAGTTTTGCGTGGGAAGGAGCAGTAAAACAAAAAGGGACAGAAAGAGTGGTTTGGAAACTAAGTGTAACCTCATGGCCCTTGTTCCTCACTATGACAAGCTGCTTATGATACTTGTATGTAGTCCTTTTCTTTTTCCTTTTATTTGAACCCAATAGTTGTGGCAACTTAGAACTACATCTTTCACTAGAATAATTTAGAATGGATACATAGGAGGAATGCACAGTCGTCGGAATGGAAATCATATTATGTTAAAAGGTAGGACTAAAGGCTGATGGCTTGATTCCTGACCTTCTAATGGAGACACGTTTGAAGAGTCTGCTAGTCCACAATGTTTGGATTAGTCATAGTCATGGCCTCATGGGCATTCCAAGGAGCTGGATCAAGAGATCTAGATTTTCAAGTTTGACACGATATTAATTGAACTTTGGATGATATTGGATAGTGAGAAATCCATGTTCTCTTCTCCAAAATAAGGAAACATGTTGAAACTTGTGTATATTGAATATTTTTTCAACAAAAATTACATGTACTATCCTATAAATGCAACGTCCATATCTTTAATCTCCTAAGTAGAGAACCCCATCAAAATGAAAGATTTCCGACCAATTTCTTGCTGCAATGTCACTTACAAAGTAATCACCAAAATCTTATCAAGTAGGCTTAAACCCTTACTTCATTTCCTAATAATTGATAACCAGTCGGCATTCGTAAAAGGTAGGACAATCCAAAGCAACATACTACTAGTTCATGAACTAGTAAAAAATTACAAGTGCTTAGGTGGACCAAAAAGCTGTGCTATTAAGGTTGGTATTATGAAAGCTTTTGATACGGTCAAATGGCAGTATCTACTGCACATTCTCAAACTAATGCAATTTCCACCTCCCTTCATTAAATGGGTGGAAATGTGCATTACAACAGCCACTTTCTCTGTTAACCTCAATGGATCTCTCACTGGTCACTTCTCAGCCACTAGGGGCTCAGACAGGGGGACCCACTTTCCCTCTACTTGTTCATCCTAGTTATGGAAGGACTCACTCAACTGTTAAAAAATCAAACCTCTGACAATCAATTCTCGTTCCACCTCAAATGTGAAAGACAAAAAATCATTTCACTTGCATTTGCAGATGATTTGTTCATTTTCTCTAAGGCAGACCCCCGCTCAATCACCATAATCAAAAACACACTGGTAAAGTTTCAAAAGCTTTCTGATTTGGAACCAAAATTACAAAAAAGCATGATCTTTAGTACTGGCATAAATTTCCAAATGCAGACTGAAATTGCAAACATTCTAGGAATGCAAATTGGTTCCCTCCCCATCCAGTATTTGGGAGTTCCATTGACTGTGGGAAAACTTTCTTTCTTAGACTGCTCACCACTCCTTGACAGATTATCAACACGAGTGACTAGTTAGGCAAATAAAACCTTGTCATATGGGGGCAAGGTGTTGCTCATCAACTCTGTGTTCACTGCCATTTGTCGATACTGGACTGCCTCTTTTTTCTTGCCTAGGAGAATCATCACAGAAATCGAGAAAATCCTAAAGAGCTTTCTGTGGAGAAGTTCTAAGAGGGCTAAGATTAAATGGTCTTCAGTTTGTCAACCAAAGGATAGGGGGATTAGGTATCAATGATTTGCACATCACAAATAACGCCTATTAATGAAAAACATTTGGGTCATTTGCCTAAGAAAAGAATGCCTTTGGGTAAAGTGGATCCACACGGAGATATTGAAAGGTAGATCCACCTGGGAAGTAAAACCAAAACCGTCAAACTCATGGATTTGGAAGAAGATGCTAAGAGTCAGGAACATCTATGAAGAGAGTGTAAGGAAAATAATTGGCAACGGGACAACCACCTCCTTTTGGAGTGACCCTTGGCATCCTCGGGGTATCCTAGGGACTGAACACTTAAACCTGAAAAGGAAGTTATGCATCCCGAAAAACGCAAGAGTGTCTTTAGTTCTGGTAGATAATGTGTGGAGAATTTCTTTTGGAAGAGGTTTTGATGAGGTAAGGAGGGTTCAGTATAGATTGTAACCAAGTTAGAAGGAAACAAGGGTCGGATGAATGGTGCTAGCTTGCAAGCAATAAGTTCTCTCTCAAAGAAGCAGTGAATGCAATCCAAGTTCAACAACCTTTGGTTTACTGGAGATCAATCGTCTGGGGTAATCATTCTATTCCACGATATGCGGTAATCCTTTGGATTGCATGTTGGAATATAATAAATACTCTAGACAAACTCCACGAATGGGGCATGTCGACCACAAATATCTGTGTCCTTTGCAATAGGGCAATTGAGACTCGTGATCGCCTATTTTTTCAATGCCATTTCTCTGCCATAATCTGGAAATCTATCCTTCAGCAGATTTATTCTACCTTTGGAGGTAGGAATTGGCTGGATTTTGGAGGCTTGCAAGGCAAACAATATCTGGCAGTCAAAGCTGTAAAAGAATCTGGCTTGTCTTGGGTTTGCATCTGCATTGTACCACATTTGGAGAGAATGAAATAATAGAATTTTCAATCATATAAGGAAAGACACGTCCATTATCACTAAGGATATTCTGGATAGCCTTTCCTTCACTCCAACAAATTGGAGAAGGCACAAATGCATTAGATTTAACTGGGAATTGGCGCTTGCTATAAAGCTCCCAGCAAAAATCTTCACCAAAAACAGACGGCTACACTTTCCCTCCTAACACTAGTACTTTCCAAAGCTGACTAACTCATTTCTTACACTTTATGCTGTGCTTGATACCTGCATTTCCTTTTGTATACATCTCTGCTGGTTGGGTTTTCCTTGCGGATAGGTTCAGAGATTACCAACCGAGACACCGTTTCGTGGAGCGGCTGCACTTTTCTTTGCTGTACCATTTTGCTGGACATCAGGCAGATTGCGGGAAGAGGAGAGTGTTTTCATGAGACTTTTCACACAAAAGAATCTGGACAGCTGCAACCTTATTTTGCATCACATTACAGATACTCTTGCTCTTGGTCGGATGACAGCTGTGACCTTGATGTTCTGCCTTGCCGCTTGCGAATTGCCCGAGAAAAATATTTCAAAGAAATATGCGGGGTCACACTTATCTTGGAACAGGAGTCCACTGATGAAGATGCTCCATGTGGTGGAATTGGACTGGTCCTTCTGTGATTTTGCGAATTGCTAAATATTGTAACTAACAGCACCATCATAGCAAAATGACTTTTCTTTTGATTTGTTTCTGTTGTGGTTATCTTGAACCATATTTGCTAAAGATCGGCATTAGACTAGTTACATTTTGCAAGCCACCTTTAACCATTTGACTATGATTTTCTTTATAAATCCAGTCATCGTTCCTAAATTTGTCGTTTGACTATCTATAAAAATTTAAATTAAAAAAAGAGAGTCAGAGACCTTAAATTCTGGGCTCATTTAGAAAGAAGTGGAAGGAACTCTCCTCCCTTTAGGAAGGTTCTATTTATTTATTTATTCTTTTTTTTTAAAAAATTCCTTTTCTTGATTGACTTACTATTCATGTTTACAAATGCTCGCCATCATTTTACATGTTTGGTGTTGTTTAATATTGAAACTATGAGATTCTACGAACTACTCAGTAAGAAAAAAGAAGTCGAAGTACCACAGTACTGGACTAAAGTTTGCAGCAAAACAGAAAATTTTACTGAACTAGTTTACAGACGCGGTAACTTCTGTCCCTTGATGGAGTTTGCTATACCGTCAAGAACGTATAGTACTTGGAACGCTGAGCTACTGAAATTGAGTTGTTGACTGTTGTTGTCTAACGGATGGTTCAATTATGGTTTATCAGTTTGCACCAAAACAGAAAATTTTACTGAACTAGTTTACAGACGCGGGAACTTCTGTCCCTTGATGAGTTTGCTATACCGTCAGAACGTGAAGCAAACACTTTACTCTTTACAATGTACACGACTGAGTGTAAAAAAGAAAAAGTTTACCCTCCGCCGGGGGTAGAAAATTGTCTCTGTAATGTGTTATGCCCTATAATTACGTAGATTTTATTAAAATTGTGTAGGTTTTCTGAAGGAATGTTCATCCCGATTCAAAATGGGCCAAGGACATGGAGCCAGGCGCCTGACTCCTTCAAGAGCTCCAGTCTTGCTACCGTTGTAGTATGGTGATACAAGGCTCTCGAAAAATACCATACCACTCTCGAAAAAATCCTTATCATGGTTGATCATGATGTGTCCCATCTCTTATGATTCAAGTGATAATGGTCGATATTCCTTCCCTCTAGAAACAGTAATTCATTTCTCCGCAAGCTAAGAGCCATCTCCAATGGATTCGGATCGCCTGACCCCTTTTGGGTGGTAAAAAGGACCTGCTGCCACGTGGCAGCAGGGGAAGGTGAGACTGGGTGCGGGTGACTCCCATCCAGCCTCACCACCCTCTGCTGCCACGTGTCGGATGGTCGCGTGGGAGATGAGGTGTTTGGCGGTCAGCGCATCCGTTCCCATCTCCAATACCCATCTGTAACATCTATGGTAATCTTTGTCCACCATTTACCTAATCCATATCTTTTCATGGTCCATACATCCATTTTTCCAGCTATGAAATGATCTACAACCATTCCAAGACATCCTTCGAGTATACTACTACACAACAATAATACCTTATTGTCTTAGAAGTTTCCGTCTATGCCGGAGTATGAGAGGGTCAGATGTACGCAACCATACCCATGTGTTAGAAACACACGGATGTTTCCCGATGACCCATAATGAAAATTATGTCAAGCTGTGTCGATCAACTGCTACTTCACAATATAAGAAGTGCAGTCAATTTAGTGAGTTATTTTGATTTATTCCATCATATTCCAAAGTCAAGAAAGAGCGTGCGCTACACTCCATTGAAAACGAAAAGCATAAATGTAATTAGAATGCATATATTTATCTGGACATTCAGGAGGTGAGATTTCTTCGAATTCTTAGGAGCTCAAATTGAAAGCAGCAATAACAGATCCAAAATGTTAGAACATATTGAGTTTTGATGATTTGCACAATTTGGCACATTGAACAACCCATTAGGCGCTTCATGGTTGTTTGAAGTCAGTATACTTCGAACGCCTACATTAGGCGCTTAATGTACCTTGGTGGAGTCCAGTACACTTCGAACGCCTAGATTAGGCGCTTTATGTGAAGTGTCTGGATCTGCGAACACTTCGAACGCCTAGATTAGGCGCTTCATGTGTGTGTTTGAAAAACAGGACACTTTGAACGCCTAATTAGGCGCTTTATGTGACCTGTTGAAAAGTGCGAACACTTTGAACGCCTCTTTAGGCGCTTTATGCAGTCCACATGCCAAAAGTACTTTTCCCCTGGCTGGGCACGTACTCCTAAGTACTTTCTCTGAGTAAAAGTCAGAGTTAGTTCGAACAAGCATGAAGTGCCACATTAAGCGCTTCATGTGACTTCGAACGACTTAAGAAGCCCACATTAGGCGCTTGATGTGACTTCGAACGACTGTTCATTTTCACATCAAGCGCTCAATGTCACTTCGAACGCCTGTGCTTTTGCACATTAGGCGCTTCATGTGACCAACGTTACAAAGGTCTTGAACTTCACTTTTTAACATCAGTTGACTCTTTGTACCCTCTCTTTTTAGTGTCTTTTTTGCAGGCTCCTCTCTGTTGAAGTTTTCAGGTTTCCTTTCTTGGCATTCACTTTGAAATCTCTCCAAGAATGTTGCTACATGCCAAAGGGAGATCTCCAATGATGAGGACTCACCAACACATGATGCCAAAACCCATTAATGTCAGTGCAGAGGGTTTCAAACGGGAAGAAACTTTGAAGTTGATAAAAATAGGGTTTCTTCCACTTTCCTCCAACTTTCTACTTGCAAGCTCTCAAGTTCTCTCAAGCTCAAGCTCTCAAAATATTTGTAATCTTTGTACATCTTTACTTTATTGTTGAGAGTGATTATTGTAAGAAGAAGAGTCTTCTTCTTGGTGATATTATTCTATGAGAGATTGGGTAGATTGTTGGTCAGGAGCAAGGGTGCTCTTGTTTAAGTTTTCTAGACTTTGAAGGGTTAGTTGATAGTGTGTGGTGCACTATCTCCCTACAAGATTTCTTTGAGGGCACAGAAGATCTTTGGAGGCTAAACATTCAAAGGGTTAGAATTCTTGGTTGATGGTCTAGGCAAGGTGCCTAGTTTTTGTATTTTCTGGATTTTGTTTTGATTGTTAGTTTCCCCCAAAAGAAATAACAATCCCCATTTCAAAATCCTTCTTGTGAAACATCAAGAAGGTAGAGGAGTAGAGTCTCTTGACTTGAACCTCTATACATACTTGTGTTCTTTACTGTCTTTCAAGTTTTAATTCTTTCTAAAGAACACATCCAAGTATTGGTTGCACTCAAAAACGAAAAAATAGCCACAAAATATCCATACTTGGTGAACACACTATTCAACCCCCCCTTCTAGTGGTGTTCTAAGGGACCTAACAATTGGTATCAGAGCCACATCTTGCTTATTGAGTCCAAATACCAAGATTTGATCTTCATAGTATGGATCCCTTCAGATTTGTTGATGCAAGGTTCTCCAAGTAGTGATGCTTCTAGAAGAAGAAGACAAGAGTCACTACTCCCTTCTATCTCAAGTGTACAGGTCAAAGTACCCACGTTGACCATGTGAGCTTCTCCAAAAGACAAGAAATGCCTTCTACCAAAAGAAGAAGGCTTCCTACAAGAAGAAATAGATCATTGGGAATGCTTATTGTCTGGATCCGAAAGCGATTAACGATGATCAATGAGAATCTAACTCTCACGGAGATCAGTGACGATGATCTCAACAAGGAGTTTTATTCTCTTATGGCCTCAAAGACGACATGGAGGTATGCACTACATCCTCACATTATAGATTATAGATGAAGAGATGACGTAGTGCAAGAAATTGACCTCTTAGAACTAAAATACACTCGTGTCAAAAAGGAATTTAAAGCATGTATATACGAATACAATGACACGGTAGGAAAATCATATTGCATTACAACTCGAGCATGAATAATTTTGCTAACTATGCATATGATTGCACTACGAGGAGAAGCATGATTTGTAAAATCAAGCATCTCTCATAAAACCGTATTGAGAATAAGAATTCTCAAAAGAAAAGTGCAAATAAAACTATGATAGTCAAAGGATGCATCCTCATCTAGTATGAAAACCTAAGGTTAAATCTAGCGTTTGTATGCATCTAAAAAGTGAAAAACAAATGAACAAGCATCACACTTCAAGGAGTCTCAAGCTCCCTTGAAGATGCAAAGGCACATGCCTAAAAGCAAGGCAAACGCAAACCAAGGTGCCTAAGTCTTGTTTGAATTCCGTGAGAAATAATCCTTCTTTGATGCCAAAGAATGTTGTCCCTAAACGGGAATCACGGAACGTGTTAACACACAAGCATGATATACATCATTATCCACACAAACACATTCCTACATGTTTTTGTTTGCAATAAAAGGGTCATGTAGAAAGAATGTGCAAAACTAAAAACGATAAACACTCTTATTCACACAAACATATACCTACATTTTTTTATTGTAATAAAAAGGGGTCATATTGAAAGAGTGTGTAGAGCTAAAAACAATCAACATTCTTATACACAAACACATTCCCACATGTTTTTATTGCAATAGAAAGGGCCATGTAAGAGAGTGTGTAGAGTCAAAAATAATAAGAGTCTTGTGTGGGTGCCGAAAGCGAAGTGAAGGTAACTAACCTTCAAGGACCCAAAACAAAAAGGGTACCAACTTCATATGGTTCTTTTGTAGGCCCTAGCACTCAATGGAGAAAGCGAAGACAAGAAGAAGGTCAAATGGGTCGTGGACAGTGGGTGTTCCAACCATATGACGGGAGACAAACGTCTCTTCCATAGACTCACTATGCAAGACGGAGAGGAGTTGTCCACTTTGGCGGTAGCAAAGGCCAAATCAAAGGACATGGTATTGTGGGTAACGATTCCTTCTCTCTTAGTGATGTCTTATATGTTGTAGGTCTTAAGTTTAACTTGATAAGTGTCAGTCAACTTTGTGATGCTAACTATGAGGTAACTGTTTTTGAAAACAAAGTGTGTTGTGAAAAGGAAGAAAAGATTTTATTTGAGGCTTTGCGTTTCAAAATATTTACAAAGTTAGCATCAATGATTTGGTTTCTCAAAATGTATCGTTGTCTAGTTGCTAAGAATGATTGACGCAATTATGGCTATAGACGTCTCGGACATGTATGTTTCAAACATTAAATTTATTTGCGAAAATGATAAAGTCCGAGGCCTTCCAAAAATGAGTTTCGAAAACAATGACTTATGTGACACTTGTCAAAAGGCGAAACTTGTGAAAACAAGTTTCAAACCCAAGACAAATATTTCCACCTCCAAGCCCCTACAATGCTTCATATGGATTGTATGGGGGATGTTGGAACAAGAAGCTTGGGTGGTAAACATTACACCTTCGTGGTAGTAGATGACTATACTCGTTATACGTGGGTGATGTTTCTTGCTAAGAAAAGTGATGCATGTAGTGAGTTTATAAGTCTAAGTAAACGATTGGAAAATCATGTGGGTGACACCATCAAAACCATCCGTAGTGATCGTGGGGTGGTGAGTTCGATGGTGATTTCGAAAGGTTTTGTGTATCCAAAGGATACTCTCATGACCTTTCGGCACCTAGAACTCCTCAACAAAATGGTGTTGGCCGAACGAAAGAATAGAACTCTACAAGAAATGTGTAGAGCAATGTTAAATGAGTTCGGTTTGCCTAAGTATTTTTGGGCCGAAGCGGTTAATGCCGCTTGCCATGTGATCAATCGTGTCTATTTGAGACCATACCTAAATGTGGACTACCCTATGAGCTTTGGAATGGAAAAGTTCCCAACATTGGGTATTTCAAAGTCTTTGGTTGCAAGTGTTTTATACTTAATACCAAGATACTTTGGACAAACTTGACCTCAAAGCGGATGAAGGTATCTTTTTAGGTTATGCCTCAATAGTAAAGCATTTCGTGTTTTCAACAAAAGGAGTCAAAAGGTGGAAGAATCAATCCATGTTAAGTTTAATGAGTCACTTAGTGATGAACCTAAACTTAATGAGGATTGTGAGAGGATGAAGATGTGACTCCTCAAGAAGAAATTCTTGAGGATGTTCCTATGGTGTTCCTCAACGAGAGATCGTTGATGATCCTCCAAATGGAAACATCTTCGTTGACTTGAGAGTTGAACCTCTTCGAAGGTACTCCTCCACCTTGTGTAAATGAACTTAGTGAGTCAAGTAAAATGTCTCTCTACTCATGTTGATTCACAAAATGTAGAAAATGCATCACACATTCCGGAACATGAGGTTCATGATAATGATGAAGGTTCATCTCTTCCGGAACATGATCAAGAGGAAGTTGGAGGTGATGTATCCAATCTTCCTAGATCATTTAAGCACAAAAGTTCTCACCCTCAAGAGTTAGTCATAGGTGATTAAATAGAGGTATCACCACACGAAGGCAATATAGAGAGAATGCATTTGTCTCTCTTATAGAGCCTAAAAATATTAAAGACTGCACTTCTTGATGAAAAATTGGATCTTGGCTATGCAAGAAGAATTAAACCAATTTGAAAGAAGTGATGTTTGGGAGTTAGTTCCCAAACCACACGATCATCCTATTATTGGTACGAATGGGTTTTTCGTAACAAGATGGATGATCAAGGTAATGTCACTAGAAACAAGGCTAGGTTAGTTGCTCAAGGATACCGTCAAGAAGAAGGTATTGATTTTGATGAGACATTTGCACCCGTAGCACGGACTTGAAGCTATTAGAATGTTATTAGCATATGCTTGTTATAGAGATTTTACACTTTACCAAATGGATGTTAAATCCGCGTTCTTGAATGGTGTTATTCAAGAGGAAGTGTATGTTGCACAACCTCCCGGGTTTGAATGTCATGATTCACCACATCATGTCTTCAAACTTAAAAAGGCTCTTTACGGCCTCAAACAAGCTCCAAGAGCTTGGTACGAGAGGTTAAGTACTTTTCTTCTTAATAATGGTTTTTCAAGAGGTAAAGTTGACACTACTTTGTTCATAAAAGAACAAGGTAGGAATCATTTAATTGTTCAAGTATATGTTGATGATATTATTTTTGGTGCTACTAACAATTGTCTTTGTGAGGCAATTTGCTAGTCTTATGCAAGGTGAGTTCGAGATGAGCATGATGGGCGAAGCTAAATTATTTCCTTGGATTACAAATCAAGCAAACCGAAGATGGCGTGTACATTTCCCAAGCCAAATACACAAGAGACTTGCTCAAAAAGTACAACTTTGGTGAAGGAAGAGAGGTGAACACTCCTAATGAGCACAAGTGCAAAGCTTGACAAAGGATGAAAAGGGAAAGCATGTCGAGGTAACTTGTATCGTGGCATTATAGGTAGTCTACTTTACTTAACGGCTAGTAGACCCGATATTTACATGCAGTATGCTTATGTGCTAGATTTCAAAGTGATCCTAGGGAGATGCATTTTATTGCGGTAAACGCATCCTTAGATACCTTAGAAGTACTTTGAAATTTGGTTATTTTATCCTAAGAATGCATGTTTTGATTTAAGAGGTTATTGTGACTCCGATTATGCGGGGAGTCTAGTTGATAGGAAAGAGCACCTCCGGAACTTGTCAGTTTCTTGGAGATTGTCTCGTTTCTTGGTTCTCCAAGAAACAAAACAGTGGTCTCTCTCTACGGCGGAATCCGATATGTGTCGGCCGCCTCGTGTTGTGCACAATTGTTATGGATGACTAACACGTTAAATGATTATAACATTCACTTCTCAAAAGGTGCCAATTTTGTGTGATAACACGTCCGCCATAAATATTGCACAAAATCCCGTCCAACATAGTCGGACCAAGCACATTGAAGTGAGGTATCATTTCATCCGTGATTGTGTACAAAAGAACTTGGTAAGTGTAGAATTTGTTCCTACACATGACCAACTTGCGGACATTTTCACGAAACCCTTGCCTAGCGATGTATTCTTATCCATAAGAAGTAGGTTGGGGTTGCTCAATATGGGTTGATAAAACCATTTTGAGTTTGAGCACGAAAATTTCAAAATTTTCAAGATCAGTACACATAAAGCGCTTTATCAAATTGTTCAGGCGTTCGATGTCACATCAAGCGCCTGATGCTAAGGATGTCACTCGTTCGAAGTGACATCAGGCGCTTTATTGAGTCGTTCGATGTAGGATTAAGCGCTTGATCTGAGTGTGTTCACTCGTTCGAAATAACATTAAGCGCTCAATCCTCCTTTCACAGTCGTTCAATGTGGCATTAGGCGCTTCATCACTTTTGTGAAGTCGTTCGATGTCACATTAGGCGCTTTAACCCTATTCTTACACTGTCTTTTCGCCGCCTCTTCAGTTTTCGCGCCATTCAAGGACCATCAATTCACCAGCCGCCTCTTTCTCTTCCCTTTCCCATGTTCTGCCACTTCCTCTTCCCCCATTCACTCAAACCCTTCTTCTTCCCTATCCTCTCCCACTCTCCCACTCCTCATTCTTCCCACCATTACTCCTCCAACTCATCCTTCCTCTCCTCCCTTTAAAAGCCAACCTTCTCTTTTCTTTCCTATCACTCATCTTCTCCATCGTCTTTTAAAATTTTCAAGACCTCTCCCTCCTCCAAAAATGGCTTCCGCTGGTCCTTCAAAACGCCCAAGAACCCAAAAGCGAAAAACAACGGCTGGACAAGGCATTGTCGAGCCTCCTGCAATCATCGCCATCCGTGAAGGGCTCACCATGGACAACTTTCCTTGGTTGAAGAAGTTTGAGCCCGACATCAAGAAACCTCCACGCTCCATGATAAAGGTGTTCACGTTTCCTACCATTCCTGTATGCTATACCAGGAGTGGGTATCAAACAACCGTCTGATCATCCCTCTAAAGCTGCTCAACCTCAGCAACGTTCCTGAGACGAGCAGTGCACTGGAAATTGTTCCTTTCCTGGAACATCAAGGCTGGACATCTCTTTGGTCCAGACTTGACATGAAAAAATTCTCCCGCGAGCACACCGGATGTTCTACTCCAACTTGTGGGTCACCCCACAATCTGAGTCTCAATCATTCTCTCTAAACTCCTTCATCGATGGTACTCCTCTTAGCTTCACCGTCCCTGAAATCTGTGAAGTTTTGCGTATCAGAAATGAGGGCTTGACAGATTTCTCCGTATTTGACTGGAGTTCCAAATACGGCGTCTCCGAGCAGGACGTTAAATTTGATCTGGGGTATACCCCTCTAAGAAGACTCAGAACATGCCGTTGGTGGATCGCATTCTGCTCGCGGTTGTCACCTACTGCATCAATGGCAAGGCCACTAGAAATCCCAGCAACATGGATTTCTATGTCTCTTACCGCCTCAAGCACTTTACTCAGCTGAATCTGGCCTGGATCATCATCGAAGTCATGTTTGCGGCTCTTCGAAAGGGGTCCAAAGCTCTGCCTTTTGCCAACATCGTTACGATTTGCTCAAATCAAAAGGCATTGCTATTAATGATGATGATTTGTCCCCAGTTGCCAAATCCGATCTTTATGATCACTATAACATCGCCCAGGCCGTTGACTCGCAGAAAAGGAAGGCCACCACTATTCCTGACGAAGATGAGGTCGAAGAAGGACCTCATGATGCCACCGGTGGTAATGATTCTTCGGAATTACTATCACGCATTGATGCCCTTGAACAAACCGTTCAGCAGTTGCATCTTCGTGATGCTGAGCATGAAGCTCGGCATGCGCGAAATGAACTGCGCATGACTGCATTTCGCAATGCATTTATGCAGATCAGTCCATGGGCTCTTCCTCCTAATTTTGATGATTTAGGGGGAGAAAGTGGTGGTGGTGGTGGTGGTAGTGGTACTGGTGGTGATGCTGCTGGTGGAGGTGCTGGTGATGATGCTGGTGGTGCTGGTGGATCCATGGGTGGATTCACTGATTTTGCCGCCAGTGTAGGTTTGGTTTTAGTGGATTTACACCACCTAGTGGTGGTGCTATGTAATTTTTTTATTCTCGTTGGTGTTAATTAATATTCCTGAATTTTTGAATGAAATTTTTATAACTTGATCTTATTGTTAATGTTCATTAAAATTGTTTCATCATCTCATCTTGTTCAAGTTATTGTTTTTCATTCAATGCACTTAGTGAGGGGGAGCATATATTAAGGGGGAGTTTTTAACAAGTTATGCATGTTGTGAAATCATCAAAAAGAGGGAGAATGTTAGAACATGTTGAGTTTTGATGATTTGCACAACTTTGGCACATTGAACAACCCATTAGGCGCTTCATGTTGTTTGAAGTCAGTATACTTCGAACGCCTACATTAGGCGCTTAATGTACCTTGGTGGAGTCCAGTACACTTCGAACGCCTAGATTAGGCGCTTTATGTGAAGTGTCTGGATCTGCGAACACTTCGAACGCCTAGATTAGGCGCTTCATGTGTGTTTGAAAAACAGGACACTTTGAACGCCTAATTAGGCGCTTTATGTGACCTGTTGAAAAGTGCGAACACTTTGAACGCCTCTTTAAGCGCTTTATGCAGTCCACTATGCCAAAAGTATTTTTCCCCTGACTGGGCACGTACTCCTAAGTACTTTCTCTGAGTAAAAGTCAGAGTTAGTTCGAACAAGCATGAAGTGCCACATTAAGCGCTTCATGTGATTTCGAACGACTTAAGAAGCCCACATTAGGCGCTTGATGTGACTTCGAACGACTGTTCATTTTCACATCAAGCGCTCAATGTCACTTCGAACGCCTGTGCTTTTGCACATTAGGCGCTTCATGTGACCAACGTTACAAAGGTCTTGAACTTCACTTTTTAACATCAGTTGACTCTTGTACCCTCTCTTTTTAGTGTCTTTTTTGCAGGCTCCTCTCTGTTGAAGCTTTTCAGGTTTCCTTTCTTGGCATTCACTTTGAAATCTCTCCAAGAATGTTGCTACATGCCAAAGGGAGATCTCCAATGATGAGGACTCACCAACACATAATGCCAAAACCCATTAATGTCAGTGCAGAGGGTTTCAAACGGGAAGAAACTTTGAAGTTGATAAAAATAGGGTTTCTTCCACTTTCCTCAACAACTTTCTACATTGCAAGCTCTCAAGTTCTTTCAAGCTCAAGCTCTCAAAATATTTGTAATCTTTGTTCATCTTTACTTTATTGTTGAGAGTGATTATTGTAAGAAGAAGAGTCTTCTTCTTGGTGAGATTATTCTGTGAGAGATTGGGTAGATTGTTGGTCAAGGAGCAAGGGTGCTCTTTGTTTAAGTTTTCTAAACTTTGAAGGGTAGTTGATAGTGTGTGGTGCACTATTCTCCCTACAAGATTTCTTTGAGGGCAAAGAAGATCTTTGGAGGCTAAACTTCAAAGGGTTAGAACTCTTGATTGTGGTCTAGGCAAGGTGCCTAGTTTTGTATTTCTTGATTCTGTTTTGATTGTTGTTTCCCCCAAAAGAAATAACAATCCCCATTTCAAAATCCTTCTTGTGAAACATCAAGAAGGTAGAGGAGTAGAGTCTCTTGACTTGAACCTCTATACATACTTGTGTTCTTTACTGCCTTTCAAGTTTTTATTCCTTCTAAAGAACACATCCAAGTATTGGTTGCACTCAAAAACGAAAAATTGCCACAAAATATCCATACTTGGTGAACACACTATTCAACCCCCCCTTCTAGTGTGTTCTAAAGGACCTAACACAAAATGGGGATATTTTTTTTATGGACGATCCAATGTAAAGCACCATTCAAACACCCGGGAAGCAACTTCAGAATGATCATAGGGAGAGGTCCTCTGTGTCCTCCAAGAACTCTTTTCACACTATATTTTTCCCTGGTCGTTCTGATACATTATTAGTTACATACATGTTATGAAATATGAATCACTATAATTCATAGAAAAACAAATGCAAGCACGTCAGCCAAAAAAAGGAGGAAAGAGTAAGCAGACCAGGGTCCAAAAGAGCCTGCTTATTACGTAACTTCTGCAGCTGCTCAGCCAACTGCATCCCTGAGGTAGGAGCCGCTTGTCCTGGCTTCCCGATGTTCAACCCTTGGCTGCTCACCTGCCAACAAGACGATCTCGACGTCTGGGGGGGGGGGGGGGGGGGGGGAACGATCTTTGCCTTGCCTTTTCTTTTGGCTAGCTTCTTGGTTACAATTGTTGCGACTTAATTGGAAGACATAGCTGTTCAATCAGGCACATTGGGAGGAAAACTTTTTTCCTTAATTCTCATTGGGAGAAAATCTATGATAGGAATATCTTCCTCAGAGATTGAAAGTGGAGTAGCCATTGATTTCTTACATTGAAATACAATTGTTTGCTATTTCAATTCCCTTTGGAAGTCATTGACTTCTTAAACTTATTTGGAAAAAAGGCTTTTAAAAATAAATTATTTGCAAACAAAGAGGATTTTCCTTCAGCCTAAGAAGAAGTGAAGTAGCCACAAGCCTTTGCCTGAGTTCCTTCCTTAATTTTGCCTGACGAGGCTTTAGGAATTGTATCCACGAAAAATACACGATGGATCCTCTTGTAGAAAATCACCTGCAAATGGTTAAAAACTTGTTGGAGATAAAGATGGAAAAATAGCAAATTTCTGTTAAAAATAGCAAAATTTCTGTTGTGTTTAATAAACATAAACAGAAATCAAACTTTTTCCCCCATAAATTATTCTTAGCATTATGTTTTGACCACATGCACATAGCTAGGATAAAAAGATGAGATCAAACATTGATTCTCGTCAAAAAAAAAAAACAAATTACAATGTCATATATAAGTAGACAAATTGAAATTACTATAAACAGACACAAAACTATGTCCTAATTTTTCATTTTCATGCCACATATATGAAGAAATTGTCCCGTTAAAAAGATCGAAACCGAAACATTTCATCTTAGAGCCTCAACTAGAAAAGAAGAATACCTGTTTGGCGATATATTTCTTGACATCTTCCTCCAAGACTAAAGTACCGTTGGCACTTACTACAAATGCAACAGGAATCTCTCCAGCAATCTCATCTTTCATGCTATACATGTCACGTAATAGTAATCAAATTATTTGAACAAAAACTTAACAGAACTTTAATAGAATCAAATGAAAATGAAAATGTGGATTAATTAATGAGGTTAAACAAGCAAAGCTTACGAGACGACAGCGGCATCAGATATATTAGGATGAGCAAGTAGCATGGTTTCGAGTTCAGCAGGAGCAACTTGAAACCCTTTATATTTGATTAGTTCTTTAATTCGATCCACCACAAAAAGTTCATCATCATCGTCAATATATCCAATGTCTCCTGTGTGCAGCCATCCTTCTTTGTCTATTGTCTCCTCAGTAGCTTTTGGATTGTTAAGGTAGCCTGTTAGAACAAAATTTGTAGTAAACATTAAGATAGGTGAAAGGAAAAACCACTTATTTCAAAAGTGTATGATAATGCTGTGTACATCATATTGCAAAGCGATTTGGCCCATCCTCAGACTCTGCGCAAATAGGGGAGCCTAGTGTTCCGAGAACGCCCAAAAATAGATGAAAGAAAAAAAAAGAAATTCACATGTTTTTCCTTTTTTTTTTATTGCCGCAAATTTTAAGATGGTATACATTCACATTGCTATTGAATGTATGACTACATATATATTTGAATTTTATGTCATGAGTGTTGAAATATTAATTCACCTACGTCTCATAATGCAAAGAAGAAAAAGATACACATAGTTTCTCAAATGAATTGCATATGGATTTTATAATATTTCATTTCAACTTATTAACTAATCCCAAGCCACTTCTATAAGCAAAAAGCGCATTTCCGGTGTACTAGGCTCCCGCGTTTGTGTAGAGTTCGCGTTTGTGTAGATGGATAGGTTTGCAATCTGATAGACGCAGTCTTACCTACAGTTTGTATAAGAGACTGTTTCGACGACTCGAAACATAAAAACGAGTAGGGCTTCATATTAGAACCCCTGAAAATACGAAAGGTTATCTTTGGTATGAATATAGTACTTGCCTTTTGATAGTTGATTGCTTCTGACGCAAATTTCACCGCGTTGATTCCGAGGAAGAGAAGCTTTAGTGTTGGGATCCATAATTTTCACCTCAGCATTTCTCACCACGCTTCCGCAAGAACCAAGTTTTGACACACCTGGTTCTTTTGCTAGCGACATACATATTGTCAGCACAGATGCCTCTGTCATGCCATATACCTACACACCAATTTTATATTAAAAAAAACATCACTAGCTTATCTTTTTCAGCTAATTATAAGTAGAGTAATTTTGTTCTGATCAAGAAATAACTGCTATATTTCGACTACTGTGATATTCATAAGTTTGATGTTCTATCAAATAAGTTCCTTTCGGGAAAGATAAGATAAAAGTTTGATTCATTAAAGGTAACGCGTTCCTTCCCTGAACAACTACTTAATAAAAGGCGAGTTGACTATTAACATAAACGTTGCTGCCGCAAAAACGGGATCATGTGTCAGAACTCTGATCCTGACTGTCACAATTGATTCTTTCCCCTTGTATATGTATGTATATGCATATGTATATGTGTACATGTATACATAAACATATGTATAAATATAACAATTCTTTATCCCTGTATATACACACACAAAAATATATATGTGTATACAATATATACACACACATGCATATAGATACATATGTATACATACATATACAAGGGTAAAAAATGATTAATTTGTTGAGCTGGTTTAGCCTTTCTGTGTTTGCATGCTTGGTGTATGTATGCACATGTGTGTGTGTATATATACATATATACATATATATATGTGTGTGTGTATGTATTTTGTGTGTATTGTGTGTGAGTGTGTGTATAATATCTACGATTAATATCGATAGTTACTGTACTGGTACTCTAATTTCTAGATTCATAGAAAGATTATTCTAAAGTAGGAAAATCAAGATGCTACGTACATGATCAAAGTGTTGGAAAGAAAGGTGCATTTACCGAATGACAGGAATAACGTTTTTCTTAACATTTAGTTATACTATAATCTTGAATTACTTTACATATGCTGGTATAAAATTATCCAGAAACAACAACAACACTACCGCATTACCTTAGAGGTTCCCGCCCATACCAGGATATAGGGGGTTGGATGTACACAACCATACATATTGATTAGAAACACACAGATGTTATATCCCGATAATCCATAATGAAAATTGCGTCAAGATGTGTCCATCAACTACTACTTTACAGTATAAGAAGCACAACCAATTTTATGAGTCATTTTGTTTTTATTTT
>AP025071.1:27352301-27529712 GCA_036186865.1 Eustoma russellianum | reverse complement strand
CCCTGCTTTTTTTTTTTATTTTTAATTTTTTTTATAAAAAAGATAGGAAGTTTTATATATGTAATTACTAAATCTTTTTACTAGTACACTATCACACCATATTCCTATTATTGTGTCATCTATGCATATACATATCAAGTTGGGAATCTCAGTGAAAACAAGTTATCTATCCCTTGAGATCAATGTATCGTTTTCCTGTCTTTCACCCTTCTCATACATTAATGTTGCTTTTGCGGTTATTGTGATATACTGATTACGGTTATTGTTGTTATTTTTTATAGTAAAGCAAACTAAAATCTTGATCAAGATGAAGAAAGACATCATGTGGTAATGTTTATATGAGAACACTCATTCAACAATAAAGCCTTTATAAAGAGAGAGTCTCCAGATTGTCTCCCCAGATCGATTGCTAGATTACCCTTTAAATAGCTGAAATCTAGTTTTTTTTTTAAAAAAAAAAGAAGAAGAAACCCAATAAAAGCCAGCATCCGATTTAATTGAATTGATGCGGTGAGTAAAAGAGATTTACAGAACAAAAATAGCTCATTGCTACCTTACTTTTGCTGCTTGGGCCTGGATTTATATATTTTCTTACAGTCTTATTATTTTATTTTAAGTTTTTAACCGAGTGAAGCCGCAGGACAAAAAAAAATAAAAAAATAACATGGGTTTTATAGCCACAGAATCATCTACCACGTTACGTGTTTCATTTCCAATCACATAAAGAAGTATAGTATATTTATTTAATCCATAAATCAATGACCTTTTCTATATGAAAAATATCATACCATGACCCTAAGGTTCATACCATTGTAGTTTTAAAATGTTTTGAAAGAATATAAATCAAGTCGCTCAGTGTTTTTATATGAGATGCTGAAGATTTGTTACGTACGAAGTGTCTAAAATCAAACACGCTTTATTATAAGAAGCTGAGGACAGAGCCCAAACACCCACACTGCGACTATTAAGATTTGAACCGACAACCTTATATGAAACTTATTACCTAAATACCATCTGAGCTACGTACTAAAAACTACGTGATTATTTTCTACATGTGCTACATCAATCACACGAACTTACGAATTTGTGGAAGAAAAAGATAGCGAGACATGAACCGTATAGGTGAGCTGAGTAAGTATATATAGACACAGTTAGGGGTGTTAACGAACCGAGTCGAACCGGATACTAGATTTTAAATTTGGATTCGTTTAGCTAAACGAACTGTTCAGCTTGGTTCGTTTAGCTAAACGAATTTTAAAATTAGTTGGAGTTTGGCTAGATAACCCTTTAACTGCTTCAACGAGCGGAACAGTTCGCGAATAGTTTGGCTCGTTTAAGTAAACGAACTCAAACAGCTGTTCGAATTCGACTCGTTTACCGACTATTAACAAACGAACACGAACCAAATATGAAACAAATTCGAACTATTCGCAAACTGTTCAGTTCGTTGAACAGCCCTATACACAGTCAACAAATAACCGCAAAGGATTTAAATGATAGATTAGACTGCTATTATCTTAACCACACATAAGTTTTATAATGTTCTATAAGTAACAATTAGATGACTTAGTGGTTATCATCATAGTCATATCTATTATACTATAACTAAATAGAATGTTATTTCTCATTTATATTCAACCATCCATTGATACGACATCATCTAAGTGGTTACCGTCATATGTATTATACTATGACTAAATATATTAAATTCAACCACCTATTGACACATCTTTTTCACTTGCTTGATGATTAGTCTTTCTTCTGTTTTAAAATACAAATCTATTTTGACTTTTAAACATATTGTAATTTAGACTATATTGAAAATTTAATATAGATAGATCAGAATTATAGAAGGATATGAGCAGAGGAGGACGTTTAACAGCAATTAATGTCTCTTTGAATGATTAGAGGTGGCTTTTGGGTCAATAATTACATAAAGCGATTCAGTAACCTCGTGAATCATGTATGCAGATAATTAATTATTAAATTGAGTAGCTTGTTTAGCGTTGAATCATATAGGCCTATTAGCCTTAACATGATTATACATATCATATATAGAAAATATACAAACTTATTATATTTTCATTTACTTATCGTCAGTATATACGTTAATGATATATTTGGAGAAAGTCAAACTTTAACACGGTCTAAGAATAAATACTAAAATGTTTACTTCCTCACCAATGAGCAATGACAATGTGGGTTGGACTTCTTGGTAGAGATCATCTCCTAACCTTCTTTCTTATAAATTCATCTCCCAAACAAAAATGGTATACAAAACACGGATTGGGATCTACTCATCCCCACTTTCATCACCCCCTTTATGACCACGCGACACGTGGCAGTAAGGGAGGGTGGTCAGGGTAGATGATGGTGACCTGCATCTAGCCTCACCACCCTCCCTTGCTGTCACGTGTCGCGCGGTCACGCGTTACCGCACCCCCTTGCGGTGAGGGGATCCTATCTCACAAAACACACACATTTGAATGTGTTGTACATGAGTCTATATGTACTACGCATTTGTCCACATATACTAAAATGTGTGTGTTTTTATTTATTTATGAGGGGTGCTTAAAGAAAGCTGTAAGGAGACGTATTCTCTTGTACTCCTATATTAAATGCAACTACTATAATCACTAGGGATGAGGGCGTTACTAGTGTAACAGACTCCTGTGTTTGTATAGAGTCTAGATAAGGGCTGGATCGATTCGCGATATGATATACGCAGTTTTACTATACACTTTTTGTGCAAGAGACTGTTTCCGCTGCTCGAATCCGTGACCTCAAAGTCACAAAACAATAACTTTACCAGTTGCTCTAAACTCCGCCCTCTATAATCACAAGGGATGTAAAAGCTTTTCTAAACTTTCTATTCTAAAAAGATGTGTTTTTATAAAAAACACATAATGGAATGTGTAGTACGTTAAACACACACATGCTTACATACCCAAAATGTATATCTTATGTTATAGAGTATTTCTATTTATGAGAAGATTTTAAAAAATAACACGTTAAAATATTATCTTTGTTCCAAGACAAGGGGATTATGATCTCCTCACCCCAACTTTCCTCATCCCGAACACACGACACGTAACAGCAAGGGGGATGGTGAGGCTAGACACCCTCATTTAGCCTCACCACACCCCTTGCTGCCACGTGTCGCGCGGTCACGCGTCACCGTACCCCCTTGCGGTGAGGTGATCCTATCCGAGACAAGGGACTCTATTTACATGTAAATGTTTCATGAGCTAATATTTAAAATCTCTATGAGTTATTTTTCAACAACGATAAAATTATTTATTCATAGGAAAAAAAAAGTCTTGTCAGTAATTTACCTGTCCGATTATTGCATTAGGAAGCTTAGCTTTGACAGCCTCCTCAAGCTTCCTTCCTAATGGGGTCGCCGCACTGATCACCATTCTCACCGGCGAAAGATCATACTTCTCCGTCAACGGACTATCAGCAATTGCAGCCAAAATCGGCGGCACCGACGGCAAAACACTCACCTTATACTTATCCACCACCTCCAAAAACGCACCAATTTCAAACCTCTGCACAATCACCATCGCCGAACCAGCCCGCAGACCACTCAGCATAACCGAACACAACGAATAAAGATGTAACAATGGCAAAACGCACATGATTACATCCTCATTATTATAATATAGATTCGGATTTTCGCCATCTACATGTTGTGCTATACTAGTAATTAAACCTTTATGTGTTAGTACCACCGCTTTTGGTAATCCTGTAGTGCCGGATGAGTACAGAAGTCCGACGGTGTCGTCTTGATCGATTTTCACTTCCGGTAAATTATTTTTATCCGATTGAAGTAATTCGGAGAAAGATAAACATTTTTCTGGAGGAGCATCGATGCAAATTATTTTAATTTCGTCTCCGAGATTATTCAATTTCTCCACGTATTTCGATTCGGTGACGATTATTTTCGAGTTTGAAGCTCGAACTTGATTTGCAATGTCGTCGGGGAGGTATAACGGGTTGGCGGTGGTGGTGATTGCTCCGATAAGGGATGCTCCGAGGAAGGCGAACATGAACTCCGGTGAGTTGTGGAGTAATAGCATGATGACGTCACCTTTGTTGATTCCGAGGTGGTGGAGGCCGGAGGCGACTTTTTTAGAGTTGAGATCGACGTCGGAGTAGGTGTACACTTGGCCGGAGGTGGCGTTAATGAGGCATGGGCGTTTGCTGAATTTGGTAAGGTTTTCGAAGCAGTATGAATGTAAAGGGAAGCGATCGAATGGGATTTCGATGTCGGGGAGTTTTGATCGGAAAATGATTTCGGGCTGGTCTTTGGCTATCGCCATTGTTGAAGAGAAGGAGGAGATGCTGAAGGTGGGGAAATTGTGTGTAATTGTTGGTTTGGGACATGAATTTATATTAATTTCAGTTGACAATAATGGAGATTGGTGAGATAGAGCACAAGAAAATACGGAGAAGAATACGAAATTGTAATTAATTTAAGTTTGAAATACTTTGGACAGTCTTCGATTCTTTATACATTACAAAAGTCAAAATCTACAAAAGTCAAAATCAAAAATCAAAATGAAAAAGAAAAAAACTATATTTTGAGATGAATAGGTTCTATGATTAAGCTTTAGATTCCGTGTTCCATAATTTACAACCAATCTTAAATAGGGTGGTAAATGTGTGATATTACAAATGGATTAACGTCTCGTTGACATACACATTTTATGGTGTCAATCTAAACTTGACATACACATTTTATGGTGTCAATCTAAATTTGACATATTTATTTGGTGTATTGTGTTCAGATTAATTTGGCATGTTTGTGCCGGTTTTAATTTGTCGATGGATTTAAAAGTAACTTTATACATGTAGTGTCCCGTTCCTGAGTCCTAACTTCGGGAACAGTGCATCCGCCACAGTCTACTACGAGAACTACAAAGCGTCATTCAAATTTCTTACACGTCAGAAATAACATAGAAATTTTTTGCGGAAACGATTATTACAAATTCAAATTTGATTTATAATAATCACAATACTGAAATAAATGAAACGTTTAGGGACGACGAAACCTGATACATCAAATAAAATCTAAAAGTCTGATATAAAAGAAATAAATCTGGTAATCCATCAAATGACCTTAAATGTCTCGCAAAACTTCACCCTCCCTAGCTAACATCTTCTTACTTGTCCTCTACAAAATTGTAGTCAAACTCTGGCTCACATGTGGAGAGAATGGTAGTAGGGGTGAGTGATTTGAGAAAATCACATGTAGGTTACTCGTCTTTTTCCAGAAAAGAACTATACTTACAAAATACATAAGCACATAAGGAAAATAACACATACCTTTACCTGATCCGATCGGGATGTAAGCATACAATAACCAATAAATATCTCATGTATCCATATAATCCAAGTAACAGCAATAAAGCATAAAGTAAATAACTGCGTAAAGTAAGTCACTCCACATAATAATGCGCAACTTCATGATGTATGTCCCTACTTCTATGTGTCACACGCAACAAGAATTATATCATGCAATATGACCCTATACCTATATGCAATGCATGATTCCCGGGGCCTACTGGATGCCTGTAGCCCGTACACTACAATCCATCCGAACGACGCCCATGGCACATACACCACGATTCACCATAAGCGAGTGCTCGTGGCCCGTACACCACAACCTACTCCACTCGAGTGTCTGAAATCCATAAATCTTAGTTCACTCCAAATGCAATGCACGTGCTATGAATGCAATAACAAATTCGCCTGGGGCCCTTCCGCCCATTCTCACCATCTCCGGCACTCAATATCTGGTTTTGTAAATTATCTGAATGATGGAAAGCTGTTATTTATCACCACCCATATTTTTCCTTAGCTTGTCTAAATTTTCTAGCATTTTCTACTATTTTCCCTTATTTTCCCCAATATTTTCCACATTTTCCAAGATTTATTTTCTACTTTTTGAATTTATTTTTCATTCGATTCCTTTAGTTTAATTATTGAGAATATCATGAAAATGTTATTAGCCATCACTTATATTTTTTCTAGCTTCTATCAATTTTTCTAGGACTTTATACTATTTTTTCTAATTTTCTCTTATTATTTACCATTTATTATATTAAGTTAAGTTAATTATAAATTCAAAAATTTAATGAAAATACTTTATTTTCACTATTTTATATTACCTGGAATTAATTATTAATTTTCTAGAATTTTAAACTAATTTTAATTAATTATTTACAATTTACTTATTTTTAGAAATTAATTTCTAGATTTTTTTATAATTGAGCTTATTGGACCGGCCTGCCATTCGGCCTGGTCCGTTGGCCACCTGGCCCGGTCCGCCAGGCCTTCCTCTATTTTTCCTTTTTTTCTTTTTTAATTAAATCCTACTTCATTCTAACCTCAATAAATCTTCGTTTTAACTCTGAATTACCTCAAACCAGTTGCATTGGAATCCATGGACACATCATCACGTTTCAGGACATGCTGCTAGGGGCCGCGCGTGGGCCTGAAACGCGTCTGTCAGACTCGTTTTTCGATTTTTATTCAAATTCTAACCTAATTTTCGGGCTACGTGACTTATTTCTAAGGTTTTTCATGTAATTTTTTGTTTTATCGTAGAAAAATCCATTCTTTTTAATTTTTTTTCGATCATACGAACAACATAATCGCACACACAAATATACGCGAGCATACAAAAATTATAGAGCAGCATACATATATGAAAACAAAATAAAAATTAAAGCAAGCATGATTCAACACACGAAGTGGGGGCAATCCGAGAAGAGGGAAAGACAACCTACCTTTTTTTGGGGATCAATTTTCCTACACGTTTCTTCTCCTTTTTCCTCCTCTTAAACCTGGCTAATCTCGGCTTGGTACTGGTTTGAATTCTCTTTTTTTTCTCCTTTTTTCATTTTTTTCCTGTGGCCGAAAATTGGCCATAAAATAATTATTTGATGTTGTTATGGCTGCCGTTGGTGGGCAACATTACTTTGGGGAGTTCGGCGTTGTTTTGTGTGTGCAAAGGAGAGGAGTTGGCCGCTTGTTTGTGTGTAGGAAATGGTAGATTTGATTTTGGTAATGGGTACATAAATATATATATACACACACACACATACATATATATATGTATATGTATAGATAATTTTCCTAAGATAATTAGGAATCATAAAGTATAGTACTTAAATTCCATCTTTATCCTAATTTTCCTATTCCATCCAAATTTACTTAGAAATTATCTTCTACTTAGTCTTTTTCTTTCCTTGTTATCTTTTTTCTTCAATTATTTTATTTATTCTTTTTTTTTCCATTCTCTACAGGGACGGGGCATAACAATACAAGTGGTCAAAATTTTCAAGCATCAAATCATTATGTGGTTACAGTGCCGAGTAAATGAATCCATGTTGATGAGCTTAATGCTTTAAGAATATACCGAATCGGGATTATCCTTAATACCTAATCTATATAAAGTAGTCGAAGTAATTGGATCTAATCATAAGTTGGTGCAGAAATTGTGATATCAACTTCTGCATAAAAAGTCATGGTAAAAATTCCATGTGCCAAAAAACCACAACTCTTATCAATTACATAATCTTTTATCTTTTCCGACTTGTCACTTAATGAACAAAGTTGTAAATAAACTCGTTTTGCAAACTTGCATATTTGCAGAAAGGTAGCACCGGAGAAGAAAGAGAAGTGATAGAAAAGAGTGCAGGAAAGGATAACTGATAGGAGAGAGAGAATAGCTTTTCTGATTTACATTATTTCTAAGAAAAGTTACAATTGTTCTCCTACGCAATCTATCCTTTATTCTAATTGGTTGTCGTACCCTTCAAGTTATCGGTGAAAAGACAGTGTCTATCCAAATATTTACAAAGAATAAATAAATACCGTTAAGTGCAAAAACGACGTCGTATTGTTAAGCAGCTCTTCCCCTTTTCTTCGCGTTCATAATTTTCCTTTTTCTTCGTTTGGTTGCTATGCCGACCTGACCTTCCTCAGCTCTTCCGACCTGATCTTCTTTCCCAAGCTCGGTACTATCAACCTGCAATACTTCCTTATCCCTACTATTGTTGTGCTCTGCAACAGTGCTGACCCGATCTTCAATCTCAGCTCGGCCAACTGAGACTTGCACACCTTCAATTTTCGTGCTTTCTTGGACTTCTCCCTCATGCTCTGCTTGGTCACACGACTCAGCTCGGCCATCCTCAAGCTCAGTCCGGCCAACCAGTCCAGCACTAGTTTCAACACCCCCCGCAATCTGGCCAGTTGAAAAAGACTTGATATATTTAAGGCCTCCAACATCTGATGAAATTTTCGTACATCCAAAGCCTTTGTAAATATATCTACAAGTTGCTGAGTAGTATGTAATGCCATAGGCTGCAACAGTCCAGATTGAACTTTTTCTCGAACAAAGTGACAATCAATCTCGATATCTTTAGTTTTCTCATGAAACACAGGGTTCTCAGATATATGTACTGCACTCTTATTGTCACAAAAACATGGCAATATGTATTTGTACCTCAACCTTTAGATCACCCAACAAATAGGTTTACTATTGAATTTCACATGCTCCCAATGCCATTGCTCTGTACTCAACTTTAGCCGAACTGTGAGACACCGTTTGTTGCTTCTTTGATTTCCACGAGATTAATGATGGTCCAAGAAATACACTAAATCTAGATATAGATCTTCGGGTATCATGGCACCCTGTCCAATCAGAATCTGTATAAATGCTGAGCTTCAGATTGCTGTCAGATGGATAAAACAGCCCTTGTCTAGGATTAAGTTTCAAATACCTTAGAACTCTATATGCTGCTTTCAAATGCTGAGTGGTTGGTGCTTCAAGAAATTTACTCAGCTGCTGTGTCGCATAACTAATGTCAGGATGGGTGATGGTGAGATATATTAGTTTCCCAACTAATCGTCTATAAAATGTGTTATCTGGAAGCAGAGATGAATCCATATTCGACAACTTTACACTTGAATCCATCAGTGAATTAGCAGGTCTGCTGGCAGTCATGCAAGCAGATAGTAAATCCACTGTATACTTCGTCTATGACAACGCTAATCCATTCTTCGATCTTGCTACCTCAATTCCAAGGAAATATCTGAGTGTTCCAATGTTCTTGATACTGAACTCATCATCCAAATGCCCTTTAACCTTGTCAATAATCTCAAGATTGTTACCTGCCAAAATCAGATCATCACCATATACTAACAATTGCAATACATCATTTTCCTTGTGATATGTGAACAAACTGTAATCATGATAGGATTGCTTGAATCCTTGTCTCAACAAGGCTTGTGTCAACTTTTTGTTCCATTCTCGGCTAGCTTGTTTAAGCCCATACAAAGACTTATATAACTTACAGGCCATCCCCTACTCAGTGGCCTCAAATCCTGGAGGTAGTTTCATGTATATTTTCTCCTTCAAATGCCCATGTAGAAATACATTGTTAATATATAACTGATGCAAGTACCAACCCTGAGCAGCAGCCTGTGTTAGTAATGTCTGTACTGTAGTCAACTTAGCAACGGGAGAAAACGTCTCATGGTAGTCTATTCATTCCCGCTGAGTGAACCCCTTAGCCAATAAGCTTGCCTTGTGCCTTGGATATCTCCGTTGGGTTGAAACTTCAGCTTGTACACCTATTTGCAGCCCACTGCTTGTTTGTTAGGAGGTAATTTCACAGTGCTTCAGGTCTTATTTGCCTCCAGGGCCTTGACCTCTTCCTTCATTACTTCCTGCCACTCCTCTATGTTTTACTGCCTCAGCAAAGCTATTAAGCTCAACATAATTATCTAAACTTATATTAAATGTTTTAAACTTAGAACAACACCCATCTTAATTTGTGTAATGACCAAGAGGATAAAAGGGTTTGGTTACATTGATAATATTGGAAATGAGCAGGAGATCTTCTTGTTCTGGCAGATCTTCTGAGAGTGTTTGGTGCTGGAATAGGATAAGTCAAGGTCTCAGTTGACTCAGGAGGAATGGTGCTAGGCAGCTCGGCCTCGGGAAGAATAGTGCTAGGAAGCTCGTCCGAAGATTCATTCAGCTCTGCTAAAGGAATGGGAAGGTGATATGGGACATGATCTTGGTCAGTAGATTTTTTAAAGGGGAAGAGATGTTCATGAAAGAAAACATCTCGTGAAATAAAAATTTTTCCTGACCTATGCTCAACTAGTATATAACCTTTCGTTCACACGAGAAACCCCAGAAAGGCACATTTGGAGGTCCTATCATCAAACTTTGCTCTTCTATGAGCCCGGGTGCAAGCAAAAACTTGGCTTCCAAATACTTTCAATTGATGATACTCTGGTTCCTTTCCATGTAATACTCTATAGGGGGTTTTATTTTGTAGAATGGGAGTTGGAAGTCTGTTCATAAGATACACATCATGTAAAATGCAATATCCCTAGCACTTAATGGATACTCCGGACTGTAACCTAAGAGCTTGGGCAAGACTTATAATGTGTTGATTTTTGCGTTCTACCAGTCCATTTTGCTCGGGAGTTCTAATGCAGGAAGTTTGATGTATTATTCCTTTTGACTCATAGAACAATGGAATATGAAATTTAACACTATTATCAGACCTCACATACTTAATTTTTTTCTTAAATTGAGTAAGAACTATTTCTACAAATGCTTTAACTAAATTAGTGGCTTCCTTTTTTTGTTTCATAAGGAATACCCAAGTAAAATAAGAATAATCATCAGCAATAGTCACAAAGTATCGTTGATTATGAACAGTTGCATGCTTATAGGGTCCCCAAATGTCAATATGTATTAAATCAAAACAAGACATGGTTTTGGATATTGATAATGGAAATGGCTTCCTTTTTTGCTTAGCTAAAGGACAAACGGGGCAAACAAAAGTACATTCCGAAGAGTGAAATTTGCTATCTAAGTTTTGCAAGACTTTGAAAGATGGATGACCAAGCCTATAGTGCCACAATGCGGCGAAGTATTGCTGGCTTGTGGTATGATTTCAAAAAAAATATGTGGCTGAATACGATTGACTGGACGTTTCTATCTGTGAGGTTATCTCCAAGTGATACAACCCTCTCTGTAACTCAGCTAAACCAATCTTCATTTCAGAAGCTCTGTCCTGAATTAGACAGGAGTTGTCAAAAAAGAAAGCAGAACTATTAGTTTATTTCATGAGTTTTCCTAAGGACAGCAAGTTGAAGGTGAAGGAAGAGACATGGAAGACATTGTAGAGTTTCAGATAAGGACCGAAGGCAACATTGCCGATGTGACATACTGGGGCTAAGGATCCATTTGGCATTTTGATGTTCATGTTGGACACTGGGTTGTAAGATATGAAGGGAAGAAGTGAAAAAGAAATATGGTGTGTCGCTCTTGAGTCTAAAATCCATTTAATATGAGTTAGATGCTTACCTTGATCCAATACCTGTGTCTGATCAGTAAAATTTGCTCCAATGACTTTCACCTGATTCGCCTGAGGTTGACTGGCTGAAGTCTGTTAATCTCGGACTTGGACACCCTTCAATAACTTCATAAGCTTACCATACTGCTCCTTTGTTATTCCAACTAATGCCTCACTATCTTGGTTCCTTGAATCCTATACAGTGTTATCCGAGATCACACCAACATTGTTTCAGGTCCACCTCTGTCTCTCCCCTTCGATGGAAAACCATGCTTCCTGAAACATTTTGCTTCTATATGTCCCTTCATTCCACAAAAATTGCACTGTGTTCTGCTATACTAGCCTAACTGTGATCCCTGTGGCTTGCCAAAATGATAGGTGCAAGAATGGACCTTTCTTTAACTCTAAACTTCTTTCTCCAAATATGGTTTAGGCACAATGAAGATAGCTTCACCTTGCTTCCAAATAAGTTGAAGAAAATCTTTTGAACATAAGTCCTCCAATGAGTTTCACATAACCCAAGCAAGATACCTCCCTCTTGGATGTTTCCCTCCCCGGAATTGGACAACTCTCACAAGGATGTTCAAGCCTTGAAAGATTCTAGCCTTGATTTTGAATATGAACCAAGAAAACACACAAGAATTACTCTTGAAAAAGGAGAAATTTTCATTGAAGGTGTGAGATTACAAAGCTTCTCTTATGTGCCTTTTATAGGCAAAAATATCACAAGACAACAAACTATCTTACAAATTGAAATAATGATTGAAAAGACTACACAATTCTAAAAACTATTCATGTAGGCTCTATAAAAACTAGTCTTGCAAGTCTTGAATGATGATTTTCAAAGTAGGTCCCTCAAGTATTATTCATGGAAGACTTTAAGGATTTGTCTTCAACTTGAAATCTTTTTTGGATTGTGACTGATTTTTGGACATCTTCCAATCCGAATTAGACCTTTCTCTTTCTTAGAGAATTGTATCCAATTGAGTGTAGAAAATAAGCATATAAAGTTCTTTGCATTTGGCCCAACCATTGAGGAGATACATCCAAATTACTGAAGATATGTCACAGAATTCGGTAGAAACAGTACTTCCATTTGCATGCTCTTTTTTTATGCCAAGACGACCGATTTTGGAAAAGTAAAAAAACATGAAAGTTGTAGATATTTGTCTTAGTTTTTCAAATCATCTTGCAACTCCTAATTTGGCCTTGTGGTTGGAGAGATACGTCAATTCTACCAAAACGGGTCTGACAGAAACTCACAATCCGAGATGGGCCTGAACTAATACAACATAAACATTTAAAAAAACAAAATAAAGAACACATTCTATACTAATGATATTTTACAATGGTTCTAAAATTTCTTACAAATCATGTTGTAGGTTTAATAAGGTGAACCCAATGTATAAGTTTCCTTGGTTCATCTCGCACATGTTTAAATAGGAAGGCCCCGACTTCATGCATTAGTTTCTTTGTTTTACTTCTTGTTAAGGGTCCTTGATCTTGAATTTTTGTAATATTATGTGCATTCTCATTATCCTGGCATGTATGAGGGTTATGGACCTCATCACATAAGTACCCATAATTCCTTTCTTCTGTTCCATAAAATTCTTAGATCCAAAAGCGGGGTTAAAGCGTACTCCCATGACTTGCTGCTCCGCCATGGCAGGTTGACTGCTATGGTTTATTTGACTTTCATGCTTCAGAACCATACAAAATGCTTTCTTAACCAAAGACAGAGGTGTGGGCGTCAATATCTGGGACTTAACATATGTGTATTCTTCATTCAGCCCTTTAAAAAACGGTATCAAATAATCCTCCTCAACATACGTCTTCATTTTATCTAGCATACAAAAGTGACATTTAGTGTCACACTCACACACAGGCAGGGGTCTCAATACCGGCAACTCATCCCACAATATTTCCAGCCTAGTAAAATACTCAGTTACTGAGGAACTACCTTGTGTGGTTGAATGCATATCTTCGATCAGATCTAACAGCCTAAAGGGATCAACATCAGAAAATCTTTCATTCAGATATTGCCAAACTTCTACTGTTGTGTCTATCCACAGCACACTATGAGATATCGATGGGCTGACAGAGTTTAGGAGCCAAGAAAGAACCAAGTTGCTGCACTGAGTCCACACATGAAACTTACTATCTGTCGAAGCTGGAACCTTAACACTTCCAGTGACAAAGCTTAGCTTATTTTTAGACAAGAGAGCCATTCGCATGGCTCTTTACCACGGATGATAGTTGCTCCTATTGAAGACATGTTGAACTAGAACAAGAGAAGGATTACCATTAAGATGAAGATAGAAGGTACTAGAAGGAGTAATTTCGTTTGAAGAGGAAAAATTGGATGCCATCGAAATCAGATGAAACTAAACCAAAGCAGGAACAGAAAGATCAATAATCCACAAAATACAGCTGAACCTACAGCTCTAATACCATGTAAACAAATTTGTTATCTGCAAACTTGCAGATTTGCAGAAAGGTAGCACTGGAGAATAAAAGAGAGGAAGAAAGAGAAGGGATAGAAAAGAGTGTAGGAAAGGATAACTGACAGGAGAGAGAATAACTTCTCTGATTTATATCAATTCTAAGAAAAGTTACAATTGTTCTCCTACGCAATCTACCCTTTATACTAATTGGTTGTCGTGCCCTTCAAGTTATCGGTGAAAAGACAGCTTCTATCCAGGTATTTACAAAGAATAAATAAATACTGTTAAGTGCCAAAACGACGCCCTATTGTTAAGCAGCTCTTTCCCTTTTTTAGCATCCACAATTTTCCTCTTTCTTTATTTGGCTGCTATGCCGACCTGACCTTCCTCAGCTCTGCTAGCCTGAGCTTCTTTCCCAAGCACGGTACTGTCATCCTGCAATACTTCCTTATCCTTACTCTTGTTGTGCTGTGCAACAGAGTTGACCCGATCTTCAATCTCAGCTCGGCTAACTCAGACTTGCACACCTTCAATTCTCGCATTTTCTTGGACTTCTCCCTCATGCTCTGCTCGGTCACACGACTCAGCTCAGCCATCCTCAAAGTCAGATCGGCCAACCAGTTCAGCACTAGTTTTAACAAAAGTAATTGTTGCCATGCAAGCATTTCATAAAGAACGATCCTATTAACGACATGATAGACATTACAAGGAAGAGTTTTTGGGTTGGGAGATCTTTCTTTTTTCATAACATATGCAACCCAACTTTTTTTTACGCAATGGCAGGTCAACTCGTGGATTGACCTGAACACTATAAGCAACTTCGTTTGTCATCTTCGAGTTTGACTTGATTTTAACTTGTACTCATGAGAATCAAACGCGAACTTGTGAGAAGAATGTACAGTTTAGTTTGGTTATGTGATTAAAGGCATTCCAGATGTATTAGACTTTTGCATTTAGATAGAGTCTAGAGAGGAGGTCAGATTGCTTCGCGATCTAATGTATTGGTTATGTGATTGACAACACTAATTTCAAGCCTGATGAGACCAGAATTGCTCACCGGGTGGATCAGAGATGACCCAAGTTGTGTGCCGTAAATCTTACGTCTAAATCTGTGACTAGAACCTGAGAAGAAAGAGAAACGTTAGAGGTCCCAGGATGCTGTCCCGGGAAAACCCTCCGACGCTTAAGTCAGGGGTGTTTTAAGTAGGCAATTTATGCTGGAATAAGGTTTAGATGAAGCCTGTAATAAGATTTCGCTGAGTATTTGGCTGTTTATGCATTGGCCGAGATGGAGTTCATAAACGAAAGCTCCAGAAGTTGTTTCAAAAGTTGGATCCCTTTCTTCGTCTGGAGAGAGGGATATTTATACCCAAGGTTGAGGAGGTCTGACCCCCTGCCCGATTGATGGGATGGTGATGTGTCTGAGATGGCGGTCTATTCCACTGCAGAGCTGCAGTAGGATGGGACAAGTGCCTGAGACCATAGCTGTGTCAGTGGCTGACTCTATGAAGCGTAGGCCGGCCAACAATGATGATTATGTACTTAGCCAAATGCTGCTTGACACCTGGAAAGCACTTGCAATATTGTCTTGGTGGGTCCCAGATGGCAGTTGAGAAACATCTTGTCTGAACTTAACAGAGTTGATGAGGCCGAGGTCGAGGCTGAAGCTCGGCCATCATTAATATAAGACCGTGGATAATCATATGTTCAACAGACTCTGCGTCTTAGGCACTGCTGATGGGACCTTAATGTGCGCAGATAGTAAAGTCTGAGGTGTACCCCTTTTTTATACCGCTCCTTTGCCAGATAATTCCTCAATTAATTGTGCTTGACTCCCTAGCCAAAGTACAAAGTTAGGTCTGGCTGAAATGATATGGAGCACCTCCTTTTAACTGATGCCGAGGCTGGAGCTTGATACCGAGGTGAAAACCTTATCGATCTGAAGTGCAATATGGCATAACATAGGTGCATTTCTGCCGTACTGCAGGAGTTGTCTCGGACCTTAACTTGTCGTTGACCATTTGTTGACTAACTGAATATTTTTTGGTTCATCATTTGCCCCCAGATTAGTCTGGCCGAGCTAACCAGGAAGGGCAGGCTAATCGATTCAGAGCCTTTAATGCGCTGTCTTTTCAGATATGACGTGTCTATCACTGATTGAGCCGTACTGCACATTTACTGTCTGCGTAGAGCATGAGGCATTAGTTGCACAACTTTTCAGGTACGGCGGTTGCAGGGATCGAGGGCGGTATCTTCAAGGTGTCGTTTGGAATGGCTGAGGCGGGGGCTTATAAGTAGGGCCTTTAGATGGTTTTCTGAACTTTTTATTTCTTTTGTCTTCTGCTCCTACGCTCTGTTTTCTTATCCGACATCTCCTTCAAGCTTCCTCAGATAGTCTTCTTTGGTCGTCCCCGGTTTCCTTCCTTCTTCTTCATCCTTTCCTTAGCAAAGCTTTACTGTAAGTCTTCTCTTTCAATTCTTTATCATGTCTGCTGCCTCTGACTCCCAAAACATGTCTGAAGGGTCCTCTTATATCGATTGTAATGAAGAAAACTTCAGTTCTTCACCATCGGAGAGCACAGTCATCTCTGACGACCGTCCGTTAGCTAGATTGCGCAACGCATCTGGTGGTCCAGCAGGACCCAGTAATCGTGCTCAGCCTAGCAAAGCTGTTACTGTAATCAAATTCTCGCCGGAGCAGGCATAAACTATTCCTGCTCCGGTAACTGCCATTCCTGCATCTACGCCGAGAACTTCGGCTCTGCAGACGGGGGTAGTTTACCGAGGTCCCCCCTGCGGCCGAGGTACAGGAGGCTTTTTGTACCCTATTCAAGATTGATCTGTCTCGGATATGTGATACTTATGAAATTAATCTTGATCAATTCGATCCAATTTTGCCTCAGCCCGGCCAGACAGCTTATGATCCCTCCGTGGGTTATGAGCTGTCTATGAAGAATACTTTAGGTCTGGGTTCAGTCTTCCAGTCCCTGTTTCTCTATTTCGAATTCTTCAATCTTATAATCTCATGATTCCCCAGATAAAGCCCAATAGTTTAAAAATCATCCTATATTTTTTCCTTTTCCTGAGAGTTTCTAAAATCCTCTTTGATCATAGAGTTTTCAGAAGTCTATTCTCCTGTAGATCTTCCGATAATTGGTGTTACTTTACCAAACGAGCTCCCTCTAGTGAGTTCAATTTTGCCATTAACATTCCAACCTTTAAGAAGAACTGGAAAGGCAGATTCTTCTTTAGTAAGAAGTTAGGGTTGCCCAAGTTAGATATCTGGAAGTCTGGTAAGGCGGACAACATGAAGATGAGCCCGGAATATTTTGACGAGGCAACCAGATTGCATTCTATGCCTGTGGTCATAGACTGACACAGAGTGGATGAATCAATTTTGAGGGCAGCTGACATGGGCTCTTTAGCTTCGGGTCCTCACTTTAAGCCTCTTTCCCCAGACAACTTGGAAATAGTCAGGGGTATGCATTCGCATTTCTTGTGAATTTTTTTTAAAATAAAAGCTTTTGCTCTCTATGTAGGTTCCATGGCTCCGGGAGACAAAAACCTTGCGACCAAGCTTGCCAAGATAGCATCCCGCAAAAAGTCAAAAAGGCCAACACCAAAGGCTGGGGCCGGGGTATCTTCTGCACCAGCATTACCCCCAAATGAAGACATTGTTATGGCTGGCGTGGCTGAACCAGCACCAGCCGAGGCTGCTGTGAATCAGCCGATTTTAGTTGCATCCGAGTCTGCAAATCCAGGTATTTCATACTTCGCCTTCTTTCAGTTTGTCAAATAACTTGTTCCCCCAAATTTTTATCATATATCTGCCAATTGTAGTGGCAGAAGAGGAAGGTGCCGAGGCGTCCTTATGGGACCCGGCTCAAGCTGATCCTGAGCAAACTCAGCTGGCCGAGGGTTCTGCCCTTAGGAAGAGGCGAAGGGATCAAGAACCACCTGCTCCCGAGGCCGAGATCCCAGCTCCCCAAGCAGAACAACACACGTTGACCTTGGGTGAGTTTTCTAAGATGGATACTATGGCAAACCCAGCCACAGCCAAGAAGATGAACAATTTAACCTTTCCTTCAGATCGACAGCGGTTTTCTGCTACTTCCTGGGAACATCTAAAAGATTCTTACCATTGCAACTTAGTTTTGGTAAGGAACTATCTCTTTAATGTATATGGTTGATCAAGTAATTTCTGATGACTCTTAATTCTGATTAAACATATCCAAGTCCAATAAATGGAGATCGTTAACCAGGGCAGAGAATTAAAAGATGTTCTATTGGCCAAGCTTCAAGAACTTGAGGAGGCTTCCCAAGTCATGGCTGAACAGGCCAAGGAGAATTCGGCCTTAAAGTTAGAAGTTACCAAGCTTCAAAGGTTGAGGGAGGAAGCTGAAATAAAGTGGGCAGCTTCTAACTCTTTGGCGGCAGAGCTGGAAGGAAAAAATACGGAGCTGATGAAAAGGAATGCAGACTTGGAGGCATGTTATACTCAGACATCTTCAGAAGTGACTCTCTGCAAAAGGACAAAGAGTCTTTGCAGAAAGATAAGGAAGATGGGCTGAAGAGGGAAAAAGATCTGGAGCAGCGGGTGGCAGATCTGACTCAACAGCTAGCAGCGGCCAAAACTGAAGCAGTGACAGACTTCAAAAAATCTGAATTCGTTGAAGAAAACATGTTATTGCTTCAAGGTCCAGTTATGCAGATGGGTCAAACTAAAGCTATTGACGTCTGCTCAGAGGTTTGCCCCCAGCTAAACAAGGAGGATCCTCGGCTCATTGAACTTTACAATCCCAATGCTGAGGCAGACTTCGAGTCTCAATTTCAAAAGTTTGCAGAAGGAGCCGACTTAAGAGAGGATGAAGAATAGACTTAGGATTTCCTTGTAATAGGCTGAGCTGACCTTAATGTATCCTGTACTTCAAACTTCTTTATCAATAGAAAATTTTTCTAAGTCTTTGCAACTTGTCTTTTCCTTCTGTTATGATCTTCAATTTTGGATTCTTTGCTAAGACTTTACTTTCCAGACTTATTGTTGCCGAAAGCCAATGTCAGCCTTGGTAAACTTAATCAATTCCATTGAAAATAAACTAAGTTTCCAAGCTTTAAAATATAGAATAAACCTGTTATTCTGCCGAGCTAAGACGATAGCTGGTTAAGAATGAATTCCAGCCGAAGTATGTAGGCTGAGATGAAATCTTTTGGCCCAGGTTTCCCTTATAGCGACCGAGATAGTTCTGTTCAGCACTTTTTAAACTGACCTTTCGTAGAGCTAATCTGGACTCCAGGATCTGCTCTGTCGAAAGTTTCTTGGATTCTTCCAAGAGTTGACGGATAAGTCATTTACTCTTATAGGACCGATCTGGACTCCAGGGTCTGCTCTATATTCTATTTTTCTGCTCAGCAATTCTTGAACTGAGCTTTTGTTGAGCCGATCTGGACTCCTAGATCTGCTCCACTGAATGTTTCTTTGACTCTTCCAAGTATTGATTGTTGAGTCATTTTACTTTCATAGAACTGATCTGGACTCCAGGGTCTGCCCTATAATATATTTTTCTGCTCAGCAATTCTTGTTCTGAGTCTTTACTGAGCTGATCTGGACTCAAGGATCTGCTCCGTTGGATATTTCTTGGATTCTTCCAAGTATTAAGACTGATAAGTCATAGGACCGATCTGGACTCCAGGGTCTGTCCTATATTATATGGCCCAGGTTTCTCTTGTAACGGCCGAGATAAGTTTGTTCAGTAATTTTTTTGAACTGAACATCTTTAAGAAGACTGATCTGGACTCCAGGATCCGTCTTGCTGAGGTGTGAAACTTGTCACCTTCAAGATTCCTTTAAGATAATTAGATAGCAAATAGTTGAGTCCCCAATGTGGGAGGACATTTAGCCCAAGCTGAAGCCTTGCTAAATTAGACAGCTGAGGCCTTGAGAGAGTTATGGTAAACCCCTGATAAGCCTTAGAGCCGAGATCGACCGTGAGGTGTACATGCACACTGAAGTGGATTCCTGATAAGCCCTAAGGCCGAAGTGAACCTTTGCCGTGGTTGGAAGGATACCATATTACTTCCTTTACCTAATGAGCCATGAGAAAGAAGTCACCGAGGTAGAAAGCTTGTGTCCCGAGCCCCCTTTATGAGCCATAAGACAGAGATCGGCTAGATACAAATCTTGTCGGGCCCCAACTCTTTTACAACTCATAAAGTGAACGTCAGGTAGGCACAAAGCTTTCTTACACATTGATGAATTCCTCAGTATGAACCATAAGGTAAAAAGAAAACAAATATGCCCCCAAGCCAAGCTAAGTAACCATGTCTAGTCGAACTGATCTGAACTGGACATATCTCCAAATAGGTGTGTCGAGCTGAGACGGCTGAAGACCTTGATTAAGATGATAGAAATTTAAATCCCACTTGTCGATAAAAAGTACTGCTTAATATATGGACAATTATTTTGCTCATAGCAAATTTGCAATAACAAAAGGTGTATTCCATTCACATTTATGTACATGAAAATTCGGAATACATATTTGAAAGATGAAACATGACTCTTTTGTGGGCTTATGCTTTTAGATCAGCCGTATACTTTCAGAGACCCGCAATCTCTGTCCATCCGAATCTGAATCCTCGTCTCTTGACGACTTGTGTTGATGTCCAGGTCGGCAACTTTCATCTAGAAGAGGCCGGCTAAAGTCCAGCCTATTGTACAACCTTGACCTCGGATTGTAAAACTGTTGTAGGTGGCCGAGCTCAATCAGACGCCCAATCTCTTGACCGAGCTGCCTGCAGTCTTCTGTATCATGCTCAATATAATGATGATAAAGACAGTACAGTTGATGATTCCTCTTGTGGATAGGTCCTGTTAGGGGCTGAGGATCTTTCGCCAGACCCTTCTTTCTCATGTAGGAGAGAATGTGGGCCTTTGAAGCCAACAAAGAGTTTCTTTCTTTTCCTCGACCTCCCAACCGAATCTTGACAGAACGCCTTTCTTGCAGTAGGGCTCTGTTGTTATTGTTAACTTCTCTGCCATATTTGAATGGCAACATCGTCTTTTGTGTGCGTTTTAAACTCTGGTGCCTAGACCCTTGTACTGAACACCTAGCCTCAGTCATAAATTCAGCCTGACGCCTGGGATGATAGTCCGGCCGAGTTGGAGAGTATTCTAGGAGTTCTTCTTGTGGAAGAGAATTGATGGGATGGAACTCGCTGGGTCCCACCGCGGAAGCTTTTCCCTTCATCTCTTTCACCACAGCCTGGAATACACTAGGATTTTGAGCCACATAATTTATGGTCCATATATGCTCCTCATATGTGAAAGCAGCAGTAGGAGCTGAAGATTCTCCCAGCTCTGAGGAACACTGTTCCGTTTGTTGTTGAAGAGATCGTTGACGTCTTCTGGATGTCATAGGTCGCTTGGATCCTCTCCCATCCTTTTTATACATATTTCCAAAGTTGGATTGGTTGGATAAATACTAATAAAACCCTTGAAAGGCTGTTCTTAAGGGATACAAAGGCAAGCCAGGCCCTTCCTTCTAGCGCCAAATGATGAGACCAGAATTGCTCACCGGGTGGATCAGAGATGACCCGAGTTGTATGCCGTAAATATTCCATCTAAATCCGTCATTGGAACCTGAGAAGGAAGAGAAACGTTAGAGGTCCCAGGGCGCTGCCCTGGGAAAACCCTCTGACGCTTAAGTCAGTTACGAGTGTTTTGAGTAGGCAATTTATGCTGGAATAAGGTTTAGATGAAACCTGTAATAAGATTTCGCTAAGTATTTGGCTGTTTATGTATTGGCCGAGATGGAGTTCATAAACGAAAGCTCCAGAAGTTGTTCCAAAAGTTGGATCCCTTTCCTCGTCTGAAGAGAGGGATATTTATACCCAAGGTTGAGGAGGTCTGACCCCCTGGCCGATTGATGGGATGGTGATGTGTCCGAGATGGCGGTCTAGTCCACTGCAGAGCCGCAGTATGATGGGACAAGTGCCTTGCTGTGTCAGTGGCTGACTCTATAAAGCGTAGGCCGGCCAACAATGATGATTCTGTACTTAGACAAATGCTGCTTGACACCTGGAAAGCACTTGCAATATTGTCTTGGTGGGTCCCAGATGGCAGTTGAGAAACATCTTGTCTGAACTTAACAGAGTTGATGAGGCCGAGGCGGAGGCTGAAGCTCGGCCATCATTAATATAAGACCGTGGATAATCATATGCCGAGCAGACTCTGTGTCTTAGGCACTGCTGATGGGACCTTAATGTGCGCAGATAGTAAAGTCTGAGGTGTACCCTTTTTTTATACTGCACCTCTGCCAGATAATTCCTTAATTAATTGCGCTTGACTCCCTAGCCGAAGTGCAAAGTTGGGTCTGACTGAAGTGATATGGAGCACCTCCTTTTAACTAATGCCGAGGCTGGAGCTTGATGCCGAGGTGAAAACCTTACCGATCTGAAGTGCAATATGCCAGAGCAGAGGTGCATTTCTGCCGTACTGCAGGAGTTGTCTCGGACCTTAACTTATCGTTGACCGTTTGTTGACTAACTGAATATTTTTTGGTTCATCAAAACCCAAATAAATTTTTTTGCTTACTTTACTTTTCTGCATTGGTAATAATTACTGGTCACAACAGTGACAATATGTACATAATGCGTCCCCCCCCCACCCACCCACACACTTGTATCTGGCAATATCCTCAATAGAGGTGAGTACACCAAATGCAAGACTACCACTCAACTAGAATCTCTAAAAATATGAAAACAAAGCTAGCTTGGAAATATAAAACTCAACAAAAAATAAAGACAAAAGAAGAAACATAAAAATAAAAAGAAACTTCTCTCTCGATTTAGCCACAGCAGTGATCACGTCCTCAATCCAATCATCTTCAACCATCCTCTATCTCTTGGTGGAAAAAAAATTCCTCCATAAATCATACACCACGGAAAAGAGAACAAGAAAGAAAGAAAGAGGAATATCTAAGAGCGACATTGAAGTGCGCTCACATTTTTACTTATTTGTATTGCTTAAATGTAAACATGAGAATATAAAAGGACAATAATGATATATTGCACTTAATATTTAGGTGCTTAACAAAGGTAAAGAAGAATTTGAATTAATTCTAGAGATAGAAAGTAAAGAGGAAGAAGAAAGTGTTTTTATATCTAAAATTAACCATGTACTGGAACTACGATAACAAGATATTAAGTTGGCGTTTGGTTCGCACTTGGGTATAAAGATATTAAGGTGGCGTTTGATTCGCACTTGGGTATCAGAATCAGAATCGAAATGGGTATGACAGTGTATGAGTTTGGAGTATATAAGTTTCGGCGTAAAAGTCATAGTTGTTTGGTATTGAAGTGGGAATGAGTATGATTGACATTGATGGTATTTGGAAAGTATCGGAATTGAAATGAGTATCGAAGATAGACAGCCGGAAAATTGGCCGGAAACATTTGACAGGACGAAATAGGAGTTGTTAGTTAGGGTCATTCTTGTAATTTCACATGCTTATAAACTGTTTAAATAAGCTACAATGGCAGCTGAGAGAAGGCAGATATTCTGCAATTCTGCCAACTCCATTTTTCGATAATTCCTTCTGACCATTGATCAATTGCTCTTGATCTTTCTTGATTCTTGTTCTTCTTACTTTCTTCTTCACAGATTTGTTCATTTGTGTTGTTCTTCTGTGTATGTTTTTGCAATTTCACATGGTATCAGAGCGAAGTAAATGAATTTTGGTATACACATGAGCAATAATAGCGAAACTTCCTCTCCTTTGAATCACGTTTCCATGACTGCTGATCCTTCAGAGGATCCGTATTACATACATCCAAGTGATAATCCTTCCATAGTTTTGGTTCAGCCTTTAATGGATGGGAACAATTATCACGACTGGAGTTGGTCCGTTAAGAGAGGACTTGAATCCCCAAGAATAAAATTGGATTTGTGGATGGGAGTCTTGCGAGACCAATTGAAGGACCAAGAAGATACAATGCCTGGATCAAAGCCAACAATATGGTGGCCTCCTGGTTATTTAATTCTCTTATCTCTAGTATAGCACACATCATAGTATGGATAGACAATGCTGTGGATATATGGAATGACTTGAAATTTAGATATGGAAATGTGGATTCATTTAGATTATCCGGCCTACAGGAAGAGTTCTATAGAATTAAGCAAGGACAAGTTACTGTTACTGAGTATTACACTAAATTGAAAGGTATTTGAGAGGAATTGTCTGTGTTAAAATCTGTTACTGCTTGTACGTGTAATAGTTTTGTCTGCAATATGAGTGGTTCAATAATTAAGTTCATTGAAGACGATTGTGTGATCAAATTTCTTAAGGGACTAAATGATGATTATGAGGCAGTTAAGTCCCAAGTTTTGTTGACTAATCCCCTTTCAGATCTGAAAACAACATTTGCAATGGCAGTAAAACTTGAGAGAAAGTTGATGTACTCTAATGGTCTAGAGCATTTTGTGAATAATCCTTCTGATATCATGAGTATTAATGAAGGGCCTAAGTCCAACACATTCGTGAATCGTGGGTAAGCCTCCTGGTTCGTTTGCTGAAGGCTCATCTGGACCTAGAATGGTACGTAAGAGTTTCAGACCTAGGTTTGGCCAGAATAGTGCTATGACTCCCTTTTGTACCTATTGTAATATGACAGGCCACACGGTGGATAGGTTCTATAAGAAACATGGATTTCCATTGAAGTTTAAGCCTAGATCACAGGTGAACATAGTTGGTGGTGCTGAGTGTGGTAACTCATGTGGAGAGTCTATGAACGAAGGAGAAGTTGCTTCGTACCAGTGTTATGAACACACTAATCCTGAGATGGGATCCTCTATGCCCCAAACAGCACCTAACATTACCTAGGAACAATACTCACATCTTATGAGTCTTCTGCAGCAACACAATGAAAAAAATAGAAGAAGTGTGGCTGATCAGACAGGGAATAATCCTAGCACTCACCATCATGCTGTAATGTCAAACCAGATAGCTGCTGACTCAGGTATGTCCTTAGATAACATGGCTTATCAAAACTCAAATATATGGATTTTAGATTCTGGGCTAGTGATCATGTGTGTTCCTCTTCTCATCTCTTTGATTCTCTACACTCTATTAATTTTATATCTATTCTGCTTTCTGATAAATCATTGGCACTAGTTACTCACATTGGCAAAGTGAAATTAAATGATGATCTGTTGTTGAAGGATGTCTTTTTTGTGCCTTCGTTTGCTTATAATCTATTGTCCTTGAGCAAACTAACTCATAATAGTGCCATTCAAGTTTTCTTTCATTCAAATCTTTGCTTGATCCAGGATCTCAAGACCAAGAGGACGATTGGTTCAGCTAGAGCCTCTCAAGGTCTGTATCACCTTCATGGGGTGCCCACAGAGTCAGCAACTTCCATTCCACAGTCAATTCCATCACCCAAAGTTTTGAGTGTTCAGCCAGCAGAGGCCTTACTGTGGCACTCCAGGCTTGGCCATATGTCAGTTGCAAGAGTCAAAGAAATATAGAAAAATCATGCTAGTGTACTAGCTTCTGATGAAATAAAACAGCGTATAATTTGTCCCCTAGCCAAACAGAAGAGACTCCCTTTCCCTAATTCTCATTCTATATCCTCTATTCCCTTTGCTCTTGTTCATATTGATATATGGGGACCATATAGGTATCCAACAATGTATAAATAACAGTATTTTGTTACTATTGTGGATGATTTTTTCAGATTTTTTGGGTTTATTTGTTGAAGTCTAAGGCAGAAACCAGATCAACTATTCACAGTTTTTTGCCAGTATGTTAGTGTACAGTTTGATGCAAAGATTAAGGTGATTAGAACTGATAATGGACAGGAATTTAACATGCATGATTGCTAAACATCTTATGGTATAATACACCAAACCAGTTGCACATATACCCCTCAACAAAATGAAATTGTGGAGAGAAAACACCAACATATCCTTACACTGGCAAGATCATTGAGATTTGAGTCTAACCTTCCTTCATCCTATTGGGGATTTTGTATGTAACACTCAGTCTTTCTCATAAACATCACACCGTCACCAATCCTTCACCAGAAAACCCCATTTGAACTCCTATATAAAACTACTCCTACTTACTCAAATCTAAAGGTGTTTGACTTCCTGGCATATGTAGTGAACAATCAGTCTCACAAAGATAAATTTGCTCCAAGAGCCCGGAGAAGCCTGTTTTTGGATGTATCTTATACAACAAAGGGGTATGTGCTTCAGGATCTTGAAACAAAAGACGTATACATCTCCAGAGATGTAGTTTTCCATGAAAACATTTTTCCTTTTTCCAACCAGCCATCTATACCTATTGTTTCTCCAACCAACCAGCCATCTGCGCCTTCATTCTACCAAGACACTCCTTCAAGCAGTTCATTACCTATTGTTTCTCCCTATATTTATGCTAAAAATTGCTCATCTTCATTCAATCCTCAACCTGCATTGATGTCAGATTCTATAATGTCCAGCTCTCAAATGAACTCTTCAGTGACCCCAGCTTCAGATTCCTTTGGCCATCAGCCTGCTGCAATATCACCAAATGCACCTTCACCTCCAAAGTTACCTGGTAACCTTACTGTTGACTTGCCCATTTCTACTTGTGACCTTGAGCCACCATCTTCACCAGAAAATCCCATTGTTCCCATACGTCCAAAGCGTTCAACACAGCCACCTGCATATATGATAGATCATCACTGCAACTCCGTATCAGCCTATTCACAACACACTAGTCCTGATTCAATTCATAACATTCTCTCATATGCATCATTAGCTCCAAAATTTAAGGCATATACGTTGAGTGTTGACAAATATGTGGAGCCTAACACTTATGTGCAGGTAGCAACCTCATGTGACTGCAGGAGGCAATGTCAAAGGAGTTGGCAGCATTGGAAGCAAATCATACTTAGGATCTTGTACCATTGCCAGTTAAGAAGAAAGCCATTGGTTGTAGATGGGTCTACAAGATCAAGTTCAAATCAGATGGAATGTGGAGAGGTACAAAACCAGGTTAGTTGCCAAGGGATATACATAGCAGTATGGAATTGATTATCAGGATACCTTTTCACCAGTGGCAAAGATGACTACGGTAATAGTGCTTCTGCATGGCAGTAAGGAACAATTGGCCTATACATCAATTGGATGTCAACAATGCTTTCCTCCATTGTGATCTCCATGAGAAAATATACATGACACCTCCTCCTGGATTAACTATGTCTCAGGCAGGCTTGGTTTGTAAGCTACGTAAATCTCTTTATGGCTTGAAGAAGGCCAGCAGAGAATGAAATGCCACTCTTACTGCATTTCTGTTGAGTGAAGGCTTTCAGCAATCCAAGAGTGATTACACTTTGTTTACTAAGGCTGTTGGTTCTGCATTGCTTATTTTGTTAGTTTATATTGATGACACCATAGTCACTTGTGCCAAAGAGGGGGCCATTCATGACATAAAAAGAGCATTGCATTCCGAGTTTCAAATTAAGGACTTAAGCAGTCTGAAGTTCTTTCTTGGGATTGAAGTAGCCAGAGCAGAAAAAGGCATTTATGTAAGCCAAAGGAAGTACAGTCTGGAGCTTTTGGAGGAGACTAGGTTCTTGGATCCTAAACCAGCTAAGAGTCCTATGGAGATACATGCGGCTTTGACATATAATAATTCAGTTTTGTTGCCTGATGCACCACTCTATAGAAGGCTGGTAGGCAAGCTTATATACTTGACCATTACCAGGCCATATATTCTGTTCGTTGTCCGCAGCTCAATCAATTCCTGGATTGCCCAACTGAACATCATATGAGAACAGCACATAGAGTCCTCAGGTTCATTAAGGGAACAATTGGACAATGGTTGATGTTCTCTAGCAGTGGAGATTTGAAGCTGAAAGGCTTTGTAGATGCAGATTGGGAAGGATGTAATAAGACCAGAAGATCAGTAACCGGATATTGTGTGTTTCTTGGAGATTCTCTGGTGTCCTAGAAGGCCAGGAAACAAAGTACAGTATCTAGATCCTCAGCTGAAGCTGAGTATAGAGTAATGACCATGGTGACTTGTGAAGTACAGTGATTGATCTATCTGTTGAAGGACCTTGGAGCTGTTGACCAAAAGCCGGTAGAACTATTTTCTGACGGCAAAAGTGCAATTTATATAGCTGAGAATCCGGTGTTTCATGAGAGGACAAAGCACATTGAAATTGATTGTCATGTGGTTAAGGACGGAGTGCAAAATGGGATGCTGAAGTTGATGCCTATTAGAACTGAACTTCAACTTGCTGATATTTTCAGTAAGGCTGTAGATACTAAAATACTGACGGAGATTACTGCACTGCTTGGGATAAAAAACATTTACACCAAGCCCAGCTTGAGGGGGGTGTTGAAGAAACACAGTAGTTGCAACAATAATATGTGTGGCAGTGCATTGGGTGGATGCGTATAGCAGTAAATATCTTTCGTCCAATCAAAACGTGCTATTGACAATTGAGAAGATTAAATGCCGCGTGATGTCGATGATGTGTGTGTAGGACCTCAGGCGCTACCATCTCTCCCAAAACCAATTGGTAACAGGAGATGCGCATACCCTAGCCTTATAGTGCATTCAGCACACAAGCGCCCACGGCATTCGACTGTGACTTGGCCCACACAGCCTAAGCCCACCGGCCTACGCCACGGGACAATTGCTGCACCTAACAATCTCCCCCTCAGCAATTGCTCCTGCTGGGAATCGAACCCGTGACCTCGCTCTGATACCACTTGTAGGACCTCAGGCGCTACCATCTCTCCCAAAACCAATTAATGTTGAAAAATATGTTTGGATAATTTTCAAAGTCATGATTTTAAGTGTTACATGTCACATATGGTGTTATAAATGAAAAAGATGAATAAGTGAAGAAAAATGATATTGATGTTTAGTTTTTTTTGAAATAATTTTCTAAAATGTGATGAATTGGTTGTTTTCATTTGTGTATGATTTATACATGTTCATTATGTGAATATTATGTGTTTTTGGTGATTATTTTTGTCTTGTGACTAACGTGCCTTGGAAGTTTCTACAACTTACCAAAAAGGGCAAAATTGGTATTTTGAGTTTTGTAGGAACATGATATGATGAAAATATTTCAAGGATGTATTATTATCCTATTTATCATGACAAAGGTGATATCATGAGTATTTATGACCATCCGGGTCATTTCTTGAGTTTTCTTACACCAGGGGTATTTTGGTCATTTTACCCCCAAGGGTATTTTTGGTATTTTCACTCAAGGAATCTCTTGAGTATATTATTATCTTCATTCTAGAGCTGTGTTATTATTATTTTGAAGATAATATGGTGATCTTATATCTTACTCTCTCAACCGATGATATTATTGACTATAGCTGGATATGTGACGATTTGAGATGTCACATTCTAATTTTTCTCGAAGACCCTCTTATATATGTTATAAGAGAACATTTATCATCATTATTCAGAGATATTAAAGGTGTCAAAGGTGTGGAAATGATCTCAACATATAAGAAGAAATATTGGGGAATTTCGGTGTTACACGTTGACATAATCTTGTCAATTGTTATTTATTTATTTCTTCTTCAAAAATCTGAGTTGCTACACTTATATATATGTGGAAAAACGTGATTAATAAGGTGGATATGATGTGGAGTTCATTTTATGAGTTGGAGACAAGTGGACCAACCAAAAAGGAGCTAGTTGGCAAAATTGCCAACTTGGAGTTTACTAAAAATAGCCAACGGCTATATTGTTTTTCTTGGGTATTTTCAGCAGATTTTTAAATTCAAATGGAGCTCTCACATGTCCTAATATGATGCTTGAAGTTGGGGATAATTTGGTGATATTATCCTTTCTTATTTAATTAAGAAAAAGAAAAGAAAAAAAATTATTACTTTTGAAATGTAGCCAACGGCTACTTCAATTTTGGAGCTGAAAATTGGAGTTGTTTTGTTTGAATTGGTACAAGCTCACATGCCTATTATCTTGCCAAAGAGTTGAGAAGATGGTGGAGTGGTTATGACCTTATTATCTTCACATTTTCAAGATAATTCCAAGTCATTTTTCAAGGTGTTAAAATCGGCCAAGGTGACATCCAAGGTGGACCAATCATTGTGTTTTATTTTGCCAAGTGTACAAAGCCAACCAATGATGAGAAGACATTTGGAGTTGATGATGAAGATGATGACACATTGGCATTCTTATCTTCAAGGCTCAAATCACACTATAAATAGAGGCAATGGTGAAGAAGATGAAACACACTTGAAGCTCACAAGCATTCTATAGCTTTCATATTCATCTTCTTGTTCTTGTTGTTGTATTTTGTTGTAGCAAAGTTGTTCTTAATATTTTGGTGAGCTACAAGCCTCTTGAGCTTCATTTGTAAGATTGATTAGCCATCTTTATAAGGCTACATCAATAGATGTTAGAGGAGTTGCAACTAAGTGTTGCTTAGAAGGTGATTATTCAAGTCTTGAGTAGGGTTGATGTATAACCCAAGGATCAAGCTTGGCTCTTGTTGTAAGGTGCTCATTTCATAGTGAAATCCAAGGAAAGGTGTTCCTTGGGACTGGAGTAGGTCACATTGACCGAACCAGGATAAATCTTCGGTGTTCTTCTCTTGTTTCTTTATTTCTGTTTTCTGCCCGTTTTTGACTGCAGTTTTCACTCAACGTCACGCAATTTGAAAAAATAGCTAAACATTTTCAAAATTCGTGATTTTTGGTGGAGTTATACTTCAGACTGTTAGCTTTCATTTGCAACAAGAATCACTTGATTTGAGAAAGGGAAAGTTAGTCTTTCAGTCTTTGCAAGATAACTGCTCCAATCTGGCTGCAATCTGACCAGTTTTGAGAAAACTTAAATTCTGTATTTTTCAAGAATTGTTTGAGGTCAGGACCTTTTGGAAAATTCATATACACATCCTAAGGAGTGTTTTGATATAAAGATCAACCTTTTTGGTTGAGTATTCAAAGAGAAACACGTTTTGCAAAATCAGCAACATTCTGTCCAATTCTGTCCAGATTGACCATCTGAATCTTTTTATTTGTTTGAAAGGTCAAACGATCTTCTTTTTGTCTGATTTTTGGACAGAGTCTTGTTAACTCAATGAAGTTCAATTCTGGAAAGTTTCATAATTTTTGGAGTTGTGTACAATTATTTGTGAATTTTTGAAAAACGGGTTCTGAATCTGAGGTGGTCTCAGATTCTGTTTTCAAAGGGGATTTTAACAAAGGGTTGTAGTGTAATTTCCGCTAACCACTATTCACCCCCCCTCTAGTGGTGTTTATTGCAGGTGCACGGTCCAACATTTGGTATCAGAGCCAGACCAACACCACTCAAAAGAAGCAAGATTCAACACCGTACGAACAATACAAGGCCAAAAAACAACAATTCATAATATACTGCTTGTCTCAAATCAAAGGTACATACTTTGGCTATTGTTTCTCACAAAGGTGAGTTGGAAGGTATGTCCACACAACGCCCTCCTCTTTTTGATGGCAATAATTTTGTTCATTGGAAACTAAGAATGAGGCTATTCTTAATGGCTATAGACATCGATTTATGGTCTATAGTTGAAGATGGGCCGTACATTCCAATGAAAGTTGTACAAGTTAGTGGAGTAACTCAAGAGGTTGAAAAATATAAAAGTGAATGGTCATCAGATGATAAAAAGAAAATGTCCATGAATGCTAAAGCTATGCAATTACTTTTGAATGGACTTACAACTTCTGAAGCAGGATATGTGTCAAATTGCACAAGTGCACACGACATGTGGAAATCACTTGTATTAAAGCATGAAGGTACTAGTGGTGTTAAAGAGTCAAAAATAAGCATGCTTATGACTGAATTAGAGACTTTCAAAATGTTGCCAAACGAATCCATAACATCTATGGATTTGAGGATTACTAATATTTTCAATGCCCTTGAAGCTTTAGGGAAGTCATTTTCGAACAATGAAAAGGTTCAAAAGGTGCTACGAAGTCTCCCTGCTGAATGGGATCCAAAGGTGACTGCAATCGAGGAGACAAAGTCAATCACCAAGATGGATGAATTGATCGGGTCTCTTAAAGTCTATGAGGTAAAACTGAACCAACGAAAGTCTGAATCGTCTAAGTCATCCAGTAAGTCAATAGCCTTCAAAACAACTGAAACACATGCTAATAACGATGATAGTAATAGTGATACTGAATTAGACGATGACTTGATATTGATTGCTAGAAAACTTAGAAAGTTTTTCAAACGCCCAAATAGGAATAGACAACATAATTCTTCTTCTTCTTCTTTTTCTCAATCTAAGAAAAATAACACAAACAAATGGTATAATAAAGAATTAAAGTGTTATGAATGCGGTCAAAAAGGACATATTTCATACGATTGTCCAACAAAGAAAAATAATAATAAAAACAACAATAATAAACAAGCCAAGGACAAGGAAGCTCAAACGTCAAAGACAAAGGAGTCTAAGGCAAGAAAAGGGAAACGAGCAATGAAGGTGAGCACATGGAGCGACTCATCCGACTCAGAATCCGAAACTGAGGAAGCTCAAGTGTGCTTCGTATCCAACGAGGTATGTTCTTCTTCTGATAGTGATTCTGATAGTGACATGACATTTGATGAAATGTATGAAGAATTCCTACGAATGCATGCTCACTGTAAGAGGCTCTCTAAAGAAAAGAAGAAACTAGTTGAAGAAAATGACAAGTTGAAGACGTCCAACTTGGAATTTTCCGATCAACTCGAATCTCTTAAACAAGAGTCTACTAATACTCTTGATTCTTTAGAGAACAAAATTGAATCATATAGGAAAGATGAACAAAAGTTACAAATGGAAAATAAAATGTTGAAATCCAAGTTAGAAAATTGTGAAAATGAAATAGTGCAACTTAAGTCTTCTAAATTTACCTTAGAAAAAATGATAGAACAATTTAAATCGGGTGCAAATATGTTAGATACACTTATCTCATCACAAAAGTATGGCAATGATAAAACCGGCCTAGGCTATAAAGAAGAAAACAAAAAAGTAAATGAAAAGACTAAGTTTGTTTCATCTAGTACAAAGTTGCCATATAATACAAAATCAACTTTGCCTGCTACATCTTCTTCTACACCTTCTTCTACTCATATCAAGGCAAAAATACAACACAAACCCACCAATATGCACACGCATAAACATACATCTAGGCCAAATTTTGCATCTAGACAACCTAGAAATCATGCCTACATGTATACAAATGCAACTAGACCAAATAAAATGCATCCAACTTTTTATGAACCTAAGCATAAGCAACTCTCATACAAGTCTTATAGAAATACACATGAATATACATATAGAGCACCATATAAGAAACAAAATCGCATGCCTTATACACATTATAAGATTCGGTCATGCTATAATGATTATCAACCATGGCGCAACATGTATAACAATGCATCCTCACTTATGTGGAATAATCATCTATATGCTTATCCTTCTTACTTTAACCATGCTAAAAATGTGCCTAGAAAGTATATTCAAGTTTGGATACCTAAGGGTTATCTAAACAAGAATAATGCCCCTAACATTCAAGGACCCAAATAAAGGGTACCTAAAACTTTGTCTCCATTGTAGGAAAAATGCAAGGAATGCAAGAAAGAGGCAAAGTCAAAGAATCTAAAAACCAAATGGTTTTTAGATAGTGGATGTTCGAGGCATATGACGGGCAACCCCAATCTATTCACCGAACTTGAACATATTGATGGTGGAAAGGTAACATTCGGTGACAACAACAAAGGAAAAGTTGTTGGAAAAGGAACAATCGGGGACCCAAACACATTTCAAATACGAAATGTGTTGCTAGTAAGCAATCTCTCTTATAATTTACTTAGTATTTCTCAACTTATAGATTGTGGTTATAATGTCTCCTTTCTTCCCAATTCTTGTGATATAATAAATGAAAAAGGAGAAACGGTTTTAAAAGGAAATAGAGATGGAAATATTTATACCCTTACCTTAGATAACATGTTAAATGCTAAGGTTAAGTGTCTAATATCACATGGCTTAGATGTGAATTTATGGCATAGAAGATTAGGCCATATAGGAATTTCAACCATTAGGAAATTATCTAAAAAGAATTTAATTAGAGGTATGCCTAAGTTAGACTTAGATAATTTTCAAATGTGTGAAACTTGTATTAAGGGAAAACACATTAAAGAAACGTTAAAACCGAAACATGAAGTGAGTACTAGTCATGTACTAGAATTGCTTCACTTAGACTTATTTGGTCCAAGTAGGACAAGAAGTCTGGGTGGACACTACTATGTGTGTGTCATAGTAGATGATTACTCACGCTACACATGGACATTGTTCTTAACACACAAAGACGATGCTCCATTAGCAATCGAAACCCTTATCAAGCAACTTGAAAACATTTATGAAGAAAATGTCAAAAGAATTAGAAGTGATAGAGGTGGAGAATTTAAAAACAAAGATGTAATCAAATTTTGTGAATTATATGGAATTAAACATGAATTCTCACCACCTAGAACACCACAACTCAATGGAGTTGTTGAACGTAAAAATAGAACGATTCAAGAAGTTTCTAGGACAATGCTTTGTGAAAATAAACTACCTAAATATTTATGGGCTGAAGCTGTTAGTTGTGCATGCTATATTATAAATAGGCTAACTATTAGAAAGAAATTAAATAAAACGCCTTATGAATTGCTAAACAATAGACAACCTAAAATAGATTATCTTAAAGTATTTGGATGTAAATGTTTTGTCCTAAACACCAAGGATAATCTAGATAAATTTGAACAAAAGTCTATTGAATGCATATTTGTTGGGTATTCAACTAACTCAAGAGCATATAGGTGTTATAATCCTGCATCTAGAAAAATAATTGAATCTATACATGTAAAATTCAATGAAAATGCATGCTTCGAAGTTAGTAATAAACATCAACATAAACAAGAAACAAATGTTGAAAATATGTTTCATGATGATGTATTACTTGAGCCTGTACTTGATCATCTAGAACCAACTCCCCCTGAACAAGACATGCATGAACCCTTAGATGATATAAATGAAGAAACTTTGCAATTGGAAGATAATGTAACTAATGATCCAATTACATATGATAATGTTCATACTAATAAAACATTTGAACAAGATGTGGGTGAACCTAGTCAATCTAGGAATTGGTGGCACCCTAGAGAATTAATCATTGGGGATCCAAGTGTTGGGGTTAGAACACGTAGAAACATAAGTCAACTTGAAGGACATAGCTTAGTCTCACACATAGAACCTAAGAATGTTAAGGAAGCCTTAGGTGACATATTATGGATAGATGCTATGCATGAGGAATTAAATCAATTCACAAGGAACAACGTATGGGACTTAGTACCTAAACCTGAAGACAAGTCTATCATAGGAACTAAATGGGTCTTTAGGAATAAAATGGATGAACAAGGAAATATTACAAGAAATAAGGCTAGACTAGTCGCACAAGGTTATAATCAACAAGAAGGTATAGATTATGAAGAAACCTTTGCACCTGTTGCACGACTAGAAGCAATTAGATTATTACTTGCGATTGCAAGTCTAAGTAACATTAAACTCTTCCAAATGGATGTCAAGAGTGCTTTCTTGAATGGATACATCCAAGAAGAGGTGTTTGTCAAACAACCCCCTGGATTCGAAGATCCAAAGAATCCTAACCATGTGTACAAGCTTAAGAAAGCTTTATATGGTTTGAAACAAGCTCCAAGAGCTTGGTATGATAGATTTGCAAACTTTCTTATTGCAAATAATTATCAAAGGGGAACTATAGACAACACATTATTCCTAAAAAGAAAAGGTAATGATTTGTTAATAGTTCAAATATACGTTGACGATATCATCTTTGGTTCAACCAACCCTACCTTAGTAAAAGACTTTGAAGAGTGTATGAAGTCGGAGTTTGAAATGTCAATGGTAGGAGAGTTGAATTATTTCTTAGGACTTCAAATTAAACAAACCCCTCATGGAATTCATATTAGCCAACTTAAGTATGTCAATGATATGATTAAGAAGTTTGGTTTTGAAGAGTTGAAACCTACAACTACCCCCATGAGTGTTAGTACTAAACTTGATAAGGATGAAAATGGTAAACCTTTTGATGACACTCTCTATAGGTCTATGATTGGATCACTATTATACTTAACTGCATCAAGACCTGATATTATGTTTAGTGTGTGTATGTGTGCTAGGTTTCAATCTTGTCCTAAGGTATCACATTACAATGCAGTGAAAAAGATCTTTAGATATCTTAAGCATACACCTCACTTAGGACTATGGTATGATAGAAACGCTAAGTTGGAATTACACGCATATAGTGATGCTGATTATGGTGGTTGCAAGTTAGATAGAAAATCCACTAGCGGCACATGTCAATTCATAGGAACCAATTTGATCTCTTGGTTTTCTAAAAAGCAAGCTAGTGTAGCTCTTTCTACCACTGAAGCCGAGTATATTGCTTTGAGTTTATGTACTACCCAAATACTTTGGCTTAAACAGCAACTTAGTGATTTTGGCATTAAAATGAAAAAGATTCCAATTTTCTGCGATAGCACAAGTGCAATCAACCTTTCCCGGAATCCGGTGCTTCATTCTAAGGCCAAACACATTGAGGTGCGATACCACTTTCTTCGCGATCATGTTCAAAATGAGGACATAGTGATAAACCATATAAGAACTGATCACCAAATCGCTGATATCTTTACCAAACCCCTTAATCAAGCCACGTTTGAAAACTTGCGTGCCAAGTTAGGTATGATGACTTACGATACCATTGCGTAGTTCTATCTTTTGCATGATTTGCAAAATAAAGGGGGAGATAGAATAAGCACATGATTTTAGTTGGTAAGTCATCATTTGGTATGAAATGATAAGTTTCAATTAGTTATGAGTTTAGTATAGGTTAAGGGGGAGAGTATGAGTTGAGAGGGAGCAACATACTATTTAAAAGTTGAAAACATTTGGTTAAACTTTTTAAATTTTTGGTTATAAGTTGTGACATTAAAATCATGTTAGCTTATTTTGAAAATCATCCAAAAGGGGGAGAATGTTGAAAAATATGTTTGGATAATTTTCAAAGTCATGATTTTAAGTGTTACATGTCACATATGGTGTTATAAATGAAAAAGATGAATAAATGAAGAAAAATGATATTGATGTTTAGTTTTTTTTGAAATAATTTTCTAAAATGTGATGAATTGGTTGTTTTCATTTGTGTATGATTTATACATGTTCATTATGTGAATATTATGTGTTTTTGGTGATTATTTTTGTCTTGTGACTAACGTGCCTTGGAAGTTTCTACAACTTACCAAAAAGGGCAAAATTGGTATTTTGAGTTTTGTAGGAACATGATATGATGAAAATATTTCAAGGATGTATTATTATCCTATTTATCATGACAAAGGTGATATCATGAGTATTTATGACCATCCAGGTCATTTCTTGAGTTTTCTTACACCAGGGGTATTTTGGTCATTTTACCCCCAAGGGTATTTTTGGTATTTTCACTCAAGGAATCTCTTGAGTATATTATTATCTTCATTCTAGAGCTGTGTTATTATTATTTTGAAGATAATATGGTGATCTTATATCTTACTCTCTCAACCGATGATATTATTGACTATAGCTGGATATGTGACGATTTGAGATGTCACATTCTAATTTTTCTCGAAGACCCTCTTATATATGTTATAAGAGAACATTTATCATCATTATTCAGAGATATTAAAGGTGTCAAAGGTGTGGAAATGATCTCAACATATAAGAAGAAATATTGGGGAATTTCGGTGTTACACGTTGACATAATCTTGTCAATTGTTATTTATTTATTTCTTCTTCAAAAATCTGAGTTGCTACACTTATATATATGTGGAAAAACGTGATTAATAAGGTGGATATGATGTGGAGTTCATTTTATGAGTTGGAGACAAGTGGACCAACCAAAAAGGAGCTAGTTGGCAAAATTGCCAACTTGGAGTTTACTAAAAATAGCCAACGGCTATATTGTTTTTCTTGGGTATTTTCAGCAGATTTTTAAATTCAAATGGAGCTCTCACATGTCCTAATATGATGCTTGAAGTTGGGGATAATTTGGTGATATTATCCTTTCTTATTTAATTAAGAAAAAGAAAAGAAAAAAAATTATTACTTTTGAAATGTAGCCAACGGCTACTTCAATTTTGGAGCTGAAAATTGGAGTTGTTTTGTTTGAATTGGTACAAGCTCACATGCCTATTATCTTGCCAAAGAGTTGAGAAGATGGTGGAGTGGTTATGACCTTATTATCTTCACATTTTCAAGATAATTCCAAGTCATTTTTCAAGGTGTTAAAATCGGCCAAGGTGACATCCAAGGTGGACCAATCATTGTGTTTTATTTTGCCAAGTGTACAAAGCCAACCAATGATGAGAAGACATTTGGAGTTGATGATGAAGATGATGACACATTGGCATTCTTATCTTCAAGGCTCAAATCACACTATAAATAGAGGCAATGGTGAAGAAGATGAAACACACTTGAAGCTCACAAGCATTCTATAGCTTTCATATTCATCTTCTTGTTCTTGTTGTTGTATTTTGTTGTAGCAAAGTTGTTCTTAATATTTTGGTGAGCTACAAGCCTCTTGAGCTTCATTTGTAAGATTGATTAGCCATCTTTATAAGGCTACATCAATAGGTGTTAGAGGAGTTGCAACTAAGTGTTGCTTAGAAGGTGATTATTCAAGTCTTGAGTAGGGTTGATGTATAACCCAAGGATCAAGCTTGGCTCTTGTTGTAAGGTGCTCATTTCATAGTGAAATCCAAGGAAAGGTGTTCCTTGGGACTGGAGTAGGTCACATTGACCGAACCAGGATAAATCTTCGGTGTTCTTCTCTTGTTTCTTTATTTCTGTTTTCTGCCCGTTTTTGACTGCAGTTTTCACTCAACGTCACGCAATTTGAAAAAATAGCTAAACATTTTCAAAATTCGTGATTTTTGGTGGAGTTATACTTCAGACTGTTAGCTTTCATTTGCAACAAGAATCACTTGATTTGAGCAAGGGAAAGTTAGTCTTTCAGTCTTTGCAAGATAACTGCTCCAATCTGGCTGCAATCTGACCAGTTTTGAGAAAACTTAAATTCTGTATTTTTCAAGAATTGTTTGAGGTCAGGACCTTTTGGAAAATTCATCTACACATCCTAAGGAGTGTTTTGATATAAAGATCAACCTTTTTGGTTGAGTATTCAAAGAGAAACACGTTTTGCAAAATCAGCAACATTCTGTCCAATTCTGTCCAGATTGACCATCTGAATCTTTTTATTTGTTTGAAGGGTCAAACGATCTTCTTTTTGTCTTATTTTTGGACAGAGTCTTGTTAACTCATTGAAGTTCAATTCTAAAAAGTTTCATAATTTTTGGAGTTGTGTACAATTATTTGTGAATTTTTGAAAAACGGGTTCTGAATCTGAGGTGGTCTCAGATTCTGTTTTCAAAGGGGATTTTAACAAAGGGTTGTAGTGTAATTTCCGCTAACCACTATTCACCCCCCCTCTAGTGGTGTTTATTGCAGGTGCACGGTCCAACAGTGTGCAGGGAGTGAGCAGTTAGAGAGCACACATGAATTGCGAAGGAGGTGAGGTGGTTGCTGGGCGAAAGGTGTAGCTGAAGGAAGGAGATGATGGAGCACACAAATGTTTGAGATAAGGGAAATTACGATTGTGTCCTTATGTTAATAATTAATAGGAGTTGTTAGTTAGGGTCATTTTTGTAATTTCACACGCTTATAAACCGATTAAATAAGCTGCAATGGCAGCTGAGAGAAGGCAGTTTTATGCAATTCTGCCAACTCCATTTTTCGACAATTCCTTCTGACCATTGATCAATTGCTCTTCATCTTTCTTGATTCTTGTTCTTCTTACTTTCTTCTTCACATATTTGTTTATTTGTGTTGTTCTTCTGTGTGTGTTTATGAAATTTCACAATGTCAGCCAGCTGAGGTAGTTCGCCAAACATAAATTAAAAACAAATATCAAAGTATACAACACAATAGTTTGTCAAATTCTTCTTCACACTATTTAGAACTAAATTATACCGAAACATGTATAAAATATTTTAACAGTTTGATTTTAAAAGGAGTTTGTCCAACTATATGTTTGAACAGTATTTTTATACAGAGTAACTGAATCATTCATCGATTGAAAGAAACTGGAATCTGATCATATGGCTTTTTAAACAGGGTAACATGCCATCAAATCCTCGCCATTGGAACAAAGGCAAGTGAAATGTCCTCATTTTCAGAAAAACAATCTCGGGCCTTATGGGATTTTATTTCTTTATTTATTTTTCAAGAAACTCACCTACAAAAACTTCTAAGATCTTTTGGCAATAAATCCTCTCCTCGTATACATACACCGTCACTTAAACAGTTTTTCCAAATTGGTATAGACATTTTGTACAATATTTGTGTTCACCAGAAAAGTTTGTCTTCAACATCTTGTCATTCTAATTTGTTTCTTCGTTGTTTATTTTTGTCTTATCTTGTTATAATAGTTTGTAAAAGCAATAGAAAGAAGAATGGATGTAGATTGGTATTTAAATGAGCAAGAATAGCTTGATACATGACATAGGTCGATCCATGTCTCAATTGGATCGATCCATATGGCTTGAAAAATGAAGCTGAGTATTCTGTTGGATATAGATCGATCACATCGATCGATCGATGTACCCTGAGTGCAAAGTCGAAGTACAACATAGATCGATCATATGGATCGATCGATGTGACTTTGATCGATACATAGATCGATCGAAGTAGTTTGGTTGAAAAACTAGAGTATATTATGAGACATTGATAGGTACTTCGATCGATCGATGTGATTTAGATAAAAAGTTAGAGCTCTCTATGAGACATCGACCGATCGATGTCACATCGATTGATCATATCGATCGGTGTACTCAACAAAAGTGATTTTTCATCTAAAGTTGCAACTTATGCACTAAGGACATACTCAATCACCATGCAACGGCTAGAAACGTCTGAAATGATGTTCAAGAGTCTATAAAAAAGCTATTGCAACACATTTCAAGTTTTTCTAGGCACAAGTTCATTCTAGCAATCAAAATTCTTCTTTCTACTCTAAACATTCTCAAGTTTGAAAGTTCATTTGGTTCATTTCCTTATTGCCGAGGATTGAAACTTGTTGGCTGTTGTATCCTAGAAGGAAATTTTTCTACAACCCTGCATCAACTAGTGGAGTCAAATATTCTTTACGGATAGCGTTTATACACGACTCAAGTCATCGACATATTGCTACTTCTACTCCTTGTTCTTGTATCCATTTTTCTAACATACCTCTCCTAAACTGGGTCTTTCTTCCGAATTTCCGATTGCCCTTGGTTTTGATTGATTGTATAATCTGATACCGCGGAATTAGTCGTACAGTGGATGAATTCTGATCCAATAGTCGTTCAAGATGACAAGACTGAATTTGATAAAAGACTTGGTGCAACGTCAAGCTGTTTCCTTTTGTTTGGCTTAAAATAAAATTTAAATCACTGTTCAAACAGAACATTATTAATTTATGTTCGTTTTACTTCGAGATAATGTTTGTATTCTGAACTTCAACGGTGTGAGCTAAACATCTTTGAGCAGATGGAAAAGTCTACTTAAATAAATAATGGTATATATACCATCTTGGCAGTTGACTACGCGAACAATGGCATAAATAACAAAATATGAAACCAAGGCGGCGGTAAAGAAATAACAGCTTGACACACATTTTGGCTACAAAATTTCAAGAAAAAAATGCATGCAAAAAAGGTTAACCTAATAAGTTATTAACCATTATTGATCTAGTTTTTGCTGCTCCGGCCAGCCCTGACTGACTAAGGGATCCGAGTGTGATATTTGCAAGTTAGGGTTTTGAGATAGCTAAAAAAAAAGCGTTTCCGGTGCACTGGCTCCCATGTTTGCAGGGTCTGAGAAGAGGTCGGATCGTTTCGCGATCTGGTTTACGCAGTCCTCCGCTGTATTTGTTTTGAGCAAAAGACTGTTTCCGCGGCTCAAATCCATGACCTAAAGATCATAAAACAATAACCTTACCAGTAGCTCCAAGTCCCACCCTCAAGGGTTTTGAAATAGTTGAATACCCAAAAGTTAATATATAACTATTATATTAAGTAACAAGTTTATTTTGCGTTCCCTAAAAAAGGTTTATTTGCGTTAATAATGGCATAGATGAGGGGGTGAACATTGTTGAAAGTGCTTGTCATTCGAGGGATGGTGAGTTACAAAGTGTCGTAGATGACAAAGGCTGAAGGGTGAGCAGTTGATACGTTGAAGCAAGGAAGGGTAAGCACACAAAGGTTGCGTGTTGATTGGGGAGAGCTGATGGAACGAGTGTGCGCGCAAGAAGAAGGAGGCTGAAGGAAGAAGAAGAAGGAGGTTAAGCGGGAATGTTTTAAATGATGTGAAAAGACGTTTTTGCCCTTTGTAGTTAGTGTTGTGTGTAATTACAATTGAGGGTATTCTTGTAATTTCGGGACTGACGGTTATTTTGCAGACAGTTTCTTTTCCCTTTTTGTACCCGTTCTGCTGGCAGTTTTCAATTGATTTGGAGTTCATTCTCTTCCTCATTTTCCTCTGGTCATTCTCTCCAATATTTGAATACTTTTCGGCAATTCTCCTTTTGTGTATTCGTATTGCGTTGTTGAATTGATTCATCCTTGAATATGTTAGCTCCTTGAGTTTGCGTTCTTGTTGTTGTGCAAACTCAATTTGATCGCAATTCATCCATTTGAATTGCAGAGCTTTTGATCTCAACATTTTTCACATGGTATCAGAGCATTGTCTCAGTTGCGAATGAATTTTGGCACATTCATGAATTCGGATGCGCACTCTCCTAGTAGCTCCAGTAGTCCCAATGTTGCAGGAGCCATTGATCCGTATGATGATCCACTGTACATTCATCCGAGTGATAGCCCGTCACTTGTTCTTGTACAGCCCCTGTTGGACGGGAATAACTATCATGGATGGAGTAGGACGTTTAGAAGAGCCTTGGAGTCGAAAAACAAGGTAGGCTTCATTACTGGAGCCATTGTCAAGCCTGCAGAGGGAAGTCGAAGGTATGCAGCATGGAGCAAGGCGAACAATATGGTGGCATCGTGGATTGTAAATTCCGTGATTCCCTCGATTGGACAGAGCGTGATGTGGTTTGACAATGTGATTGATATTTGGAGTGATTTGGAACACAGGTACGAGAACGCGGATGCCTTTAGGTTGTCCGACCTACAGGAGCAGTTTTATGGCATAAAGCAAGGTGAGTCCTCGGTTACTGAATACTACACAAGATTGAAGGTTGTGTGGGAAGAGTTAATGGTGCTCAGATCTGTACCTAGTTGCACATGTAAAAGATGCACTTGTAACGTAACCAGTCAGATTAATAAGTTTGTGCAGGATGACTATGTCATCAAGTTTATTAAAGGCCTTAATGATGAGTTTGAACCCGTAAAATCACAAGTTCTGTTGTCTGTTCCCCTGCCTGACCTTAAAACTACGTTTTCTATGGCTGTCAAGCTTGAAAGGAAGTTGAATTATTCAAGCAATCAGAATCAGTTTGTTAACAATCCCACTCTTGTTATGAATGTTAACAATAATGGCAAGTACAATGATTATGTGCCTAGACCAGGAAATAGTGGTGGTGCTGGTACAGGTTGGCATAAGGCTTCTGGCAGGGGCTTCAAGAAGGATTATAGCAGAAATGGGCAGGGCAATGCCAAGGTGCCAATGTGCACACATTGTAACATGCGGGGTCACACGGTTGACAGATGTTACAAAAAATACGGGTACCCCCCGGGCTATAAACCAAGGAGCCAGGCTAACTGTGTGAGTAGTGATGCAGCCAGTGAGGTAGAGCCTGGAAGATATGATAGAAGTGAGTATGATGGTAACCAGTTTGATGATGGAAGCACTGACAGCATTGGTGGTGCAGCACAGCAGGCTGGCCCCAACTTGACTCATGATCAATACGCCCAGTTGATGAATATGTTGCAGGAGTATAAAGAAAGAGCAAAGCCAAACCAAGGAGAGGCTGGTGGCTCAAGGGATCATCATGCAGTGATGTCAGCTCAGTTTACCAAGGTCTCTGGTAAGGAAAAAGGTAATGTGTGTTGCCAATCTTCAATTGTATGGGTTCTTGACTCAGGTGCTACTGACCACATATGTTCATCACTTTCATTCTTTGATTCCTATCATCCAGTGAGTTCCATGTCAGTGAAATTACCCAACAAACAGTGTGCTGCTGTTGATCATATAGGCACAGTCAATATCAGTGCACATATCACACTCTGTGATGTCTTACATGTACCCTCGTTTGCTTTCAATTTGTTATCGTTAAGCAAATTGACACAGTCTGGTGAAATTGATGTATACTTTCATTCAAACACTTGTGTTCTTCAGGACCATATGACCAAGAAGAGGATTGGTTTAGCTAAAGTGAATCAAGGCCTCTACCTCTTATCCGGACCATCTCAGCCAAGCCACGATAAAGATCTTCCTTCCTCTTCCATCATTCAGTCATGTTCAGTTTTCTTTTCCAAATCAGACCTATGGCATTCGAGACTTGGACATCCTGCTGGTTCCAGGATGTCTGAAATCCACAAGATTGATCCTCAAGTGTCTGTATTAGAAGACGTTAGCACTTGTAGTGTATGCCCTTTGGCAAAGCAAAAACGAATGCCATTTTCAATTTCAAGTTCTGTAACTCATTCACCTTTTGACCTTCTTCATATGGATATTTGGGGTCCTTATAAACACCCAACTATGTACAATCAAAAGTACTTTCTTACTATAGTTGATGATCATACCAGATTTTGTTGGGTTTATCTGTTAAAAGCTAAATCTGAAGTCAGAAATATTATCCAAAGTTTCTATACCTTTGTGTCTGTTCATTTTAACAAATCCATCAAGTCCATAAGAACAGACAATGGAGTTGAATTCAAAATGCACTCATACTATGCAGAAAAGGGCATCCAGCATCAGACAAGTTGCACCTATACTCCCCAACAAAACGGGGTAGTTGAAAGGAAACATCAACACCTTCTTTCTGTAGCCAGAGCCCTGATGTTCCAATCCAGCCTACCTATCCCATACTGGGGGTTCTCTGTGCAGCATGCTGCGTACCTTATTAACACCATCCCATCCCCTATCCTACATAATCACACCCCATATGACCTCCTTTACCAGACCAAACCTACATACCATAATCTCAGAATATTTGGATGCCTCACATATGCCACCAACATTGTCCCGGGCAAGGACAAGTTCAGTCCTAGAGCTAGAGTGTGTGTATTCTTGGGTTTTTCCTACAATACAAAGGGGTACATTGTTCGGGACCTAAATTCAATGGATGTGTTTATAAGCAGAGATGTTCAATTCCTTGAACATATATTCCCCTTCAGCCATTCCACCAATCCAACAGCACAGAAAACTCTATCCCCTGTTCACTCAATGCCCACAGCCATACCATGCCATGCCCGTGACCATGTCACCTTATCTGATCAGCCAACTGGGGGGGCACATTTTCACCCAACACATGCACATGACAATACAGAATCCACAACTTCTCTCAACCATCCAAATACATATCAGCAAATCAACACCCTTGATGAGTTACAGACGCAATCCACACCTGCCAATAGATCCATACCAACTCCAACCAATAGATCCATGCCAACTCCAACCAACCATTCTAGTCCCAATTCTTACTGTCCATCCACATGTATCAAGAGTCCACATGAAATTCCTGATCACACTCCTAGCCGTATATCTGCAAACATTCCTATTCAGTCCATTGAGATTCCCCTAACCATCTCCAAACCTCAACGTGCCAGAAAGCCACCATCGTACCTCCAAGAGTATTATTGCAATCAAACCTCAATGCCATCAGTCTCAAAACATGCCAGTCATTCTAAGCATCTTACTCAGCCTAACACTACACCACATTCTTTGGACAAATACCTCACTCTTGATCTCCTGGCACCTAAGTACAGAACTTATGCGTTGAATATTAGTACACACACAGAACCTAGTTCTTATGCAGAGGCTTCTTGTGATCCTGAATGGCAACTTGCTATGAGGAAGGAGATTGAGGCATTAGAGAACAACCATACCTGGAAGCTGGTTCCATTGCCAGAGAATAAGAGGCCCATAGGCTTTAAGTGGGTATATAAAATAAAACGCAAGTCTGATGGATCAATAGAAAGATATAAGGCAAGACTTGTAGCTAAGGGTTATACCCAACAGTACGGAGTGGACTACCAAGATACGTTTTCACCGGTAGCAAAGATGGCAACTGTCAGGATGTTGCTGGCAATGGTTGCTAGGTATGGATGGCATGTACATCAACTTGATGTAAACAATGCTTTTCTGCATGGGGACCTTCATGAGGAGATATATATGGTGCCTCCACAAGGGATTGAATTGACAGATCCACAGCTTGTATGCAAGTTGCAGAAGTCCTTGTATGGACTGAAGCAGGCAAGCCGAGAATGGAACTCCAAGTTAACGAAGTTTTTGATTTCTCAAGGCTTTGTACAGTCAAAAAATGATTACACATTATTCACAAAAGAAACCATAGGAAGCTTGCTTGTGTTGTTAGTATATGTGGATGACGTGATTGTGGCTTGTGAGGATCTGAATGCAATTGAGGACATCAAACACAAGTTGGATTCAGAGTTTCAGATTAAGAACTTGGGAAATCTGAAATACTTTCTTGGTATAGAGGTTGCTAGATCAAAAGGGGGAATGTGCATAAATCAAAGGAAATATACGCTTGAGCTATTAGAAGAGATGGGGTTCATGGGATGTAAACCAGCAATTAGCCCTATGGAAAGTCATGTGAAGCTTATGCATAATGATTCTAGTCTGCTGAAGGATGTGACGCACTATAGGAAGCTAGTTGGAAAGCTGATCTACTTAACGATCACTAGGCCGGACATCTCGTACACGGTTCAACAGTTGAGCCAATTTCTTGATTGCCCAACGGAAAATCATTTGAGGACAGGGCATAGATTGTTGAGATATTTGAAGGGAACCATTGGCCAGGGGTTATTATTTCCCAGCAGTGGAGACATGAGGTTGAAAGGCTTTGTTGATTCAGACTGGGCAGGATGTCATGAGACCCGAAGGTCAATTACTGGGTATTGCATGTTTTTGGGAGGAGCTTTAATTTCCTGGAGAGCTAAGAAACAGACTACCGTGTCCAGATCTTCGGCAGAAGCTGAGTACAGGGCAATGGCACTTGCAGTCTACGAAGTTCAGTGGTTGTTATATCTGGCTAAGGATTTAGGATTGCGTGGGCAAGAACCAGTGGAATTGTTTTGTGATAGCAAGAGTGCCTTACACATTGCCGAGAATCCAGTATTCCACGAGAGAACCAAGCACATAGAGATTGACTGTCACGTGGTGAGAGACAAGGTTGTGGATGGTACGATCAAACTGATGCCTGTTCATACTCAGTTACAGTTGGCTGACATCTTCACTAAAGCTTTAGATAGTAAGAGGACTACTCAGTTGCTGAGGATGTTAGGTGGGTTCAATATGTACAGCAAGTTGACCTTGAGGGGGGGTGTTGAAAGTGCTTGTCATTCGAGGGATGGTGAGTTACAAAGTGTCGTAGATGACAAAGGCTGAAGGGTGAGCAGTTGATACGTTGAAGCAAGGAAGGGTAAGCACACAAAGGTTGCGTGTTGATTGGGGAGAGCTGATGGAACGAGTGTGCGCGCAAGAAGAAGGAGGCTGAAGGAAGAAGAAGAAGGAGGTTAAGCGGGAATGTTTTAAATGATGTGAAAAGACGTTTTTGCCCTTTGTAGTTAGTGTTGTGTGTAATTACAATTGAGGGTATTCTTGTAATTTCGGGACTGGCGGTTATTTTGCAGACAGTTTCTTTTCCCTTTTTGTACCCGTTCTGCTGGCAGTTTTCAATTGATTTGGAGTTCATTCTCTTCCTCATTTTCCTCTGGTTATTCTCTCCAATATTTGAATACTTTTCGGCAATTCTCCTTTTGTGTATTCGTATTGCGTTGTTGAATTGATTCATCCTTGAATATGTTAGCTCCTTGAGTTTGCGTTCTTGTTGTTGTGCAAACTCAATTTGATCGCAATTCATCCATTTGAATTGCAGAGCTTTTGATCTCAACATTTTTCACAAACATTTCAATATGGCTGACTAGGTAAACGCCCGAATATGGCATTGACTGAGTCAATGCTTTGATGTGGGGTTTTATTTGAGCGTTTGAAGATGGCATAGTTTAAGTATGAATTTTTGGTCTGACGGGAGATATTATCTACTTTAAAACGAATATAAATATCTCCAGAGACGACGACTTCACTGCAAATCAAGCAACCACGCTGCTGATATAAATTTACGAAGTCATGCTGGGTTGTGAGATTTTAAAAATAATCGGAAGGAAAATTTAAGACCACGAGGTAATTGGCTAGAAGAATTATTCGTCTGCATGTTATTCAAATATTATGCGGCTGTTATTCAACCGATGTTGAGCTGTGACATACATGGTGTGTATATATTTGTTTGTATTCTGTTTAGACGCATATATATATATATATATATATATATATATATATATGGCTGTGGTTGTACATATATACACACATATACATACATATATATGTATGCATGCATGTGTATAATGTATATATGTGTGAGTATGTCTGTCTATCATTTGTCTGTGCGGGTATATGCATGTACCTATGTATATATATTGCATATTTACGCTCACTCTGTTTTGATATTTATAATATATATTTCCATGAAACGATCAGTCCACGTCATTCAGCTATATGATTTCACCGGTTTATTAGTTCAACATCGGGGTTTCTGTGAAAGACATTTTAATGGCAGTGAATATAGAAATATAGGCTCAGCCAAGCTGCCAAGGTAAAATATGGAACTGGTAAAGTAAAATATGGAACTGGTAAGGTGCTACAGTTAGCGGTTGAGGTGAAGAGATAGCTGACGAGGTGAAATAAGAAGTGGTTGAGGTGATAAAGTTAACGGCTGAGGTGAAGCTGTGCCGAGCAGATAGGATTACTGCACTCCCGAGTGACCTAGGCAAAACACTGAAGAGCCGAGTTGAATAAGATAGAAGAGCTGGATTAAAGGTGTGCTGAACTGAAGTGACGAAGTGAAGACACAACTACTAAGGCGGCAAAGCTAAAAGCTGAGCTAAACACTTAGACCACTTTTACAAGTAAGCATATTAACTTACGATCTCCACTATAAATTAGTCCGAGCTGAGCAAGTAACTAGTCGTTACCTTTGTAGCCGTTAGATATCAGTGTATGAACAGCAACCGCTGTACAATAGTAGAATAAAGCCGTTAGAGGTGATAAGAATTCATATAAAAAGAGAATAACCTTGCAAATTTGATTTCAGCTTACATGAATTCTAAATTCTTTCAATCTGACAGTGAATATATTGTTAGGTAATTTTGGTTTTTTTATTGAATTTTCATACTGCAACTCAAAATATCCAACCAAACAAAAAAATAAGAATATGAGAGATAATGAATAAAGACACACTTTAAAGTGGTTTGAATCTCATTGATTGTATTCTACTATCACTTTGTTTTCAAAGTATATTCTCAACAACTTTCTTATTGCCTTTAACAAGGAACAAAAACTACAACCACAACTATTGCAACCACAACTATAATAACTATTGCAATAACTTGTGCAATAACAACCCCTATACTTGTTTTTTCATAACTTCAACAAAGTTCTACCTAAGAACTTTTACCAAATGGGTTTTAGGAGAAAATGTGAAATGACACTTTCAACATAAGTCAAAATTACAAGTGATAGATCAAATATATTTAGTTTCTCTTGTGTTAGACTACAATACTCTTGCAATATAACAATAAAAACAAACAACAAGAGCTTAATGAGATTTAAACATGTTTAGACTTCGGAAGCATTTTGATATTAATAGAGGATGGAAATTGAAGAAGATAAAAGTGTATAATTGTATCATCAAATCTTCTTGTATATATAGAGGTTTTCAATTTTATTTTCCAGCCTTACCCTTTCTATTTATCTATTAATTACTCTTCCACAATTCAAATTGTCTCCAATAAATCTTTTCTCCAACAAATCTTTTCTCCATTATAGGTGAAGATCTACAATCTAAATGCTTATTGGACATGTACTCTAAACGACATTAGAGACGTTACCAGTAAATGAACAATCAATATAGGATGGATAGGATATATATACAACCCTTTTTTAGTTTAGAAATCGTGTTGTCACACCTATATTTTAGGACACCAAACTTAGCGATCGAATGTTTGATGACTTTTACTTAACTCACATTTGAAATTGGTCATGAGTTTGGCCTCCTCTCCTAAAACTTTATGTTTTGTCAACGAACTCATCACCGAATGTTTGATGAATCTAAATGGCGAACTCATAGCTTTAATTTTGGTCAAAATTTGGCTTTGACTTTTTGACCAATTTTGAATTTTGAATTTACCTGACTGAATGTTCGGAGATGCCATTTTTGAGTTTGGTGATTTGAGTTAATGAGCAGAAAACGTGAGTTTAGTGCTACGTTCAGTCACTTGGATTGAAACTTTTTTGAAGGTTCACCAAACGTTCGGTCAGCTGATTTTGAGTTTCGTTTAGTATATGTTGAAGCTGTCAGACAAGAATGAGTTCGGTCTTGACTCTTTGAAAACTTGACTTTTTGTTTTTCAAATTGTTGGAAACCCTTTATGTAGCGCCCCGTCCGAAACCAGGGTTCCGGCTCAGTGCACCTGCTGTACTCTACTCCAAAGAGTACAAGGCGTCGATACTATACATGCACATGTCGACATGAATAATGAATCGATAAACGGAAGCAGCACAGTATAAACAAATCATAATCGACATGCATTGCACTACATCATAATCTATACACGTCATAATATACAGAATACTGAAATCTTCTGAAATACATCGTAAACCAAGACCAAACGCCTTCGAAGCAAATATCTCGGTATGTTTCTTTGTTATCAATGGTCTATCTAACATGTCCTCAACAAGTCTGTATAGTGATACATGTTATCTGGAAAAGGATAAATAAGGCAAATATGAGCAATAGCCAATCTTTTAATTGCTCAGCAAATAGTCTTACTAGATACGACATGTGGATCATGCATGGAGAGATGGGGTGACAAAATACAATATCCACATATATCAAATATAATAATCATATCTCCATTTTAACAAGTAAAGTATCTTGGTATAAATGTAAATTGGAAATAGGTAGACAAGGGAAAATAGTGTTTGTCTTTTCGTATATAATCAGCATTAAGCACCACAAGTACAGTTCATACATCATCAACAGATAGTGACAGACAAGTAACACTGCACATACACTAAAATGACCTCAAGGTCTAACTAAAATCCATAAATACTAGTCTCACGATCTCCTTAACTTATGAGTTACCCTCTTAACTCTATCCGTCACAGCTTAATTCTACTACAGCATTGAAGGAGTCCAGCAGGAATAAATATGGAGTGAGTCATGATCATAATTTAAAACATAGCTTCTTTTTAAAAATCATGCAATAACGAAACTTTTATTGTCATCCTTTTCGTACTTATGTGATGGCCATCAGAATGCAAAGAACAATATCTAACGACGTCCGGAATGATCTCCCGTAATACGATGATCCGTACATCAATCTGAATAGGTAGCTTTACGTTGACTTGTAGGCCAGTGAACCCAAGCTCTTCACAAGGTATTCACGGCTCGTACGACATTGGTGAACCCAAGCTCTTCACAAGGTATTCACATAACTCATACTACATAAAGGTTCGGGAGCCCAAGTTCTTCCCAAGGTACTCGCCTGATACCCAACATACATACGTCGCTTTAGAAGCACCCATCTCGCAGATACAGTTCATTATATTCTCATTCTTTTCATAAATGTCATAAAATCATGTCATAACTCAAGTTATAAACATACTGTGAAACATTGTCTTTTTCCTCGAAACATACTTTTTATTCTTAAGCATATGAACTTTAAAACATGTGACACAAATCATAACTTTTCAAACCTTGATTTCATGCAACGTGAGACTCGGTCATAAAAGGATATCTCGGTCATTCTACATCCTTTCCTTATACATCAATTGCTTATATAATTTCTACATCTCATAACTCAAAGAAAACCTCCATTTATCACTAATAGAGCATCATTCAGCTTACATGTCCCAAAACAATTTCCAACTCTCATCTTCATCCAATACTACCTTCGCAACATCTATTCCTACACGTACTTCGCATTTCACAACGTAAAGGCTTAAAACACTTAAGTCCTAATTACAATAACATATCATTGGGTAATTTCACAACTTACATCATAACTTACATCTTATCAAAAAATATACATATTAGTATACATAACGTGTAATAAAGTCATATACATACATTATAAAACGCTTGTAGCTGTGTACTATGTACATGTGGACTACATATAATTTATATCCTTTTATGACATATTACTTAGAGTCATACTAACATACTTTCATAATTTAACATATACTTCATGCATATACACTTGCGTATAAATATAATAAAGGCATTGCATCACAAAGGTCTAATGACCGAATGTAAGTATGTATATATATATATATATATATATATATATATATATATATATATATATATATATATATATATCATCATTTCATGGCATGTGATATAGTATACGTAATTTGGATATTATTTTGTTATCATACATATTAAACCTGTATACGTGTGTATACAAAATAATGAAGTCATTTTATTTTAAATAGCCAAAATGCTGAATATGTGTAGAGTATATATTTACATATACAAAATTATTTTCTGATATATTTGTATAATATCAAAACTTGACATGTTCATACCTAAATTTATATATTACACGTTTATACATATGTATACAATATAATAAAGTTACTTCATTATAAAAATTGCCAAAAGGGCCCAATTATATGAAATGAATATACATATATATAATCATTTTATTATATATTATACAATATTCAAGACTTGTTTATTTTCATATCTTAACATATATATTGTACATATATGTATACATAAAACATATTAAGCCATACTTGAGCATTTAAATGGCCTTATGGCCAAAATGTATATATATATTATGTATACATGTATAAAATCATTTATAATATATTATATAATATCCAAGACTTACTCATTTTCATATCTTTAACATATATCTTGTACATATATGTGTATAGAAATCATATTAAAGTCATTCTTAACATAAAAAGACTTCATGGCAGCCTCATATATATGTGTGTGTGTGTGTGTGTATATTCACTTTTATATTTATCTTAAAATATACATATATGTATTTATAGCATGTAAACAATTTATTATCATATCTCAACATATTTATTTATACATAAATATATCTATAAAAGCCATTAGCACAATTTTTATCACGTAAAAGGCCTTATGGCCGAATTGTAGGTGCACATATTTATATTTATTTATATATATATATATATATATATATATATATATATATATATGTGTGTGTGTGTGTGTGTATATGTGTGTGTGTGTGTCTATATATATATATTTGCAAATTAAGACATTAAATATCATACATAGCATACTTCTTTTAATAACTTAGCATATATATATATATATATATATATATATATATATATTATGCTTGTATGTGTACATAACACATATGAAAGTCATTTTTGACCTCAAAAAGTCTCATGGCCAAAAATATGTAGGTATGTATATTTATACATATATGCATTTTTATAATATGTTTCATGAAATACATAATTTAGCCCTTTTCATATCTTCATATATACGTTATACATATGGTTACATAAAGAACCTTAAAGACATTTTAATCTCAAAAAGGCCTCATGGCCGAAAATACTAAGATTTAAATGTACAATATGTATATCACCTAAAACATGTATTATCATTTATATGTATAACCGTGTGTATACATATAATTTCTAATATTTGTATAATGCATTTCTACTATATATATCTCCTATTGCCATATATATATATATATGTATATATACATATACATATATGTATATATATATATGTATATATATATATATGTATATGTATATATACATATATATGTATACATATATATACATTTTTTTTTGTTTAAATCAAAAGCAATTTTATTAATGATTGGCCTCACTTATGGTGGAGGGATACCTTATTACAATCATCAGAGTATGCGAATAAATGAAATAACGAAATAAGGATATCATATCTCCAGTCGTATATGATATGCCGCATTAAAACCTTGTCAGGTAAAACCACCCTTGTGGATAAAACCCTGGCGAAGGAAAAAGCGTACATATTTATACAGCTGTCATTGATATGTTGCAAATCTGCGTTTGAGTACAAGTGTGCGCCGGTGATTGATGATGATGCAGGTCGAGTGTGCCAGTTGAAACAGTGGAATTCGTTGCTTGAACTTGTCTTGTCCGGGAAATGCCATACCTCAGAAGAAATCCAGAGAAAAGTTATACCAGTGATATAAAGCGTCCAAATATAGTTAAATTGAGATGTCAAACACATACCGATGTCGCCCTGGCAAAGGTGTTGCCAAGGTACATATATATACATATACATATACATATATATACATATACATATATATATATACATATATATATACATATACATATATATATATATATATATATATATCAACCGTATATGTGTATGTAGCGTGTACCTATACTTATTATATATATTACCCGTATGTGTGCATAAATAGCTTGTATAATAGAAGTATATAAAAGTATATATACTTCATATATCACCTTCTAGAATTCATACAACCCGTAGATATGTATAAGTATGCCTATACATACGTACAGATATACATATATATATATATATATACACATGCTTCAACAGGCCCGTATGTATATGTATCAAATATATACCAATATATATCTCATAAACATAGATTTATAAATTCTTGAGAAGAAGTCTTGAACATACTTCATGATGATCCATCTTTTGGTATAAACATAAACTTAGATCTTTGAAATCCATGTAGGATCTAGGAAGAGTACTTGCCTTTGTTTTGCACCTTACACTTTAAGAGAGAAAAGATTCCCTCTTCTACTTTCTCTTTGTAAGTCTCAGCTTACATGGCTAAAATGACGAAAGATTAGTTCCTTTTTTTTGACGTAGAAGAGTGAAGAAGGTGCTAAGAGAATCTCTTAAGAGTTTTACCTTGGAAGTCCTTGATGATTCCTCTTGTTGTTCCAACTTAAGGAAGCTTTCTTCTCATATGGTGTTGTGTATGACTTAAATGGCTGAGAAAGAGGATGATTAAATTTCTTAAGGCAAGAAGATTAGATAGTTTTCTAATCTTGATTCTTGTTAAAGGCTTCATCTTTGTTTTTTTTGGGTTGGGGTTCCCTTAGACTTGCATGTGTTTTCTTCACTTGAATTTGAGGGAATCTTCTTCTTTCCCCTTCATGGTAGCCACGGTTGGGAGTCTAGAGGTAAAGAAGATGATTTCTCTTGAAATGATGAATGGAGAACAAGGTGTTCCAAACGAGGGTGTGCTTCCTTACCTTATAAAATCCTCCACATGCAAGATTGAATCTTCCTTTTACCTTAAAGAATTTGGTCACCCTCTTGCCTTGAAGGTGGCCAAGGTTGGAGCCTAAGGAGGGGTGAAATGAACTTGGTTCTTATCTTTTAAGAGGGGAGAAGGATGTTATGTTACTTGGCTTGGCTTTTGGGATTAGGGTGAGGGTTATATGAGGAACGAAAATGAGGCTTGACCTCTTACCTTCTTGACTCCACGGTGCTGGAGAAGATGGAGGAAGGTTGGGAACTTAAGAGGAGGGAAGGTGTTTGTTGAAGATAGAGAAAGTGGGGTGAGAAATAGAGAAAAATGAGGTTTTTGTTGGGGTTGCCCGTGGGAAAGGGCGGGAAGAACCAATAAAGTATTTTTTTGCTTTATGTGTGTTGAGAGAAAGTAAAGAATAATTGGTATTTCTTGGAAGTGGGATATTAGCATGTGGAGAGAGACAAAATAAAAAGGGTGTAAAGTTTTCTAGGGAGGGGGCACGGTCAGAAAGGGTTGGGGAAGGAAAGGGATTTGTCTTGGGGTATGTGAGGCATGTGAGGAGTGATAATGGTGATGGGTAGTGGGGAATTTAAAAAGAAAAGAATTTGTGGCATGTAGGTGTTAGGGGGCGGCTGCAGCCTAGGGTATGGTGGCGGCTATGTGAGTGGAAGGGTGGGTGAATGTTTTGTTTTATTTGGCATGTAGGATGAAGTGGAAGAAAATGTGATAAAAGTGGGTTTCGAAATTATCGTATCAGGTATTTTTATTTGGTTTGATTTATATTTATAGACTTATGTTGCTACCGAATAATTTATTTAAATACATTATATGTCTGATACATTCATTACCTGGTCCCATCCAGCCTCTCTAAATCCGTTATCTTATCTTTCGGTTATTTTTCCGAACGTTTCTGACTCCGATATTTAATATCGATATCTAAATAAAAGTTTAAATTCCACCGAAATTTTATTGGCATCGCATTTGCGTTCTATTTACCATCATTTTATTTCATTTCCACTCTTCTGAAATCTCGGGTAGTAACACTTTACTCATATTAGCTCAAATAAATCATCAAAGGTTACTTATAACCCAACAATCTTGTTTTTGTCAATTTCAAAACAATATTCTATTTGCAAACTTTTACACATCATTCTTTAAACCATTCCCAACAATATGTCAAAATGCTCTTTTAACAATTTGTCCAACTTATGATCTATACTCAACTTTCTCTCACACACCAAACCAAGGCAACATTTGCAAACTTCTTCTCCAAACACCAAACAGTACTGGAATACATCACATTTACATTTTCTCCCCTTTCAAAACATCATAAAGAAACAAGCAACATACGTATTGCCGAAATGACAACCATCAACAAACAATATAAAACACATGTAAAAGTAATAGAAAGCCATGATATAGTGAGAAAAATGATATCCATACATTAACTGCAATAGTTAAGCACAGTTTTGGATGTTCGAAATTTAAACTACTCATGTACATACGTAGACTAAAAGAGTAGGAATGAGGGATGACTAAGTGTTGTAGCCGTTTTGTTTTAAAAAAATAAAATAAAAATATTAATTAATTTATCTCTATCCTAATCATAACTACCCAATCCCCCTAATCCCTTATTCACCTCCATAACCACCCCATCACCCCATGATTCCCTCCCCATTTCCCCCAAATAACCGCCCCCATCCCAGCCTCTTCTCCATTTAAGATTTCCCATCCCCAATTTGCCCAACAGCCTTTCGGCTGCAACAACAGTAACAATATAAAAAAAAGAGGTGCAAGTGTGAGGCACAGAGAGAGGGAGCGGCAGTGAGAAAGAAAAAGAAAGAGGTGAGAAAGCCACCCGCACCAAATCCAACCCATTTTGAGCAGTGATTTCGTATTCAAGAGGTAGGTTACCCTCTCCTCTGTCGGATTGCTTTGGATTCCCTCGCATTCTGTTTTGGGAATTATTTGATTATCATTGCATGATTATCTTTTATATGTTTATCATGATCTCTTTATGTTTTGGTGTGGAAATTTGGTGTTTGACCTTAGACATAGATCACATAGCACAGAAATAGGTTGAAATGGATTCAGGGCATTGAAGAACGCACCTAGAGGCGGCGCGTGTAGCACACGCGCGGCGGCAGAGGGCGGCGCGTGCCGGACACACGCTGACGTGTCCAGCACCGTGGTGTTGGTCACGTTATAATGAGACAAATCCCACTGGTTTGGGGTAAATCGGAGTTAAAACGAAGAAGTTATGGATTTTTGAAGAAAATTAGGATTTAAAGAAATAAAGAAAAGTAAAAAAAACAAAAGGAAGAAGGTTGCTGGCATGCCATCGATCAGTATGCCAGCTAAGCAGACCAGTCTCATTTCCTTAGCAGGCCAAGAGGAATCGGCCCAAACCGCATAGTATCCTAAAAAAAAGACAAGGGACTGGCAGGCCAGACTGCAGTGGACCAGCCTGCCAGCCTCAGCAGGCCAGTCTCAGCAGGGCCCCAAATCGAACTGAAACAAAAAAAAGGCTATGGCGCTGGCAGGCCGGCCAGGCCAGTGGGCCGCGGTTGCCACCGGGCCGGATTGCAGAAAGGGGCCAGAAAACAAATAAAGGGCCTGTTTTTGTACAAAAGAATGATTAAGGTAGGTAAAGAGGTTAATTTATTAATTACTTAATTAAACTCAGTATTTAAAAGAAAAGACAAAAGAAAAAAAAATATGGTAAATTCTAAATGGGGGCTGCGGCCGAAAATAAAAAGAAGGGAAAAAAAAGATATATATATATATATAATATAATGAAAACCGACGATGTATATATAAAAAATTAATTAATGTAACGTTATTAATGTTTTATAAATAGGAGAATTTAGGAACCCATTAAGTAAAATTAAAATAACAGAAATAAAAATAGTAGGGGAAGATAAAAATAAATAAATGAAATATCTAAAGTGTTTGAGAGCCTAGGAAAAATAAAATAAAGTGTAGAAACCTAAAATAAAGTCTAGAAAGATAAAATAATGGTAGAAGATAAAATACAGTAATGAACCCCACGCAACATAGGGTAACTACGCAATATAGGTAATACGCAACATAGAACGGACCATGCAACATAGGTGAAACGGAAGTGTGAAACCGTGACGCATTCATGGCACGAGCATTGCATTTGGCCTATGAGCCGTGTGGCCTGACGAGGAGTGTGATGGATGTTGGTAATAATGGTTACCTTCATTCGATAGGACCCGGGACATGCATAGTATATCATGGAAAAGAAAAAGCATAACATGCGATATTAAATGACTGCGTGTGACACGTAAATAGAAGTGCATGCATCATGATGTTGCGCATTGCATTGTTATTGTTGATTATCGTTGTTCTTATTATTGAGTTATTTCAGTGCTACGATTTGGGATACGGATCGGGTCGGGTATGTGTTATTTCTTTATTTATGCTTTATTTGCCTTATTATTTATTTGTTTATGCTTCATTGCTTCATTTATCTGTCCCATGCTTTATGTGCTTTATGTGCTACCCGACTCAGTATGTGACAGTCCCTTTTCGGAAGAGACGGGTAACCTACGAGTGACTCCCATCACTCACCCCCCACCACCCCTCCACAGGTGAGCAGGACTTTGAGTATCTCGTTATAGAGGACGGGGCTGATCATGCGAGCTGGGGAGAGTGAGCCGGGATCGTGTGATCGGGTGCTTCCAGTGGGATAGATAGATGACTCCTTTCGCTTAGACTCTTTATATGTATTCGGACTATTTCAGTATTTTGTGTTTGATGTAGCGAGTATCGACAGCTTTGATACTCGTTTTACTTTCGATGGATTTTATTTAATAAAGATGTTTACTTTATTATCGTTTCTGCGAAAAATTTATACGTCTTTTCCAACGTATAAAAAAGTTTGATCGTTGCTTTGTAGTCCTCTTAGAAGGCTATGGCGGGTGCACCGTTCCCGAAGCTAGGGTACGGGAGCGGGCGCTACAGGTGGTATTAGAGCCCAGGCTCCAGATCCGCCTCGGAAACGCAGGATTAACTAGATCACTTAGACTTAAGCTACGATCTTCTTCAAAATAACGATTTTACCCTTAAGCAACCAAATAGGTTTAAGTGATGATCTTAGACCTAAGTCATGATCGGGTTAAGGGGTACGAGAGTGAGCCATCGTTTTATATACTAATTCACCTTTCTACCCCTAGATTTTAGAGCAAATTTCCAAAAACGACCAAATTACCTAAATTACCCTTAAATATTTTCTGGACTAACGAAGTGTTTGCACCGGTGTAAAATTCACAGGAAAGATGCCACCCAGACGTGATCCACAGGGAAACAGGGGGAACGGAGGTGATGACCAGAGTCAGGGGACCCAAGTATTGGCTGAAGCTATGGCCACTCTGGCCAACATTGTTGCACAACATCATCAGCAGCTGGTGCCGCCGCCGCCACCACCCCCACCTGGCTTACAATTCTACTATCGGGAGATGCAGGCATCCCGCGTTCCGATGTATCGAGGGACTTCCTGTCCAGAGGAGGCAGAGATCTGGTTGAAGAATGTATCCGACCAGCTCCGTTTGTTGCAAGTGCCTGAGGAGCTGAAAGTTGAGGTTGTTGCGTCCTTCCTTAAGGGAGAGGCTGAGCAGTGGTGGCACAGTGTACATATCCGCCTGACCGCACCGGTGATATGGAACCAGTTTAGAGAAGAATTTCAGAAGTTCTATATTCCAGACAGTATGATTCAGAAGAGGATGATCGAGTTCCAGACGCTCACACAGGGTTCTATGACAGTGGCCCAGTACACGGAGCGTTTTCATGCATTGGGTAGGTACATGCCATCTATCATGGAAAATGAGAAGGCCAAGATGCTGAAGTACAGGACTGGGTTGAACTCTCGCATTCAGATAGGGATTGTATACACGAGACCGAGGACTTATGAGGATCTTTTGGAAGCGTGTCGTGAGGTGGAGGATGACATAGCGAGAGTTGCGACTGAGGAGAGGGGCAAGAGGCCCCATGAGGATCCCAGTTCAGGGAGATCTGGGCGCTGGGTGAAGGTGCCCCGGCATCAGCCGTTTGGTCAGCAGCATCCATCGAGGGATAAGGGACCAGCGCTGCCATGCACTCACTGTGGACGTACCCATCCGGGCGAGTGTTGGAAGAAGACGAACCTCTGTTTTCGATGCGGCAAGACAGGACATTATGCTAGGGATTGTCCAGAGCATCAGCCGCAGCCGCAGGCTCAAAGGATCAGCAGAGAGGACGACCAAAGACGAATGCTCGTGTGCACGTGATGACAGATACTGATGTCGAGGGAGCTGGTGATATGGTGACAGGTACCTTTAATTACGCATGGTTAAATTCGTTCCTTTTAATTGAGATGTTTGTTTGTAAATAACTTTTATCGCGTAATTAACCTGGAAAATGTTAGGTGCGATATTGATTAATAAGGTACCCGCCAATGCTCTATTCGACAGTGGCGCCAGCCACTCTTTCATCGCTAGGAGGTTCGTTAAGAACCTAGATACCCTGCCTGACTGGCTTGAAACACCCTATAGAGTTCAGACGGCAGGCGAACAGGTGATCGTGTCTCATCAGCAGTATAGAGGATGCAAGCTAGAGATTGATTGTTAGGAGTTTACAGCAACGCTGATCCCGATACAGATAAAGGACTTCGACGTCATTCTAGGCATGGATTTTCTGACAAAGTACCATGCTACCATCGACTGTCGGCAGAAACATGTGAGCATCAAAAGTCCGAACATGCAAGAGATTGTTTTGCAGGGGAACACTAAAATGGAGAAGGTGCCCAAACAGAGGTACCTGACCGCAATACAAGCTCACCAGGTGCTGAGAAAAGGTGGCGAAGGTTTCTTGGTTTACGCAATAGGGGCAGAACAGCAGGTACCATCTCTCGATATGATTCCAGTGGTGAACGAGTTCAAAGATATTTTTTCCGGATGAATTGCCTGGATTACCACCTAGTCGAGAAGTAGAGTTTGAGATTAACCTGATTCCGGGAGCTGAACCCATATCGAAGGCACCTTACCGTATGGCTCCAGCAGAACTTAAAGAACTGAAGGAGCAGCTACAGGAGTTGTTGGATCACAAGTTCATCCGCCCAAGCGTATCGCCATGGGGAGCTCCAGTTCTGTTTGTCAAGAAGAAGGATGGAACCATGCGCTTATGCATAGATTATCGAGAGATCAACAAAATCACCATCAAGAACAAGTATCCCCTACCTCGGATCGAGGACCTGTTCGACCAACTTAAGGTAAATGTTAATTGCGGTAACATTGATTAAGAGATGAATTTCAAATTTAATCGCGTCGTGTCATCTATACAGGGTGCAAAGGTGTTCTCAAAGATTGATCTCCGATCCGGATACCATCAGTTAAGGATCAAGGCAGAGGATGTGGCGAAGACTGCTTTCCGCACCCGATACGGCCACTACGAGTTTTTGGTGATGCCGTTTGGATTGACTAATGCACCGGCCGCTTTCATGGAGCTGATGAACACGGTGTTCAGGGAACAGCTGGACAAGTTCGTGGTGGTGTTCATCGATGATATTCTAGTCTACTCACCGGACGAGGAGGTGCATGCAAAGCACTTGAGGGAAGTCTTGGAGATTCTGCGGCAGAAAAAGTTATATGCCAAATTCAGTAAGTGTGAATTTTGGTTGAAGAGCGTGACTTTTCTGGGTCACGTCGTTTCAGGAGAAGGAATCTCAGTGGACCCAAAGAAGATAGAGGCGATCACAGAGTGGCCCAGGCCGACCAATGTGACGGAGGTGAGAAGTTTTCTTGGGTTAGCAGGTTATTACAGGAAGTTCGTCGAGAGCTTCTCCACCATAGCGGCACCCCTAAGCAGACTTACGCAGAAAAAGACAAAGTTTGAGTGGACCGCAGATTGTGAAAGGAGCTTCACAGAATTGAAGAAAAGGTTGACCACTGCCCCTGTTTTGGCGTAGCCCTCCGGTTCCGAAAGGTTCATCATCTACAGCGACGCGTCCAAGAATGGACTAGGTACATATAAATGGTTTTAATTGAACTTATATGTGTTTCGATAGTGGTCTAATTCCTCCGTTTCAGGGTGCGTTCTGATGTAAGGAGGCAGAGTTATTGCTTATGCCTCACGACAGCTGAAACCCTACGAGCAGAACTATCCGACTCATGATCTCGAGTTAGCTGCGGTGGTCTTTTCACTTAAGATTTGGCGGCATTATTTGTACGGAGAGAAATGCGAAGTATTCATCGATCATAAAAGTCTGAGGTATCTGTTCACTCAGAAGGAGCTGAATATGCGTCAGAGGAGATGGTTAGAGCTACTGAAGGATTATGATCTGACTATTAGCTATCATCCAGGGAATGCCAACCGAGTTGCCGATGCACTGAGCAGAAAGTCAGGTCACGCTCGACAGACACCATTAGAGAGGGAAATTGCAGAGTTTGACCTCGATATTGTAGATTCCACGGCGAATGTTTTGGCGGCCTTAGTCATTACACCTTCACTGATTGAGCGAATCAAGGAGGCTCAGAAGGAGGATACTACACTCAGAGAGATCCGGGAGAAGATGATGACTAGCCAAGTCGACGGGTTTCAGATACACAATGATGGCAGTCTATGGTATCAACGGAGATTATGCGTACCGGATGTGGATGATATGAGAAAAGAGGTATTGAGAGGAGCACACCACTCCAAGATGTCGATTCATCCAGGCTCTACAAAGATGTACAACGACCTGAAGAAGAACTACTGGTGGAGTGGTATGAAGAGGCACATAGCCGAATTTGTTGAGAGATGTCTTGTGTGCCAGCAGGTAAAGACCGAGCATCAACGACCTAGAGGTCTTTTGTTGCCGTTAGAGGTGCCAGAATGGAAATGGGAGCATATTACGATGGACTTTGTTGCAGGGCTCCCTAAGACGAGAAGTGGCAATGATGTTATATGGGTAATAGTCGACCGGTTGACCAAGTCCGCACATTTTCTGCCGGTGTCTAGTGAGGCCACGATTGAGAAATTGGTGACACTATATGTTGATAATGTTGTCAGTCTGCATGGTGTGCCAGTAAGCATCATATCTGATCGAGATTCGAAGTTCACCTCTAGGTTTTGGGTAGCCTACCAGAGAGTTATGGGGACCGAGCTGCGATTGAGTACGGCATTCCATTCTCAGACCGAAGGCCAGTCAGAGAGGACTATCCAGACCTTGGAGGATATGCTGAGAGCATGTGCTTTGGATTTCAAGGGAAACTGGGACAGTATGGTGAAATTGATTGAGTTCTCCTACAACAACAGTTATCACCGCGATCAAAATGGCGCCATTTGAGGCATTGTATGGACGAAAGTGCAGATCACCGGTTTATTGGGATGAAGTTGGCGAGAGAACTATTACAGGGCCTGACTTGATAGAGCAGACTCGAGAAAAGATCAAGGTGATTCGAGATAGGCTGAAGGCAGCGCAAGATCGGAATAAGAGTTGGGCCGATTCGAAGCGACGACCTCTGGAGTTTACAGTAGGGGATAAGGTCTACCTGAAGGTGTCCCCGACCAAGGGTGTGATGAGATTCGGAGAAAAGGGTAAGCTAAGTCCTCGCTACATTGGTCCGTACGAGATACTTGAGAGGATCGGCCCCTTGGCCTACAAACTTGTTCTACCTCCGTCATTGGCACAGGTGCACGATGTCTTCCATGTTTCGCAGTTGCGGAAGTATGTGTCGGACCCTAGTCACATACTTGAGGCACGACCTCTGAAGGTGAGAAGTGATGCTACATACGAGGAGACCCCATTCAGAATAGTTGATCGGAAGGATCAGGTGTTGAGGCACAGGGTGATTCCATACGTCAAGGTTCAGTGGTCTAATCATACAGAGCGCGAAGCAACCTGGGAGCTCGAGGAGCAGATACGCGAGCGTTATCCGCATCTCTTTGCATAAGGTACGCAAGTTTCGAGGATGAAACTTTTTGTTAGGAGGGTAGGATGTTGTAGCCGTTTTGTTTTAAAAAAATAAAATAAAAATATTAATTAATTTATCTCTATCCTAATCATAACTACCCAATCTCCCTAATCCCTTATTCACCTCCATAACCACCCCATCACCCCATGATTCCCTCACCATTTCCCCCAAATAACCGCCCCCATCCTAGCCTCTTCTCCATTTAAGATTTCCCATCCCCAATTTTCCCAACAGCCTTTCGGCTGCAACAACAGTAACAATATAAAAAAAAGAGGTGCAAGTGTGAGGCACAGAGAGAGGGAGCGGCAGTGACAAAGAGAAAGAAAAAGAAAGAGGAGAGAAAGCCACCCGCACCAAATCCAACCCATTTTAAGCAGTGATTTCGTATTCAAGAGGTAGGTTACCCTCCCCTCTGTCGGATTGCTTTGGATTCCCTCGCATTCTGTTTTGGGAATTATTTGATTATCATTTCATGATTATTTTTTATATGTTTATCATGATCTCTTTATGTTTTGGTGTGGAAATTTGGTGTTTGGCCTTAGATATAGATCACATAGCACGGAAATAGGTTGAAATGGGTTCAGGGCATCGAAAAACGCACCTAGAGGCGGCGCGTGTCGCACACGCGCGGCGGCAGAGGGCGGTGCGTGCCGGACACGCGCTGACATGTCTAGCACCGTGGTGTTGGTCACGTTATAATGAGACAAACCCCACTGGTTTGGGGTAAATCGGAGTTAAAACGAAGAAGTTATGGATTTTTAAAGAAAATTAGGATTTAAAGAAATAAAGAAAAGTAAAAAAAACAAAAGGAAGAAGGTTGTTGGCCTGCCATCGGTCAGCAGGCCAGCTAAGTAGACCAGTCTCATTTCCTTAGCAGGCCAAGAGGAATCGGCCCAAACCGCATAATATCCTAAAAAAGACAAGGGACTGGCGGGCCAGACTGCAGTGGACCAGCCTGCCAGCCTCAGCAGGCCAGTCTCAGCAGAGGCCCAAATCGAATTGAAAAAAAAGGCTGCGGCGCTGGCAGGCCGGCCAGGCCAGTGGGCCGCGGTTGCCAGCGGGCCGGATTGCAGAAAGGGGCCAGAAAACAAATAAAGGGCCTGTTTTTGTACAAAAGAATGATTAAGGTAGGTAAAGAGGTTAATTTATTAATTAGTTAATTAAACTCAGTATTTAAAGGAAAAGACAAAAGAAAAAAAATATGGTAAATTCTAAATGGGGGCTGCGGCCGAAAATAAAAAGAAGGGAGAAAAAGGATATATATATATATATATATATATATATATATATATATATAATGAAAACTGACGATGTATATATAAAAAATTAATTAATGTAACGTTATTAATGTTTTATAAATAGGAGAATTTAGGAACCCATTAAGTAAAATTAAAATAAAAGAAATAAAAATAGTAGGGGAAGATAAAAATAAATAAATGAAATATCTAAAGTGTTTGAGAGCCTAGGAAAAATAAAATAAAGTGTAGAAAACTAAAATAAAGTCTAGAAAGATAAAATAACGGTAGAAGATAAAATACAGTAATGAACCCCACGCAACATAGGGTAACTACGCAATATAGGTAATACGCAACATAGAACGGACCATGCAACATAGGTAAAACGGAAGTGTGAAATCGTGACGCATTCATGGCACGAGCATTGCATTTGGCCTATGAGCCGTGTGGCCTGACGAGGCGTGTGATGGATGTTGGTAATAATGGTTACCTTCGTTCGATAGGACCCGGGACATGCATAGCATATCATGGAAAAGAAATAGCATAACGTGCGATATTAAATGACTGCATGTGACACGTAAATAGAAGTGCATGCATCATGATGTTGTGCATTGCATTGTTATTGTTGATTATCGTTATTCTTATTATTGAGTTATTTCAGTGCTACGATTTGGGATACGGATCGGGTCGGGTATGTGTTATTTCTTTATTTATGCTTTATTTGCCTTATTATTTATTTGTTTATGCTTCATTGCTTCATTTATCTGTCCCATGCTTTATGTGCTTTATGTGTTACCCGACTCAGTATGTGACAGTCCCTTTTCGGGAGAGACGGGTAACCTACGAGTGACTCCCATCACTCACCCCCACCACCCCTCCACAGGTGAGCAGAACTTTGAGTATCTCTTTATAGAGGACGAGGCTGATCATGCGAGCTGGGGAGAGTGAGCCGGGATCGTGTGATCGGGTGCTTCCAGTGGGATAGATAGATGACTCCTTTCGCTTAGACTCTTTATATGTATTCGGACTATTTCAGTATTTTGTGTTTGATGTAGCGAGTATCGACAGCTTTGATACTTGTTTTACTTTCGATGGATTTTATTTAATAAAGATATTTACTTTATTATCGTTTCTGCGAAAAATTTATACGTCTTTTCCGACGTGTAAAGAAGTTTGATCGACGCTTTGTAGTCTTCTTAGTAGACTACGGCGGGTGCACCGTTCCCAAAGCTAGGGTACGGGAGCGGGGCGCTACACTAAGACTCTTCATCGGAAGAGAAACATAGGCTCGAAATAGCCATCTTTAGTTTGGATTGAGCTTTTGATATATCGTCTTCTATACTTGAAGTTTGTTTTCGAGCGTGCTTACATCCTTTTCAAGTACATGTATACGAATAGCTTCTTCAGTTCCTCTTTCACTCATATCTCCAGTGTGAAACTTAAGGCTGTCTATCTCTTTCTTAGTGTTCAATTCTTCATCGGAGTCTCCAATCACGTAAGCCTTTCCTTTATCTTTGTGAAAGGACGCTGTAAAGGTTGGTTCAAGATCTGGTGTGGGAATATGCTCATGTTTATGGACAGGCTCAGGCTCGTGCAACTTCTATGATGCATCCACTTTAGGTTCTTAACCCTCGTTTTTTAGCATGGACATCTACATTTACACCCTTCTTTTTAAGCATGTGCTGGACGAGATTGTTAAGGGAAACCGTCTTTGTGGGCTTGGTGGTATCCTCTATAGCTATGTTCATAAGCATGGAGTCAAAGTTCACCTCCTCTTGCTTAAATATCTTCCAAGCGATGTATAAATCAAAATTACATGGCAGTTTGACTGATTTGCCACTTGAACAATAAGTGATTATTATGATGAGAACACGATAAGGTAAGGTTTCATAGTTCGAAGTCATCAATGGAAAAAATCGAAAGAGACTTTTCTGTTATGTAACAATACATAGTATGTGGATGTCCAAGGTGGTATTGAAAATATCTAGGATGACCTTACATGTACCCTATGTATTGGGAATTACAAGGGTTATTGATCTATTTATTAAGTGCCTTGAAATTGTCCTATAAATAGGACATAGTGTTGTAAGCTTTGACACACTTGAAGAATCAATAAGAAATTTCTCTCCTCTATTATATATCTTAATATATAATACGTTATCAGCACGAAGCTTTACTACTTTGAAAATCTGTCGCGGTATTCTGTCTGCAATTGGTAATGGTTTTACAGACTTCCGTTCTTTTCTTTGACTTGTTAAGCATTCTGTTTCTTTTCTTATGCTATGTGCTTTGCATATGAAGTTTCTTAACAAAAATATAATTATTAGTTAATCTGTTTTTGGAGCCTTCACAGGTTTAGACGGAAATTCCAGGCCATATTTGGATGATGTTTACTGTTTTCCTTTATAAATTTCAATTGAAAATGGCGGTTGGGATTGCTTTCAGAAAGTTCTTTGATTCCGTTTGGACACAGTAGCTATAGTGGTTCTTTAGGCTGTTATGCTCAAATTTTTCAGCGCCTTCTTGTTAATCGAGCAAGGTGCTAGTCTGATATCTATGTTCCTTTGCTTGCTCGGAATGTAGATCTGAGCCTGTTTCTCATGTATAAGAAAATGATTTACACATGTACAGCTATCTCATTCCACGTTCGTACAAATTACATTTTTCCGTTACCTATATTACTAGGTTAGATTTCGAGGTATGGCATGTGTTGCAAATAGATGGATGGGACTTTTCACCGCGTACATGCTGCTGGACTTACATGAATATGTTTGCCTTCATTTATCTATCAGACTGAAGTTTTTTTTTTCATTTTTTTTCCCAGTAAAAGCTTATTCAGACTGATTTGTTATTAGATTGAATAATCTTGTTATTATTTGGTTACTGTTTTAAACTTATCTTGCTTCCATTATAGTTAAAGGTATTCTTTTATTGCATAGAAAGTCTGATCTGAATTTGATTATATAAAATCTAATGAATCTTTGTGTGTTTTATCAGAATAGTATACTGTTTTCTTTTAATTTTACTATTGACATACACGTCATTTAGTTAATATTTGGCATTTGATTCATCATGCTTGAAGCATATTTGCACAATTGCATGCCCGAAGCATGAACAGTGCATATATCTGACAAATGAATAGTTGTCTGAAGCATGATCAATGGATGTGTCTAAAAGTATAAATAGTCATCATGCCCGAAGCATGATGAGCGAATATTCCGAAAACATGAATCATTGTCATGAAGCATGAATCGTTGACATGCCTGTAGCATGAATCGTTTGGCATTAACAAAGACATGAATCGTTTATATGCCCGAAGAATAAAGATCTGCTATAACGTAGAATGAATTATTTACATGCTCGAAGCATAAAATGTTATCATACCTGAAGTATGTATATTTAGACAAATAGTTGTTTTTGTTATTGAATCTATTATTATCATTGCATATATTGTAACTTGTATGCCTGAAGCATATTATACCAGAAGTATATAATATTGACTCAGACATGTAATTTTGAGTGAATATATCATTTCTGATATAGTTTGTTTATGAATAAACAGACCAATGGCGAACATTACAAAATTGGAATTCGCTACCCTTGACATTTCTGGGAAAAATTATATGGCTTGGGTCATGGATGCTGAGATCCATCTGACATCAATGAACCTTGGGCATACCATCAAGAAAGGTGTTGAGGCCAGTGAACAAGATAAGGCCAAAGCAATGATATTCATTCGTCATCACCTTCATGATGGTCTAAAAACTGAATACCTTGGTATCAAAGATCCATATGAATTGTGGAAAAATTTGGAAGAACGATATGAGCATTATAAAAATGTGATCCTCCCTAAGGCTCGATACGATTGGATGCATCTACGATTACAAGACTATCAAACAGTAAATGAATATAATTCTGCAATGTTTTCGATCGTCTCCAAATTAAGGATGTGTGGGGACAAAGTCACTGATGCAGACATGTTGGAAAAAACTTTTACTACTTTTCATGCATCTAATGTGCTTCTGCAGCAACAGTATCGTGAAAGAAAATTTGAAAAATATTCTCAACTGATCTCCTGTCTGCTTATTGCTGAACAAAACAATGAACTGTTGATGAAAAACCACCATTCTCATCCGACTGGATCACAGCCATTCCCTGAAGCGAATGCAAATCGTTATAACAATGCACGTGGTCACGGTCGTGGAAGAGGACGTGGTAGCAATAATAGTCGTGGGAGAGGTCGTGGACGTGGCAGAAACTTTGCACCAAACCGCCAGAAGTTGGAAACTAAGGATAAACAGCGTGCGAATACAAAGACTGTGAAACATGGTGCACGTGCCAAGAACAATGATGAGATTTGTTATCGTTGTGGTGCCCAAGGGCATTGGTCTCGTACTTGCCGAACACCTAAGCATTTGGTCGATCTATATCATGCATCCCAAAAAGATAAAGGCAAGGGAAAGGAAATTAATTTCGCACACTATGATCACAATGATGATAATGACGATGTGATTCCTAATAGTTTCAATGATTTGACTCCTGAAGATTACCTTATGGCACCAAACATGGATGACAATGGAATTCAGTTTCTGGTTAATGAAGCAAATAATCAAGAATGATGATACATTATGATTAGCATGAAAATTTGCACTGATGTCTACATATTTCTATAAGTTCTTCATTTTGTTTGGTTTTACATTTCTATGAATGAATAACATTTTGCATGAATTGTGTTTGTTGACAATTTTCTTAAAGTTTAGTAATTATAATTGTATATGTTAGATATTTTTCAAGATGATTGGTGGAGATATCTGTTTAGTTGACAGTGGAACGACACACACAATTCTTCGAGATCGAAAATATTTCTCGACGTTAACATTGGCAAAAGCAAATGTCAGTACCATTTCTGGTACTACACCGTTAATTCAGGGCTCCGGCAGAGCAACTTTTATATTACCGGGTGGTACGCATATAGTGATAAACATGGCATTATTTTCCACCAAGTCGAAACGAAATTTGTTGAGTTTCAAAGACATACGTCTTAATGGTTTTCATATTGAAACTATGAATGAAGGGAATATGGAATTTTTATGTATTACATACAATGATGCAGGCCAGAAGCTTGTGAAAGAAAAATTTCCAATTTTCTCATCTGGATTGTATTATGCGACTATACATCCAGTCGAATCTAATATTGTGATGAACCAGAAGTTCGATGATCCAAAGTTATTTATGTTATGGCATGATTGACTTGGTCACCCGGGATCCATAATGATGCGTAGAATAATACAAAACTCACATGGGCATCCTTTAAAGAACCAAAAGATTCTTTTAACTCGTGATTATATGTGTGTCGCTTGTTCAAAAGGAAAACTTATTACGAGGGCATCCCCGCTAAAGCTTCATATTGAATCTCCTATATTTTTACAAAGAATACAAGGGGATATTTGTGGACCTATTGATCCTCCTAGTGGACCATTTCGTTATTTTATGGTCTTACTGGATGCCTCTTCACGATGGTCACATGTGAGTTTACTATCAACGCGAACAAAAATGGGTCCTCAAAGACGTTTAGGCATATATGTGGGTTTTGATTCTCCTTCTATTGTGAGATATATTGAACCCCTGACGGGTGATTTGTTTACGGCACGGTATGCTGATTGCCACTTTGATGAGAATGTTTTCCCGCCATTAGGGGGAGATAAAGTACCCGTTCCAGAAGAACGACGAGAAATTACATGGAACGTTCCTTCACTTTCTCATCTTGACCCACGAACAAATCAATGTGAGCAAGAAGTAAGAAGGATACTCCATTTGCAGAATATTGCAAATCAGTTGCCTGATGCATTTACTGAGAGTAAAAGGGTAACCAAATCCCATGTTCCGGCAATGCATACGCCTGTTAGACTTGATGTCCCTGAAAGACATAATGATAGAATACCAAAAGCCAGTCTAAAACGCGGGCGCCCAGTTGGGGCAAAAGATAAAAACCCTTAGAAAAGAAAGGTACAAATTGACGCTCCAGAAGAGCATACTCCGGAAAAGAAAACAAGTTCACAACTTGAAAGCGCTATAGAAAATGAAACAGATCAGTTTAATATTGATAAACAAGTTGCTCCAGAAGAGGCATGTAAACAAAATTTTGAAGAGATCTCTTTAAATTATGTTAGTACAGGAGAAAATTGGGATAGACAAAAGGTTACTATGGATCATGTTTTTTCTTATGGAATTGCATGTGATATTCTAAACGAGGATCCTGAACCAAGATCCATTGAACAGTGTCGACACAGAAATGATTGGCCAAAATGGAAAGATGCAATTCAAGCAGAACTGAAATCTTCAGAAAATCGGAAAGTATTTAGACCTGTAGTCCAAACCCCTGAAGGGATAAAACCTATTGGATACAAATGGGTTTTTGTACGAAAACGCAATGAGAAAAATGAGGTCGTGCGATATAAGGCACGTCTTGTTGCGCAAGGTTTTTCACAAAAACCTGGGCTTGATTATGATGAAACATATTCCCCTGTAATTGATGCCATAACATTACGATATTTAATCAGCCTAGCTGCCAGGAAAAACCTGGATATGCGGTTAATGGATGTTGTTACTGCATATTTATACGGATCATTAGATGATATTTACATGAAAATCCCTGAAGGATTGAAATTGCCTGCGGCATGTGATCAAAAGGCACAAGGATTATACTCAATCAAATTACAAAGATCCTTGTATGGATTAAAACAGTCTGGTAGAATGTGGTACAATCGTCTTTCTGAGTACCTTGTGAAAAATGGTTATATAAATAATCCAATTTGTCCCTGCGTATTCATCAAGAAATCTGGAAACGGATTTTCTATAGTTGCGGTATATGTAGATGATTTAATTCTTGTCGGTACTCCTGAAGAGCTCACTATTACCTCTGACTATCTTATGAAAGAATTTGAAATGAAAAATCTTGGAAAGACCAATTTTTGTCTCGGCCTGCAGATCGAGCATTTGCCTAATGGAATATTTCTCCATCAAACTTCATATACAGAAAAAATCTTGAAACGATTTTACATGGATAAAGCTCATCCATTAAGTAGTCCGATGGTGGTTCGCTCTTTAGATGTAAAGAAAGATCCCTTTAGACCACCAGAGGAAAATGAAGAATTATTAGGTCCAGAAGTACCGTATCTCAGTGCTATTGGTGCTCTTATGTATCTGGCCAATTGTTCAAGACCAGATATAGCTTTTCCAGTAAATTTACTGGCAAGGTATAGTGCTACACCAACACGAAGGCATTGGAATGGTATTAAACATATTTTACGATATCTTCGAGGAACACCAGATTTGGGCTTGTTCTACTCAAGGGAATCCGAACCACAACTGATAGGATATGCTGATGCTGGTTATCTATCTGACCCTCATAAAGGAAGGTCACAAAGTGGATATGTTTTTACTTGTGGAGGCGCAGCTATATCATGGAGATCTGTCAAACAAACATTAACAGCCACATCATCCAACCATTCCGAAATCTTGGCGTTACATGAAGCAAGTCGCGAATGCATATGATTGAGGTCAATGATACAACATATCCAAGAATCATGCGGACTACCTTCGTTGAGGAAGACTCCGACAACTTTATTTGAAGATAACGCCGCCTGCATTGCTCAAATTAAAAACGGCTACATCAAAGGAGATAGAACGAAGCATATCTCACCAAAATTTTTCTATACTCATGAACTTGAGAAGAATGGTGACATCAGTATCCAACAAATACAATCAAGCAAGAATTTTGCAGATTTATTCACCAAAGCATTACCTACAGCTACGTTTCGAAAGATGGTGCACAATATTGGGATGCGTCAGCTCAAGGACCTTATGCCATCATCAGGGGGAGTGTGATTAATCCAAACACTGTACTCTTTTTCCTTCGTCCAAGTTTTTATCCCACTGGGTTTTTCTTGGCAAGGTTTTAACGAGGCAGTGTATCACACGAACCAATTGTTAGAATATGTACTCTTTTCCCTTCGTCCAAGTTTTTATCCCACTGGGTTTTTCTTGGCAAGGTTTTAACGAGGCATATTCTATAAAATTTGGACATCCAAGGGGGAGTGTTATGTAACAATACATAGTATGTGGATGTCCAAGGTGGTATTGAAAATATCTAGGATGACCTTACATGTACCCTATGTATTGGGAATTACAAGGGTTATTGATCTATTTATTAAGTGCCTTGAAATTGTCCTATAAATAGGACATAGTGTTGTAAGCTTTGACACACTTGAAGAATCAATAAAGAATTTCTCTCCTCTATTATATATCTTAATATATAATATTTTCACTTTATTCTCAATGACTCCTAATTCTTGCATGTCTAGCCATTTCAAAGTGTATCACCCCTTCATTTGGGGGTCCCAAACAAACAATTGATTCTCATGGTCCAATTCACATGAACTCCATTTACAAATGAGCAAATGACATAAATATTGTTTCCATTCAACTTTGCATAAAAATCTCGCATAATCATAGGAGAAGGCTCATGTCAATCAATTTTTTAAAGACTAATTCAGTCTTGGAATTTAAACCAATCTATAACTACCTTCAACTCACAATTCTTCTTTAATTCTTGAAGGGAATGATAGCCCTTTTGGAATTTTATATTTGAACATTCTATGACATCGGAACAGTTGTTCAGTGGTTTATTGCTCTAGAAGATTTTTAGCAACTTTTTGGATTGACTGAACGTAGAAGCAGACCCACCGAAACTTTGATGACTTTCTACACTTCATAATTTAAATTTTTAACTCCATTTTCACCTTGATTTATCTTTAAAACTTAGATTAATCATGCCAAGTGTTATTCTAATTGAGTTGGATGCTTCGATTGTCAAAGATTTAGTAAATATATCTGTTAATAGATCATTTGTACGTACGAACTCAATGCATACCAAACCTTTTCGTACACAATCTCTTATAAACTAATGTCTAACCTCAATGTCTTAGTTCTACTATGATGATCATAATTTTGCACAATATTGATAGTTAAGGTGTTATCACATAGGATAAACTCTCTCTTAAACTTAACATTATAGTTATTTAATGTATGCGTCTCTTAAATCAACCGAATACAACATGAGACGACTGACATATAATCGGATTCTGCCATAGAAAGAGCATAGTATTTTGTTTCTTAGAAAGCCAAGAAAATAAGCAATTATCAAGAAATTGACACATGCCGATGTACTCTTCCTGTCAACAAGGTGGCCCACATAATCTGGGTCATTATAACCTTACAAATTAAACCATCTGATTTTAGGATAAAGTAACACAAAATTCAGTGTTTCTTTTAACTATCTAAAGATACATTTAATAGCAACTAGATGCAATTCCTTAGGCATACCTTGAAATCTAGCACATAAGCACACCACATGCAAAATATTTAGCAAACTAGCCGTCAACTAGAGTAAGCTACCAAGAATTCCTCTATATTTTGTTACCTTAACTGGCTTTCTTTTTTTTCTTCATCGAGCTTTGCATTTGTGCTCAATGGAGTGATCATGTTTCCACTATCTCTGAACTTGTACTTCTTTAGAAATCCTTGGTATATATAGTTTAAGAGATATATACTCTTTCTTTCGTTTGCTTGATTTGAAATCCAAGAAAGTAGTTGAGCTGACCCATTATTCTTATCTCAAACTCATAGTCCTTAAGATTAGAAAAATGCTTACAGAGAGAACCATTAGTAGGTCTTATATATTTGTATAAGTAAATGATCACTTCCTTGTTATTTAATGAACAAGATGGTAACAACTTTTTCTCTTGAGAAACCGTTTTCAAGTTTGAAGTTGCTTAATCTCTATACCAAGCTAGTGGAGTTTGTTTAAGATTATAGAGAGCCTTTTTAAGTTTGAAGACATGATTTGGATACTCATGATCTTCAAAGCCAGATGGTTGAGCCACATATACTTCCTTTTAAATAACCATTGAAGAAGACCAATTTTACATCCATGAGATACAATTTGAAGTCTCTAAGACATGCATAGGCGAAAAACATCATAATAGTCAATGCTCTTGCTACAGGGCAAATGTCTCATCATAATCAATTCTTTCTTTTTTGTCTAGACCCTTGTGCTACTAATCTAGTTCTATTTTCTGTTATATTTTCTTGGTCATCTATTTTATTTAAAAAACTCATTTTGTTCCAATAACAGGATGATCATTAGGCTTATGAATTAATTACCAAATATCACTCTTTTCAAATTGATTGAACTCTTCTTATATAGCCATTACTTAATCTTAATCAATTATGACTTCTTTTATGTTCTTAGGTTCAACTTATGAAATCAATACAATTTCATGAAATTTTTTCTAGTTAGCATGCCTTGAGTAGGATCACCTAATGTCAACTCTTTAGCATGACTTTTCCTATGTTTATATGATTAATAAATTTGAAGTATCACTTTTAACTTCTTTTCCTTCTTTTACCATAGAGGGAGATGTACATTGAAATAGCTCAATTTTAAGATAAACATAAAATTCTCTTTAGGTGTAATATCAAGATCATTCAGCTGTGATATCTATCATCCCTCCTCGTAACACATAAAAGTATGAAATTGATCCTTAATTCATAAAGTCAACACTTAAGAACCCATTAAAATAAACTTCAGCAAGTCTAAGCTCATCTTTTAACTTATCCAATAGGGACATGTCATATGAATATGTTTTAGATTCACCCCTAACTAATATATGTGGAATTATCCCATGAGAAGAGTTTAAATATGATGATACAATATTCTCTCTATTTTGATTTATCAAAAGAAGAAAATGAATCAAGTTGACTCAAATTAATCATATAAAGGAGCAATTTCATACTTCCCTCATCAAATGAGTTGTCAAACACTTGAAGTTGTAAATAATAATTGACAAAAGGACATGAATTCGAAAATGAGAAAGGTTTGTAAAATTTTTAAGGGTGTGCATGCAAATGGAAACATGCATCTTTAATTAAATTTTCTCAAGTAATTTTTTTCATGTTTTTATTTTAGAGTATGCATGTGCAACCCTGGGACCTGTATAGGTCCCCCCTTGCTTGTGATGATATATGATTCTGTTTTGCTCTGTTTGTACTTATTGTAAATACAAAAGTTGATACTTGTCCTGCTATTTAGAACAAGAATTTGAGCACCCTACTAGGTGCACAATATGGATTGAGAAATCTGTGCAAATTCGTATGTTATATTTAAAATTACTTCGTATTTTGTGTAGGCTTGATAGTCGAAGTATTGTTCCCAACATGTCATTCTTTTCATATTTTATTTAACATAAAAGAGGAAGGATGTAAGCATGTATGTTGCACATCAACAACAATATTACCTTATTGCCTTAGAGGCTCCCATATATGGCGGGGTATAGGAGGGTCGGATGTATGTAACCATATCCATGTGTTAAAAACAGACAGAAGTTGTTTCCCGATGACCCATGATGAAGTCAAGTTGTGTCGATCAACTACTACTTCACAATAAAAGAAGTGCAGCTAATTTAGTGAGTCATTTTACTTTATTCCATAATATTTCAAAGTAAAGGAAAAATGTGTCATTGACTCTATTGAAAATGAAAAAAACATGTATGATGCACATAATGTTGATTAATCTTGATTACTTTGGTGATGTATATATGATGCCTTACTTGGTATTGGCTGGAAATATTTTATTTTTTATTTTTATTTTTATATTTTATACTTACCTTGGTTATGAAGAGGGTGAAACAAATTTAAGGGGATCAATTGAAGATATTTCATATCAAAATAGGGGAATCTTTCTCCTAAAATGATGAGATGTTCTATGACTATTAAGGAATCTTGAATGGGTACTGTCAAGAGGAGCACTAGTTGCATATTAAGGAATCTTGAATGGGCTGCATATTGATACTTCTTATGAATGTATAATATGAAGACGAGTTTTGGAGCAACTGGTAAAGTTGTTTTGAGATTTGGAGGTCACGGATTTGAGCTTTAGAAATAGTCTTTTGTACAAAAGTGTATGGTAAGATTGCATACATTAGATCGTGAAGCGATTCGGCCTTCTCAAGACTTTATACAAACGCGGAAAGCTAATGCATCGAGAACGTCCTTTATGAACCTATAATATATGGAGGAGCTTATGAGCTTTCAAAGTCATTTGTTATGTGATCATGACAAAAGCAGAGAAGTTTAGAGATATGTTTGATGATGAATTTAGAATTGATGATGAAAGTTATAGGTATGTTGTTATGAGAAATGCAGTTGATTAAGCATGAGTATATTTATGAAATAAAAGAGCTTAAAAAGAACATTTGGTATTCTTTTTTTTAAAGGGAGGGATCGATTTTATTGATGATGACAAGTCAACCAATTACATGTTGTTCACCGTGTAATCTAGTTCTCACTATTTACATCATGTGCTATACTACCCCTCATAAGAGTCCAAGCTAACTGAGCATGATGCACCCGCTCCAGGATCGTATTTAACACAGTACGTGTTGCTGGTCGTTCGAACATGTCTTCAAATAAAAGTCTGTTTCTCAAGGTCCAAATAGCATAAAGTCCTTTCCGGAAGATATACGCCCACCCATGATCTATTTTTATTTGGGGTGGCTACAAAAGCTCAGGCAAAGGTTATGGCCTCTTGTCTAAAGGATTTCTGCAAAGCATCAGGATAGAAGGTGAATACATCCAAATCAAACCTATATGTTTCTGAGAATGTAAACAGCGATGTGGCTCTTGATCTAAGCAGAATGTTTGACATTCCTCTCACCTGCGACTTGGGCTGCTATCTAGGTGTCCCGTTATTGCATTGACGGATCAGTAAGACAACCTACAGCTACATTGTGGAAAAAGTGGAGAGAAGATTAGCATCATGGAAGGGACGCTTGATGTCACGAGCAGCCCGTCAAATCTTAATACAATCGGTAGCTTCGACGATACCGCAGTATGCCATGCAGACCTCCTATCTCCCTACTGATATTATTAATAAGTTGGAAAGACTGAACAGGAACTTCTTCTGGGGCGAGTATGGAGAGACTCGGAAGCTCCACTTAGTTAGTTGGCAGCAGGTGTGTAAACCGAAAGGAGCTGGAGGGACAGGCATTAAGAGACTACATCTGATGAATAGAGCCTTACTTGCTAAGCTCGTTTGGAGGTATCTAAAGAATGAAAATGTACTTTGGGTCAGAGTTTTACGGACAAAATACGGCAGCCTTTGGAATGCAAGACCACCTAGAAGTAGTGCTATACATACTTGGAGGAGTTTACTAACTGCATTTAAACATATCCGACTGGGACTAGAGATACCTGGGAACGGGATGGCTGGAGATGTCCAGCAGGAACAGTTGATAGCTTGGAAGGGTTCTCAGGGTGGTCGCTTTTCTGTTGCATCTGCACATCAGATGCAACTAATGCAAGAGGATGTTGGGAGGGAGAAACAGTGGGATAAAATTTGGAATTTGAAGGGACCTCAAAAGGCCAATTTCCTACTGTGGCTAGCTCGACTAGGAAGTTTGCCAACCAATGAACTATTGCGTATTAGACATATTCGCGAGACACCCACCTGCGATCTCTGCCACCGAGGGAGGGAGGATTGCCTACATGCGCTTAGGGATTTTAGGGAGGCAAGAAACATTTGGAGAAACTTAGTCCCTATCGAGGTATGGCCTATATTTTTTCAATGTGCACTTGGGATATCTGAATGGTTAGATATGAACCTGGCGGAGAACTTGGGCACAGCCACTCTCCCGCATCCGCAAATAAAATATGTGATATGGCAGGTCCAGATCTAGATGCCCGAATAGGTTTCCACGGTCCAGATTCAACACTTCTTTGAATTGTTTTCGTCAGGTATTCCATACAAAGCACAAAAAGGTACAAAGCCAGCGGGTCTCCCTGCCGTAGGCCGCGTTGGGGCTGAGAGGCTTCCAATCTGCCGCCTTGCCAAAGAATTTGCAGTCTTGCCTTAGTTACCACAAACATAATTAGCTCCACCATGTTCGAATCGAAGCCCGCTGCCGATAGCACCTGGGATAGGAAGGACAAGTCAATGCGGTCGTAGGCTTTTTCTAGGTCTATTTTTATCGCCATTGCTCCTTTGAGGCCCGCCTTACGTCGCATAGAATGTAACAGCTCTTGGACCACAATAATATTGTCGCTTGCTTGGCGCACTGGGATAAAACTACATTGGTTGTCACTTACAGGCTTACCAATAATCAGCTTCAAGCGATTAGTTATCACCTTTGTTATAAGTTTAATCACCACATTTGATAAGGTTATGGGCCGAAATTGCGAAATTCTTTCAGGGGACTCCACTCTGGGGACAAGTGTGATGGTGTGGTTCATCTCAGGGGGAACATTTTGTATTCCAAAAATGCCATTTGGCCACTTGAATTAATCATATAATAACTAAGCGGCTACCAGATTCGTTGTCCTTTATCTTTTACCGACTTTCTTACGTTTTCCTTTTGAGAAAATCTCACTTATTAGCCTAAGGTTTGGCCCATTACTCAGTTAGCAGCCTAACGTTCATGAAACTCACTTAATAACCACTCTTTTGCCGAAATGTCTCACTTGTAGCCAGGTGACCGTTGACCAACCGTTGACTAACCGTTGACCAGCCGTTGACTTTCTCAGACCAACCAGAATCTGACACGTGGCAACCCTTTTTAATTAAAAAAAATAAAATTGTATTTTTGAATAAATTGATTTAAAATGAATTTAAAAATTCTAAAAAATTGTAAAAATTAATTAAAAAACATTTTAAATATCAAAAAATTAGGAAAAAATATAAAAATAAAAAAAAATTACCCACAACACTCCAGCACTCCACCCACCTACCCCCCCCCACGCCACACCACCCACCCACCCCCCCCCCCCCCGCACCCCCCGGGCAAAAAATTTTTTAATTTTTTTTTAAACTCACTCATAACGCTCCGACCACCCCCGCGTCCCCTCCCCCACACCCTCCTCTCGCGAAATTATTTTTTTAAAATTTTTTCTAACTCATCCATAACATCCTAACCACCCCTGCGTCCCCTCTCCCAACCCCGCGCACACACCAAAAAAATTTTAAAAGTTTTTCAACTCACCCACAAAGTAGTTGAATGACAATGTATATAAATGTGGTAGCGTGGCTCGAATTGCAGAGGTCCCCTGCCTTTTTTTTCGAATTATATTATTTTCTTTTTCCAAGTTGCAAGACTAACATTGTCATTTTCTTTTTGGACTGAGGGTTGGATTGTTTCGGGTTCTGGGGGATGGTCGGAGCTTTGTGGGTGAGTTGAAAAAATTTTAAATTTTTTTGAGGTGTGCGCGGGGGTGGGAGAGGGGACGCAGGGGTGGTTAGGATGTTATGGATGAGTTAGAAAAAATTTTTAAAAAACAATTTCGCGAGAGGAGGGGACGCGGAGGTGGTCGGAGCGTTATGAGTGAGTTTAAAAAAAAATTAAAAAAATTTTTGCCCGGGGTGGAGGGGTGGGGGGGGGTGGGGGGGGGGTGGGTGGGTGGTGTGGCGTGGGGGGTAGGTGGGTGGAGTGCTGGAGTGTTGTGGGTAATTTTTTTTATTTTTATATTTTTTTCCTAATTTTTTTGATATTTAAAATGTTTTTTAATTAATTTTTACAATTTTTTAGAATTTTTAAATTCATTTTAAATCAATTTATTCAAAAATACAATTTTATTTTTTTTAATTAAAAAGGGTTGCCACGTGTCAGATTCTGGTTGGTCTAAGAAAGTCAACGGCTGGTCAACGGTTAGTCAACGGTTGGTCAACGGTCACCTGGCTACAAGTGAGACATTTCGGCAAAAGAGTGGTTATTAAGTGAGTTTCATGAACGTTAGGCTGCTAACTGAGTAATGGGCCAAACCTTAGGCTAATAAGTGAGATTTTCTCTTTTCCTTTTTCTTTTTCCCCTTTTGTTGTCTCTTCCTGTAGAAATTTGATAAACTGCGGTTTTGATTTATCTTTTCATTTGTTCAAATGGAATTTTAAGTGTTGCTATATACATCTGCTATCTTTTATTTTTGTTTGCATCGCTAATTATTTTATTTACTTTATGTCTAACACGTTCTCAATATAAAATTAAATTATGAATTTTCCTACTTTTGTCATACAAAGAAATAAAAAGAGCATCAAAATCTTAAAATAAATAATGTACTTAATATTTTATATTATCCATATTAAAAATTATTATATCAAATTTGTTTAATCATATCATTTGGACAAATCTAACCTAAAAATGTTATAAAACTAAAATCGAGCACTTCACGTACATCCGACTTCCATACCCCGCTATAATCGGAAGCCTCTAAAGCAATGAGTAATTTTGTTGTTGGTGGTTATTGTTATTATTCATAATAGTCTCATTGACATCACATAGTTGAATAAATAGATTCTTGTTGCGAACCGTTTCAAATAAGGAATCGTTTTTGCCTTAGCGATATAAGCCACGGTAATTACAACATCATTTCCTTTAGTTTTCTAATAAACGTGAAAAATCCGATCTGATATACACAGGATTATCCTACCATTTACGTAAGAGGATGTTTTTGCGACTTGAGCCTGTGACTTCAAGGTCACATTGTAGCAACCTTATGAGTTGGTCTAAGCCCGACCTCAAGAATCCGATATCATATCTTTATTTAAAAAGGCTTAAAAGTCTTTTTACTAAACAAATAATATATTAGATCTCCCTAACATGTATTCAATGGTATATCATATCAGACATTTTTTGGTTCATTAATGGCATAGCCACGAAAGTTATATCAAGCTCACAAAAGAAGAAGATGCCCATTTAGCTTACTTGTGACATTTAAAGTAGTTTCATTTTGTTTCAAGAGTTTTTTTACTTTAATCTTTTAAAATATAGTGGAAGCACTCATATGGATATATGAGGCATTTTCCTTATATCATACAAAATATGCTGTGTATTATTTTATCTCAATTCTACTTGTATTATTTCTATACCAATTCTCATAATTTGTGTTTTCTAAAACCATTTCCTTCGGGTAAGTATTCTACTTTTTTGCTTCTCTTTTTATATTTTAAACCAACATTTGACACACAGTCTACACAAAATTGTTATAAGTTGCATTTTCTGAATCAATTTTGTTAAGCCTAGGCTTTTTTATTTTTATTTTTATCTTTTATTTTTCCAACCAATATTAAATGCGCTGTTAAAAGAGCGGGCCTTTTGTCGAGAAAAAAGAAAAAGAAGAACGGGCCTGGGCATGGTTTCCATGTCAAATCTGGACCAAACCGTCGTACGAGAGTTTTGTGATTTAACATTCAAATCCGTTTCATGTTCAAATCCATTCCTCTTATACGGTTGAATCCGATTAAGTAACTGCCATTAAATTTTCATCCATCAATTCCATCCATCCGTTCTGTCTTATGCGGTTGAATCCGATTAAGTATCCACCGGGTTAGATTAAATTTTCATCCATACACTCCATCCATCCATTCCGTCTTATACGGTTGAATCCGATTAAATATGTACCGAGTTAGATTAAACTTTCATCTATGCATTCCATCCATCTATTCCGTCTTATACAATCAAGTCCGATTAAATATCCACCGAGTTAGATTAAATTTTCATCGCTAACAATGTTGTTGTGGGTTTGCTATAGCTCCACTTTCTCCTCTGTCTTTCTCATGGTATCTTCTACAATATTTTTTTGTAGACCACGCGAAAGAGTATTTAATATTTCGTTAGTTGAAAATTTTGAAACAAATCCACGATGCGGTTTTATATTTTTTTTATTATGTCATTAGTTGAATATTTAAACTCTATTATGAAAGATTCTGCTTTCAGTGTCGTATTTCAATGATAAAACATGTTCCACCATTAATAAACATTTAGCATATCTAAGAAAAATGATTAACCTGGAAATGAAGATGGAATGTCAATGATGGCATCTGCCGTACATGTTACTCGCAAATGGCTGCCAACTAAAGAGGAGAATTTCTTGACACTTCATGACCGATTCAAAGCGTTATAAACTAATCAGCGTGTTTAGTTACGTTTTAAAATATAAGCTTATTTTAATTTTTAATTTAGTATAAGAGTGTTTCCTGTACATCAGGCTTCTACGTTTGCGCATGGGGTGGGGAGGGACCGAATCGATTTGCGATCTGATGTATTTTAAAATATAAGTTTATTTTAATTTTTAAGTTAGTATAAGGGTGTTTCCGATACACCAAGTTTCCACGTTTGTGTAGCGTTCGGAGAGGGACCGGATCGATTCACGATCTGATGTATGTAGTGTACCTTACTAGGTTTCTACATTTGTGTAGGGTCGGAATAACGACATCATCGCCTTGGCCATCCCTCTTCTCGAGTGTTCCAGCTTTTGAGTCAGAATAACGACATATCTGTTGCGTCTAGTTCAACACTTGATAAATTTTTTTGTGCGTCTTGTCTTAGCAATAAAAGTCATAAACTGTCATTCAGTCACACGTCTGTCTCTAGTCGTGGCCCGCTTGATTTAATTTATTCTGATGTATGGGGACCGTCTCTTATTGAATCTATTGATGGTTTTCGCTATTATCTACTCTTCATTGATTATTTTACCAAATATGTATGGCTGTTTCCAATGTCTCGCAAAACGGAAGTGTCATATATTTTTCTAAAATACAAACGCATGGTTGAAAATTTTTTTCGCCGTCCTGTTGTGACGCTCTACACTGATGGGAATACGGAGTACAAGAGTCTTAAGGGTTTCCTTGAGTCTGAAGGTATCGAACACCGCGTCTTCCCACCTTATACTCCTGAACACGTTGGGTCTGCTGAGCGCAAACACCGTCATGTTGTTGAAACTGGGTTAGCACTCCTTCATTTTTCTAGTTTGCCTTCAAAGTATTGGTCTTATGCGTTACTTACTGCGGTTTATCTAATTAACTGGTTGCCAACGCCACTTCTACACAACAAAACACCATATGAAGCTTTGTTTTTGAAATCACCTAATTATCGTAAATTACGTGCGTTTGGGTGTATCTGCTACCCTTGGTTACGACCCTACTCCGAACATAAGCTAGCCCCTCGTTCCAAGGCTTGTGTCTTCGTGGGATACTCTAACACGCATCATGCTTATAAGTGTCTTGACGTTGCTTCTAAACGTCTCTACCTCTCTAGGCACGTTCAGTTTGTCGAGCATCATTTTCCGTTTGCTGCTTTATCCTCTTCGGCTTCTTCCTCAACAAATTCCTCCGGGTGGTACGCGTCTCCTGCGCTTGGTGCCATGCTCCCTCCTGCAAGCTGTGCATCGTCCGCACCCTTAGTTCCACCTGCTGGTGTGCTGGAGTCCCTCCCCAGGTATGCTACTCCTCCTTCCCTTCCCACTCAAACACATCCTGTTACCCCCACTCACACTCCCAGTTCCCCCCCTTAGCCGATGCCCATCTTCCCCCCTTCGCCGAAGCCAATCTCCCTTCGGTAGCTCTAGTCGAGTCCCAGCTCCCCCCGTCTGCATCCTCCTCTCGTCACACCATGGTCACACGGGCACGCAATAATGTCTTCTGCCCTAAACAGTTTCTAGACTACATTACATTAAATCATACCACTAAGCACCCGCTTCCACCCTCTCTTGAACCCACCACTGTCAAACAAGCTCTTCGTGATCCCAAATGGTGTGCTGCGATGGATGACGAGCTTGCTACTCTTCGTCGTAATAATACTTGGGGTTCTGGTTCCTCCTCCTCCGAACCATACGGTTGTTGGATGCAAATGGGTATTTCGCATTAAACGCAATCCAGATGGCTCTATTTCTCGTTATAAGGCACGTCTAGTTGCCAAGGGTTTTCATCAGCGTCTTGGTATTGATTATCATGACACATTCAGTCTAGTTATTAAGCCTACCACGGTCCGTGTAGTTCTTTCGATTGCGCTTTGTCATGGCTGGTCTATTTCACATCTTGATGTTAATAATGCATTTCTTAATGGTTACTTGACTGAAAATGTGTACATGGCTCAACCTCCTGGGTTTGTCGATCCGGCCTTGCCTAAGCATGTGTGTCATCTCAAACGATCGTTGTATGGCCTAAAGCAAGCTCCTCGGGCTTGGTATAATGAGTTAAAGGCGTTTCTCTTACATTATGGGTTTTCAAATTCTCAGTCCGACGTTTCATTATTTATCTATCGTTGCGATGACACTATTATATATTTTCTTGTCTATGTTGATGACTTGCTTGTTACAGGCAACTGCTATACGTCCATTCGACATTTTGTTGATTCTTTAGGTGCTCGTTTTTCACTTAAGGATCTTGGTCCCCTCAACTATTTCTTGGGTGTTGAGGCTGTGTTCACCACTGATGGTCTCTATCTGTCTCAAAGCAAGTACATACGTGATCTTCTTGCCAAGTTTCACCTAGACGGTGTCAAGGATGCTGCCACCCCTATGTCCTCTAGTGGCCGATTGGTTCTTGCCGATGGCACGCCATCAACGGATGCTACTCAGTACCGAAGCCTCATTGGTGCGCTGCAATATCTCCAACTCACCCGTCCAGACATTGCTTTTGCAGTAAACAAGCTTGCACAGTTTATGCATGCTCCCACGCAAAGTCACTGGACTGCCGCTAAACGTTTATTTCGCTACCTCAAACATACATTAAATCACGGCCTCATACTACGCTGTCATCAACCATTTCTTCTTCATGCATTCTTAGACGCTGACTGGGCAGGTGATCTTGACTCATATCGTTCCACTACTGCGTTTATTCTTTTTCTAGGTGGCAACCCCATTTCTTGGTGTTCTAAAAAACAGCGGACTATTGCACGATCATCCACTGGAGCAGAATATCGTTCCGTTGCCTCTGATGCAGCCGAAGTCACTTGGGTAATGAATCTTCTTCATGAACTCGGCATTTCACTTTCAACATCTCCTACCATTTACTGTGACAATTTGAGCGCCACATACTTGTGTGTCAATCTAGTCTTTCATAGTCGCATGAAACATATTGCTCTCGATTATCATTTTGTACGTGAGAAAGTTACCTCGGGGGATCTAAAAGTTTCGCATGTCTCAATGGCTAATCAACTAGCGGATGCTCTCACAAAACCATTATTAAAAGATCGTTTTGTTTCTCTTCGAACCAAGATTGGTGTTTCCGATAGAACCCCCATCTTGCGGGGGCGTGTAAAGGAGCCGTAAGGCTCCACGACTCACAGTTGGTGCATGCGGTTTTTTGGTTGCATGGATGTGCTGTTGCCGCACGGTTTCTCAGTTTCCAGGAGGTTCCAACAGCCTTTATCCAATCTCAACATCTCAAGCTTCTTGTTAGATAGTGTAACAAAGTCTTGTTATTATTCTCTTGTTGTATCAAATTATTGTTTTGTACCAAACCCTTGTTGTAGTAGTTATATAATCAAGTGTAAACACTACATGATTGATATGAATGAAAATATCATTTGTCTTATAAATATTTTACAACTGGACTATGTTCTGGAGCGACACCCTGAAAATCTACATATATACAGGGACGTCCATACTCCATGTGCATTCAAAACCCCTGCTGACAGAATAGACAGAGAAATTAGATTGGAGAATTTTTCAAAGGAACCTGCGAGTAAAATAATAGGATAAATAAATAAGATTATAGGCCACTAGAACACTTGACCCTGACAGATAAAACCTCTTCTGGTCAACTGTGACACTCGAGTTGGTTTGCTAAACAGCCTTAATGTTGTGATAAAATACTTTTTCTTCATTCATTATTCTCCTCAAGGAAAGCTGAAAATCTTTTAAAAGCGTTTGTAACTTAAAAAAGGGGATCGTTTTTAAGGATAATTAAGAACCTTGTGAACCTCAAGACGCTGATTAATCAGAACCCCAGGCTAGCAAAGTTGACTTCTCACAACTAGCAATTAAAGAAACAACAACAACCACACCAACATTATCCCACTGCATAGAGACTTCCGCCTATATCTAACGGGATATGGAGGGTCGGATGTACGCAACCATACTCATGTGTTAGAAACACACAGATGTTGTTTCCCGATTACCCATAATGATGCGTCAAGCTATGTCGATCAACTGCTACTTCATAATATAAGAAACGCATTCAATTTAGTGAGTCATTTTGATTTATTCCATCATATTTCAAAGTCAAAAGAAGGGTGTGTCTTTGATTCTATTTGAAATGGAACCAAGCAATTAAAGAAAAATGGAAGGAATTTATCCAAGGCAGTTATAAAAAGTGAATAGCGCTGGACAATATATGTGCAGGCAATAAACCATTGATCAATATCAATATTGGCTAACATGTAGTCATCTGCTATGAAGGCTTGTGGTTCGAACTTGTTAACTCTATTGATAGTTTCAATCTCCTTTGAGTTTGAATCATCAAACAGAGCATCAAATAGAGTATATACTTGAATCGTTTAACCAGAATTTTATCTTCGATCTCACCATTTGCCGTATAATCTATAATTTGTCTCTTCTGATATAGTTGCGTACATCAGACCCCTCATACCGTGTCATAGGCGGAGCCTCGAAGGCAATAGGGTGATGTTGTTGTTGTTGTCAAAATGTCTATGCACAACCTGTATATTTCATCCAAAATAGGTGCAAGCTCATAAACATTCATGTAGTGAAAGAGTTGCTATCAAATTATTGACTTTTTGCAGGTAGGTTGTTGCCAGATGTTCTCCTTAGCTTTCAGTTACATCCTTGGCGAGGAGATTCGCATAAACGTAAAATCTAGAAGATTGTGGTTGTCTTAGACTTGGTATATAAAAAAGATGTCCGATAAGTTTAACATGTCAAATGCAAAACAAGTCAGAATATGGCAAAGAATTTTAATTTATTTACTTCAGATTGCTCAAAGATAAATGAAAAAAATTCAAGACATGTCGAAGGTTTCATATACAAGTGTAGTTTGGTGTTTTATGCATGCTATATCTTGTATTAGACCTGATTTGACACAAGAAGTGAGTGTTTCGAATAGGTACATGGCTAATCCAGAATATATAGTAGTGGAAAATAGTCAAGTGGATTTTCATATATTTGAATGGTAAAGTGAACTATGGCATCATATTTGACACTGATCATGTGAATTTATCAGTTGTAAAATATGTATATTTTGATTATGCAGGTGGCTTGGATCGTAGACTTTCAACTGGATATTCATTTTGATTATGTAGATGACTTAAATCGTATTTATTTAATATGTTCATTATGATTAAACAGTCATGTATTTTTCACACATTCATTGTTGCAAGAGAACCGATATGTTAGACATCTATTGCTTGTTGTTGTCCAAATTGGTTTTGATGATTTGCACAATGTAGAAGTCTATAAAATTGCTTCTTAGGCTTAAAATGCTTCATCAAACATTTGATTCCTCAAAAGGACCTAACAGAAATATTTTGCTCAAACATTAAACGCTGCGTTAAGTGTTTAATGTCTTAAATCTTTAAAACAGAAATGTTCTGATTGAAACATAGAACGCTTCATAAAGCGCTTACTCCTGCAAAGTTCTTGAACATAATGTTTAGGAAAAAACATAAAGCGCTTCATGAAGTCTTGACCTTGAGTGTGAAGTCATGTCAAGCAAAGGTCTCCGCAGAAACATTAATCGCTACATCAAGCGCTTTATCCCGTAAAGAACTTGGACAGAATATTTTAGTGAAAACATAAAGCGCTTCATGAAGAAATGCCTTTGAGTGCGAAGTCACTTCGAGTGCTTGATTAAAATATCTTATGTTCGAACAGAATTCTGCCGCATGTATAACTTTCTCTCTCTTCCATCTTTTAGTTGACAAAAGTGCTTTTTATTTTACCATGCAATCATTACGTTTATAGCTTTAGCTAAAAGGTCAATCAAAGGTAGGTGGGTAAATTTTATCCCTTTTGAGCTTAAGAAGAGAAGCTTCCTCAAGAAGCTTTTGACTTCATCCAAGAAAATCTTTTCAATAAAATGAGGTGTCAACATGTGAGAGGTAGTCTTCTTCCACTCTTCTCTCTCCTCTCCAACGGTTGGAAGATTGGTCTATAAGGCTTGAAAGACTCCATTTTTGAAGACAACTTTCTTCCTCTAAACTCTCAAGTCTTCATTGTTATTTTGCTCTCAAAATCATTGTACAGATTACTTTATTGTTGAGAGTGTTCTTGTAAAGAAGAAGAAGTCTTCTTCTAAGTGACGATTGTGAGGAGCAAAGTGGAGATTGTTGGTCAAGAAGCACAACGTCTTCTTGTTGGCGAAACTCAAGCTTCCCAAGAGCCAGTTGATGGTGTAGGAGCTACATCATACTCCATAAAAGGTTTCTTTGGTGCAAAGAAGATCTTAAGAAGGCTAGGCTTCAAAGGAGTTGAGCGTTCATTGTTCTTGAGCTAAGTTTGTTAAACGTAGCTTGTTCTTGTATTTTTGTTGATTGTTGTTTCCCTCCAAAAGAAATAACAATTCCCTTGTTCAAAATCCTTCTTATTCAAAGCAAGAAGGTAGAGGAGTAGAGTCTTTGACTTGAACCTCAATAAATTTGGTGTTCTTTCATTTTTGTAAGTTATTTCCTTCAAAGAACACATCAAGTATTGGTTTAAACACTTCCATTGCAAAAAGATTTGAAAAAGAACCATACTTGGATACACACTATTCAATCCCCCTTCTAGTGTGTTTTAAGGATAAGATAACAAATGCTTCAAATGTAAAAAATATGGTCACTTCATGAAAGATTGTCGAGAGAAAGATCAGCACCCAAAAGATAAGAATGCTATCTATTTAAAGAAGAAGGCTTTTCAAGCGGAAGTAGCTCATTGGGATAGTCTTCTATCTGACTCTGAAAGTGATCATGATGATGACAAGGATCTTGCTCTTATAGCCATAAGTGATGATGATCTTGAAAGGAAATATTCTTGTTTCATGGCCATCGAAGATGATATGGAGGTATGTACTAGATCTTCTCATTATAAATTGCAAGATGAATTTGATGATATGATTGAGAAGAATGATTTATTAAGTCTCAAATATTATTATGTCAAACAAGATTTAGGGAATGCATACATGAATATAATATCACGCTTGAAAACAACATTGCATTGTAACTTGAATATGATATTCTTATGGCCATGCATAAAGTAGTTGCTAATGAGAATTGTTGTTTAAGATATGAAAGTGCTTTAAACAAGATGCTAATTATTCAAAGAGCTACCATTGATAAAAGCGGATTAGGCTATGATGCATCTAGTGTGAGCATGTAATCTTCAATTATGTCTTTGATTAAATTTGCTAAATCAAGTAAAGCATCCACTCCCTTCTTTAAAGAATCAAAATCATCTTTGAAGAAACAAAGGCATATGCCTCATGAGAAGGCAAAAGAAACCAAGGTATCAAAACCTTTGGTTAAATCCATTGCCAAAAACTCTTCCTTAATACCAAGGAAGAATGTGCACAAACATGAATCACGGAGTATGTCTACACAAATGCATCATGATCATTCTTACTCTCACAAATGTATTCCTACATGCTTTTATTGTAATAAGAAGTTCATGTAGAAATAATGTGTAGGTCTAAGAGAAATACATATCTTGTATAGGTGCCAAAGGGTCAAGTGCATGTTACTAACCCTCAAAGACCAAAAACTAAAAGGGTACCAACTTCATATGTTGATTTTGTAGGCCCTAGCATTAAATAGAAAAATCAAGGACAAAGGCATCAAATGGGTCGCGGACAGTGGGTGTTCCAATCATATGACGGGAAACAAAAGATTGTTTCATAAGATCACTATGCAAGATGGAGGAGTTGTCCACTTCGGAGGTAGCAGAGGCCAAATCAAAGGACATGGTAAAGTGGGCAACGATTCCGTCTCTCTTAGTGATGTACTTTATGTAGATGGGCTTAAGTATCATTTGATAAGTGTGAGCAAATTGTGTGATGCCAATTATGAAGTTACATTTGTGAAAACAAAATGCATTGTGAAAAAAGATAATGTTGTTATGTTTGAGGCCTTGAGGGATAAAAACATTTACAAACTTAGCATAAATGATTTGGTTTCACAAAATATATCGTGTATAGTTGCTAAAAATGATTTGGCATAACTATGACATAGACGCCTCGAACATGTTTGTTTTAAAATGTTTAAATATATTTGTGAAAATGAAAAAGTTCGAGGGCTTCCCAAAATGAATTTTGAAAACCAAGAACTTTGTACCACTTGTCAAAAAGCAAAGCTTGTGCAAACAAGCTTTAGGCTAACAAATATTTCCACCTCCAAACCCCTACAAATGTTACATATGGATTTGTATGGGGATATTGGTACAAAAAGCTTGGGTGGAAAACATTACACATTTGTGGTAGTAGATGATTACATACACGGGTAAAATTCCTTGCTAAGAAAAGTGATGCATGTCATGAGTTCATTGATTTATATAGGCAATTGAAAAATTACATAAGTGACATCATTAAGACAATTAGAAGTGATCGTAATGGAGAGTTTGATGGAGACTTTCAAAGGTTTTGTGTATCCAAAGGGTATGTACATAAATTTTTGGCTCCAAAAACTCCACAACAAAATGGTGTAGCTGAAAGAAAGAATGGATACCTACAAGAGATGAGTAGGACAATGTTTAATGAGTTCGGCTTGCCCAAGTATTTTTAGGCCAAAGCAGTTAATGCCGCTTGTCATATAATTAATCGTGTCTATTTGAAACCATACCTAAATATGACTCCTTATGAACTTTGGAATGGCAGTCCACAACATTGGGTATTTCAAAGCGTTTGGGTGTAAGTGTTTCATACTTAACACTAAAGACACTTTGGACAAGCTTGATTTCAAAGCGGATGAGGGCATATTTTTAGGTTATGCATCAAATAGTAAAGCATTTTGTGTATTCAACAAAGAAGCCAAAAGGTGGAAGGTTCCATTCATGTTAAGTTTAGTGAATCACTTAGTGATGAAACTAAACTCAATGAGAAAAATAAAGATGATGAAGGTGATACTTCTCAAGAAGAAGATCTTGATATTGTTCCAAGGGTTGTTTATCAAGAAGAAATTGTTGATAAACCACCTAAAGGAAAAAATCTTCACTGATTTAAAAATTGATCCCATTGAAGGAACTCAACCACCTAGTGTCAAAGAACAAAGTGAAATAAGTAGAGACATTTCATAAGCTCCTCTTGATGATACACAAAATGTTGACTATACATCTCATTTTTCGGAAAATGATTCACACTGACAATGATCATTTGTCTCTTCTGGAAAATGATCATGAGGAAGTTGGAGGGGATATATCTAATCTTCCTAGATCATTTAAGCATAAAAGTTCTCATCCCCATGAACTAATCATGGGTGATATAAATCGTGGCATCACTTCTAGAAGGCAATACAAAGAAAATGCATTTGTGTCACGTGTAGAACCTAAAAATGTTAAAGAAGCACTTCTTGATGAGGATTGAGTTTTAGCTATGCAAGAAGAGTTAAATTAATTTGAGAGAAGTAATATTTGGAAGTTAGTTCCCAAACCTCATGATCATCCTATTATTGACACAAAATGGGTATTTCATAACAAGATGGATGACCAAGGTAATGTCACAAAAAATAAGGCTAGATTAGTTGCTCAATGATACCGTCAAGAAGAGGGTATTGATTTTGATGAAACATTCGTACCCGTAGCACGCTTGAAGCTATTAGAATGTTGTTAGCTTATGCTTGTTACAAGGATTTCAAGCTTTACTAAATGGATGTTAAATCCGTTTTTTTAAATGGAATTATCCAAGAAGAGGTATATGTGGCTCAACCTCCTCGGTTTGAATGTCATGATTTGCTACATCATGTTCATAAACTCAAAAAGACACTTTATGGATTTAAACAAGCTCCTAGAGCTTGGTATGATAGATTGAGTACACTTCTTCTTAATAGTAGTTTTTCAAGAGGTAAAGTGGATACAACCTTGTTTATCAAAGAACAAGGTAAACATCATTTACTTGTTTAAGTATATGTAGATGACATTATTTTTGGTGTTACTAACAATCTTCGTTGTGAGCAATTTGCTAGCTTGATAACAGGTGAATTTGAAATGAGTATGATGAGAGAACTCACTTATTTCCTTGGACTCCAAATTAAGCAAACCCAAGATGGAGTATACATTTCTCAAACCAAGTATATAAAAGACTTGCTCAAAAAATACAACTTCGGTGAAGTTAGAAATGTGAACACTCCTATGAGCACAAGGTTGAAATTTGACAAAGAAGAAAAGAGAAAGCAAATTGAGGTAACCTTGTATCGTGTCATAATTGGTAATCTACTTTATTTGACCGTCAGTAGACTTGACATTTTGCATGCTATTTGTTTATGTGCTAAATTTCAATTTGATCCTAGAGAAATGCATCTTATTACGGTAAAGCGTATATTTCTTTATCTTAGAGGAATTTTGAAGTTTGGTTTATTTTATCATAAGAATGCATGCTTTGATCTTAGAGGTTATAGTGACTCTGATTATGCCGGAAGTCTTGTTGATAGAAAGAGAACATTCAGAACATGTCAATTTCTTGGAGATTTCCTTATTTCTTGGTTTTCCAAGAAACAAAATAGTGTTGCTCTTTCTACGGCGGAACCCGAATATGTTTCATCCGCCTCTTGTTGTGCATAATTATTATGGATGTCACACACACTAAATGATTATAATGTTCATTTTCAAAAAAATCCCCATATTGTGTTATAATACTTAGGCTATTAATATTGCACAAAATCTGGTTCATCAGAGTCGAACCAAAAACATCGAAGTGAGACATCACTTTTTTAGGGATTGTATGCACAAAGGTTTGGTGCATGTTGAATTTGTTCCTACTAGTGATCAATTAGCAGATATATTCACAAAACCATTGCCTAGCAAAGTGTTTGAATCTATTAGAAGTATATTAGGATTATTAAATATTGATCCTATTTAAAATACATGAAAAGATAAAACTTTAAGAACTTTAAGCCCTCTAACGTACATTGAACTTGAGTTCAATGTTGGCTTAAGTGTTTAAATTAAAGACTGTGCAGAAGTTGAAACTGATCAACTTTAAGTACTTAATGTGATCAATTCAATCAGTCGATGACATCAGACGCTTGAAAAAAAAAAAGAAAACAAATATGATAATAATAATTTGTTTTAAAATTAAAGACTTTATCCGCTCTATGTCATCAGAACTGTTGGACAGTGTCTCATCAGCGCTTTATTACTCACCCTAGTGCACATGAATATCAAGCACTTTATCCTAGGGAAATAATTAAACAGTGAAATCTGTCAACTCACATTTAAGTCATGCAACTTCTCATTAATCGAAAAAGAAGGTGACGCCTCGAAGGGTTCTTAACCCTTGTCTTCCTCAGCTCGATTGATTGTCTTTTCTGCCATGAAAGCTTCACAACAAAACACAAAGAAAGCATCTCAAGCCTGTTCAACCACAGTTCTTGGATATCAGAAAGATGGATTCTCTATTCCTGAGGAGGATTTGATTTCTCCGGTTGCAAAGGACCCAAAAATGTCGGATGTAAACTTGACCCCTCCAAGTGAAGATCCAGAAAGCAGTATTGGAAATTGCAAGATGAAACTTGGTTGTGATGCTCAGATCTGCCATCCCCAGCTGGTGCATGCTGATAAATCCCAGCTTCCACAAGAAAAACCACCTTGGGCTTCATTATTTAAGAACAATCGCAAGGAACAGAACGGCATTCAGCTACATAAAGTTGATATTAACTCTGGAGGGCTGACCTTCCATGAGGCTGATTTTGAGGAAGAAACTGAATGGCAGAGATGTTTGATTGGTTGTTTTGGAGGCACTTTTCCAGGTTTGGGAACTCTCCGTCATGTAACCAAACTTTGGAAAGGTAAGCACAAAACCCAGCTACATGATTCTGGTTGGCTTGTGTTTCAGTTTGAAAATTTGGAAGAAATGCTTGAAGTACTTTCTGATGGGCCTTATTTTGTTAGTGGAAAGCCTTTGATTCTCAAGAGAATGCCCAAATTCTTTAGTTTTGGTCATGAAGATATGAGCACCGTACCTATTTGGGTTAGATTTCCGAATCTGCCTCTCATTCTCTGGAGGGAGAAATTTTTGAGCAGGATTGGCTCCTTCATTGGTAACCCCCTTACCACGGACCAAGTTACTGCACAAAGAGGAAATTTCAACTATGCCAGAATTTTAATAGAAATTGATATTGCTAGGGAGCTCCCCTCCACCATAGACATTTCATTGCCAAACAGGATGCATGTTCAAGAGGTTATTTACGAGAAACTTCCATTACACTGTACAACGTGTGGAAGAATTGGACACACAAACAAAGGGCACGAGCTTTTCATGAAGGATGAACTGAATAGACGAAAACCCAAAAATAAGAAAACATCTGAGATGGATAAAATTCCTGCCAAGAAGAGTAGTTTAGGCATAACTACAGTTCATTTCCCAGAAACGGAAATTCCTGCGGTTGTTGCACCCAGCCTGCACTCCATTCAGCCCCAAACTGAGATGTATTTGCAAGTTCATGGTCAAGACAAAATAGAAGCTTTTCTTACAAAGGCCTATGAGGGATTGGGATCTAATACTATTGCATCTTCGTCTGTCCCCTGCCATTCTGAGAATTTGGAGCAGCAAGTGGCTCTGCTGGATGGCAGTAACGTAGGCCAGACTTTTAGTGAGTTACCATTCATTGAAGTTAAATCCAAAAGGAAGAAGAAAAACTCTGCGAAGACATCGACGGAATTGCATCCCGATTGGAAGAACTCGGCTCCACCCCTCTCCTTTCCAACCACCCAATGAATGTTGCCTTCTGGAATATTAGAGGACTAGGTATGTCCTCTAAGCAAAGCCAAGTTTTTGAATTTGTTAGGAAGAATGAAATTGATGTAATTGGTTTCCTTGAAACCAAGTTGGCTGACCGATCCTTCAAGCACCTGCTGGATTGTGTGTTCACTGGATGGATGTACACTTGCAACTTCATCCATCATCAAGGTAAACGCATTCTGGTTCTCTGGAATCCGTTAATTTCTCAAGTTGACTGTATTGCCTCGACTGACCAATTGGTTCATTGTTTGGTCACGTCTACTGCCACCAAGAAACAATCTTATATCTCATTTGTTTATGGCCATAACACCATTGTAGAGAGAAGAGGACTGTGGATGTCCCTATCCCAAGTACCTAGGAACCCCACCTTTCCCTGGATGGTACTTGGCGACTTCAATACTGTTTTCAGTGAGGATGAGAAAATGAATGGTAATGAGGTTACCTCCTATGAGCTAAAAGACCCCTTGGATTTCTGTCTTTGTTGCAGTCTTATCGAGCTTCCTTATACGGGTTGTAAGTTTACATGGACTAATGGGCGGGTAATGTCTAGACTTGATCGAGTCTTAGTTAACGATATTTGGCTGGACACTTTTGATACTACCTCGGCCCATTTCCCTCCCTCTGACACTATCTCCGATCACTCTCCTGGAATCGTTTTTACTGATAAACTGGAATCTAGATCTAACGTCCCTTTTAAATTCTTCAATATGTGGTGCAAACATCCAGATTTCCTAACCGTTGTGCAACAAGCCTGGAATGATGATTCTATTGGAACCAAAATGTACATGTTGTGTAAGAAGCTCAAAAAGCTTAAGGGTCCCCTGAAGCGTCTTAATCAAAGAGATTTCTCACACATTAGTGAGAGGGTTATAAGAGCAAAAGAGACCCTTGATGTTCTTCAACAGAGTCAGCAACTTGCCCCTTTTGATCAACAACTTGAATCCTCGTTAAAGGAGCAGAAAATGGTAACCAAACAATTGTTGAAGTGGGAGCGAAATTTCTATATGCAACAAGCGAAGGGCCTATTTATCAAACTTTGTGACCGAAATACTAAGTTTTTCCATGCTTGGGTGAAGCGGCGTCGGGTGAAGAGTAGAATTATGGCGGTTGAAAAGACAAATGGTGAAATTGCGTCTTCTTCCCTGGAAATTGCTTCCACTTTTGTTGATTATTTCAAAAACTTGCTTGGGACCAAGCAGCAGATCTCCCCCATTTGTCCGGATATTCTAAGCAGAGGCCCCAAACTTTCACCCGCGGATGCATACCACTTGATTCAACCGATTACAGAGGTTGAGATTAAAGAAGCGCTGCATAGTATTGGGAAACACAAGTCACCGGGACCAGATGGTTACACCTCCCAATTTTTCATCAGAGCTTGGGATGTCATTGGTGCAGATGTTTCGGATGCCATTCTTGAATTCTTTGAGAATGGTAAGATTCTCAAACAAATAAACCATGCTATTATCGCTTTAATCCCCAAGACTGAAAATGCATCGAGAGTAAGTGATTATAGACCCATCTCGCTTTGTAATGTCATTTACAAAGTCATTTCGAAAATAATAGCCACAAGGTTATCCTCGGTCTTGGATAAAATTGTGGATTGTGCTCAGTCGGGTTTTGTTAAAGGAAGATCTATGGCAGAAAATATTCTTTTGGTCCAAGAACTTCTAAGGCAGTATGGAAGGAATCGAACAACTCCCAAATGCTTAATAAAGATTGACATCAAAAAAGCATTTGACTCAATCTCATGGGAATTTTTAGAATGCGTCCTCAATGAGCTTGGGTTTCATCCTAAGTTTGTTACTTGGACAATGCAATGCGTGACAAGCACTTCGTTCTCTCTGTCTATTAACGGTTCAATGGAGGGCTTTTTCAAAGGCCAAAGAGGTTTGCGACAGGGTGATCCGATTTCGCCGTTCTTGTTCGTTATAGGAATGGAGTACTTTTCCAGAATGCTAACTACATTACACGATGCCCCAGGTTACAAATTTCATTCTAAGTGTGGTGTTCACAAAATTACTCATTTGGCATTTGCCGACGATTTAATTTTGTTCTCACATGGAGATCAAAGCTCAGTTAGGATGCTTATGGACAAGCTTATTGAATTTGGCCAAGTTTCTGGGTTATGCAGTAATCTTGCTAAGTCGGAAATTTTTTGTGCTGGAATTTCTGATGTGGAAAAAGAAGAACTTGGTCGGCTCACAGGTCTCAATTTCGGACGCTTTCCCTTCCGCTATCTGGGAGTTCCTATGGCTGGACATGCACTACAACTTGCTCATTTTGGTTCTTTCATCAAGAAAATTTCCTCGTATGTTGCATTATGGAATGTCAAATCTCTCTCTTATGCAGGCAGAATTGAACTTATAAAAGGGGTCCTTCATGGTGTCCATGCGTTTTGGCTTTCGATTCTCCCTATCCCGGTCAATGTTCAGGATCAAATTCAGAAAATTGCTAGGCGTTTCCTCTGGGGAGTGAAGGATGAAACAAGTAGAAAAGCTTGGGTTTCTTGGAAAGCGATTTGTATGCCAAAATCTGAGGGGGGGCTTGGACTTTTTGATCTTTCTACCTGGAACTCGGCCTTGTTGGCTAAACATCTTTGGAATATTCAGAGGAAGAAAGACTCACTTTGGGTTAAATGGGTACACCACTTTTATAATCTCCATGATGGGGTTTGGGGATTCCAAGTGAAATCAAATCACTCGGTTTTCCTCAAGAAGCTTATGCACATTAGGGATATGCTAATGAATAGATTTGGTTCGTCTGACTCATGTAACTCGACATTGACACAGTGGGTGCGTTGCAGTGTTCTTCAGCCCTCTAAAGTGTACGAATGTCTCCGGTTCAAGGATCGTCGCGTGTTCTGGGCTCCTTTGGTGTGGGCTCCCAGCAACACGCCGAAGCATTCCTTTACCTTTTGGCTTGCTGCTCGATATCGACTGCCTACCAAGGATAAGTTGCATTTCATTTTGAATGACACACTTTGTCCGTTTTGTGCTGCCCATGTTGAAACTCAAGACCATATTCTGTTTCTTTGTGATTTTGCAATGGATGTTTGGAACCTTATTCTCGGTTGGCTGCACATTAACTCCAGATTCTACTCCTTGACAGCACTTTTGAAATGGGTAAAAGGACATGCAAGTAAGAAAAGTACTAGATCCAGATTCATTAAAGCATCATTTGCGGCATGTATTTATTTTATTTGGCAGTCTAGGAATTTAAAAATTTTTGAGGACCAAACTGCTATCGCTCGGGATGTGGCGCATAGAGTTGCAACGCATGTGTATAGAGCATTGCAAGTAAATAGTGAATAGTCGCTAGTGATTGTATGCCTGACATCCTGGGTATTCCCAGTTGTTTTTGTAAATGATTTGGTCTTATTTTGACCACTGGTTAAATGAAAATTTTACATTTTAACCAAAAAAAAAAACTTCTCATTAATCGTTCGAACTCCTCTCTCTTGAACGGTTACTACACATTAACTTTTCTTCTTCTTCTTCTCCTGTTTATCCGCATTCTCTCCCTAAAATCGATTCATAATCCCTAAAATTTATTCAACCTTCATCTGAGAAATTCTCCTTCTTCAATGCCATGGCTTCACAAGCAAGTGGAAAGGGTACCAAACACACCAGACCTCAGCATTCGCAGATGAATAAGTCCTCCGCAGTCTTCGAAGAAAGGGATAAACTTATAGCCATTCGCAATAATCTTGAGATGAAGAACTTTCCATGGCTAATAACGAAAACAAAGGATATAAACAAGAAGCCTACGAGACTTGGAGTTGGAGTTCATCTCTGCAGGTATTCTCAACTACAATTCTAGGAATGGGAGTATCAACACAAAGCCACTGTCCCCATAAAATTGGTGAAGCTCTCCAATTTCAAAGATCATTCCGAGGTAGGAATCGTTTATACATTGCTGGAAAATCAAGGACTGGACAAACTATGGTACACTAATAGGATGGATTCCTATTCTACCACGTATGTTGTATGCCAATCTTTGGGCGGATTACATGACTGAAAATAAACCATTCTCTCTAAATTCTGTAATTGATGGAGTCCCTGTAAAATTCTCTCTTCAAACACTTTGTGAAGCACTACATGTTAGAAATAAGGGAGTAGAAAAATTTGAAGTGTTTGGTTGGAATAGAGAAATCTATGGTCTAACCGAAGACGAAGTTAAAAGTGAACTGGGATTTCTTCTTTCTTAGAAGCTTCAGATGATGCCTCTAGTTAATAAGGTGTTGCTGGAAATTGTAATAGCCTGCATAAACGGGAAGGCAACTATAAATCTAAGCAATTTGGATTTCTATGTTACTTACTGTATTTCAAAAGATAAACAGGTGAACTTTGGATGAATATTTTTGGCTGCTGTTTTGGCATCCTTAACCAAGAAAACCAAAGCTCACCCCTATGCCAATTGCATTTATGTGTTGCTTAAGCACTCTAGTTTTGATCTGATTCAATACACCTTTTAAATTGGGGTTAAAAGGAGTGTATGATGTGTTCAATATTTCTCAAATCAAGGGGGCCCAAAAACATAGAGGACAGGCTGGGAGTTCAAGGCAAGAAATTGATCCTGAACTGCATAGAACAATGCAGATCCTACTTTTTATTCTGCCATATCTAAATTGACGGACCAAATCTTGGCGTTGGAACGTGAAGTGGAGGAATTAAAACGGAAAAATGCTCAGCTGGTGCAGCAGCAGTCTTTTAATGATGCCCGATTCGAATATCTGAAGTCCAAGCTTCTCAAAGCCAAAGTTGTTAAAACCTTCAAAGATGAACCAAAATCTGTTTAGTTCTCCTCTGCCCGCTTCGTCCCCGTCTCTTTTCCTCTCTTTTGACGATTTAGGGGCAGAATAATGTATGTGGATGTGTGACGTGTAGTTTGGTTTGGTGTGGTGTGGGTCAGGTTGGTGAAATTGGTCTGAACATTCTGTTTTTGTTTAGTTCTGTTTTTTTAGGATGTGTGGCGTGGTACTTTGTTTTTGTCTCTGCTACTGATTTCTATATTAAGTGCTCATGTTGGGATGATTAAGCTGTTTATTTTGTGGTGATGATTATTAGAAACTAAAAACTTAGATTTACGAATGTGTTTAGATGGCTTGATGGTGTTTGTGCAACTTTAAATTGTTTCCTGTCATTTTTTTCCTCACTTTCTGGAATATGAGTCTTTAGGTTATGTGAAATAAGATCATTCATAATAAAATGCATCTAGTAAAGGAGAGCATATAATGTATCTAGTAAGGGGGAGCATAAGATGCATCTAGTAAGGGAGAGTTCATTGTAAAATCATCAAAAAGAGGGAGATTGTTGTTGTCCATATTGGTTTTGATGATTTGCGCAATGTAGAAGTCTATGAAATTGCTTCTTAGGCTTAAAATGCTTCATCAAACATTTGATTCCTCAAAAGGTTCTAACAGAAATATTTTGCTCAAACATTAAACGCTGCGTTAAGCGTTTCATGTCTTAAATCTTTAAAATAGAAATATTCTGATTGAAACACGGAACGCTCCATAAAGCGCTTAATCCCGCAAAGTTCTTGAATAGAATGTTTAGGGAAAAACATAAAGCGCTTCATGAAGTCTTGACCTTGAGTGCCAAGTCATGTCAAGCAAAGGTCTCTTCAGAAACATTAAACGCTACATCAAGTGCTTTATCCCGTAAAGAACTTGGACTGAATGTTTTAGTGAAAACATGAAGCTCTTCATAAAGAAATGCCTTTGCGTGCGAAGTCACTTCGAGTGCTTTATTAAATTTCTTATGCTCGAACAGAATTTTGTCGTAGGTACAACTTTCTCTCTCTTCCATCTTTTAGTTGACAAAAGTGCTTTTTATTTTTCCCATGCAATCATTACATTTGTAGCTTTATCCAAAAGGTCAATCAAAGGTAGGTGGGTAAGTCTTATCCCTTTTGAGCTTAAGAAGAGAAGTTTCCTCAAAAAACTTTTGACTTCATCAAAGAAAATCTTTTCAAGAAAATGAGGTGTCAACATGTGAGAGGTAGTCTTATTCCACTCTTCTCTCTCCTCTCCAACGGTTGGAAGATTGGTCTATAAGGCTTGAAAGACTCCATTTTGGAAGACAACTTTCTTCCTCTAAACTCTTAAGTCTTCATTGTTATTTTGCTTTCAAAATCATTATATGAATTATTCTATTGTTGAGAGTGTTATTGTAAAGAAGAAGAAATCTTCTTCTAAGTGAGGATTGTGAGGAGCAAAGTGGAGATTGTTGGTCAAGAAGCACGGCGTCTTCTTGTTGGCGAAACTCAAGCTTTCCAAGAGCCAGTTGATGGTGTAGGAGCTACATCATACTCCATAAAAGGTTTCTTTTGTGCAAAGAATATCTTAAGGAGGCTAGGCTTCAAAGGAGTTGAGTGTTCATTGTTCTTGAGCTAAGTTTGTTAAACGTAGCTTGTTCTTGTATTTTTGTTGATTGTTGTTTCCCCCCAAAGAGAAATAACAATCCCCTTGTTCAAAAATCCTTCTTATTCAAAGCAAGAAGGTAGAGGAGTAGAGTCTTTGACTTGAACCTCTATAAATTTGGTGTTCTTTCATTTCACAAGTTATTTCCTTTAAAGAACACATCAAGTATTGGTTTAGACACCTTACATTGCAAAAAGATTTGAAAAAAAAAAACACACTTTGATAAATACACTATTCAACTCCCCTAATAGTGTGTTTCACGGAGGTGTTATTGCTCAGTCTACGATTGCTCTATCTGACAACTAAAGAAAAATCCATATCAATGCTTGAAACTACAAAGGAAGCAGCTTGGTCAGATAAATGGGTATTCTGCAAGGTGGAGTTTTGCTTCATTATAATAGCCAGATCTCTTATTCATATATTTCTTCTATTGGGTTGACTAACAAATTTGATAAAAAAAAATAAAACATAATTTAGTGAAAGTGATGCCACATCTCTTATTCATATATTTTTTCTATTGGGTTGACTAAACAAAATTGAAACAGCCCCCCCCCCCCCCCCCCCCTGCACAATATTATTCTAGGGAGACATTGTAATCAAAAACCGAAAGTTAGATATCTTGAACTACAGCTAAACCAAAAATCGAAGCTTCCCGCACTTGCTTTCCTTTGTCAATGGAGCAAGCAAAACCTCTGAAAGAAATCATTTTCCGATCAAAACTTCCCGACATCGACATCGCAAATGATCGATTCCCACTACGCTCTTACTGCTTTCAACACCTTTCCAAGTTCAGCACACGCCCCTCCCTCATCAACGCCTCTACCGGAAAAATCTACAGCCATGGTGAGGTTGAGCTCCTTTCCCGGAAAGTCGCTTCCGGCCTCCACAAACATGGCATACAACAACATGATGTGGTAATGCTTTTACTTCCCAACACCCCCGAGTTTGTAGTTTCATTCCTCGCAGCCTCCCGCCTTGGGGTAATTGTCACAACCGCCAACCCTTTATCCCTACCCAATGATCTTGAAAAGCAAGCTAAGTCGTCGGCTTGCAAGCTCATTATTACTCAATCGAGTTGTGTGGAGAAAGCGAAAGACTTTGCAGATAAATACAATATAAAAATTGTCTGTATAGACACTGCTCCAGAAGGCTGTGTACATTTCTTGGAGTTGTGTGAATCAGATGAATCAAAACTACCAAATGTGAAAATCAGTGCTGATGATCCTGTGGCTTTGATCTATTCGTCAGGTACTGAAGGAAATAGATTCAGGAATGAAAGTTTATTTCATTGATTTTCTTGTTATACAATATGATGGAGTCAACGACACACTATTTATTGACTTTGGAATATGATACAATAAAGCAAAATGACTCACTAAATTGGCTGCGCTTCTTATATTATGAAGTAGTAGTTGATCGATATAACTTGACGCATCATTATAGATCATCGAGAAACAACCTCTGTGTGTTTCTAAAGCATGAGCATGGTTGTGTACATCTGACTCCCCATATCCCACCATAGACGGGAGCCTCTAAGGCAACGGGGTAATAATGTTGTTGTTGTTGTTGTATAATAGCCTCAATTTATAACTATGATTCTAACCTATCTATGGTAATCGAATACACTTCTGTTTTAATTTACAAGATTTGATTAGATATGATTACAACTACTAATGACATGATCACAATCAGATCCTAACAATTTCTGGAATATCCATCAGGTACAACTGGCCTACCAAAAGGGGTGTTGTTAACACACAAAGCCCTTATCACTAATGTTGCTCAGCAGGTGGATGGACAAAACCCTAATGTTTATCTAACTTGCAAAGATGTGACTATATGCGTGGTACCATTGTTTCATATTCTTGGATTAAATACCATCACGCTTTGCAGTCTACGAGTTGGTTCTGCGATTGTATTGATGCAAAAGTTTGAGATCAATGCTTTCTTGGAGATGATTCAAAGGTATAAGGTGACATTTGCTCCATTAGTGCCGCCCATTTTATTGGTGATTGCTAAAAGTCCAGTGGCAGAAAAATATGATCTTTCGTCGGTGAAAATGGTGATGTCCGGGGCGGCACCACTAGGTAAGGAGCTTGAGGATGCCATCAGAGCTAAGCTTCCAAATGCTACTATTGGACAGGTAACTTGTAGACAACCTACGTCCAAACTAGTGATATAATATATATACCAATTTTGCCCTTCTTATTGTTATTATATATAACTTTATTAGTCGTAACTTCTGTCTTTCTATTTCCAATTTAGTAAATCACAAATTCTTCCTTGACTTTAAAAAATAGAACAAAACAAAATGACTCACTGAATTGGATGTGTTTCTTATATTGTGAAGTAGTAGTTGATTGATACAGCTTGACGTAATTTTCATTATGAGTTATCGGAAAACAACCTCGGTGTGTTTTTAACACATGGGTTTGGTTGCGTACATCTGACCTCCCGTATCCCACTATAAAAGAGAATGTTTAAAGCAGAAGGGTAATGTTGTTGTAGTAGTATTCGTTATAACTTCTGCATTTAATCTTGTTTGCTTTTTCATTTTGATGACCTTTAGAATTGTAATAAGAGGATTTGAGAAGTAACAACTATATTTCCATGGTAAAAAGAGACTGCTAAATTTTATTATTATCAAAGATTAAATACACGTCTTAATAGTTACTCCTTAATCAAGAAGATATACATAAGTAGGTGAAGATGTACTTACTTAAAATAAGAGCTTCACCTCTATGTTTTATTGGATAAACAGTGACACCAGGATGGTGGTGCTGTCGGTTGCCAAAAAATATGGTACAATATACATCACTGTTCCCCCTCTTCTGTTAGCTAAAGTCAACGGGGAATTATAAATTAAACATGCTTTTTGTTAAATTTCAATCAATTCATCTGAATTCAACTGAATTCAGTCACAAAAATGAAGAAACGGAACGAAGAGCAAAAGGAAAGACAAAGGAAAATTTAAGAGAGATTAAAATGCAGAGGAAATCAAAACCAATTTTATTCATACATTTGTTCAGGTGCAAAATTGCTACCTATAAGGAAGAAGAGGAGTAAAATTACAAGAAAATCTCTGATAACTAACTCTCTTCAGTTATTAACATAAGGGCATTATTGTCTTTTTATGCATTTAAACCGAAACCCGCCTACTTTCTTTCCCGCGGTGCACTTCTTGCTACAGGCAGTTACAAACTGCTGCAGCCTTCTCCCGCAATCCAGCCTTAATGACGTGGCCTCCTCCAATCATCTTCTTGCTTTTTGATTCCTTGTGGTTTCTACATCCAGCCTCTCTCAATTGTTGTCTCTCCACTCCGTTAATCACTTAGTCGGCATATGTTTGATGGAATGCATTATGTGCTCGACCAAAGTCCCTCCAGTACGTTTGCTGCATTTCTCCTTTATCTTTGACACCCCCTCCCCTCAAGCCTAGCTTGCCGTAGATGGTGCATATCCCAAATGTACTCAGAAGGTCATTCATTCTTCTTGAATCCAAGACTTTTGTGAATATATCTACCGACTTGAGATCTGTCCTGATTGGCATAAGCTTGACTATGTCACCTTGCACTTTTTCTCTAACTATGTGACAATCAATCTCAATGTGCTTGATTCTCTCATGAAAAACTGGATTTTCAGCTATATGCATCGCGCTTTTGCTGTCACAAAACACTCTCACTGGTTCCTGTTTCTCAACCTGCAGATCTTTAGACAAATATAATAACCATTGTACCTCACACACCAAGGTTGCTAAGGCTCTGTACTTAGCTTCTGCTGAGGATTTTGACACAGTTGATTGTTTCTTGGCCTTCCATGAAATCAAAGCTTCCCCAAAGAAGATACAGAAACCTGTCACACTTCTCCTCGTTCATTGCATCCTGCCCAATCAGAATCAACAAATGCCCTTAGTTGCAGCTGAGTGTTGGAAGGATAAAACAGTCCCTGGCCTACTGTCTCATTAATGTATCTGAGTAGCATATGAGCAGCTCTAAGATGTTGCTCTGTTGGACATTCAAGAAACTGGCTAAGCTGTTGTACTAAGAAGGCTATGTCTGGTCTTGTGATTGTGAGATATATTAGCTTCCCTATTAAACTTCTGTAAGTAGAGTTCTCAGCCAATGCAGCTGAATCACCATGAACCAGTTTTAAATTTTCCTCCATAGGGGTCTTAGCAGGTTTAGCCCCTAATAATCCAGTGTGCTCCAGAAGCTCCAAGGCATATTTCTTCTGATTTGACATAAGACCCCATGTGACCTAGCTACTTCTATTTCCAAGAAGTATCTGAGGTCGCCAAGGTCTTTAATCATGAATGTAGTATGCAACTGAGACTTGAGAAGCTAAATGGGCAGCATGGATGAAGAAATCAGGATAATGTCATCCACATACACCAATGCAATCAGTAAATATTTCATTCTTGGACTAAGTAAAACCAAAGGATAGTAAGTAAGTGGTCAGTTTAGCAGTCCATTCCCTACTAGCCTGCTTAAGCCCATAGAGAGACTTCTGAAGCTTGCATACTAGATCACCCTGAGGTAAAGTCATTCTAGGTGGTGGAGTCATGTAAATTTCTTTATACAAATCACCATGGAGGAAGGCATTATTGACGTCCAATTGCTGCATATGCCAGCCTTTGCTCGCAGCCATGGCTAAAACAAATCTGACAGTGGTCATCTTTGCAACAGGAGGAAATGTCTCTTGATAATCAATGTCATATTGTTGAGTGTATCCCTTTGCCACCAATCTAGCTTTGTAACATTCCACAGTCCCATCAGCTTGATATTTCACTTTAAAAACCCACTTACAGCCTATATGCTTTTTTCCTGGTGGTAGGGGCACTAGTCTCCATGTATGATTTGCTTCAGGGGCTGTGAATTCTGTTTGCATAGCTGCCTGCCAAGCTGCAGAACTAGATGCTTCTAAATAATTAGTAGGTTCCATGTGAAAACCAATAGCTAAGACATATGCTTTGTATTTAGGTGTAAGTGAATTCATGGAAAAGGCTTTATCAAGATTATGTGGTGTGGAGGAATTGATGTGAGGGGTAAGAGAAGATGATTGTGACTGATTGCAATAAGACTGCTGTAAGTATGATGAAGGTTGCCTGTTCTGGATGGGCCTGTTATTTGGAAGTTCAGGAAGACAAATATATATGGATGTGATGGGAACATAAGTAATTGGAGAGGAGGCAGGAGCAGGAGATTGACTAGGGATGATAGGTGATAGTGAGGAGGCTGGAACTGGAGAGGCTGATACTGAAGATATGTGAGAATGACTCATGTCTGGTGGATCATTAGATGGATCTAAGACAATTACCTATATTCGAAAGAGGAATGTTGAAATTTGGTGTATGAGAGGAATCCATAAAGGAACTTTCAGGTTTGCTTAACTGATGACTGGTGGTGGCTATAGATGAATAAATAAATGTTTCTTCATGGAAATCAACATCCCTGGAAATGAAAATATCCTTTGTATCCAAATCCTGAAGAATGTATCCTTTTGTTGCATGTGATAGGCCAATGAAGATACATTTTCTGGACTTAAGAGCGAATTTGCCAAGGTTAGAATGTGCATTGACTGCAAAGGCTAAGCATCCAAAGGTTTTGAGATGTTGATAGGATGGACTCTTATCATATAACATTTGGTATGGTGTTTTATTACAAAGGATAGGAGATGGAATCAGGTTTATCAAGTACACATCGTGTTGGACACAGAATCCCCAGAGTTGAATTAGGGACATGGCTTTGAAACTTAAGTGCTCTAGCCACATTTAAAATGTACTGATGCTTCTTTTCAACTACACCATTCTGCCGTGGTGTATAAGTGCAACTAGTTTAGTGGATTATTCCTTTCTCAGGATAAAATGAATTCATCTGGAACTTCAAACCATTATCAGAACGAATGGTTTTAATTTTGTGATCAAAATGAACAATCACAAAAGTATAGAAACTGGGCAGGATGCTTCTAACCTCAGATTTATTTTTCAACAAATATAACAAGTAAATCTACTATAGTCATCCACAATAGTATGAAAATAACGTTGTTGATACAAAAAAGGTTTTTTCTTTTGTTTAGTGAGGGGGCATATACAAAAAGAATCAAAATCATTAGAAGCTACAACTAGGGGGTCCATCTTGCAGATTTATTTCATTCTTGGTAAAGACAAATGTCCAAGTCTTAAGTGCCAAAGTGAAGCTTGAGACTGTATAGTTTCTTGAAATGAGTAATGAGAATTGTGACCATGTTTTGGTTCATGATGCTTTAGTAAGCCATGGAGTTTGTATAGGCTCTGACTCACCTCACCTAAACCAATCATCTTCATATTGATCTGTTCATATAGAACACAGTAATTAGAATGGAAAAGGTCTTGAACATGATTATGTTTGGTGAGCTTGCTAAGAGATAGCAAATTCAAGCAGAATGATGGAATATAGAGGACATTACTAAGTATCAAATTTTAATTCACAGTGAAAGCCCCCGTGTGTGTGACTTCAACAAAAAGGCCATTAGGTAATTTGATTTTCAAAGATTCAATGGGATTACAAGAATCAAAGAGGCTCAAGGAACAACAGATATGATCAGCAGCACATGAATCCAAGATCTATAAGTCTAACTTTCTGGATGACATTTTACCTGACTTCTTACCAGTAACATCTAGTTGCTGTGCTGACATGATAGAATGGTGGCTCTCATTCTTATCATCTGAGCCTGATCTCTCCTTCCTATTCTTTGTCTGATAATCCCTGAACATATTCATCAACTGTATACATTGTTCTTGAGTGAACATATTAGGCATCTGAGGATGCTCATTTGGTTGCTGTGAGAATGGCTCATCTAAATTGCGTCATCTTGTGGAATGCTGCAATTGTACTGTAAGTTTCCATCATGACTCACACAATTGACTTGTGATCTAAGTTTGTATCTAGGGGATAGCCATGTTTTTTATAACATTTCTATGTGTCCTGGCAGTCCACAATAGTTACATATAGGTTTCTTGACATTATCCTGTCCAATCTTTGACATATAACCTCCATCTTTCCTATAGTTACTTGGAGACTTAAAGTTGTGTCTGGTTTCTAATAGTCCAGAAAGATTAGAGACTTGTCCAATAAGGACACCAGTCCCATTTCCCATATTTGACACCACAAATGGATTATTAAGAAACACAGTGTAATTATTTGAATACAAAACTTTCCTTTCAAATTTAACCACTATAGCAAACGCAGTGTTAACATCAAGCAAAGGATTAATAAGCAAGATTTGAGCCTAGGCAGGTTCAAACTAGACAATCCTTTCAAAAAATTTATAACAAAATCATCCTCTACAAATTTTGAAACCTGGCTAGTGATATTACATGTGCATCTCCTACACATGCACAAAGGAATGGCTTTCAACACTGTTAGCTCTTCCCATACTACTTTCAATTTAGTGTAATATTCAGTTACAACCAAAATTCTTTGTTTAATCATGTAAAATTCCTTTCGTAAATCTGACACTCTAAATGCATCAGCATTTCCATATCTAAGTTTCAAGTCCTTCCATATTTATGTAGCATTATCAATCCACATAATACTTTGAGCAATAGATGGACTTATTGAATTCATAATCCAAGAGGCTACCATGTTGTTCGCTTTGATCCAAATATCATATCTACGATCATCTTCTGGAGGTTTCACGAATGTGCCATCAATGAAACTAGGTTTGTTTTTAGCCTTTAGAGCACGATGATCACTCTACTCCAGCCGTGGTAATTTTGTGAGGTAAGAAGATTTTGAATAAGAACAAGTGATGGACTATCAGAAGGATGTATATAAAGTGGATCTTCGTAAGGATCCATGGATCCAAAAGTAACTGATGACGAAGCCATTCTAATTACAGATTTGAAGAACACAGAATGTGAGAGTTTATTGCTCTGATATCATGTTAAATTTCAATCAATTCATCTGAATTCAGTCATAAAAGTGAAGAAATTGAACGAAGAGAAAAAGGAGAGACAAAGGAAAATTTCAGAGAGATTAAAATGCAGAGGAAATCAAAACCAATTTTTTTCATACATTCGTCCAGGTGCAGAATTGCTACATATAAGGAAAAGGAAGAGTAAAATTACAAAAATATTCCTGATAACTAACTCTCTTCAGTTATTAACATAAAGGCATTATTGTCTTTTTATGCATTTAAACCGACTCCCGCCTACTTTCTTTCCCGCGATGCACTTCTTGCTGCAGGCAGTTACAAACTGCTGCAGCCTTCTCCTGCAATCCAGCCTCAATCACTTGGCCTCCTCTAATCATCTTCTTGCTTTTTGATTCCTTGTGGTTTCTACATCCAGCCTCTCTCAATTGCTTCCTTCTCCACTCCGTTAATCACTCAATCCGCATATGTTTGATGGAATGCATTATGTGCTCGACTAAATTCCCTCCAGTACGTTTGCTGCATTTCTCCTTTATCTTTGACACTTTTATCTGAGATGTTGTGATAAACTGGGAAAAAGGATTAAACTCTCTATATGACCACCTCATCATAAAGTGATAAGTTTTTTAATTTACATCTTCCACGAGGTTTTTTAGGATTGAGATGGTGAGCTCACCGGAGTCTGGGTATGACATTTTGCAGCCAAGTTAAAAAAAATAGAAAGTGGAAACTTTAGTGATGACCTAATAAAGGTTCATTGACTTATGTGATTAAACAATGGGCAGGGATATGGCATGACAGAAGCTGGACCAGTGCTTTCGATGTGCTTGTCCTTTGCAAAAGAACCATTTGTGTCGAAATCAGGTTCTGCTGGAGTTGTTGTAAGAAATGCTGAGATGAAAATTGTGGATCTTGATACTGGGATTTCCCTTGGTCGAAATCAAGCTGGCGAAATTTGCATTAGGGGTGACCAAATTATGAAAGGTACAAAGACATTCCAAAATGTGCTTTTTCTTTGCTTTTCATTTTCTTTTTGGTAATGATATATTTTATTGATTTGATTTATTTTTTCTTACAATCGCTGAAGTATTTGAACATAGATACCCACATAACGAAGTCTAAAAAATATTTAAACACGTCGAATAATCAAAGACTGGCAGAAAAGTGATAGCTTTTTTATTCCAGAGATACGTAAACCCTAAAAGTGAAAAATTTTTCAGTAACATCAATTTTTTGTTTTTCCTTTTTTTGTGGGCAAAGGAAGTAGTATCTCTTGTTGAAAAATTACGTTTAAAGTACTTTAAAATTTGCTCCAAACTTATATAAAAGCATGTAAGATGTTTCTTGGGAGATTAAAAGATGGTGAGAACACTTTGAACTTGTAAGAAATCACTTGAATTGGTCCATGTGCTAGTTAGATCGAACCAAGTGAAAGTTAAAATAAAGTTGAGTGTTCTGTTGGACATCAATCGATCAATGTGACATCGATCGATACATTGATCGATTGATGTAGTATGAATGCAAAGTGGAGCACATTATCCAAGCATAGATGTGGTCAGGGTGCAGAGTTGGAACACACTATCCAACATAGATCGATAACATGGATCGATCGATGTGACATCGATCGATGTTGGCAGGATGCAAAGTTGAAGCTCTCTGTCCAACATCAATCGATGACTTCGATTCGATCACATCGATCGATCGATATGCCAAAGGACAAGACTTTTCAGCTCAAGTTGCACCTTTTGATCCAAGAATCATCTCTCTTCACACATGAACATTATGCAACTGACATGGAGGTTAATTATTCCACTGAAATGGTTTTCCAAAGTGATGTTTACACAACCTAAGATCTGAGTAGACCTTGCTATTTTAAAAGAAAAGATAATACTCTTGCAAAAATTAGTAAATTTCAGCATTATTCTCCTCCAATTCTCTCTTCTTCTTCCTCCACTATCAAACACTTCTATTTACAAGTTCATTTTCCACTTGTAGGATGAACGAAAGGAAGAAGCCGTTATATCCTGGAAGGTTTATGTCGTGTAGTTCACCTCACTCATGACAGAGGCATTTTAGCTTTAAGGACATCAAATCACGTGTGTCTCGTCTTTCCTACTATCTTATTATTTTTGTTTGGTAATTTCTCCAACAAGAAGGCATCAAAATAGATGAAACTTTCCAGGCTGCCTCCTTGTTTGAGAAATAACCTTCTTCTTGGAGCAAATATAAAAAGAGAGGTAAACATGGTGATGTCAAACTCACTATGGATGGTGTCATCAAACACATCCGCATTGAGTAAAACAACTAGCTAGAGGATGTAGAGGGTACTAACAATAAATCTCAGGCCAATATTCTAGAGCACAATGCAATAGCAAAGAAACAAAAAGTCCAGAATGTCAAAGCTCACAACAACAAAGGCAAAAATTTTGTGCAGGGACACAAAAAAACCCAAAGAAGTTTGCTGGGTTAGCAGAAAGGCTAGACTTAAAGCCTTTTTCTGCAACAAAAGAAAAGGACAAGCAAGTGGCCATACAAACCTAGTGGAGAACGATGTAAAAGACAGAGTCAAGGACGAAGAGATCATAACTGCAGTCGTCGTGGATGAGGTAAACCTTGTTGGAGGTGCTACAGAATAGGTGGTTGACACCGGCGCCACAAGACACATTGCTACCACTAGAGATCTATTTCTTGATTTGCAAGAGATGGATAGTGGAGACCAGGTTTTTCTTGAAGATGCACGAGGAACCCATATTTTCGGAAAGGGAAAAATGCTCCTTAAGTTAAATTCTGGAAAAAGGCTGGATTAAGTAATATGATCTATGTTTCTACTATACGTAGGAATCTGATTTCGGGAGCACTTCTAAACAAGGCCAATCTTAAACTTGTTTTTGATTCTGATAAGTTAGTGCTTACTAGAAATAAGGAATTCATTGGGAATGTGTTCTGTAGTGCCAGGTTGTTTGTACTTGATGCAACATGTATCACTAATAAGAATATTTCTTCTTCTGCGTACTCGATTGATTCTTATGATCTTTGGCATGCTAGACTAGGTCATGTTTATCTTGATGCTTTAGAAAGATTAAAAAGCATGAATGTTATCCTTATAGAAAATGAAGATAAATTTGAAAGATATGAAAAGCTAAGCATTATAAGAAACCATTTAAAAGTGCTGAAAGAGTCTTACATAAATTAGACCTTATTCATAGTGATTTAGGTGATTTCAAAAATCATGTAAGTAAAGAAGGTAAAAGATATTATATAACCTTCATTGATGACACTCGAGGTTCACTAGAGTATACTTACTAAGTCATAAAGATGAGGCTGAAGAAATGTTCAAGAAATTTAACAATGAAGTGGAAAAACAATTAGAAAGGGCAATCAAAAGATTAAGATCCGACAGAGGAGGTGAATTTATGACTACTTCATTGCAGAAACTTTGTGAAGAACATGGTATAATTTATGATGTAACACCAACTTATACTCCACAATCTGATGGTGTAGCTGAAAGAAAGAATAAAACACTTAAAAACATGATGAATGCTATGCTAATTAGTTCCGGTTTACCGGATAATTTATGAGGTGAAGCTATTCTTTGTGCCTGTCATATATTGAATAGAATACAACATAAAAAGACTAATAAAACCATTTATGAATTATGAAAAGGTTATTCTCCAAATTAAGGATATTTCAAAGTGTGGGGGTGCTTAGCAAAAGTGGATATTCCAGAATTCCAAAGGAACAAGATAGGACCAACAACCAAAGATTGTGTATTTATAGGATATGCCGAAAATAGCGCAACATATAGGTTTATGGTTGTTGAGAATTCTGTAATTATTGAGTCTAAAGATGTTGAATTCTTTGAGATTGTTTTTCCTATGAAACAACAAAAATATTCGGGTCATTCCTTTTTTGAAAAAAGTTGAATCTAGTAAAACTGTAGTTAATAAAGATTCAGATTCACTAAGAAGAAGTAAAAGGAAAAGGATTGAGAATAACTTTGGTAATGACTTTATTAAAGTGTTTATTCTAGAAGAAGATCCAAAAACATATCAAGATGCTATGAAATCCGCAGATGCAAAATTTTGGAAAGAGGTCATAAACAGTGAATTGGATTCAATGATAAGTAATCACAGTTAGAAAGTGGTAGAAGTACCTAGAGGTTGCAAGCCTATAGGTTGTAAATGAGTGTTTAGAAAGAAATTGAAGGCAGATGGCACTATAGATAAATTTAAAGCTACATTAGTAGCTAAAGGATTTACTCAGTAAAAATGAGTAGATTTCTTTGACACCTATGCACCCGTTGCTAGAATAACAAGGGTTACGTTGCTAGTTGCTTTAGCTTCTATTTATAAGCTTGTGATACATCAAACGGATGTTAAAACAACATTTTTAAACGGAGAATTAGATGAAAAAATTTATGTGAGACAACCTGAGGGAATGATTATCAAAGGACAAGAACATAAAGTTTGTAGATTAAAAAAATCTTTGTATGATTTAAAACAGACCCCTAAGCAATGTTAGGTGCAGCAATTGTTCCGTGGCGTAGGCCGTGTGGGTCAAGTCACAGTCGAATGTCGTGGGCGCTTGTGTGCTGAATAAGGCTAGGGTATGCGCATCTCATGTCACCAATTGGTTTTGGGAGAGATGATAGCGCCTGAGGTCCTACAAGTGGTATCAAAGCGAGGTCACGGGTTCGATTCCCAGCAGGAGCAATTGCTGAGGGGGAGATTATTAGGTGCAGTAATTGTCCCATGGCGTAGGCCGTGTAGGCCAAGTCACAGTCGAATGCCGTGGGTGCTTGTGTGCTGAATAAGGCTAGGGTATGCGCATCTCCTGTCACCAATTGGTTTTGGGAGAGATGGTAGCGTCTGAGGTCCTACAAGCAATGACATGAGAAATTTGATACTGCCATGTTAGCAAATGATTATGTAGTAAACGAAAGTGACATATGTGTCTACAACAAATCTGAAAATGTTGACGGTGTGATTATTTGTTTGTATCTGGATCACATGTTGATTTTTGGTACAAATTTGAATGTGGTTCAAAAGACTAAATCATTTTTGTCATCAGTTTTTTGGTATGAAAGATATGGGTAAAGCTGATTTTATTCTTGGTCTTAATATAGTTGAGAAATATGGTGGTTATATGCTATACCAAAGTTATGATGTTGAAAAAGTGTTAAGGAAGTTTTATCACTTTGATGTCAAAGTTGTTAGTACATCCTTCGATTCTAACAGAAGACTAGAGTATAATAAAGGTAGTAGTGTTTCACAATGTGAGTGTGCAAGAATCATTGGTAGTGTAATATATCTAATGAATTGGACTAGGCCTGATATTGCATATGATGTAAATAGACTTGCAAGATATACGCACAATCCAAGTAATGAACATTAGTTTACACTAAGATTTGAAATATTTTAGAGGAACCATGGATCTTGGTTTGTTCTTTAGTAGAAAGCCTTGTGTGTTAGAAGGATTTTGTGATGCTAATTAGGTAACAAATAATCATGAAGTTAACTCAACTAATGGTTATGTTTTTACTTTGGGTGGTAGTGCTATTTCTTGAAAATCATGTAAGCAAACATATAAGGCAAAGTCAACAATGGAATCTAAATTTGTTGCCTTAGTACTTGCATGTATAGAAGCTGAATGGTTAAGGAATTTACTTGTAGACATTCCTTTGTGCTCTAAACCTATGCCTTCTGTATCTATAAATTGTGATTCGCAGGTTGCGATTGTTCGAGCAAAGAACAGGGTTTACAATAGAAAGAGCTAGGATATACGATTGAGACATAATATTGTGCGAGAGTTGATAAATTCACGGGTGGTTAACTTGGAGTTTGTAAGATCCAAGTTTAACTTGATTGATCCTTTGAAAAAAGGACTATGCAAAATGTTGGTCCGTGGAACATCGAGGAGGGTGAGACTTTTTCCATTCGAAGTAAATTCTGTGTGATGGAAACCCAACCCACTATTAGCAGAGATCCTGTAAACAGGGTTCAATATGGTACTAACAAGTCACAGAAGAATCCTACTCAGCACTATCAATATGTCCCACCCTATGGTGTGGTTGAAGATAGTGCTCAGTACAAGTAAATGAGGGTGAGATTTGTAGAATCTTTTAATGGAATTCATAGCCATATTATATGGTGGTGTGAGCAGTGCACACTTGATAAATTTCACCTATATAAGTGTGGAGGTGTTGCCGCTTCCTATGAGAGTTTGGAACAACTCAATAGAGCGCTTATGATAACCTGGAACTGGGTGCATGACTGATATCACTCCACGAACTTGCCTGAAGCTAGCCAATGACATGTCGGTTGTAAGTTTATATAAAAAATAGAGAAATAAGATTCAAGACGTCAATGTCATCTTATTTTTGTTTATAAACTTCTTCATGTGCTAAATGGCAATTCAATAGGCGAGCCATTGTCCATTATGTGTCATTGTCTTCGTTGATAGTGGAGATGCTGGTTTATTAACGCTCAGAAATGTTTGTATATAAGTTTAGATCATGTGGGAATTGTTGGAAAAGTACGTTTAAATTACTTTAAAATTTGCTTCAAACTTATATAAAAGCATGTAAGATGTTTCTTAGTAGATTAAAAGATGATTATAACACTTTGAATTTGTAAGAAATCACTTAGATCGATCCATGTGCTGGTTAGATCGAACCAATTACAAGTTGAAATGAAGTTGAGTGTTCTGTTGGACATCGATCGATTGATGTAACATCGATCCAAAGTTGGAGCATGTTGTACAACACAGATCGATCACATGAATCGATCGATGAGACATAGATCGATACATCGATCGATCGATGTGGTCATGGTGCAGAGTTGGAACACACTGTCTAACACAGATCGATAACATGGATCGATCAATGTGACACCGATCAATACAACGATCAATCGATGTTAGCTGGATGCAAAGTTGGAGCTCTTTGTCTAACATCGATCGATTAATTGATATGCCAAAAGATAAGACTTTTCAGATTAAGTTGCAACGTTTGATTCAAGAATCATCTCCCTTCATACATGAACATTATGCAACTAACATGGAGGTTAATTATTCTGTTGAAATGGTTTTTCAAAGTGATATTTACACAACCTAAGACCTATGAATAGTAGCCCTTCCTATTTTAAAAGAAAAGATAATACTCTTTCAAAAATTAGTAAATTTCAGCATTATTCTTCTCCAATTCTCTCTTCTTCTTCCTCCACTATCAAACACTTCTATTTGGAAGTTCATCTTCCTATCCTGAGAGGCTTGTGCCGCGTAGTTCACCTCGTTCGTGATGGAGGCATTTTAGCTTCAAGGACAGCAACTCACGTTGTGTCTTGGTTTTTCTACTGTCTTATTATTTCCGTTTGGTATCTGTCATTCTTCCATCGATTTTTCTAACACCTCCGACTCTTATATAGTTTCACTTCTGGCGAAAAATACCTTACTACATGAAGGAAGAGATATAATATACAAACAAGGCAAAATCTTTACAACTTATCATATTTTAAGAAACCTAACTAAAATTAAACTGCTCTAGCATTTCGGTTAAGATCAGTAGATGCAGAAAGTGAGGCAAAATATAAGGCCTCCAATCACGTGTACAGAAAAGGAAGAGGTTTAAAAATTTTTGTTTGCACGTGATTAGAAGCATCATATATTGTTTCACTTTTTGCTTCTCCTTATCTCAACCCCTAGCATTTGATCTCCTTGAAAATCAATTCCAAAAATAGACTAAACTGCCTTTGAAAGTGCGTTACAATAGGCCTGCCAACCTATCAATCACTTTATCGTTAAAGAGCGATTACCTTCGTGTTTTAACTCCTCATGCCTCAAGTAAAGTAAATTAAACATTAAAAGTTCCGAATAGAGTGAGGTCATATCTATTAGAGCAATGTACGAGACAACATAAGTAAAGGAAATGAGACATGAAGTGAAAAGAAATGGATTTATCCACTATTTAAACTAGGCTAAGATCTGATGAGCACCCCTGGGACAAGTGGGAGAGCTCCCGAGCTTCCGAAAACCCTTTTCTTAGGGTTCTTTTTTACGGATGCAGACTGGACTGGATCTAAAACTAATATGAGATCGACTACAGGCTATGAAATATTTCTTTGGGGGGGAACTTAGTTACATGGAGGAGTAAGAAACAACATGTAGTATCGAGGAGCAGTGCAGAAGTTGAGTTGAGAGCCCTTGCATTAGGAATATGCGAGGGGATTTGGATCTGAAGAGTACACAAAGATCTTTACATAAAGGCAAGTCTACCAATCCAAATCTACTTCGACACTATCTTTGCGATAATCATGGCAGAAAATCCAGTTCAGCATAACAAATCGAAACATATAGAAATTGACAGACATTTTATCAGAGAAAAGATAGAAGGAAATGAGGTCAAGGATCAAGTAGCTGACCTTCTTACAAAACCAGTATCAACTAGTATCTTTCAGTACTTAACGTCCAAGATTGGTGGTATGAATATATACAACAAAGTTTGAGGGGGGAGTGTGGAAACTAAATCCTAGCCAAGCTAAACTGAAGTGTCGAGCTGAACACAGGTCGGCCAACCTGATCTAGACAACCGATATGCTCGAAGGCAAATTGTCAGCTAGGCTGAGCTAATAGAATTGAAGGATGAAGGGTACTGAACAAGGAGCCAGAGATCAAAGTAAAGAAGTACTAAGCTAAGGTGACGAAGTGAAACACAAAATAGCAGAGCACCACAGCTGTTATAATTTACTATAGATAAACAGAAACTACTGTCCAAGTGATGAAAACAGCCGTTAGAAGTAGATTTTCAACCCTATAAAAGGAGAACAACTGTGTAAATTGAATTTTAACTTGAACGAATGCAAATTCTTTCAATCTTGACAAGTTGTTGTAAAGGCATTGCTCAACAAAGTGGTTTAAATTGCAATATAATTGACACATTTGAGCTGGATGATGAGCAGAAACGAAACCACTGAGAATGCATTTGTTCCTTCATCAAAACAGTAAGATCTAGCAATTGCCGCTTAAGGTCTAAAATGTCCTCATTTTGCATAAGTTTAACCTTACATTCCCTCCTAGTTGGATAAACTTTTGACTTCTTAGCTCGTTTTCAATAAGCTCTTGACCTTCTTCAAGGGTCTTATATAAAAAAATCGTCTCCAATAATAGTATCAAGCATATTCCTTTCACTAATACGCCAATCTCTCATAAGAAAATTCGGTTAAAAGCTCTTTTGAAAGTCAATGGTTTCATTTAGTTGAAACCTTTCTAACTCTTTCATAATTTTCATGAAAGATTTATCAATATCTTGATGGAGATTTAAGACATGAATTCTAACTTGTGCAAATTTAGACAGGGGGAAGTATTCTAGTAAAAAATGAGAGTTCATAGATGCCCATGTTGAAATGATTCTTGGGGAGAAGTCCAAAAAACCATTTCTTTGAGACATCCTGAAGAGTGAAAGGAAAGACTCTTAATTTCAATTGCTCATCTTCCAAGTCTACGTGATGCTAACTAAAGCAAGTCAAGTTAAAATATTGGAGATATAGGTGAGGGTCTTCAATAGATGAGCCATAGAACTTTTTTTTTTTTTTTGAAAAAATGAGCCATAGAACTTAAGGAGCAATAGAATGAAATTTGGGTCAATTTCGAAAGGTGTATTGACATGACAATAATCAATACACGGACAATAATCATCATAGACCGGTCTCAAAGTTTGTCTCAAATTTCCTCTTAATAGGTTACTCTATTCATACTTGGAGTAAAAGAACTTTATACTTGAGGATCGGGATTATCTTCAAATATGTGTATCTTAACTCCTATACCTACAATAAAATATTAAAAATAAGAAAAACTATTTAATGCAAAATAAATTTTAAAAATTGCTCAAAAACACGAAAAACTTTAAGAATATATTAAAATGACGAACATAACACAACAACAACAAATAACCAGTATATTCCAACGACATCAAGCTATCGCTGGGGTCTGGGGAGGGTGAGAGGCAGATAAACAATACCTCATTCCAAAGGATAGAGAGTTCGCTCATAGCGAGACCCCCGGATCTATATGTACCGGCATAGACAAATAATCAAAAACAAAGACAAACACAAAAAGGTTCAAATCCAACCTAAAGTTGAGAGAGTATCTAAGCTCCTAAATATACTCTAAGGTGCACCTATATCCTGCCTAAATCTTGTTAACCTTAATCCTCCGTCTCCATGAGCTCATATCCTGGATCATGTCCTCAAAGATGTGCAAATCTAGTAAGTCATGTATAATCTGCTCATCCCAAGTCAGTTTAGGCCTGTCTTTACTTCTTTTTCCTTCTACAATGAGGCTTTCAACTGCTCTGACAGACGCCGTTATTTGTCTCCGCTTGACATGTCCAAACTATCTCAGTTTTTCCTCCTTTATTTTATCATCTATACTAGTCACCCCTAACCTTTCCCTAAATGTCTCATTTTTGATCCGGTCTAGCCTTGTATGTCCGCACATCCACCTCAGTATTCTCATCCCTGCCACTTCCATCTTCTGCGACCGTGTCCTCTTGATGACACAGCCGTCTATTCCATATAATATTACCGACCGCACTGTAACCCTATAAAATTTCCCTTTAATTTAGTTGGAAAATTCTTGTCACACAGCACCCCTGATGCCGCTCTCCACCTACACCAGCCTGCTTGAACTTGGTGCGCTACATCCCTATCTATGTCACCATCTTGCTGTACAAATAGTCCTAGTTACTTGAACTTGCTTACATGTGGTACCACTTGACCTTCGATGGTAAGCTGACTATTCTCACCGTCGGATGTGCTATTGAAGTTGCAGTGCAGATACTCGGTCTTAGAACGACTAATCCTTAGGTCTTTTTTCTTTAAAGCCCCTCTCCACTGTTCTAGTCTCATACTCAGGGTATATCTACTTAAGGCGACTAATACAATATCGTCGGGAAAAAATAAACACCACGGAAATGACTCCTGGATTTGACAACTCGTCAAACTAATTGTAAAACAACTCAGACAAATGACTCTAAAACATAGGCTAGAATAGACACATCAACAATAGCCAATTAAGCATAAATAGGTGACTTATATTCATAGTAATTACAAAAAGCAATAAAAAACTGGTCATTCGCATTACGTATCAAAATTCCCAACGTTCTTGTTGCACAACCAGTGTTAAGCATGACTTGTCCTGGAGCCAGTAAATTCCAATCAACAAAAATAATTCGTTGTATTTTTCCTAAGACAACATAATTCTTCGTCTTTGTCACACATATTTAGTCTTAAAAATCTTCTCCATTTATTGGTTGGCTGTTGTTTACCCCGCTGGATGTATCATTGGTAAAAAAAAAAAAAACATTCAATTGGAATTTATGTTTAAACCAAAGTTACCTGAAGCGGGTTTTGTTCCCATACGCGGAACGGATTCAAAAACAAAATTCGGAATTATTAAAATTCACGGTGTCCTAAAGCATACTTCTGAAGCAAAAAGTCAATATCTCTAGCCTCACAGGTTCCATCCTCCCAGTTCTAAAACGTTTTGAAGATTATGCAAATCAAAAGCTCAGCGGTTTCTCTATACGCTAGAAATTCACATAAGGTGACATGCAAATTGGGCCAGCAACTTTAACCCAATTAGACTGAATACAATATCATAGCCATTACTGACCCAAACAGCAGTAAAACATCCTAAAATATACTTATGGAGTAATGTCTTAACACAAATACTAGCTAAAGTATGCTTTAGAATCGTCCTAAAGGCATACTTGTTCGATTCTTTGGAGGGCTTTGGGATTTGGTGTCTAGAGATGCGGAACACTATAAGGTAAGGAAAAGCGTAGCTAAATATAGGGACTGAACATATAAATTATTATAATACTCGCTTAATATTGGGTTTTTTTCCTCAAATAAAAGGGCTTTCCGTGGATAACGACTTAAATTTGTAAATCGATTTCAAAGTTTGATCAGATATCGATCTATCACCTATGTTTGATATTTAACCTTTTACTTCTTTTTTATATTTTATTTTCTTCTGCATCAAATAATGATTGCATTTGGATAAATTATTATAATACTCGCTTAACATTGGGTTTTTTTCCTCAAATAAAAGGGCTTTCCGTGGATAACGACTTAAATTTGTAAATCGATTTCAAAGTTTGATCAGATATAGATCTATCACCTATGTTTGATATTTAACCTTTTACTTCTTTTTTATATTTTATTTTCTTCTGCATCAAATAATGATTGCATTTGGATATTTAGAATTAATATTGATTATATTTTTAACAGCTACATCTTTTATAGGTCATATCTTTGTTTTTAGTACGCGTCCAGACAACAACTAAAATATTAGTAAAAAGGTTCCCTCTTCCCCAAAAAAACACACACACATTCCTCCCTCTCTTCGTTTCTATCGCTGCAAAAGATATACACTGAATCTAAAGGTGTAGACGGAGTTTCGGAGAAGACGTAAATGATGAATTTTGTGAAAAGTATCAATCCGTATTCTAACTGAACGATTAACAACAAGAATCAACAAGCTACAAATTTGTAGCGCCCCGACCCGGACAGCGGAATCCGAATCGGTTCACCCGTCGTAGCTTACTGAGAAGACTACAAGACGTCTCATCTCTCGACTATACATCATCGATGACGTAAGAGAAATAAGTGCGGAAACATATCTCGGAAGTCTAAATCATCAATACAGTGCGTCAACCGACAATGTGAATACCAAAAGAACTGTGTATGGTCGCAACCATCTAAAACCTCAAACGAAATAAAACCAGAATTAACAGAACTATCTAATCAAACTTCTCCATAAGGCCTATGCATCCCATTCCGCCCACTCGCCGTCATCCTCAATGAATATCATATCGTAACTGGGTTCATCTGCAAGATCAAAGGCAGTACCCTTAGCGAAAACGCTAGCAAGTAACCCGCTTATAAGACGTACGGGATCAACACATGGCAAGACATGAGTAATAGATAACTTGAGGGGATTGAGGGGCACATGTCTTGTAAAGTTTCCAAATATGTAAGTGAATAACGTAGTAAACAAGTACAACAATTTGTTCACAATTAACACTTCATAGGCAATCAAGTACCACTCATGTTCATACCACATTGATTCTCATGATGCATGCCAAAAGATGCACTACACTATACATTCACGTATGCATGAACGCTTTCTCTTTCAAAACAGTGCAATGCATGTCACAATGTCCGGTCACTCCACATAACTTTATACCCTGTAACGCGCCCCGGCTTATATTTCCATCCCGGTTTACGTTACAGCCAACTTTATACCCTGTAATGCACCTCGGCTTATATTTCCATCCCGAGTAGCATTACAGACAACTTTATACCCTGTAACGCGCCCCGGCTTATATTTCCATCCCGGTTTACGTTACAGTCTTTTGTGCCCTGCAATGCGCCCCGGCTTAAATTTCCATCCCGGTTTACATTGCAGGTCACCTTCGCAAATCTGTGCCGAAGCACCTTTCTTTTCAAATCAATATGCAAATGCACGTGCCATGATGCAAGACTCCTCATATCATTCTCATTTCTCATTCTCGTATGCAATTCACATTCATATAAGTCATTCATGAACACATGCGCAAGTACAACACACACGAGCTTTTGCTAACCTACACGTCATCACTTAGGCTCCGACTAGCGTGTCAACCCTTAGGCATGATACTAAGATCCATAACCTAAGACCGATATCCCTAACCATACTTTGTTGAACTCTCAAGTACCTCGTACCTTCATCTCTTAACCCGCCTAAGTCATTCCCGTTAAAACTCGATTCGAGAATCCGTTAAAAGCACCAAGACTGAATTCACCATCCTAGGGTATGTTCCCGAGTCTTAAACTAACTTAGATCAGGTCTTAGAAAGTCACTAAGGTCACTCAAAGGCTCCCCGAACGTTCCCCTTCCTTCCTCTACTTTTCACAAAATTTCAGGACTTCATCCCCTATACATCGATCGATCGATGTCCAACTGGGGACATCGATCTCTGACTTCGATCGATCGATGTCCTTCTGAGGACATCGATCTCTCAGGTTTCACCTACATCGATCGATCGATGTCCAACTGGGGACATCGATCTCTCAGCCACCCATACATCGATCGATCGATGTCCGACTGGGGACATCGACCTCTCAGCCACCCATACATCGATCGATCGATGTCCGACTGGGGACATCGATCTCTGACATCGATCGATCGATGTCAACGTTCCAGGCCAGGTTCTGCGTTTTCTGCAACCATCTCAGGATCCTAACCCCAAACTGATTCCCAACTTCATCCCATCAATCCAAGCCTAACTGCGCTAATAGTTCATGCTTATCTCATCAACGCAAATCCTCCACAACTCATCACGCATACAAACCTAGAACGCACACCAATCATCAAAACAACCCGAAAGGTCTCACCTTTCTCCATTCCCAACCCCATCCACCAATACAGGCACATCAAAAGGGTTTACGGGGTAGGGATTTGCAGGATTCCACATAATCAACAGTATCACCAAAAACTTTTCCATATACATTGGCCAAATCACGAGAGCAAATCACATAGATCGTATGCAAATAATCAAGAACAAATCTACTGCATGGTGATCCAATTGAATAGCAAAATAGGCCGTTTATCTTTCACAAATCGTAAGAACTTATAAACAGATTACTTGCCTTTGATTACTCGAAGACGGATTGAAAAACGGACTAAGGCTGGATTGATTCTCGGGGCTTTTTCTTCTACTCCTGGGGAACGGTTAGGGCAGAGGCTGCAGAGCGTCGATGTTTTCTGAAAAATGAGAAAACTGACGCTCTGTCAGTTTATATATGGTCAGGGGGAAAGTTTGGTGTTTCTAAATTATATTTCATTTCTTATTTATCTTAAAGGATAAATCCTAATTATTTAATTGTAAAATTAAATACAATTAATTCCTACTATTTAACCCTTCATTTAATTCTCATCAAACCTATTATTTAATTCGCAATTAGTAGGGTTGACCATCATTAATTCCCGTAAAATCCTTCTTTGTCTTTTAATTTCCCTACGGAGGGTGCGGGGCATAACATCCCTCCCCCCTTATAAGAAGTTTCGTCCTCGAAACTGGCGTACCTTATTGGAAGAGGTGTGGATATAACTCCTTCATTTGTTCTTCAAGCTCCCACGTGGCTTCGCGCTCCGTATGGTTACTCCACTGAACTTTGACATACGGAATGACGCGTTGGCGTAGGACTTGATCTTTTCTATCCACGATCCCTATAGGATGTTCTTCGTAAGTGACATCCTCTTTAACATCCAACGGTTGGGCTTCAAGGACATGGTTTGGATCTGATACGTATTTCCTTAGTTGAGATACATGAAATACGTTATGGACTTGTGATAAACTCGGGGGTAAAGCTAGTCGGTAGGCTCTTTCACCAACCTTACCAAGAACTTCATAAGGACCAATATATCTCGGGCTTAACTTGCCCTTCACCCCGAATCTAGCAACTCCCTTAGTTGGTGAAACTCGTAGGTAAACTTTTTCGCCCTCCTCAAACTCCAACGGTCGTCTTTTGGAGTCAGCCCAGCTTTTACTGCGATCTTGGGCCACCTTGAGTTTCTCTCTTATCACCTTAACCTTTTCCACCGTTTGCTCAACCAACTCTGGTGCGGTGATTGTCCTTTCTCCGACTTCATCCCAACAAACCGGAGATCTGCATTTGCGTCCGTATAGCGCTTCAAATGGAGCCATGCTAATTGCACTGTGATAGCTGTTATTATAGGAGAACTCCATTAACTTCAACATGCTATCCCAGTTTCCTTTGAAATCCAAGGCGCATGCTCTCAACATGTCTTCCAATGTTTGGATGGTCCTCTCGGATTGTCCATCCGTTTGCGGGTGATATGCTGTGCTCATTCTCAACTCCGTACCCATAGCTTTCTGGAATGCTCTCCAGAACTTAGAGGTGAACTTGGGGTCACGGTCCGATACGATGCTGACTGGGACTCCATGTAGACTTACAATGTTATCCGAATATATATTGGAAAGTTTCTCATATGACGTACCATGTGGCATGGCTATAAAATGAGCCGTCTTTGCTAAACGGTCTACAATCACCCAAATCATTTCATTTCCGTTGCGGGTCTTGGGTAGTCCCATTACAAAGTCCATCGTCACGTGCTCCCACTTCCATTCTGGGATTTCTAGCGGCTTCATCAAACCACCAGGTCGTTGATGTTCGGCTTTGACTTGTTGGCAAACCAAACACCTCTCGACATATGCCGCTATTGACCTCTTCATCCCTATCCACCAATAGTTTCTTTTGAGGTCTCTATACATCTTAGTACTCCCGGGGTGGATAGACATTCTTGAGTTATGCGCCTCTCGAAGTAATTCTATTCGGAGTTCGTCTTTAGCGGGTACGCATAACCGATTCTGGAACCATAGACTCCCATCTTCTCGCAACTGGAAGTCCTTTACCGGTCCCGTGGATAATTTGTCGCGGGTCTCTTTCAGTACTAGGTCCTCATACTGTGCCTCTTTGATTCGGTCTACCAAGTCTGGGCTGATAGACAAAGCTGTGAGGACATTTGCCACTGAATCCACCAATTCAAGATCAAACTCCTCAATCTCTCTTTCCAATGGAGACTGTCTTGCGTGGCTAGACTTTCTGCTCAATGCGTCCGCTACTCTATTGGCTTTGCCCGGATGGTAGTTGATGGTCAAGTCATAGTCCTTGAGTAACTCTAACCATCTTCTTTGTCTCATATTCAGCTCCTTCTGCGAGAACAGATATTTCAAGCTCTTGTGATCGGTGAATACCGCACACTTCTCTCCATATAGATAGTGTCTCCAGATCTTAAGGGCAAATACCACAGCTGCGAGCTCCAAGTCATGCGTCGGATAGTTCTGCTCATATGGTTTCAGCTGTCTTGACGCGTATGATATGACTCGTTCATTTTGCATCAAAACGCAACCTATAAACAGAGGGTCAGTTTAGGACTTGCGTAAGTATATACGATGCATTAATTGTAATGGTGTACATACCTAGTCCTTTCTTGGACGCGTCACTATAGATCACGAAACCGTCGGTGCCGGAAGGCTGTGCCAACACCGGGGCTGTGGTCAATCGCTTCTTGAGCTCAGTAAAGCTCTGCTCGCATTCAGCAGTCCATTCGAATTTGGTCTTCTTCTGAGTAAGTCGACTCAATGGTACTGCTATCGTTGAGAATCCCTCAACAAACTTCCTATAATAGCCTGCCAAGCCTAGGAAGCTTCTGACTTCGGTCACATTTGTGGGTCTTGGCCATTCGGTGATGGCTTCTATCTTCTTAGGGTCTACAGAGATCCCATCTTCAGAAATTACGTGACCAAGGAAGGCTACACTTCTCAGCCAAAATTCACACTTGCTGAATTTGGCATAGAGCCTTTGTTGCCTCAGAATTTGCAACACCACTCTTAGATGTTCAGCATGAGCTTGTTCGTCGGGGGAATAGACCAAGATGTCATCGATGAACACTACTACAAATTGGTCTAACTGTTCTCGGAATACAGTGTTCATCAAATCCATGAAAGCTGCTGGGGCATTAGTTAGTCCAAAAGGCATCACTAAGAATTCATAATGCCCGTATCGAGTCCGAAAAGCCGTTTTAGGTACGTCTCCGGCTTTCACAAGCAGCTGGTGATACCCTTGACGAAGATCGATCTTTGAGAACCAACGAGCTCCTTTAAGTTGGTCAAATAAGTCCTCTATCCTTGGCAAAGGATATTTGTTCTTAATGGTAATCTTATTCAGTTCTCGGTAGTCGATGCACAGCCTCATGCTGCCATCTTTCTTCTTTACGAATAGAACTGGAGCTCCCCAAGGTGATACACTGGGGCGTATCAATTTCTTGTCCAACAACTCCTGAAGTTGCCCCTTTAGCTCCTTAAGTTCAGCTGGAGCCATTCTGTAGGGTGCCTTTGATATAGGCTCGGCTCCGGGTATCAAATTGATTTCGAACTCCACTTCTCTCGATGGCGGAACTCCCGGTAAATCATCCGGAAATACGTCCTTAAATTCATTGATTACCGGAATTTGATCCATGGAGGGAACTCCTTGTTGAGCATCTATAGCATACACCATATATCCCTCTGCTCCTTTCTGTAAAGCCTTAAAGGCCTTAATCGCCGTCATGTATATTCTCCTAGGAGCTTTGGTTATCTTGACGTTTCCTTGCACCGTGATGTCGTTCATCTCAGGGTCTTTAACAGTCACTTGTTTGAGCTTACAATCAATATTGGCATGATTCTTGGTCAGCCAATCCATGCCCAATATCACATCAAAGTCCTTCAGCGGAATTGGGACTAGTGTCACTGAAAATAATCTTCCGTCCAACTCCAACTCACAATCCTTGTACTGATGGTGAGAAACCAGTACTAGTTCGCCTGCTGCCTGCACCCTAAATGGGTTCTCAAGCCATTCGGGTAGACAGTCGAGTCCTTTGGCGAATCGCTTAGAAATGAAGCAGTGGCTAGCTCCACTATCAAATAACACGTTGGCAGGTACTTTGTTAACTAAGATCACACCTAACATGAAAGTGCAGCACATAAAGGTTTCATATAAAACATATTTAATCATCAGCTTAAAAGACTAGAATTCAACTTAGGTTGCTACAATTAAACTTAAGTCGTACCTGTCACGACATTTGCATCCTCCTGGACCTCAGCGTCCGTCATCGTGTGGACTCTCGCATTGGGCCTGCCTCTCTGCTGCTGAGCCGGCCCTGCTCCTGCTTGTGGCTTAGGGTTCCACTCGGGACAGTCTCTGATTCTATGACCCGTCTTTCCGCATTTGAAACATGCACCGCTAACCTTCCAACATTCGCCCACGTGTCTCTTGTGGCAGTGTGGGCACTCTGCAGGTGCTTGTTGGCCAGGTTGGTTGAGTTGTGGAGTCCTTTGTACTGGCCCTGCCTGCCCTTTTCGGGGAATCTTGACCCAACGTCCGGGCCTACTCCCACTTTGCTCAACCCTCGGCCTCTTGCTCGATTCTTCGCGAGCCTCTCTGTTCTGTGATCGTCGCATGTCACTCTCCACTCGGTAACATGCGTCCAACATCTCCTCAAAAGTCTTCAAGCTCGACCCCGCTATTGCAGTCCGTATGCGGGGATTCAACCCTTCTTCGAATTTCAGCATTTTCATTCTGTTGTTTTCTAAAACCAAGGGTGTGAACTTACCCAAGGCATGGAACCGATCTGCGTAATCAGAGACAGACATCCTTCCCTGTTCCAACTTGTCAAACTGTCTCATTTTCTCCAAAATGGCAGTCTCTGGCACATAATAGTCCTTGTAGGCCTTCACAAATTGACTCCACTGGATGGGAGAAGTCATCTTGGGCGAAATGCCGTTCCACCATGCATTTGCTCTGCCAGTTAGGAAAGGCGTGGCCACATCCACCTTGTGTTCTTCAGGCACTTGCACTAGCCTGAAGCATTTCTCTACTTCGTCCAGCCAAAACCCAGCCACCTCTGGGTCAGTTGTCCCTTCAAAGTTTGGGGCATGCATCTTTCGCATTTCTCCAATATAGTACCTTATGCCATGCTGTGGCGGCGGAGGCTGTGGCTGCGGTTGTTGCTGCTGTTGCGCAACCCCTTGCGCTATCACTGTGATAGCATCGATCAATGCTTGTGGAACTAAGACAGGAGGTGGCGGTGGTGGAGGGTCATTGTTCCCATTGCCACCGTTTCCTTGGTTGTCACGTCTGGGAGGCATCTTTCTGCAAGATCACGCTTATTAGTATCTCGCAGTTCCAAAATAAGTGCTTGGGTCCATAACATGTTATAAGACGGAATTTATAAATGAAAATAACTTCAATCCTTAATTACACTTAATCGCGCTCGTACATACACCCCTCCCAATCAAACTTAAATCTAAGATTGCATGCTTAGACTTAAAGATAAACTTACGGTGAAAATCATAGCTTAAGACTCTACATGTCATAACCTAGGTCTCCGAGGTAGATCTGAAGCCTAGTCTCTGATGCCACCTGTAGCGCCCCGACCCGGACAGCGGAATCCGAATCGGTTCACCCGTCGTAGCTTACTGAGAAGACTACAAGACGTCTCATCTCTCGACTATACATCATCGATGACGTAAGAGAAATAAGTGCGGAAACATATCTCGGAAGTCTAAATCATCAATACAGTGCGTCAACCGACAATGTGAATACCAAAAGAACTGTGTATGGTCGCAACCATCTAAAACCTCAAACGAAATAAAACCAGAATTAACAGAACTATCTAATCAAACTTCTCCATAAGGCCTATGCATCCCATTCCGCCCACTCGCCGTCATCCTCAATGAATATCATATCGTAACTGGGTTCATCTGCAAGATCAAAGGCAGTACCCTTAGCGAAAACGCTAGCAAGTAACCCGCTTATAAGACGTACGGGATCAACACATGGCAAGACATGAGTAATAGATAACTTGAGGGGATTGAGGGGCACATGTCTTGTAAAGTTTCCAAATATGTAAGTGAATAACGTAGTAAACAAGTACAACAATTTGTTCACAATTAACACTTCATAGGCAATCAAGTACCACTCATGTTCATACCACATTGATTCTCATGATGCATGCCAAAAGATGCACTACACTATACATTCACGTATGCATGAACGCTTTCTCTTTCAAAACAGTGCAATGCATGTCACAATGTCCGGTCACTCCACATAACTTTATACCCTGTAACGCGCCCCGGCTTATATTTCCATCCCGGTTTACGTTACAGCCAACTTTATACCCTGTAATGCACCTCGGCTTATATTTCCATCCCGAGTAGCATTACAGACAACTTTATACCCTGTAACGCGCCCCGGCTTATATTTCCATCCCGGTTTACGTTACAGTCTTTTGTGCCCTGCAATGCGCCCCGGCTTAAATTTCCATCCCGGTTTACATTGCAGGTCACCTTCGCAAATCTGTGCCGAAGCACCTTTCTTTTCAAATCAATATGCAAATGCACGTGCCATGATGCAAGACTCCTCATATCATTCTCATTTCTCATTCTCGTATGCAATTCACATTCATATAAGTCATTCATGAACACATGCGCAAGTACAACACACACGAGCTTTTGCTAACCTACACGTCATCACTTAGGCTCCGACTAGCGTGTCAACCCTTAGGCATGATACTAAGATCCATAACCTAAGACCGATATCCCTAACCATACTTTTTTGAACTCTCAAGTACCTCGTACCTTCATCTCTTAACCCGCCTAAGTCATTCCCGTTAAAACTCGATTCGAGAATCCGTTAAAAGCACCAAGACTGAATTCACCATCCTAGGGTATGTTCCCGAGTCTTAAACTAACTTAGATCAGGTCTTAGAAAGTCACTAAGGTCACTCAAAGGCTCCCCGAACGTTCCCCTTCCTTCCTCTACTTTTCACAAAATTTCAGGACTTCATCCCCTATACATCGATCGATCGATGTCCAACTGGGGACATCGATCTCTGACTTCGATCGATCGATGTCCTTCTGAGGACATCGATCTCTCAGGTTTCACCTACATCGATCGATCGATGTCCAACTGGGGACATCGATCTCTCAGCCACCCATACATCGATCGATCGATGTACGACTGGGGACATCGACCTCTCAGCCACCCATACATCGATCGATCGATGTCCGACTGGGGACATCGATCTCTGACATCGATCGATCGATGTCAACGTTCCAGGCCAGGTTCTGCGTTTTCTGCAACCATCTCAGGATCCTAACCCCAAACTGATTCCCAACTTCATCCCATCAATCCAAGCCTAACTGCGCTAATAGTTCATGCTTATCTCATCAACGCAAATCCTCCACAACTCATCACGCATACAAACCTAGAACGCACACCAATCATCAAAACAACCCGAAAGGTCTCACCTTTCTCCATTCCCAACCCCATCCACCAATACAGGCACATCAAAAGGGTTTACGGGGTAGGGATTTGCAGGATTCCACATAATCAACAGTATCACCAAAAACTTTTCCATATACATTGGCCAAATCACGAGAGCAAATCACATAGATCGTATGCAAATAATCAAGAACAAATCTACTGCATGGTGATCCAATTGAATAGCAAAATAGGCCGTTTATCTTTCACAAATCGTAAGAACTTATAAACAGATTACTTGCCTTTGATTACTCGAAGACGGATTGAAAAACGGACTAAGGCTGGATTGATTCTCGGGGCTTTCTCTTCTACTCCTGGGGAACGGTTAGGGCAGAGGCTGCAGAGCGTCGATGTTTTCTGAAAAATGAGAAAACTGACGCTCTGTCAGTTTATATATGGTCAGGGGGAAAGTTTGGTGTTTCTAAATTATATTTCATTTCTTATTTATCTTAAAGGATAAATCCTAATTATTTAATTGTAAAATTAAATACAATTAATTCCTACTATTTAACCCTTCATTTAATTCTCATCAAACCTATTATTTAATTCGCAATTAGTAGGGTTGACCATCATTAATTCCCGTAAAATCCTTCTTTGTCTTTTAATTTCCCTACGGAGGGTGCGGGGCATAACAAAATTGAAATGAGGAATGAGAGAGAAAGATAGGAGGAGAGAAAACTAACTTTATTCTGGAATCATCGATCCAGGAATAGTAAAAATGAACTTGGCAATGCCAATTTACAATGCAGTTCAGCCTTTATGTAGAAGAAGACTAAGGACCGAAAATTACAATAATAACCCTCTACTTATTAAAAACAATACATGACTTAAAGGGCATAAACGTCAATTCGCACATTCAAACTTATTTAACCGCCCAACTGTTTCTTTCTCTCTACTGTGCGCCCTTCACCTCTGCATCATGCCTCCCTGATTCCACTCCATTCCACCACGTGCTCAATTGGATCTTCCCGTTTCAACAACAAACACAACTCATAAGCACCTCAATCGTTGATTCAAGTAATGATCCAACGATCATCTGATCGAATTGCCACGGATCGCAATTAGAGCTTCAGCTGCTGCCACCTTTATCACCATGTCCTTCATCACTGATCTTGCAACCATCTTCAACACCCCCCTCAAGCTTGGATTGGCATAAATATTATGCATTCCAAGTGTAGACACCATTTGATCAAACTTCCTGATGTCAAGAGGCTTAGTGAACATATCAGCTACTTGAAACTCTGTTCTAATTGGCATCAACTTCAAAACTCCTTGTTGCACCTTATCTCTAACTACATGGCAATCGATTTCTATATGTTTAGTACGTTCATGGAACACTGGATTTTCAGCTATATATATAGCACTTTTGCAGTCACAAAACACTTCCACAGGAGCTTAATCTTTCTCCCGTAGTTCCCTCAGCAAAGCCAACAACCACACTATCTCACATGTCACCATTGCCATGACCCTGTACTCCGCTTCAGCAGAAGATCTAGAAACCGTAGTCTGTTTCTTGGCCTTCCAAGAAATCAACGCATCTCCAACAAATATAGCATAACCTGTAATTGACCTTCTGGTATCACTACAGCCTGCCCAATCAGCATCAACAAATGCTTTGAGTTTGAGATCTCCAGCTCTTGGGAACAGCAGGCCCTTGCCAATAATTCCCTGTACATATCTCAATACCCTATGTGCTGCCTTCAAATGATTCTCCGTAGGACAATCTAGGAACGGACTTAGTTGCTGAACAGCAAAAGATATGTCTTGTCTGGTTATAGTGAGATAAATCAATTTTTCCACTAGTTTTCTGTACTGTGAAACATCTGGAAGCAAACTTGAATCATCCTTGGCCAAGCTACTGTGACTTTCCATAGGACTCTTTGATGGCCTGGCATAAAGAAAACCCATTTGCTCAAGTAACTCAATAGTGTATTTCCTCTGGTTAATGTGTATTCCTTTTTCTGCCTGCGCCACCTCTATGCCCAAGAAATATTTAAGCTTGCTTAGATCCTTAATTTTGAACTTATCATGCAAGGATTTCTTTATATCCTCGATCACCCCCTCATTGTCACAAGTGATAATGATATCATCAACGTATACTAACAAGCAAATAAGTGAATGTCCAACAGTCTTGAAGAAGAATGTATAGTCAGATTTAGACTGTTGAAAACCATGAGCAATCAGAAACTTAGTCAGCGTAGCATTCCACTCCCTGCTAGCTTGTTTGAGACCATATAATGACTTTTGCAGCTTACAAACTAGGTCAGGTCTAGGCAGTATAACTCCAGGAGGTGGTGTCATGTAGATGTCTTCATGAAGATCTCTATGAAGGAAGACATTATTGATGTCAAGTTGATGAATATGCCAACGGTGCTGTGCTGCTAATGCCAGTATCAACCTAACTGTGGTCATCCTTGCCATAGGGGAGAAAGTTTCCTGATAATCAATCCCATATTGCTGAGTATAACCCTTTGCCACTAGCCTTGCCTTGTATCTCTCAATTTGTCCATCAGGCTTTACCTTTATCTTATACACCTACCTACATCCAATAGGTGTCTTTCTTGGTGGCAAAGGGACCAGTGTCCATGCCTGATTGGCATTCAAGGCTGCAAGTTCACACCTCATAGCCTCTTGCCATTCAGAAGAACTGGATGCTTCTATGTAACTGTTAGGCTCTCTATGTGCAACAAGACTCAAAGCATAGGACTTGTATGCTGGAGCTAAATGATCATATGACATGTAATGATGAAGTGAATGTGGAGAAATTTGAACTTGATTGCAGTAATAATCCTTTAAGTATGCTGGCACAACTCTTGTGCGTTTAGGTCTATTAGAAACTGAGCTTTCAGGTTATGTTGAATTGGGCACAATGGGTAAGTTGATTACTAGCTCATAAGGAGGAAAATCAGATGCCAATGATAGAAGAGAGACATGTGATTGATTGGAATGAGTGGGAGACGCTATGATTTGAGTTTTTGAAGAAGGAGAAGGAACAGAAGAAGACAAGGAAGAAGGGGAGGCTGATTTATCAGAAGGTGTATGTGGATTTACATGTACCTCATATGGTGCAGAACCAGACAAAGGCAAAGAGAGACTAGATTCAGAGGACATTGACACATCACAGCTGGGAATTGGCAAAATATGAGTAGACATTCTTGAGCCAGAAAGACTGGGATCAGAGGGCGTATGCACTGCAACATCAGAAGCAAAGGGAAACACATGCTCATGAAACACAACATCTCTGGATACATAAACATCTTTGCTCTCAAGATCTTGAAGAATGTAGCCATTAGTAGTATATGACAAACCCAAGAATACACTTCTCTTAGCCCTGGGACCAAATTTTTCAATGTGTCCCTGAGTATTGCTCCCAAACGCCAAGCACCCAAACACTCTAAGATTACTGTAACAAGGATTTGTTTTGTAAAGAAGCTGATGAGGAGTCAAATTGTCTAGGATTGGAGTTGGAGTGATATTAATAAAGTAGGCTGAATGCTGAACGCAAAACCCCTAGTATGAAGAAGGCAAACTGGACTGGAACCTAAGGGCTCTTGCTACTGAAAAGAGATGTTGATGTTTTCTTTCCACTAGGCCATTCTGTTGAGGGGTATTCACACAGCTTGTTTGATGCACAATGCCATGAGTGGAATAAAAAGAAGGCATGTTAAACTCTTGTCCATTATCAGTTCTAATGATCTTTATCTTTGCATCAAATTGTACAGACACAAACTGATAGAAACTCTGCATTATATGCCTTGCTTCTGATTTAAATTTCAACAGATAAATCCAGCACAATCTAGAATAGTCATCCACAATGGTTAAGAAGTACTTCGGATTATACATTGTGGGATACTTTTAAGGCCCCCAGATATCCATATGTACAAGCGAGAAAGGAGAATGAGTAACAGAAGATGAAATGGGAAAGGGTGCTCGCTTCTGCTTGGCAAGGGGACATACCTCATAACTACTATTATCATCTGATACAACTACTAGAGGATCTAATTTCTGTACCAGCTTTATACTTAATGATGACATGTGTCCCAATCTTGAATGCCACAGCATTGAATTTGTTTGTCTAATGACTGGACCAAACGTAAAAACGGAAGAAATGTATGAAGATGTAGATGACAAAGGCTTGTAAGGATCATGAAGATGATACAAACCCTGGTTCACCTCACCTGAACCAATCATCCGTTTGGTCTGTACATCCTGTATAAAGCATTTATTAGACTGAAAGGTAATGGAAGTATGATTATCTTTGGTTAGCTGGCTGAGAGATAGCAGCTTGAATGCAAAGCTTGGTACATGCAACACGTTCATGAGTATCAGTTGAGGATTTACAGTGATGGTTCCAATATGAGCAACACAGGCACACGTTTTATCTGGTAACTTAACAGAAAGAGATGAAACTGGACAATACGAATCAAACAAGTCAAGGAAGGGACAAACATAATCACTTGCTCCAGAATCCAAAATCCAAGTATTTAAGTTTTGAACACACATATTACCTTCCACATTAGCCTTCTGAGCTGACATTATAGCATGAGGTGTTTCACTGCTGATATTCACCTCCTGAGCTGGTTTGTTGCTCCTCTCTTGTTTCTCCTACAACAAACTAATAAGCTGAGCATATTGCTCTTGAGTCAGACCTTGAGATAACTGCACACCAGGACTAGGTTGCTCTTGAGCATACGTCTCATAGGCCTCACAGAATTCATACTCTCCTTGACTTCCAGTCTCAAACACCTGTTGATTGTCTCCAACGCTGTAGTTATCTCCACTCACCATATTCACTTGTGCCTTTGCCTTATATCCAGGGGGATATCCATGCTTCTTGTAGCACCTGTCTACAGTATGTCCCGTCATATTACAATATGTGCAGTACAACACTTTGCCACCATTAGGCCCAAACCTGCCACCATCCTTCATGTATCCTCTTCTAAACTGCCTCTGAGGATTTCCACCATTAGGACCCCCAGGCCTTGGCACAAATGAGTTTAATCTAGAAACATTACTTATGTTCATTACTGATGAAGGATTATTGGTAAAGTGACATGATCCTTCTGTATAAGCCAATTTTCTCTCCAATTTTATAGCCATAGCAAAGGCTGATTTCAAATCTGGTAATGGCGTGATCAACAGAATTTGTGATTTAACTGCTTCAAACTCATCATTGAGTCCTTTCAAAAACTTAATCACACAATCATTTTCTAGGAAGCTATTAAACTGAGTTGCAAGGTTACATGTACATCTCCTGCAGGTGCAACTAGGTACGCACCTCAACACAGACAACTCCTCTCAAATTGACTTCAATTTAGTGCAATAATCAGTAACTGTGTGATTACCTTGTCTAATCGCATAGAATTCCTCTTGTAAGTCTGACAGTCTGAATGCATCCGCGCTTCCATACCTGAATTTCAAGTCATTCCATATATCTGCTGCTACATCAATCCAAGTAACGCTTTGAGCAATACTTGCAGACACTGAATTGACAAGCCACGAGGCTACCATATTGTTAGCCTTCAGCCACGCATTGTATCTTCTTGCTCCCTCGGTTGGCTTAGGAATAGTTCCATCCATGAAACTAACCTTGTTCTTTGCCTCCATGGCTTTTCTCACCGCTCTACTCCAATTATGGATCCTCTGCAGGATCAGTAATTGTAGGAATGGAATCATGAGGATTTGAGGTGGAAGGTGAATGCATATTATTGTTTGAAGCCATAAACGTGCCAAAGTTCATGAATAAGGCTCTGATACCATGTGAAAAGTATTAATCTGTGTTCTAACTGAACGATTAACAACAAGAATCAACAAGCTACAAATTGAAATGAGGAATGAGGAAGAGAGATAGGAGGAGAGAAAACTGACTTTATTCTGGAATCATTGATCCAGGAATAGTAAAAATGAACTTGGCAATGCCAATTTACAATGCGGTTCAGCCTTTATGTAGAAGAAGACTAAGGATCGAAAATTACAAGAATAACCCTCTACTTATTAAAAACAATACATGACTTAAAGGGCATAAACGTCAATTCACACATTCAAACTTATTTAACCGCCCAACTGTTTCTTCCTCTCTACTGCGCGCCCTTCACCTCTGCATCATGCCTCCCTGATTCCACTCTATTCCACCACGTGCTCAATTGGATCTTCCCGTTTCAACAACAAACACAACTCATAAGCACCTCAATCATTGATTCAAGTAATGATCCAACGATCATCTGATCGAATTGCCGCGGATTGCAATTAGAGCTTCAGTTGCTGCCACCTTATCACCATGTCCTTCATCACTGATCTTGCAACCATCTTCAACAAATTTTAATAATTTTTTAGATAGGAGGTCATCACTTAATGTCTATAAATGTCAGTCAGATTTACTTAGTGTCTATAAAGTCTCGATTTTAAACTCGTTTCAGTATAAAAAGTTGACAACATGATCTTAACATACATACTGCAGCTGCTAAAAATAGAACCGATAAAATCTTATGTTACAATCTATCAGCCAAGTGAGTTAGTTATAAGAAGTCCGCATGACATAGCTAAGTTGGTTCAAGAGAGACAGATTTGGTATGAAGGTGCAAGGTTCGAATTCCACAGTCTTCAGTATGAGATCATCATCTTCATACTCCAATAAGATGCCTTTAGGGTTGACTCTTTGTAGGTCTGTGGACACTGTGTCTTTCCTTAACAGGCCGCTCAGTATCTGATTTACATTTTCCAGTTGTCTCATCGGACCGGGTGGTGGGGGTCCTTGGGGTTTGGCATTCAACCTTTTGCTATGATTTAGTTATAAGAACCTTTCTTCCTTTCTTCCTCGTCATCTTGGCATACTCTATTAGTCGTTTTGGTCGTGGTTGCTCCTGCCAGTGATGTAGAACAAGACGATGCCTAGATCCACTCTACTACCAAGGTGGCCGTCTGTTCAAAACCTCCTTCAGTATTTGCAGGCTAAGAGATTTACTCGGCTTCAAAGCTATGTTCTATGTTTTTCCTCCAAGATTTGTAGAAGCTTCAATCTGGAACCGATTCTGTACTGTTGAATCAGATCGGAGATAAAAGGGAGAGGTCCCATGGAGATAAAGGAACGGTTAACTTTATAAGAAGAGAGACGCTTCAAAGTAGGGACACATCCAATAATTTAAGATAAAATACATGGGTCATGTAAGTATAAGGTACCACCACTAACTTTAAGATTTTGACTAGATATAGACTCACATGCACACTTTACTTGATATCCATCGTTGACCATTTGTTGTCTTTTCCTCACTCAAGTGCAGATGTTCAAGCCTAGCTTATGGGTTGTGAAAGAAAGTGGGTTCTAAGGTGTGTGTATATGTCAAGTCACGTTACCATGTGAAAACAAATATTGAGAATATAATTCATATCGTCCACTTTAAGAAAAATATATAGATTACATGAGAATGAGGTACCACCATCGATACCCTTAACGTTTTGAGTGTATATGAGTCTCACCTCATGTAAACCCAAGTTTCAACACCACGATGATTTCACTATTATTTTAAAACATTATCGTTTAATATATTGTCCTCAGTGAAAGCTTTGAATGAAAGTAATTGTTTTTTACTTCATTGAATAAAACTGTGTTACAAATCCCCTATTTATACTTGCTATTCTATACTGTATATAGAGCTTAGTCAAACTAGGATCTATATTGATAAGATACAAATCTTCCAAAATCTAACTTAGTCAAGATATGATCAAATCATATCTTTGTTTTGATTTCTTCTTCCCAACACTCCCCCTCAAGTTGAATATCAGGATCTCCGATGTTCAACTTGTCAAGAATCATCTCGAACACACTTCCCGCTACTGCCTTGGTGAGAATATCAGCCAATTGATCCTCTGAAGGAATAAATGGAATCTCAATAACACCACTCTTTAGTTTTTCTTTGATAAAATGTCGGTCCACTTCAATATGTTTTGTTCGATCATGTTATACTGGATTTTCGGAGATACTAATTGCTGCCTTGTTATCACACATTAGTTGTGCCGGAATTTTCTGTGGAACACCAACTTCTTGTAACAACTTTTTCAACCATAATACCTCCATTATACCTTTTGCAATACCTCTAAATTCAGCTTCAGCACTTGATAACGCAACAACCTTTTGTTTTTTGCTTCTCCAAGTAACAAGATTGCCTCCGACTAGTGCGAAATATCCTGATGTAGACCTTCTATCAGTAGGACTGCCTGCCCAGTCTGCATCAGTATAAACTTTTATATCTAGATGCCCGTGGTTTCTAAAGTATATGCCCTTTCCTGGTGTACCTTTGAGATACCTGATAAGACGCATTACTGCCTTCCAATGTTCCTCTTGTGGTTTATGCATAAACTGGCTTACAACTCCTACCGCATATGAAATATCAGGTCGTGTGTGAGATAGATAGATTAGTTTTCCTACCAGTCTCTGATATTGTTCTTTGTCTACTTCCGGGGCCCCATCAATAATCCTCAATTTCATGTTTGCCGTCATTGGGATGTTACTCGGCTTACAGTCGAGCATTCCTACCTCTGTCAGTAAATCAAGTATGTATTTCTGTTGTGATATGAAGATGCCGTCATTGAAGCGAAGAACCTCTATACCAAGGAAGTATTTTAAGTCTCCTAAGTCCTTCATCTCAAACTCGGTAAACAAACGCTTCTGGAGTTCTGATATTTCTTCATGATCATTTCCAGTAAGAATCATATCATCCACGTAAATAATCAGGCATGTAACTAGTTCTCCTCTTCTTTTAAAGAACAGAGTATGATCTGAGTTACTTTGTTTATATCCATTTTTTTTCATAACGGACGTAAATCGCCCGAACCAAGCACGTGGAGATTGTTTTAGTCCATACAGAGCTTTCTTTAGTCGACAAACTTCATTTTTCCGAAACTCTTCTGAAAAACCAGGGGGAGCTTCCATGTAAACTTCTTCTTTTAATTCTCCATGCAAGAACGCATTTTTCACATCAAATTATCTAAGAGGCCATGCTTGATTTGCAGCTATGGAGAATAAAACTCTGATTGTGTCAATTTTAGCAACAGGAGAGAATGTCTCTGAATAATCAATACCATAAGTCTGGGTGTAGCCTTTTGCCACTAACCGGGCCTTGTATCGCTCGATGCTTCCATCTGCTTTATACTTGACTGTGAACACCCATCGACATCCTACCGGTTTCTTACCTTGTGGTAGGTTGCATTTCTCCCATGTCTGATTCCTTTTTAGAGCTTCCATTTCTATATTCATTGCGTCACGCCAATGTGGTATCATACTGGCTGTCTCGGCAGTCTTTGGTATGGATTCTTGACATAAAGTAGTAAGTAGTCCTCTGGCCATTTCCCCCGGGGCCAGATTGACTAGATACCTGGATGACTGATTTGTTCGTTCAGGTGAATATCTTTGTGGTGGTCTCCCCCTGTTTTCTCTAGGAGGAAGTTTCCGTACCTGTGGTTCTGAGAGACCTCTAGATACATTATCTTCAGTACCTAGAGTAATAGAATGGTAATTATTTACTTCTTGTAAATTATCCACTGAAGAGATGTCATGGGGGGGTACTAATGCGTCAGTCCTTCCTACATTATCTGAAGCCTGCTCGTTGGCGTCATCTGCTTGTCCTTGTTGGACAGTCTCTGGCATACTGTGATTGTGTAACCAGTCGAGTGACACATCCATTGCTGGAGTCTCCCCCTGTGGCACTGACTAGGAGCTAAAAAAATATTCGGTTTCAAGAAAGGTACAGTCCATGGTAATATGAAGACGACAAGTGCGGGGGTTATAGCATCGATAGCCTTTTTGATTGGTGGCATAACCAACAAAAACACATTTGTCTGCACAAGGATCAAGCTTGGTACGACTGTGCTTGGGAATGTGAATATAGACAGAGCAACCGAACACCCGAGGGGGTAGAGTCAAGATTGAAGGGATGGGTACTTGGGTAGATAGTGCGTCAAGCGGAGTTCGATGATTAAGTATTTTTGTGGGCAAACGATTAATGAGATATGCAGATGTAGCTACAGCATCAGGCCAAAAATGCGTAGGTACCTGAGACTCAAGTAACATAGCCTGGGTCATTTCAAGAAGAAGCCGATTTTTTCGTTCGGCGACTCCATTTTGTTGTGGCGTATTTGGACAAGATGTTTGATGGATAATACCTTGTTCTCGGAGAAATTGATGAAAAGAGTGAGACATAAATTCACCGCCATTGTCAGATCGCAAAATTTTGATATTGGTATTATACTGAGTTTGGACCATTTGAGAAAAATCTTTAAAACGAGTAAGTACGTCGGATTTATGTTTCAACAAGTAAAGCCACGTCATACGGGAAAAATCATCAATAAAAGTGACAAAATACTAAAAACCGTGTGGTGTCGGGGTTGGAGAAGGACCCCAGACATCAGAGTGAACTAAGGCAAAGCAAGAATCAACTCGTGTATTAGTAGGTCTAAAAGTACTTCGGTGTTGTTGAGCTTTGATGCAAGTCTCACAAGAAAAACCGTTTACAGAACTGGAAAAAAGCTTAGGAAACAAAGTTTTCAGATACCCAAATGAAGGATGACCCAACCGACGATGCCACAACCACAGTTGCCGGTGGACCGTGTTGGAGGCAAGCAGAGACCGACCCGATTGAGCGACATCGTCCAAGTAGTACAGACCGGCGCTTTCAGTGCCACGCCCAATTATCTCCTTCGAATGAATGTCCTGTAAGAGACAAAAACGGGGATAGATGAGCACAACACAATCCAGTTCCTTAGTGACTTGGCTAATAGATAACAATTTTGAAGATAAAGACGGAATATATAAACAGTGTGGGAGGGTAAGTTGGTAAGAACACTGCACGGAACCAGATCCACGAACGGCAACAAGATGCCCATTTGCGGTTTCGATATGTGTTTTGGTAGGGGAGGTAAGGATAGAGAAATCACGAGGATCATATGACATGGTGTCTGTGGCCCCACTGTCTAAAATCCATCCGGAGTGCCGGGTGGGCGGTGTCTTTGTGGAAGAAAGCGAAGAATTAGGTATTGACGAGTGTAAGGCCGCAGACTGCATTTGAGATAGATGGAGGGGTCTTTTTGGTAAAATGGGGGTCTTAGTGCTAGTTGGAGGAAAAAAAGGGGGCAAAGTAGAAATGAGAGAAATTGAGGGGGCGGGGCACAATTTTGAAAAAGGGGGAACGGTTCTAGAGTTTTCAGGAGGGAGGGGTAGATTAGGTATTTCGCCGGGTAAAGGGTTAGCCTTTAAAAGGCTAACCCTAGAAGCTCCAGCCTCATTTTTCTGCCCCTGTTCCCCCGCTGCTGCGCTATTTCCTCCTCCGTTACCTTCTGCAAAGGTGCTGCCAATTAGACTGCTGGAAGGCTCTCCTTCGTGGATGATGCCACCACCAGAGCTGACTGCGATGGCACCACGGCCGGGGACTGTGGTGGCGGAGCCTTGGTGGTCCGTTGGTTTCTTGCGGTTCTGCGTCTCCCACCAGTCTGAGTACCCTACCAACTGAAAACAGGTTTCTTTGGTATGTTTTTTCATACCACAGTGCGTACATCTAAGTTTCTCCTTGTCTTTTTCTGTTGCAGCACGCGATGATGCTTGTGAGCGTGCTGCAGTCCCACCTCCGTGCTTTCCTTGAGCCCTTAATCCGACCCCCATCCCTTGTGATGACTCAACGTCTGAAGGGATGCCTCTTAAGATTCCTATTCTTGCATCTTCTCTGCGAATGGATGCATATGCTGCTTCCACCGTAGGTAGCGGCTCCTTTTTCAGGATATCTCTCTTGATATCCTCAAATCTTTCATCAACTGAGGTTATAATTGAAATAACCTTTGTTCTTGGATTTTCTTATTATAGATGGCAATATCAGCAGGATCCCTCATGGGATTCGGATCTCTGCCGTCTATTGCCATCCAGACAGTCTGGAGGCGATTCCAACAATCCTCTAAAGTACTTCCTCCTTGTCTGATAGTGTTAGCCTTTCTGTGAAGGTCAAACACCTGTAGTGCGTCTCCTCCTGATCCATATGTAGTTGCCAATCCATCCCACAGAGTTTTTGTTGTTGGGTATTGAGATACATTGTTTACCAGGCGTGGTTCAATGTTCTGGACCAGCCAGGTAAACACCAGATGGTCATTTTGCTCCCATTGTGGGAAGGCTGGGTCTGTGCATGTCGGTGGTAATGGGCTGCCTGTGATGTGTTGAGTTTTTCCTTGACCACCGATGGCTTTTTTTATGAGAGTAGCCCATAACGGGTAATTCTCACCATTGAACTTGAACCCCAATGAGAGGTCCTCAGAATTGGTAACTGTTGGGTTGATACTGTTTTTTAACAGATTGACTAGCTGGATAGCCAATTCATCTGGTTTAGTTTCAGAGGGGCTAGGTTCTGTCATTATGATAGGAACGATGATTTTGCTGAGTTCCTACACTGATTGATCGAGGACGATTGGTTGGGAAAGGTATACTTGAACAATGATGATCAATACTTTTTCTGAGTTCAAAGAAACAAAACAAAAAAAATCTCTGTTTTTTTTCGGAATAGTTGATCAAAGAAGTGAGACAATGAGGAAAAAGCGATTTTCTTAGTTTGAAGAAACAGAACAATGAGGAAGATCAATTTTTCTGAGTCTCCCGGATCAGAACATTTTGCTCTGATACCATGAAAGCTTTGAATGAAAGTAATTGTTTTTTTACTTCATTGAATAAAACTGTGTTACAAATCCCCTATTTATACTTGTTATTCTATACTGTATATAGAGCTTAGTCAAACTAGGATCTATATTGATAAGATACAAATCTTCCAAAATCTAACTTAGTCAAGATATGATCAAATCATATCTTTGTTTTGATTTCTTCTTTCCAACACTCAGAGTCAGGAACACCCTCAAGCTTAATAAAGTTTGGTGCATTTCTCTTAAGCAGGTTACCTCAATAATCAAAAGGCCACTGAGGAAACAATAGATAAAAATGGATGGTTACACACGGGGGACATTGGATATATTGATGAAGATGATGAACTTTTCATAGTGGATCGACTCAAAGAATTGATCAAATATAAAGGGTATCAAGTTGCTCCTGCCGAACTGGAAGCTCTATTAATTAATCATCCTAATATATCTGATGCAGCTGTTATCGGGTAACTACTATTATTTTACCAACAAACTAACACACCAAATAGTAATTCAAATTTTTTTCTTTCTTTTTTTTTTCTTTTGCCTAATATATGACTAAACTTGAGGACTTTTGTGTGATATATAGCATGAATCATGAGGATACAGGAGAACTTCCGGTTGCTTTCGTAGTAAGATCTGCTGATTCTGTATTGTCAGAAGATGATATCAAACAATACATCTCAAAACAGGTAGGCTTTCTGTACGTTGCTAGACTTTTAATATGCAATTATTTTACAATACCGTTTATAGAACATAAAACCGTCCAAAATGCCGTTTATCATTATTTTACAATACCATTTATAAAAGAAAGCGATTTCAATATGTATATTTTCTATATGATGGCCATTTTAATACTCTTGCATCTACAATTACCTTCAACTATTTTTAGGATGAATAAACATGTCATCTCATCGTTAACTACTCTGCATATGATAAACAAGAATAATATATAACATTCCAAGATGCTAATGAAGTCTCCGGAGAAGTAGGTACACATAAGACGCAAGCATAGATACACAAGAATTACGGGTTCAGATAAGAGGAGGCATCAAATGAGGCAAAATATTAGACCTTCAATCACGCGACGCCACGTGTACAAACTGGCTCGCGGTTTATTTTTTTAAAAAAACAGTTTGTACGCGTGTTGTCGCGTGATTGGAGTCCTCGTGTTTTGCTTCACTTGAGCCTCCTATGATCTTCTGAACGCAAGAATTAGAGATTTGTGTACTTTTCCTGCAGTGTTTCTTTATGTAATTGTCGTTTGTTGTGTCCTTTTAAAGTAACAACTGATGCCTGACAATGGCACATTTTCTTGACCTTTTTAAGATACCTTTTGTTTGAATTTTTTTCATTTACAATATAGTTAATGAGACGCTCTTCTTTGACAGACGTTCTTCCTTGACTTTGAAATATGATAGAATAAAGCAAAATGACTCACTAAATTAGTTGCGATTCTTATATTGTGAAGTACCAGTACATCGACACAGCTTGACGCAATTTTTAGTATGGGTCATCGGGAAACAATCGCAATGTGTTTCTAACACATGAATATGGTTACGTACGTCCGATCCCTCGTACCCACCATAGTTGAGAGTCTTTAAAGCAACGTGTAATGTTGTTTTCGTTTATTTGAATCTTGCAGGTGAATTACTATAAGAGGATTCATCATGTGTATTTTGTGGGCTCAATTCCTAAAGCCACCTCGGGCAAAATACTGAGAAAGGAACTGAGACAAAAACTTGCAGGGGGCTTCTTCCGTTCAAAATTATGAACTTCAAGTAGAGGATAGATACACGAGATCTATGTGATGCATGGAGCCGAAGAGGCATTGAAAATCAGGCTCCTTCAGCGTCAGAAGTGCTTTTATACATTGTATAGAAGTAACACTGACAGTGAATATCCTTGGGACGTGGAAATTTTTTTGTTTATTTTATTATTTATAATTGTCTTTCCTTTAGTGTGAGTTGAAGTACGAATGTCGAAAATGTGGAAGCTTGTGATCTTTGCGTGCATTGTGCCTAAAGTGCCTATATTGATCACTTGATTACCAAAGGAACCATTGTTGAAATTTGGGATTTTATGAGTTGAGTCCCATATCCACTTTAAGGTAATAGGTGGTGATATTCATTCTGATACATGTATTTTATCTCGGATTGTCCGATGTGAGTCAATATTCTTAACACCCGCCCTCTCGTGGCAACGTGGCTTGACATACACACGCGCCTTCGAATCTGCCCTCAATTACAAACCAGACATGAACATCTGGACTTGGATGAGAGAAGACAATAAATGACCAACCATGAGTCAGACAAGGTGTGAGTCACATTTTAAACTGGATCCGATACCATGTTGAAACTTGAGCTTACATGAGGTGAAGCTCATATCCACTCAAAACCTTAAGTCAATGGACGGTGATACCACATCCTCATATGACCCATATATTTTATCTCAAATTGTCCGATGTGGGACAATATCCTCAACCACCATTGAAGTCAAAGTCAGGTTCTTATGGAACTGTGGTGAGAAATGGTGGGATGAAAATGGTTGACCCAAATACTGGGCATTTCCTTTCCCGAAAACAACGAGACGAAATTTGCGTTAGAGGCGATCAAATCATGAAACATATGAATGCGTTTAAAGATTTAGTTTATGCGATTAAACCAAAATTTCAGGTTATTTCAATAGTTGGCTATTGTAAAATTTGATTAAGATAAACAACTATTGGTTAAATTGAGAAATAGCACTTGTTAGAAATAAAACTTATACTCTTCTCGTCCTAAAAATATTGTCACGTCAAACACACAATTTAAATACCATCATCTGAGATTAAAATTTTAAAGTATTTTAGCACATCATCTTGTCATACTACTTGTAACATCATTTAAGATTAAATTATGTTTTTTCAGTTATACATTTGACCACCTATAACAATATTTTAGAAGTTCAACAAAGTTCTACCGAAGAACTTTCACTAGATAGGTTTTGAGAAAAGAGGTGAATGACACTCTCAAAACAAGTCTAAGTCACAAGCAAAAATCAAATATGTCCAGTTTTGGGTGTGTTAGACTACAATACACTCATAATACAAAAATAAAAACAAGCATCAAAAACTTAATGCGCTTTAAGCACTTTTAAACTTTGAAAGCTTTTGATACCAATAAGATGAAGCGAAGAGGATGGAAGTGTGTAAATACCTCCACTAAGCTTCTTCAATATATAGAATGTGTGAATCTGGTTGTTTAACCTCCATGGAAGTCTTACACTTCATTAATTACTTTGGAGAAGTTCAACTTGTCTTTAACCATCCTATACTTCAACTTGTTGATCCATAGCTAGTGTACAACTGTCAAGCAAGCTTTATGGAAGTTAGTCATAAAAACACAAGATATTTGGAAAAGAGTGGAGTGACAAAACGCTATCAATCCGCGGTAGATCTGTTTGCAATGGATATAAAATTTTGAATAATGCATAATATTGATTGATCGACGTATCACAATTTAGAGACTGACGTCAAGTACATCGATTGATGTACTTAGCTTTAGAGATCGACATTGGACAATGCATTTTCAATTGTAAACAGTGGCTGACATCGATCAAACGATGTGCATTGTTTAAAGATCGACGTTGGACATTATACTTCCAATCTTACACTTTTCATACATCGATCAGTTGATGTCTCTATATAGAGATTGATGTCACGTAGATCGATCTGTACCCTCTGACTTTAAGATCGACATTGGACATTCTACTTCCAATGTTGCACACCCTATACATATATCAATCGAAGTTAACTTTGAGATGTTGATGTTTAAATAGATCGATCTACTTAGAGATCGACGTATAAAATGATCTCTATTTTAGAGATTTATGTAGAGATCGACGTCAATATCTTCACTTTGCTAACCTTTGTAATTTCCAAAGTGTAAATTAACTTTTTAATCTTTTTTCTAACCTCTTTTGACATTTGTCAAAACCTTCATACTCCAACAATCTTTTTTTTTGATGATTTCAAAACTATACATTTTAAAAGACATTTTGTTTGAGAAATGACACTTTTACCATAATTTGTTAAATAAGGCTTTCAATCTTAATTTTGTACATAAAAATCTCCCCTTTAGTCTATGTATAGAGCATTTCCAAACTGTTGGACCGTGCACCTGCAATAAACACCACTAGAGGGGGGGTGAATAGTGGTTAGCGGAAATTACACTACTACCCTTTGTTAAAATCCCCTTTGAAAACAGAATCTGAAACCACCTCAGATTCAGAACCCGTTTTTCAAAAATTCACAAATAATTGTACACAACTCCAAAAATTATGAAAATCTTCAGAATTTAACTTCAATGAGTTAACAAGACTCTGTCCAAAAATCAGATAAAAATAAGATCGTTTGACCTTTCAAACAAATAAAAAGATTCAGATGGTCAATCTGGACAGAATTGGATAGAATGTTGCTGATTTTGCAAAACGTATTTCTCTTTGAATACTCAACCAAAAAGGTTGATCTTTGTATCAAAACACTCCTTAGGATGTGTAGATAAAGTTTCCAAAAGGCCCTGACCTTAAACAATTCTTGAAAAATACAGAATTTAAGTTTTCTCAAAACTGGTCAGATTGCAGCCAGATTGGAGCAGTTATCTTGCAAAGACTGAAAGACTAACTTTCCCTTGCTCAAATCAAGTGATTCTTGTTGCAAATGAAAGCTAACAGTCTGAAGTATAACTCCACCAAAAATCACGAATTTTGAAAATGTTTAGCTATTTTTTCAAATTGTGAGAAGTTGTGTGAAAACTGCAGTCAAAAACGGCAGAAAACAGAAATAAAGAAACAAGAGAAGAACACCGAGAATTTATCCTGGTTCGGTCAATGTGACCTACTCCAGTCCCAAGGAACACCTTTCCTTGGATTTCACTATGGTATGAACCAAATTACAGCAAGAACCAAGCTTGATCCTTGGGTTAAACACCAACCCTATTCAAGACTTGGATGAACACCTTTATGCAACTCTTGGTTGCAACACCTCTATCACCTATTGATGTAGCCTTATAGATTTGGCTAATCAATCTTACAAATAAGAACAAGAAGGTGTGTATAGTGTAGCTGGACAACAACTAGAAATGGAACACCTTAGCTACACAAAGTATGAACGAAAATATGAGAAGAGAATAGCAAGACAATAATCTTCAATTTTTGCTTTCAAGTGTGTGTCTTCTCTTCTTCACCTTGCCTTCTATTTATAGTGTGAATGGATGGCATATTCTCTCCAACTTTTAGACCATGTGATGTCTGAGAATTTTGAAATAAAGCACCTCCATAATCATCTCCAACAACCTTGTCTCCATTACATTCAAATTTGAAATTTCAAGTTGGCAACTTTTGCCAACTAGCTTGCTTTTGGTTTGTCTTCTTGTCTCCAACTCATAAAATGAGTACACCACCTTCTCCACCTGTTTATGGACGTTTTGGATGTTGTATGTATGTATACCAACTCAAATTTTGTGAATAAAAAATAATGAATAAGTGTTGACAAGATTATGTCAACATATAACACCAAAATTCATACTTTCTTCTCCTTTACATATTGTGATGAATCTTCCACCAAGGACACCTTGTAATCTCCAAAAGATGATGATTAATATCCTCTTATAACACATATAAGAGGGTCTTCAAGAAAAAATAGAATGTGACATCTCAAATCGTCACATATCCAGCTATAGTCAGTAATATCATCGGTTGAGAGAATAAGATATAAGATCACCATATAATCTTCAAAATAATAATAACACAGCTCCAGAATGAAGATAATAATATACTCAAGAGATTCCTCGAGTGAAAATACCGAAACTGTCTTCGGGGATAAAATGACCAAAATGCCCCTAGTGAGATAAAACTCCAGAAATGACCCCGATGGTCATAATTAAATATAATAACACCTTCTTGATAATAAATAAGATGATAATATCTTCTTGAATCATATTCACCATGTCGAGTACCTACAAAACTCAAAATACCACTTTTGCCCTTTTTGGTAAGTTGTAGAAACTTCGAGGGCATATTAGTCACAAGATATTATCATCATAAAAATCACATAATCACAACATGATAAACATATATAAATCATGTAAAAATAAAAACAACTATTTTATCACATTTTAGAAAAATATTTCTAACAATCCTAGACATCGTGTCATTTTTTTTTCACTTATTCAACTCTTTCATTTATAACACCATATGTGACATTTTTAAGTATTCATCACTTAAAATCATGACTTTGAAAATTATCCAAACATATTTCTCAACACAAACATCCAGGAAACGGATAGAAGACTACCCAAGCAAACACAAAAAACAATTAAATTCAAGAATGTTAGAATATGTTAGAGTTTTGATGATTTGCACAGTTTGACACTTCGAACTTTAGATTAGGCGCTTCATGTTCTGCGTTGGAAGTCAGTATACTTCAAACGCTCACATTAGGCGCTTAATATGCCTTGGTGGAATCCAGTACACTTCGAGCGCCTACATTAGGCGCCTCATGTGAAGTGTCTTGATGTGCGTACACTCCGAACGCCTACATTAGGCGCTTCATGTCAAGTGTATGGAAGTCAGAACACTTCGAACGCCTATATTAGGCGCTTCATGTGGTCTGATGAAAAATGCGAACACTTCGAATGCCTACATTAGACGCTTCAAGTGATCCACCAAGTCAAAAGTACTTTCCCCCTGAATGGGCACGTACTCTGAAGTACTTTCTCTGATAAAATGTCAGAGTGAGTTCGAACAAGCATGAGGGGCTACATTAGGCGCTTCATGTGACTTCGAACGCCTTAAGCTGCCCACATAAGGCGCTTAATGTGACTTCGAACGACAGTTCATTTTCACATTAAGCGCTCTATGTCACTTTGAACGCCTATGCTTTAAGCACATTAGGCGCTTCATGTGACCAACGTTACAAAGGTCTTTTTGCTTCACTTTCTAACATTAGTTGACTCTTTGTACACTCTTCTTTTAGTGCTATTTTCACAGGTTCTCTCTCTAACATGAAGATGCCAGTTTTCCATTCTTGGCTTTGGTTTTGAAATCTCTCCAAAATTTTTGCTACATGCCAAGGGAAGATCTTCAAGGATGATGAAGTACCATCACAAGAAGCCAAAACCCATTATTGTTTATGCAGGGGGTTTTCAAACGGGAAGAAATCTGAAGATTGATAAAAGCAAGGGTTTTCTCTCTTCTTCTCTAACTTTCTACATCTTATGCTCTCAAATTTTCTCTCAAGCTCAAGCTCTCAAGATACTTGTAAACATCGTACTTTTACTTTATTGTTGAGAGTGACTATTATAAGAAGAAGAAGAGTCTTCTTCTTGGTGAGATTTTATTGTGAGAGATTGTGTAGATTGTTGGTCAAGGAGCAAGGGTGCTTCTTGTTTTGAGATTTCTAGACTTTGAAGGGTTAGTTGATAGTGTGTGGTGTACTATTATCCCTACAAGATTTCTTTGAGGGCAAAGAAGATCTTTGGAGGCTAGACTTCAAAGGGTTAGATCTCTCGGTTGTGGTCTAGGCTTGTTGCCTAGTTTTTCTGTTGTTGTATTTTGTTCTTTGATTGTTGTTTCCCCATAGAAATGACAATCCCCTTTTCAAAATACTTCTTGTGAAAAATCAAAAAGGTATAGAAGTAGAGTCATTTGACTTGAACCTCTATACATACTTGTGTTCTTTACTTTCTTGCAAGCTTTTATTCTTTCCAAAGAACACACCCAAGTATTGGTTGCACCTCAAAACGAAAAATATCCATAAAATATCCATACTTGGTGAACACATTATTCAACCCCCCTTCTAGTGTGTTCTAAGGGACCTAACAATTGGTATCAGAGCTTTATCTTGTTATTTGAGTTCAAATACAAGATTTGATCATTAAAGTATGGATCCCTTTGTTTTGATGATGTGAGTTCCCCTAGTGGTGATGCCTCAAGAAAAAGGAGGCAAGAAACACTATTCCCTTCTATTTCAAATGTTCATGTCAAAGTCCTAATGTTTGATCCTCTAAACTACCCACTATGGAAGTCGAACATGGAAACATATCTACGTTCTTGTGGGCACAGAATCTGGATAGAAGTTTCAAGAGGATCCATGATTCCTATTGATATTGATGATCCTACTCCTGAAGAGGAGTTCCAGTTGGCCATAAATAGCAAGGTTCTTGCTATTTTAAACAGCTCTCTTTCTTCAAATGAGAGAGCTCAGATTCAAGGAGTTCAATCCGCTCATGAGGCTTGGACAAAGCTTGAGATGATCCACGAAGGAACATCTCAAGTAAGAAAGGCCAAGAGGAGACAGTTAATCAAACAGTTCTACAACTTCACTGTCCCCAAGGGTGAAAAGATCGAAGACTCCATTCAAAGATTCACCAAGCTTGTCAACCTTCTCACAGCGGTTGGCAAGAAGATAGAACAAGAGGATCTCAATCACTGCTTCCTAAACAGTTTAGGAAGAGAATGGAACACAAAGGTGACGGCCATTGAGGAGTTGTCCACTTTGGCTTGAAATGATTCAAGGGTATTGAGGATCTCAATCATGTTCTCAAGCCCTTGATGAGAAGAAAAATGATTCAAAGATAAGTACTACAAAGATAGAGATTAAGGATGCATCTAGGCCAAGCATGAAAGCTAAAATCAAACCTAGTGCCATGTATGCATCTAAGAAGGGAAATAAAAAGGAACAAGCACACGTTGTCAAGGAGTCCAAAACCTCCTTGAAGAAGCAAAGGCACATGCCTAAGCAAAAGGCTAATGCACCAAAGGCATCACAATCTTTGGTTCATGTTGTGAGACAAAAACCTTCTTCGATTCCTAAGAAGGTTGTTCCTAAAAAGGAAACACGACATGTGCCTACGCATAAGCATTCGCACAAGCATACACAAACTCACAAGCATTCTCCTACATGTTTTTATTGCAATAGGAAAGGTCATGTAGAAAGAGTATGTAGGGCTAAAAATAATAAGAATCTTGTGTGGGTGGCGAAAGGCGAGATGAAGGTAACTAACCTTCAAGGACCCAAAACAAAAAGGGTACCAACTTCATATGGTTCTTTTGTAGGCCCTAGCACTCAATGGAGAAAGCGAAGACAAGAAAGTCAAATGGGTCATGGACAGTGGGTGTTCCAACCATATGACGGGAGACAAACGTCTCTTCTATAGACTCACTATGCAAGACGGAGGAGTTGTCCACTTTGGCGGTAGCAAAGGCCAAATCAAAGGACATGGTATTGTGGGTAACGATTCCTTCTCTCTTAGTGATGTCTTATATGTTGTAGGTCTTAAGTTTAACTTGATAAGTGTCAGTCAACTATGTGATGCTAATTATGAGGTAACGTTTTTGAAAACAAAGTGTGTTGTGAAAAAGGGCGATAAAATCTTATTTGAGGCTTTGCGTTTCAAAAATATTTACAAACTTAGCATCAACGATTTGGTTTCTCAAAATGTATCTCGCCTAGTTGTTAAGAATGATTTGACGCAACTATGGCATAGACATCTCGGACATGTATGTTTCAAAACATTTAAATTTATTTGCGAAAATGGTAAAGTCCGAGGCCTTCCAAAAATGAATTTCGAAAACCATGACTTATGTGACACTTGTCAAAAGACGAAGCTTGTGAAAACAAGCTTCAAACCCAAGACAAATATTTCCACCTCCAAGCCCCTACAATTGCTTCATATGGATTTGTATGGGGATGTTGGAACAAAAAGTTTGGGTGGTAAGCATTATACCTTCGTGATAGTAGATGACTATACTCGTTATACGTGGGTGATGTTTCTAGCTAAGAAGAGTGATGCATGTAGTGAGTTTATGAGTCTAAGTAAACGATTGGAAAATTATGTGGGTGACACCATTAAGACCATCCGTAGTGATCATGGTGGTGAGTTTGATGGTGATTTCGAAAGGTTTTGTGTATCCAAAGGATACTCTCATGACCTTTCGTCACCTAGAACTCCTCAACAAAATGGTGTGGACGAACGAAAGAATAGAACTCTACAAGAAATGTGTAGAGCAATATTGAATGAGTTCGGTTTGCCCAAATATTTTTGACCGAAGCGGTAAATGCCGCTTGCCATGTGATCAATCGTGTCTATTTGAGACCATACCTAAATGTGACACCCTATGAGCTTTGGAATGGAAAAGTTTCCAACATTTGGTATTTCAAAGTCTTTGGTTTCAAGTGTTTCATACTTAATACCAAGGATACTTTGGACAAACTTGATCTCAAAGCGGATGAAGGTATCTTTTTAGGTTATGCCTCAAATAGTAAGGCATTTCGTGTTTTCAACAAAAGGAGTCAAAAGGTGGAAGAATCAATCCATGTTAAGTTTAATGAGTAACTTAGTGACGAACCTAAACTTAATGAGGATTGTGAAGTAGATGAAGATGTGACTCCTCAAGAAGAAATTCTTGAGGATGTTCCTATGGTTGTTCCACAACGAGAGATCGTTGATGATTCTCCAAATGGAAACATCTTCATTGACTTGAGAGTTGAACCTATTGAAGGTACTCCTCCACCTTGTGTGCATGAACTTAGACAGTCAAATAGAAATATTTCTCATACTCATGTTGATACACCAAATGTAGACAATGCATCACACATTCCGGAACATGGAAGTCATGTGAATGATGAAGGTTCATCTCTTCCGGAACATTATCATGAGGAAGTTGTGTTGGACCGTGCACCTGCAATAAACACCACTAGAGGGGGGGTGAATAGTGGTTAGCGGAAATTACACTACAACCCTTGTTAAAATCCCCTTTGAAAACAAAATCTGAAACCATCTCAGATTCAGAACCCGTTTTTCAAAAATTCACAAATAATTGTACACAACTCCAAAAATTATGAAACTTTTCCGAATTTAACTTCAATGAGTTAACAAGACTCTGTCCAAAAATCAGACAAAAATAAGATCGTTTGACCCTTCAAATAAATAAAAAAGATTCAGATGGTCAATCTGGACAGAATTGGACAGAATGTTGCTGGATTTGCAAAACGTGTTTCTCTTTGAATACTCGACTAAAAAGGTTGATCTTTATATCAAAACACTCCTTAGGATGTGTAGATGAAGTTTCAAAAAGGCCCTGACCTTAACCAACTCTTGAAAAATACAGAATTTAAGTTTTCTCAAAACTGGTCAGATTGCAGCCAGATTGGAGCAGTTATCTTGCAAAGACTGAAAGACTAACTTTCCCTTGCTCAAATCAAGTGATTCTTGTTGCAAATGAAAGATAACAGTCTGAAGTATAACTCCAATAAAAATCACAAATTTTGAAAGTGTTTACCTATTTTTTCAAAACGTGAAAAATTGTGTGAAATCTGTAGTGAAAAAGGGCAGAAAACAGAAAAATGTAAAGAAGACAAGAACACCAAGAATTTATCCTGGTTCGGTCAATGTGACCTACTCCAGTCCCAAGGAACACCTTTCCTTGGATTTCACTATGGTATGAACCAAATTACAGCAAGAACCAAGCTTGATCCTTGGGTTAAACACCAACCCTATTCAAGACTTGGATGAACACCTTTATGCAACTCTTGGTTGCAACACCTCTATCACCTATTGATGTAGCCTTATAGATTTGGCTAATCAATCTTACAAATAAGACACAATAAGGTGTGTATAGTGTAGCTGGACAACAACTAGAAATGGAACACCTTAGCTACACAAAGTATGAATGAAAATATGAAAAGAGAATAGCAAGACAACAATCTTCAATTTTTGCTTTCAAGTGTGTGTCTTCTCTTCTTCACCTTGCCTTCTATTTATAGAGTGAATTGATGGCATATTCCCTCCAACTTTTAGACCATGTGATGGCTGAGAATTTTGAATTAAAACACCTCCATAATCATCTCCAACAATCTTGTCTCCATTACATTCAAATTTGAAATTTCAAGTTGGCAACTTTTGCCAACTAGCTTGCTTTTGGTTTGTCTTCTTGTCTCCAACTCATAAAATGAGAAAAACATCATCTCCACCTATATAATCACGTTTTGGAGGCTGTGTATATGTATACCAACTCAGAATTTTGAGGAGAAATCAACAAATAATAGTTGACAAGGTTATGTCAACATATAATATCAAAATTCCCATTTCTCCTTGACATATTGTGATGAATCTTGCACCAAGAACACCTTGTAATCTCTGAAAGATGATGATTAAAAACCTCCAATAACATATATATAAGAGTCTTCAAGAGAAAATAGAACGTGACATCGAATACCGTCACATATCCCGCTACCGTCGATAAAATCATCAAATGAGAGAATAAAATAGAAAACCACCAAATAATCTTCAAGAATATACTAAATGAACTCCAGAATGAATATAATAAGATACTCAAGATATTCCTTGAGTAAAAATACAGAAACTGTCTTCGGGGGTAAAATGACCAAAATACCCTTAGTGAGATAAAACTCCAGAAATGACCCGATGGTCAGAATTAAATATAATAACACCTTCTTGATAATAAATAAGATGTTAATATCTTCTTCAATCATATTCACCATGTCGAGTACCTTCAAAACTCAAAATACCACTTTTGCCCTTTTTGGTAAGTTGTAGAAACTTCGAGGGCATATTAGTCACAAGATATTATCATCATAAAAATCACATAATCACAACATGATAAACATATATAAATCATGTAAAAATAAAAACAACTATTTTATCACATTTTAGAAAAATATTTCTAACAACCCTAGACATCGTGTCATTTTTCTTCACTTATTCAACTCTTTCATTTATAACACCATATGTGGCATTTTTAAGTATTCATCACTTAAAATCATGACTTTGAAAATTATCCAAACATATTTCTCAACATTCTCCCCCTTTTGGATGATTTTCAAAATAACCTAACATGATTTTAATGTCACAACACATAACCAAAAGTTTAACCAAATGTTTTCAACTATGTTTTTAACTTTTAAATAGTATGCCGCTCCCCCGTAACTCATACTCTCCCCCTTAACCTATGCTCCAAAATTTATACCAATAAAAACTTAGCATATGATTCATCATGACTTACCAACTAAAACATGACTTACCAACTAAAATCATGTTCTTATTCTATCTCCCCCTTTATTTTGCAAATCATGCAAAAGATAGAACTATACAATGGTATCGTAAGTCATCATTCCTAATTTGGCTTGTAAGTTTTCAAAAGTGGCTTGATTAAGAGGTTTGGTGAAGATGTCATCGATTTGATGATCAGTTCTTATGTGGTTTATCACTATATCCTCATTTTGAACATGATCACGAAGAAAGTGCTATCGCACCTCAATGTGTTTGGCCTTAGAATGAAGCACCGGATTCCGTGAAAGATTGATTGCACTTGTGCTATCGCAGAAAATTGGAATCTTATTCATTTTAATGCCAAAATCACTAAGTTGCTGTTTAAGCCAAAGTATTTGGGTAGTACATAAACTCAAAGCGATATACTCGGCTTCAGTGGTAGAAAGAGCTACACTAGCTTGCTTTTTAGAAAACCAAGAGATCAAATTGGTTCCTATGAATTGACATGTACCGCTAGTGGATTTTCTATCTAACTTGCAACCACCATAATCAGCATCACTATATGCGTGTAATTCCAACTTAGTGTTTCTATCATACCACAGTCCTAAGTGAGGTGTATGCTTAAGATATCTAAAGATCTTTTTAACTGCATTGTAATGTGATACCTTAGGACAAGATTGAAACCTAGTACACATACACACACTAAACATGATATCAGGTCTTGATGCAGTTAAGTATAATAGTGATCCAATCATAGACCTATAGAGTGTGTCATCAAAAGTTTTACCATTTTCATCCTTGTCTAGTTTGGTGCTAACACTCATGGGGGTAGTTGTAGGTTTCAACTCTTCAAAGCCAAACTTCTTAATCATATCATTGACATACTTAAGTTGGCTAATGTGAATTCCTTGAGGGGTTTGTTTGATTTGAAGTCCTAAAAAATAATTCAACTCTCCTACCATTGACATTTCAAACTCTGACTGCATACATTCTTCGAAGTCTTTTACTAAAGTAGGGTTGGTTGAACCAAAGATTATATCATCTACGTATATTTGAACTATTAACAAATCATTACCTTTTCTTCTAAGGAATAATGTGTTGTCGATGGTCCCCCTTTGATAATTATTTGCAATAAGAAAGTTTGCAAATCTATCATACCAAGCTCTTGGAGCTTGTTTTAAACCATATAGAGCTTTCTTAAGCTTATAAACATGGTTCGGATTCTTCGGATCTTCGAATCCAGGAGGTTGTTTGACAAACACTTCTTCTTGGATGTATCCATTCAAGAACGCACTCTTGCCATCCATTTGGAAGAGCTTAATTTTGCTTATACTTGCAATCGCAAGTAACAATCTAATTGCTTCTAGTCGTGCAACGGGTGCAAAGTTTTCTTCATAATCTGTTCCTTCTTGTTGATTATAACCTTGTGCGACTAGTCTAGCCTTATTCCTTGTAATATTTCCTTGTTCATCCATTTTATTCCTAAAAATCCATTTAGTTCCTATGATAGACTTGTCTTCAGGTTTAGGTACTAAGTCCCACAGGTTGTTCCTTGTGAATTTATTTAATTCCTCATGAATAGAATCTATCCATGATATGTCACCTAAGGCTTCCTTTACGTTCTTAGGTTCTAATTGTGAGATTAAGCTATGTCCTTCAAGTTGACTTATATTTTTACGTGTTCTAACCCCAACACTTGGATCCCCAATGATTAGTTCTCTAGGGTGCCACCAATTCCTAGATTGACTAGGTTCACCCTCATCTTGTTCAAATGTTTCATTAGTGTGAACGTTATCATATGTAATTGGATCATTAGTAGTATTTTCCAATTGCAGAGTCTCTTGATTTATTTCATCTAAGGGTTTATGTATGTCTTGATCAGGGGGAATTGGTTCTAGATGATCAAGTACAGGCTCAAGTAATACATCATCATCAAACATATTTTCAACATTTGTTTCTTGTTTATGTTGATGTTTATCACTAACTTCAAAACATGCATTTTCATTGAATTTCACATGTATGGATTCAATTATGTTTCTAGATGCAGGATTATAACACCTATATGCTCTTGAGTTAGTTGAATACCCGACAAATATGCATTCAATAGACTTTTGTTCAAATTTATCTAGATTATCCTTAGTGTTCAGCACAAAACATTTACATCCAAATACTTTAAGATAATCTATCTTAGGTTGTCTATTGTTTAGCAATTCATAAGGCGTTTTATTTAATTTCTTTCTAATAGTGAGCCTATTTATAATATAGCATGCACAACTAACAGTTTCAGCCCATAAATATTTAGGTAATTTATTTTCACACAGCATTGTCCTAGCAACTTCTTGAATCGTTCTATTTTTACGTTCAGCAACTCCATTGAGTTGTGGTGTTCTAGGTGGTGAGAATTCATGTTTGATTCCATATAGTTCGCAAAGTTTGATTACGTCTTTGTTTTTAAATTCTCCACCTCTATCGCTTCTAATTCTTTTAACATTTTCTTCATAAATGTTTTCAAGTTGTTTAATAAGAGTTTCGATTGCTAATGGAGCATCGTCTTTGTGTGTTAAGAACAATGTCCATGTGTAGCGTGAGTAATCATCTACTATGACACACACATAGTAGTGTCCACCTAGACTTCTTGTCCTACTTAGACCAAATAAGTCTAAGTGAAGCAATTCTAGTACATGACTAGTACTCACTTCATGTTTCGGTTTTAAGGTTTCTTTAATGTGTTTTCCCTTAATACATGTTTCACACATTTGAAAATTATTTAAGTCTAACTTAGGCATTCCTATAATTAAATTCTTCTTAGACAATTTCTTAATAGTTGAAATTCCTATATGGCCTAATCTTCTATGCCATAAATTTACATCTAAGTCATGTGATATTAGACACTTAACCTTAGCATCTAACATGTTATCTAAGGTCAGAGTATAAATATTTCCATCTCTATTTCCTTTTAAAACCGTTTCTCTTTTTTCATTTATTATATCACAAGAATTGGGAAGAAAGGAGACATTATAACCACAATCTATAAGTTGAGAAATGCTAAGTAAATTATAAGATAGATTACTTACTAATAACACATTTCGTATTTGAAATGTGTTAGGGTCCCCAATTATTCCTTTTCCAACAACTTGTCCTTTGTTGTTGTCACCGAATGTTACTTTTCCTCCATTCTTGATATGTTCCAATTCGATGAATAGTTTGGGATTCCCCGTCATATGCCTCGAACATCCACTATCTAAAAACCAGTTGGTTTTTAGATTCTTTGACTTTGCCTCCTTCTTGCATTCCTTGCGTTTATCCTACAATGGAGACAAAGTTTTAGGTACCCTTTATTTGGGTCCTTGAATGTTAGGGGCACTATTCTTGTTTAGATGTCCCTTAGGTATCCAAACTTGAATATACCTTCTAGGCACATTTTTAGCATTGTTATAATTTGAAAAATAAGAGGAATTAGCATATACATGATTATTCCACATAAGTGAAGATGCATTGTTATACATGTTGTGCCATGGTTGATAATCATTATAGAATGGCCGAATTTTATAATGTGCATAAGGCATACGATTTTGTTTCTTATATGGCGATATATAAGTGTGTTTGTAGGCATTTTTATAAGACTTATAAGAGTGTTGCCTATACTTAGGTTTATAATATGTTGAATGCATTTTATTATGTCTCGTTGCATTTGTATACATATAGGCATAATTTCTAGGTTGTCTAGATACAAAGTTTGGCCTAGATGTATGTGTATATTGGTGGGTGTGTGTTGTATTTTTGCCTTGATATAAGTAGACGAAGGTGTAGAAGCAGGCAAAGTTGATTTTGTTGTATTATATGGCAACTTTGTACTCGATGAAACAAACTTAGTCTTTTTATTTACTTTTCATTTTCTTCTTTATAGCCTAATCCGGTTTTATCATTACCATACTTTTGTGATAAGATAAGTGTATCTAACATATTTGTACCGGATTTAAACTGTTCTAAGGTTTTCTCTAAGCCTAGTTTGCATGATTTAAGTGTAGACACTTCATTTTCATAATCATGCATCTTGGTTTTCAACGCACTATTTTCGGTTCTTAAGGTTTGTTCATTATTTCTAGATGACTCAATTTTAGTCTTTAATGAATCAAGAGCATTTGATGACTCTTGTTTGAAAGACTCTAATTGATTAGAAAGTTCCAAGTTGGTTGTCTTCAACTTGTCATTTTCTTCAATTAATTTCTTTCTCTCTTTTGACAACCTTTTACAATGAGCATGCATTTTCATGAATTCATCATACATTTCATCGAAAGTCATCTCATTATCAGAATCAAAATCAGGAGTAGATGTTACCTCTTTCGTAGACTTTGAGAACGCTCCTTTATGAGAGATAGATGACATGATGTATGATTTTAGATGAATACCTTGAATCTTTAATCAAGTGAATACAAATGCTCCAAACCTTCTTGAAGTGTTCAAATGCTCCAAACCTTCTTGATTTGGGATTAGCAGGCAACTATGATTTCTTGCTTCTTAGCCTTGTCTTGCTTGTACGGTGTTGAATCTTGCTTCTTTTGAGTGGTGTTGGTCTGGCTCTGATACCAAATGTTGGACCGTGCACCTGCAATAAACACCACTAGAGGGGGTGAATAGTGGTTAGCGGAAATTACACTACAACCCTTGTTAAAATCCCCTTTGAAAACAGAATCTGAAACCTTCTCAGATTCAGAACCCGTTTTTCAAAAATTCACAAATAATTGTACACAACTCCAAAAATTATGAACCTTTTCAGAATTTAACTTCAATGAGTTAAAAAGACTCTGTCCAAAAATCAGACAAAAATAAGATCGTTTGACCCTTCAAATAAATAAAAAGATTCAGATGGTCAATCTGGACAGAATTGGACAGAATGTTGCTGATATTGCAAAACGTGTTTCTCTTTGAATACTCAACCAAAAAGGTTGATCTTTATATCAAAACACTCCTTAGGATGTGTAGATGAAGTTTCAAAAAGGCCCTGACCTTAACCAACTCTTGAAAAATACAGAATTTAAGTTTTCTCAAAACTGGTCAGATTGAAGCCAGATTGGAGCAGTTATCTTGCAAAGACTGAAAGACTAACTTTCCCTTGCTCAAATCAAGTGATTCTTGTTGCAAATGAAAGATAACAGTCTGAAGTATAACTCCACCAAAAATCACAAATTTTGAAAGTGTTTACCTATTTTTTCAAAACGTGAAAAATTGTGTGAAATCTGTAGTGAAAAAGGGCAGAAAACAGAAAAATATAAAGAAGACAAGAACACCAAGAATTTATCCTGGTTCGGTCAATGTGACCTACTCCAGTCCCAAGGAACACCTTTCCTTGGATTTCACTATGGTATGAACCAAATTACAGCAAGAACCAAGCTTGATCCTTGGGTTAAACACCAACCCTATTCAAGACTTGGATGAACACCTTTATGCAACTCTTGGTTGCAACACCTCTATCACCTATTGATGTAGCCTTATAGATTTTGCTAATCAATCTTACAAATAAGACACAAGAAGGTGTGTATAGTGTAGCTGGACAACAACTAGAAATGGAACACCTTAGCTACACAAAGTATGAACGAAAATATAAAAAGAGAATAGCAAGACAACAATCTTCAATTTTTGCTTTCAAGTGTGTGTCTTCTCTTCTTCACCTTGCCTTCTATTTATAGAGTGAATTGATGGCATATTCCCTCCAAATTTTAGACCATGTGATGGCTGAGAATTTTGAATTAAAACACCTCCATAATCATCTCCAACAATCTTGTCTCCATTACATTCAAATTTGAAATTTCAAGTTGGCAACTTTTGCCAACTAGCTTGCTTTTGGTTTGTCTTCTTGTCTCCAACTCATAAAATAAGAAAAACATCATCTCCACCTGTATAATCACGTTTTGGAGGCTGTGTATATGTATACCAACTCAGAATTTTGAGGAGAAATCAACAAATAATAGTTGACAAGGTTATGTCAACATATAATATCAAAATTCCCATTTCTCCTTGACATATTGTGATGAATCTTGCACCAAGAACACCTTGTAATCTCTGAAAGATGATGATTAAAAACCTCCAATAACATATATATAAGAGTCTTCAAGAGAAAATAGAACGTGACATCGAATACCGTCACATATCCGCTACCGTCGATAAAATCATCAAATGAGAGAATAAAATAGAAAACCACCAAATAATCTTCAAGAATATACTAAATGAACTCCAGAATGAATATAATAAGATACTCAAGAGATTCCTTGAGTAAAAATACAGAAACTGTCTTCGGGAGTAAAATGACCAAAATACCCCTAGTGAGATAAAACTCCAGAAATGACCCGATGGTCAGAATTAAATATAATAACACCTTCTTGATAATAAATAAGATGTTAATATCTTCTTCAATCATATTCACCATGTCGAGTACCTTCAAAACTCAAAATACCACTTTTGCCCTTTTTGGTAAGTTGTAGAAACTTCGAGGGCATATTAGTCACAAGATATTATCATCATAAAAATCACATAATCACAACATGATAAACATATATAAATCATGTAAAAATAAAAACAACTATTTTATCACATTTTAGAAAAATATTTCTAACAACCCTAGACATCGTGTCATTTTTCTTCACTTATTCAACTCTTTCATTTATAACACCATATGTGACATTTTTAAGTATTCATCACTTAAAATCATGACTTTGAAAATTATCCAAACATATTTCTCAACATTCTCCCCCTTTTGGATGATTTTCAAAATAACCTAACATGATTTTAATGTCACAACTCATAACCAAAAGTTTAACCAAATGTTTTCAACTATGTTTTTAACTTTTAAATAGTATGCCGCTCCCCCGTAACTCATACTCTCCCCCTTAACCTATGCTCCAAAATTTATACCAATAAAAACTTAGCATATGATTCATCATGACTTACCAACTAAAACATGACTTACCAACTAAAATCATGTTCTTATTCTATCTCCCCCTTTATTTTGCAAATCATGCAAAAGATAGAACTATACAATGGTATCGTAAGTCATCATTCCTAATTTGGCTTGTAAGTTTTCAAAAGTGGCTTGATTAAGGGGTTTGGTGAAGATGTCATCGATTTGATGATCAGTTCTTATGTGGTTTATCACTATATCCTCATTTTGAACATGATCACGAAGAAAGTGCTATCGCACCTCAATGTGTTTGGCCTTAGAATGAAGCACCGGATTCCGTGAAAGATTGATTGCACTTGTGCTATCGCAGAAAATTGGAATCTTATTCATTTTAATGCCAAAATCACTAAGTTGCTGTTTAAGCCAAAGTATTTGGGTAGTACATAAACTCAAAGCGATATACTCGGCTTCAGTGGTAGAAAGAGCTACACTAGCTTGCTTTTTAGAAAACCAAGAGATCAAATTGGTTCCTATGAATTGACATGTACCGCTAGTGGATTTTCTATCTAACTTGCAACCACCATAATCAGCATCACTATATGCGTGTAATTCCAACTTAGTGTTTCTATCATACCACAGTCCTAAGTGAGGTGTATGCTTAAGATATCTAAAGATCTTTTTAACTGCATTGTAATGTGATACCTTAGGACAAGATTGAAACCTAGTACACATACACACACTAAACATGATATCAGGTCTTGATGCAGTTAAGTATAATAGTGATCCAATCATAGACCTATAGAGTGTGTCATCAAAAGTTTTACCATTTTCATCCTTGTCTAGTTTGGTGCTAACACTCATGGGGGTAGTTGTAGGTTTCAACTCTTCAAAGCCAAACTTCTTAATCATATCATTGACATACTTAAGTTGGCTAATGTGAATTCCTTGAGGGGTTTGTTTGATTTGAAGTCCTAAAAAATAATTCAACTCTCCTACCATTGACATTTCAAACTCTGACTGCATACATTCTTCGAAGTCTTTTACTAAAGTAGGGTTGGTTGAACCAAAGATTATATCATCTACGTATATTTGAACTATTAACAAATCATTACCTTTTCTTCTAAGGAATAATGTGTTGTCGATGGTCCCCCTTTGATAATTATTTGCAATAAGAAAGTTTGCAAATCTATCATACCAAGCTCTCGGAGCTTGTTTTAAACCATATAGAGCTTTCTTAAGCTTATAAACATGGTTCGGATTCTTCGGATCTTCGAATCCAGGAGGTTGTTTGACAAACACTTCTTCTTGGATGTATCCATTCAAGAACGCACTCTTGCCATCCATTTGGAAGAGCTTAATTTTGCTTATACTTGCAATCGCAAGTAACAATCTAATTGCTTCTAGTCGTGCAACGGGTGCAAAGGTTTCTTCATAATCTGTTCCTTCTTGTTGATTATAACCTTGTGCGACTAGTCTAGCCTTATTCCTTGTAATATTTCCTTGTTCATCCATTTTATTCCTAAAAATCCATTTAGTTCCTATGATAGACTTGTCTTCAGGTTTAGGTACTAAGTCCCACAGGTTGTTCCTTGTGAATTTATTTAATTCCTCATGAATAGAATCTATCCATGATATGTCACCTAAGGCTTCCTTTACGTTCTTAGGTTCTAATTGTGAGATTAAGCTATGTCCTTCAAGTTGACTTATATTTTTACGTGTTCTAACCCCAACACTTGGATCCCCAATGATTAGTTCTCTAGGGTGCCACCAATTCCTAGATTGACTAGGTTCACCCTCATCTTGTTCAAATGTTTCATTAGTGTGAACATTATCATATGTAATTGGATCATTAGTAGTATTTTCCAATTGCAGAGTCTCTTGATTTATTTCATCTAAGGGTTTATGTATGTCTTGATCAGGGGGAATTGGTTCTAGATGATCAAGTACAGGCTCAAGTAATACATCATCATCAAACATATTTTCAACATTTGTTTCTTGTTTATGTTGATGTTTATCACTAACTTCAAAACATGCATTTTCATTGAATTTCACATGTATGGATTCAATTATGTTTCTAGATGCAGGATTATAACACCTATATGCTCTTGAGTTAGTTGAATACCCGACAAATATGCATTCAATAGACTTTTGTTCAAATTTATCTAGATTATCCTTAGTGTTCAGCACAAAACATTTACATCCAAATACTTTAAGATAATCTATCTTAGGTTGTCTATTGTTTAGCAATTCATAAGGCGTTTTATTTAATTTCTTTCTAATAGTGAGCCTATTTATAATATAGCATGCACAACTAACAGTTTCAGCCCATAAATATTTAGGTAATTTATTTTCACACAGCATTGTCCTAGCAACTTCTTGAATCGTTCTATTTTTACGTTCAGCAACTCCATTGAGTTGTGGTGTTCTAGGTGGTGAGAATTCATGTTTGATTCCATATAGTTCGCAAAGTTTGATTACGTCTTTGTTTTTAAATTCTCCACCTCTATCGCTTCTAATTCTTTTAACATTTTCTTCATAAATGTTTTCAAGTTGTTTAATAAGAGTTTCGATTGCTAATGGAGCATCGTCTTTGTGTGTTAAGAACAATGTCCATGTGTAGCGTGAGTAATCATCTACTATGACACACACATAGTAGTGTCCACCTAGACTTCTTGTCCTACTTAGACCAAATAAGTCTAAGTGAAGCAATTCTAGTACATGACTAGTACTCACTTCATGTTTCGGTTTTAAGGTTTCTTTAATGTGTTTTCCCTTAATACATGTTTCACACATTTGAAAATTATTTAAGTCTAACTTAGGCATTCCTATAATTAAATTCTTCTTAGACAATTTCTTAATAGTTGAAATTCCTATATGGCCTAATCTTCTATGCCATAAATTTACATCTAAGTCATGTGATATTAGACACTTAACCTTAGCATCTAACATGTTATCTAAGGTCAGAGTATAAATATTTCCATCTCTATTTCCTTTTAAAACCGTTTCTCTTTTTTCATTTATTATATCACAAGAATTGGGAAGAAAGGAGACATTATAACCACAATCTATAAGTTGAGAAATGCTAAGTAAATTATAAGATAGATTACTTACTAATAACACATTTCGTATTTGAAATGTGTTAGGGTCCCCAATTATTCCTTTTCCAACAACTTGTCCTTTGTTGTTGTCACCGAATGTTACTTTTCCTCCATTCTTGATATGTTCCAATTCGATGAATAGTTTGGGATTCCCCGTCATATGCCTCGAACATCCACTATCTAAAAACCAGTTGGTTTTTAGATTCTTTGACTTTGCCTCCTTCTTGCATTCCTTGCGTTTATCCTACAATGGAGACAAAGTTTTAGGTACCCTTTATTTGGGTCCTTGAATGTTAGGGGCACTATTCTTGTTTAGATGTCCCTTAGGTATCCAAACTTGAATATACCTTCTAGGCACATTTTTAGCATTGTTATAATTTGAAAAATAAGAGGAATTAGCATATACATGATTATTCCACATAAGTGAAGATGCATTGTTATACATGTTGTGCCATGGTTGATAATCATTATAGAATGGCCGAATTTTATAATGTGCATAAGGCATACGATTTTGTTTCTTATATGGCGCTATATAAGTGTGTTTGTAGGCATTTTTATAAGACTTATAAGAGTGTTGCCTATAAGAAGTAGGTTGGGGTTGATGTTCCCATTTTTAGCATTGTTATAATCGTTCCTACGCGAGACCAATTAGCGGACATTTTCACAAAACCCTTACGTAGTGATGTTTTTGTATCTATAAGAAGTAGGTTGGGGTTGCTTAACATGGGTTGATAAAACCCATCTTGAGTTTTGAGCACGAAAATTTTAAAATTTTCAAGATCAGTGCACATAAAGCGCTTCATCACACTTGCTTCAGGCGTTCGATGTAACATCAGGCGCCTGATGTTAAGGATGTCACTCGTTCGGAGTGACATCAGTCGCTTTATGTTCCTTTACAAATGCGTTCGATGTAGGATTAAGCGCTTTATCCTAACGAATTCACTTGTTCAAAGTGCCCTTAAGCGCTCAATCTGCATCTCCACAACTGTTCAATGTGACTTTAAGCGTTTCATCCTCTTTTGTGAAGTCGTTCGAAGTCACTTTAGGCGCTTCAACCCTATTTCGTCACTGTCCTTTCCGCCGTCTCTTCAGTTTTCGCGCCATTCTAGGACCATCAATTTCTGCCGCCACTTCTCCTTCCCATCTCACTCCCACGTATTCCCATTTTTCCACGTCTTCCCTCTTTCCAAGCTCTTCTTCACTCTCATCTCTTCAACTTCTCCACTATCTCCTTCAATTATCTTCCACTACCTTTTCATCTTCTCACTCCTTAAAACTCACATGCCTTCTTTATTTCTCTTCACAAAACGTGAAGATTACCTATCCTTCCTTCCTAATCATCCTCTTCTCAAGATCAAATCTCATCATTCTATAATGGCGTCTGCTGGATCTTCCCAAAATGTCCCTATGGGTCACCGGAGAAAGAGACCTGCCGGGATCAGAGAACCTACTGAACTGAAAGATATCCGGAAATCTCTCACAAAGGAGAACTTTCCATGCATGAAACGAAAACTAGATCAAGATGCCACAAAATCTCCCCATCACACTGCCATGGGTACTCATCTATCTCTATATTCTCACATGCTTTATGAAGAATGGAAGAGCAAAAACAGACCAGTGGTACCGTTAAAATTGGTTCAGATTGACGATTTTACCGCAGCCCACAATGCAAACCAAGTCATTGCTTTTCTTGAAAAACAAGGATGGACTCATTTGTGGCTTAGGTTAGATATGAAATCCTACTCTAAAACTCTTACACACAAATTTTATGCAAATATGTGGATTACCCCTGCTTCTGAAAACTCCTCTTTCTCCTTAAACACTGTCATAAATGGCACTCCTCTTAGTTTTTCAATTCAGGAAATATGTACCATTTTAGGAGTTAAAAATGAAGGATTAAGTGATTTCTCTGTGTTCGATTGGAGCGACCGATAGGGCATCAGTGAGCATGATGTCAAATTCCATCTTCAATACTTTCCCACCAAAAAGACTCAAAACATGCCTTTAGTGAATCGAATTTCACTTGCTGTCGTTACTTACTGTGTGAATGATAAAGCAACTAGAAATCCGAGTAATATGGATTTCTATGTTACTTACCGCATTCTGCAAGAGACACAGTTAAATTTTGGTTGGATTCTGGTTGAGGTTATGATGGCTGCACTAAGGAAAGGCTCTAAAGCTTTGCCTTTTGCAAACATTGTAACCATGCTGATAAAATCAAAAGGCATTAAAATTGCTGACGAATCCCTCACGAACGTAGCCAACACTAACTACTATGATAACTCCAATATAGCTCAGGCAGTTGACTCTCAACGACGAAAAAGTACCCTTCTTCTTGATCTTGCTGATGAAGTTGATGAAGGACCTCAGGAAGGTGATGGTACTAGTACTGAATATGCATCAAGTTGGTTCAGTTTTGGAGATTTGCCCCCTGATGGAAGTGGTGCTGGCTACGGCGGTGGATTGTAGCTTTTTTTCTTGTCTTTCTGATGGATTGCAAAATTTTTATCTTTTGATGGCTAAAAACTTATCATTCCTTTTGTGCTATTTGAAACATTTCTTTACTGCGTTTAGCTTAAGTTTATGATAATGTTTTTCTTGCATCACTTTTTATTGAATTATATGGTTCTCTTCTTGAGAAGTAATTATGCACTTAGTAAGGGGGAGCATATGTTAAGGGGGAGCAAACTTTAAAAGTTTTGCATTTTGTGAAATCATCAAAAAGAGAGAGAATGTTAGAATATGTTAGAGTTTTGATGATTTGCACAGTTTGGCTTTTCGAACTTTAGATTAGGCGCTTCATGTTCTGCGTTGGAAGTCAGTATACTTCAAACGCTCACATTAGGCGCTTAATGTGTCTTGGTGGAATCCAGTACACTTTGAACGCCTACATTAGGCACCTCATGTGAAGTGTCTTGATGTGCGTACACGTCGAACGCCTACATTAGGCGCTTCATGTGAAGTGTATGGAAGTCAGAACACTTTGAACGCCTACATTAGGCATTTCATGTGATCTGATGAAAAATGCGAACACTTCGAACGCCTACATTAGGCGCTTCAAGTGATCCACCAAGTCAAAAGTACTTTTTTCCTGAATGGACACGTACTCTGAAGTACTTTCTCTGATAAAATGTCAGAGTGAGTTCGAACAAGCATGAGGGGCTACATTAGGCGCTTCATGTGACTTCGAACTCCTTAAGCTGCCCACATAGGGCGCTTAGTGTGACTTCGAACGACAGTTCATTTTCACATTAAGCGCTCTATGGCACTTCGAACGCCTGTGCTTTAAGCACATTAGGCGCTTCATGTGACCAACGTTACAAAGGTCTTTTTGCTTCACTTTCTAACATTAGTTGACTCTTTGTACCCTCTTCTTTTAGTGCTATTTTCACAGGTTCTCTCTCTAACATGAAGATGCCAGTTTTCCATTCTTGGCTTTGGTTTTGAAATCTCTCCAAAAATTTTGCTATATTCCAAGGGAAGATCTTCAAGGATGATGAAGTACCATCACAAGATGCCAAAACCCATTATTGTTTGTGCAGGGGGGGTTCAAACGGGAAGAAATCTGAAGATTGATAAAAGCAAGGGCTTTCTCTCTTCTTCTCTAACTTTCCACACTTTATGCTCTCAAATTTTCTCTCAAGCTCAAGCTCTCAAGATACTTGTAAACATTGTACTTTTACTTTATTGTTGAGAGTGACTATTGTAAGAAGAAGAAGAGTCTTCTTCTTGGTGAGATTTTGTTATGAGAGATTGTGTAGATTGTTGGTCAATGAGCAAGGGTGCTTCTTGTTTTGAGATTTCTAGACTTTGAAGGGTTAGTTGATAGTGTGTGGTGCACTATTCTCCCTACAAGATTTCTTTGAGGGCAAAGAAGATCTTTGGAGGCTAGACTTCAAAGGGTTAGATCTATCGGTTGTGGTCTAGGCTTGTTGCCTAGTTTTTCTGTTGTTGTATTTTGTTCTTTGATTGCTGTTTCCCCATAGAAATAACAATCCCCTTTTCAAAATCCTTCTTGTGAAAAATCAAGAAGGTAGAGGAGTAGAGTCATTTGACTTGAACCTCTATACATACTTGTGTTCTTTACTTTCTTGCAAGCTTTTATTCTTTCCAGAGAATGCACCCAAGTATTGGTTGCACCTCAAAACGAAAAATATCCATAAAATATCTATACTTGGTGAACACACTATTCAACCCTCTCTTCTAGTGTGTTCTAAGGGACCTAACAAAGAAAACTATCAGCAGATTGTTTTATGCCACATATTACTCTTGTCTATAAATTTATCTTTGTGGCTGAGTACATGATCCATTAAGAAATTCCATCACGTATGTCTGTACTGAAAATTGTCTCAGGATGGTTAACTTAAAGGAATATATATATATATATATATATATATATATATATATATATATATATATATATATATAACAATGATCTACGACCTTCTATTATTTTAAGATTTTAAGTAGAATTGAACCATTCATATAAGCCCAAATTTTAATATTAAATGAGAATCAATTTAATCCATATGAGCTCTTATATTGTCTCGCCTATAATGACCATTTATTGGCAGCTTTCCCTTTACACAAGAACATATGTTTATGTCTTACTTGTGGTTTGTCATTGATGACAAGTACTATATACGTGGTCATGTTAGGCCAGGCCTCGGTATAAGGACCGATCGGTTCTAGACGTGTGTATGTCAAGTCACTTCAACTCAAGAGGATGGGTATAGTGAGTTTTTTACCTTAGTTAATTAAAAGAAAAGTACATTCATTATGGGAGGATAAAACATTAACGTCTTAAATAGATAAATACCTCACTCCATCTAACTCCATTGTAAATTTTGACATCATTCAACTTCATCAGTTGCATATTTGACTGCTAATTTCTTCAAAGCGGATTCTTTATTTACCGTTACTGATTGCATAATTGATAGGAGTTCATGGAGACAGAAGATTAAGGTTAACGAGGTATAGGTCATATATAGGGACACTTTAGAGTATATTTAGGGACATAGATAGGTGTAGACACTATCTACGCTTTAGATTAACTTTCCACTTGGTTGCGTATGTTAAACCGTTGTTTTACATTACATGTATATATATAAGTGCTGTGTATTTTAATATCGAAAGGCCTTTCTTTGTATTTCTTGAATCTACTCACTAACACACTAGCACAACATATCTCTATTATCATGTCATTTATGCAGGTAGAGCCGGAGGTCTCACTGGAAGCAGACTCTCTATCCCTTGAGATAGAGGTATTGTCTGCCTACCACTTACCCTCCCCACATCATAACGATAGCTTTTGCTGTCGTTGGGATATACTGGGTTCGGATGATGATGATGATTGCATAATTGAAAAATGATCCTTGAACACCTGGCATATAAGTAACTTGGGACTTCTTTAGGACAGCAACCAACTGATATTGATGGATGACTTTACAAAGTAGCTACGACCTGATTAGAACAAATTACAGTGCTTTTCAATTTTAAGAAAGAATTGGTACTATGCAAGCCGAACTTAAGTTCAAGCTCAACTTGAATGTGTTATTAGATTTGTTTCGAGTGAGAACTTGCCATGAACTTTAAAGTTAGTTCTAGGTGTATAATTATTTTTATTAAATGTTGGATTGAGTTTATATTCGTCATAAACCTTAAACCCGGTTCGAACTCGATTCTATATAATTGATTCAAAGACGAATGAAGATTAGAGGCTCGAATAATCCCTTTCCGAACTCAAATTTCTGTACGAAGGATCACCAAGGGGAAAGGGGAAGCGGGTGAGAAGGGGAACCCCATTTGAAAGTCAATAGAAAAAAGTTTTTGATAAAGAAACTGACAAAAAAAAAAGAAAAATAAATCTAAACAGATAAAACGTTTAAAATAAATCTAAATACATACAGTGGCCACCCTTATAGTTGCACAAAATCCTCTAGGTGTTTTTTTTCCTTTGTATCTTATTATCCTAAATATTGTCATCCCATATAGTTGCGCAAAATCCTCTAGGTGTTTTTTCCCCTTTCTACTTATTATCCACAATATTGTCATTAGGCTATTCTCATTGTTGTTATTAGAGCCTAAATTAAATTCACAAAAAATGCGAGCACCACCCAAACTCAAATACAATAAGTTTTCAATAGCTCTTTTAAGTCCGGATCATTTGTAGCCTTAATGGAACAAAGATTTTGATGCCTTCGCAGTCGAAGGTAAGGTCACTGATCCATAATATTAACAATTATGAACTTTCAGTCTCTGAACAAAACAACAACAATATCATACCACATTGCCTTATAAGCTCCCGCTATAACGGAGCAAAAAGAGTCGGATGTATATAACTTTACCCATGTTTTGAAAACACGCATACGTTGTTTCTGAATCACCGATAATGAAAACAGTAATCTAAATGTTAAGCTGAGCTGGCCTGGAGTACTGGTGATGCGCTGACCTGGAGTACTGGTGATGAACTGAACTGATCTGGATATGCTTCCTGCCGACGTCTTTTACTTCTAGCCGAGCTGGTCTGTCGAGGTTGACCAGAACAAGCCCAGCTCGGCTATTGGATAAAGATCGCGGACGAATCTGTATTTATCTGATTGACGATCTGATTGATCTGACTGTTAATGTTGTTAAGAACTGGAAATAATTTCTGAACAGAACATATATGAAGAAATTTTCTGTAATTTTTTTGATGATCAATCTTTGTACAGTATTCTCCTATATATACAACAACTCGGATGTATCTATATGGAAAGTCCATTATTCCTTTCCATGATTTCCTATCAATTAGTGATTCTTGCCTTTTTACAATTACATCACATTTACAACAAGATCAATTAGAGATTTTGTCACATGCTCTAAATCTACTGCATTTACTAACACTCCCCCTCAAGTTGAATCGTGGGATCTCCAACATTCAACTTGCACAGTACGTCTTCAAATGTTCGGCCACACACAGCTTTAGTGAGGATGTCTGCTAGTTGATCTTCAGACCTTACAAACGGTAAACTGATAATGCCATCTTCTAGTTTTTCTTTGATGAAATGTCGATCAATTTCAACGTGCTTTGTTCTATCATGTTGGACTGGGTTTTCAGATATGCTCATCGCTGCCTTGTTATCACACATCAGCGGGACTGGTGAATTCACTTCAAGCCCTAATTCCTGGACCAACTTTCGAATCCATAGAACTTTAGCGATTCCTTTTGCTATTCCACGAAATTCTGCCTCAGCACTTGACAGTGCCACTACCTTTTGCTTTTTACTTCTCCAGGTAACAACATTCCCTCCGACTAGAGCAAAGTAGCCTGAAGTCGATCTTATGTCAATTGGATTGCCTGCCCAGTCTGCATCAGTGTATACTTCGATATTCAGATGTTCATTGTTCCTGAAGATAATCCCTCGTCCTGGAGTACGTTTTAGATACCTTAGGATTCTGACAACCGCATCCCAATGTTGTTTCTGTGGATCATGCATGAACTGACTCACGATGCTTACTGCATATGCAATATCTGGTCGGGTATGTGAGAGATATATCAACTTTCCAACAAGTCTTTGATATTGGCCTTTGTCAGTCGATCTAGCTCCTTCAACAGTTTCCAATTTCAGGTTCACAGCCATAGGGGTGTCACACGGTTTACAGTCGAGCATCCCAACTTCTGTCAATAGATCCAACACATATTTCCTTTGAGAAATATAGATCCCTTGCTTTGATCTCAACACTTCTATCCCCAGAAAGTACTTAAGCTCCCCAAGGTCTTTCATCTCAAATTTTATGAATAAATGTCTTCGTAATTGCGCCATTTCCTCAAAATCATTACCTGTAATAACCATGTCATCAACATAAATAACCAAGCAAGTTACCATACCTTTCTGCCGTTTAATGAATAGAGTGTGATCAGCATTGCTCTGGTGATATCCGTTCTGTTTCATTACTGAAGTGAATCGCCCAAACCACGCTCGTGGAGACTGCTTAAGACCATATAAAGCTTTCTTTAATCGGAACACTTCCCCTGGTTTGTATTCTGTCTCAAATCCTGGTGGTGGTTCCATATATACTTCTTCTTTGAGGTCTCCATGGAGGAAGGCATTTTTCACATCAAACTGGTGGAGTGGCCATTGTTTTGTGGCAGCAATCGAAAAAAGGACCCTGATGGTATCGATTCGTGCTACTGGAGAGAATGTTTCAGAGTAATCAACCCCATAGGTTTGTGTGTATCCTTTCGCCACAAGACGAGCTTTATGACGTTCAATACTTCCGTCTGCTTTGTATTTGTTCGTGAAAATCCATCGGCACCCTACTGTTTTCTTATCTTTAGGCATAACACACTTTTCCCATGTTTGGTTTTTTCCAGAGCGTCCATTTCAACCTGCATGGCCTGTCTCCATTGTGGTGACTTTTGAGCTTCACCCACTGTCTTTGGAATCTGTTCTGAACAAATGGACACAAAAAAACTTTTAGCAGTATCAGTTATACTACGTTTTGCATTGTCGATGGGGTACCTTGATTTCTGAGAAATTCTTTCAGGAGTGTATCGATCTGGGGGAATACCTCTCGTGGTCCTTGGGGGCAATACTTTCCTTGACTCCTGCTCATCAAAAACGTTAGTACCTTCCAAGCACATATCTGGATTATCCAACACATGGTGGTTTGTATTCTCAGAATTAAGTACATCAATCAGAGGTGCATATTGATTGTTTTCAGAGGTGTAAGTGAATGTGTCAGTGTTACTATTCGTATTAGACTGTAGAGTACTAGTATCATCAATCCTTACCTCTGACATGGTATTCACCGGGGTCAACTCACCGGAGGGCACTGGCGCATTGGATGCTACTATGTTGGGAGCGTCAGCACAGTCGGCGCCATCTACTTGCCGTGTTGGAACTATCACTGGACATGTGGGTGGTGACAGCCAATCTAGGGTTCCATCACTGGTCTCCCCCCTGAACCCG
>AP025071.1:27287927-27352291 GCA_036186865.1 Eustoma russellianum | reverse complement strand
TGGGTGGTGACAGCCAATCTAGGGTTCCATCACTGGTCTCCCCTGAACCCGAGATTGGGGTAGGTAATAAAATTCGGTTTCAAGAAAGATACAATTCATGGTGGTATGAAGTCGGTGGGTTCGGGGGTTGTAGCAGCGGTAGCCTTTCTGGGTGGTGCCATAGCCAACAAAGATGCATCGCTCAGCACATGGATCGAGTTTGGAGCGCTCATGTTTTGGTGTATGGACAAACACAGTACATCCGAAAATTTTTGGTGGTAAGGTAAACATGGATGGGATAGGGTGTTGGGTAGATAAGGTATATAGTGGTGTCTTATGATGTAGTATTTTGGTGGGTAAGCGGTTGAGCAGGTATGTAGCTGTTGATACTGCCTCCGGCCAGAAACTTTTCGGGACATTTGATTCGAACATAATAGCACGAGTTATTTCTAGAATGATACGGTTTTTTCGTTCGGCAACACCATTTTGTTCAGGTGTATTTGGGCAAGATGTTTGGTGTACGATGCCATTGGTGAGAAGATATTGTTTTAAAGTTCCAGCTAAGTATTCCCCCCCATTGTCAGATCGGAGAATTTTGATATTGGTACTGAACTGTGTCTTGACCATTTGGTGAAATTGCACAAATTTCTGATAAACTTCTGATTTTTGTTTCAACAAATAGATCCAGGTCATTCGAGAAAAGTCATCGACAAAAATAATGTAATACTGGTACCCAAGAGGGGTAGAATATGGTGAAGGCCCCCATACATCAGAATGTACTAAGGAAAATATAGAATCAACTCGTGTATTAGTAGTCGAATAAGATGCCCGAGTTTGTTTTGCCCGGAGACAAGTATCACAAGATAAAACATTATTTGAGGAAGTAAACAAGGTAGGAAAAAGATATTTTAAGTACGTAAAGGATGGATGCCCTAAACGGCGGTGCCACAACCACACCTGTCGAGAGACTGTCCCGGTGGCAAGATTAGACTGTCCCTGTTGCGCCACCGCATCAACATAGTATAATCCGCCACGTTCAGTGCCACGCCCAATGATCGCCCTCGTATGAATATCCTGCAAGAGACAAAAATTGGGATACATAAGTACTATACAGTCCAATTCTTTAGTAACCTGACTAATAGAAAGCAATTTTGTAGACAACGATGGAACATAAAGACGATTTCGGAGAGTAATATGGGGAGTGATGGCAATGGAGCCACCACCCTTGACCGGAATAGAAGTCCCATTAGCAGTCTCGACACATGTCTTTTTAGGTGGTGTGTGAGTGACAAAGTCTCGTGGGTCATAGGACATGGTGTCAGTGGCACCGCAATCGAATATCCATTGTGATGTACTTGTGGTGACAAGGCATAGGGGATTATTTGGTGCATTGGGTAAATTTAGGTCATATGCATTTTCTGAGGGTGTGATGAGATCATTTTGAGAAATATAGGATTGGCTTGATATTTGGAGAGAGTCTGGGTACTGGAGTGTATTTTGTGGGGACTGTGGGACTGAATTGGATATTCCAGATACTGCAGGACTGGACTAATGTTTTTAATTACAGCAGGGGGCACGGGAGAATTTTTTAAAACAGCAGGGGTTAGGGGAGCAATTTGAGTTGGGGTATTTAAATTAGAAATAGGGTTAGGGTTGAAAACCCCAACCCATTTACCTCCCCCTTCGGTGGCCGCCATCTTCGCTGCTGCTGGAAGGTTCTGGTCATCTTCTCCAGCGAGTTCCTGCTTTTTGTTGGCCTGTGCTTCTGGAATCCCAGATGCTGCCTTTGCTTGAGCCTTTTGCTTGAATTCTTCCCACCATTCGGGATAACCGTGCAGTTTGAAACACTTATCTGCTGTGTGTCCCCTTTTTCCACAATGTTTACATTCCAGTTGCGTTTTATCATCACCACGCGAGGATGCACTGGCTGAGCGTGGTGGTGGGTTGTTGCTTCGGTCTGGTCCCTGTCCGCGGCCTCTTCCTCTGCTTCCTGTCCCTCGATTTGCTGTCAGTCCATACCCAACTCCTTGTGATGATACGTCTGAAGGAGTAATCACCCCTTCTTGAATTTCTGCCCTGCGAAGTTCATTATAGGCTACTTCTGCAGATGGCCTTGGTTCTCGTTTGAGTAATTTCTTTTTTATGTGGGCAAATTTTTCATCTACTGCTACTAGCAGTTGGTACAACCGAAACTCTTGGATCTTTTGGTTGTAGATCTGAATATCCTTGGGTGACTCCATGGGATTCGGGTCTAAAGTATCAATTGTCATCCAGATTTCCTGGAACTGATTCCAGACATTTTCAAGGGTCTTATTCCCTTGTTTGATGGCCGCTGCTTGTTTATGTAAGTCATATACTTGTATGGGGTCTCCACCGGATCCATACGTAATTGCCAAGCCATCCCACAACGTTTTAGCCGTGGGATATTTAGACACACTGTTTATGAGACTGTCTTCGATATTATCGATGAGCCATGTCAGGACCAATTGGTCTTTCTGTTCCCAGCGGGCATAATTCGGGTCTGTGGGCAGAGGAGATGGAGGTACCCCTGAGATATGGGCGCTCTTTCCTCTGCCCCTAAGGGCCATCATCATCAATCGTTTCCAGAGAGTATAGTTATTGCCATTCAATTTTACTTTGAGAACCAGGTTGCTCTCTGCACTTGGTGGCGTGGTTATATGCAGGTTCTGCTGTAGGAATTTTGCAAACTGTTCTGAGAAATCAAATAATGCAGGATTCGGTGGTTTCATTTCTGAACTTTCTCCTTCAGTTTCCTGTGAATTTGACATGATGTGGGCTGATTGTTTTCAGGTCTTGGAGATTGTTCGGGATAAAATCAAGCACGACACGGTAAGGTTAGGTACAGTACTTGGTCACAAGCCTTGGCTGGGAAAGGTATTTTTTGGCAGTGATGAACTCAAAATCTGAGCCAACTTCTGGGTCAAGAAAGGTACGGTATGGGTAGGGCAATGAAGAAAAAAATTCTGAGCCAACTGTCCTCAGAATTTTGGTATAGTTTGGCTATGATGATGACTACTCTGAGCCACCAACTTCGCCGGACAAATCACAGTAGGCCTAGGAGGCCTGCTCTGATACCATGTTAAGAACGGGAAATAATTTCTGAACAGAACATATATGAAGAAATTTTCTGTAATTTTTTTGATGATCAATCTTTGTACAGTATTCTCCTATATATACAACAACTCGGATGTATCTATATGGAAAGTCCATTATTCCTTTCCATGATTTCCTATCAATTAGTGATTCTTGCCTTTTTACAATTACATCACATTTACAACAAGATCAATTAGAGATTTTGTCACATGCTCTAAATCTACTGCATTTACTAACAAATGTCTATCCGTATCTAATCAATGTATTTGATTGGTATTGTTTGATTTGATTAGATTAACATTAATAGTGATTAGATTAGCTTGGATTTATCTTTCTAATTGTAACTCTATAAATTGATGTTATGGAATAAAGAGAAGGAAGATTTGAAATACCACTAAAACAGTAATCTAAAAGATGTTACAGAAAAGGTCTAGTGCTTTAATTTCAGAGAGAATGGACAATCATCGTTAGATGATAAGAAAATATAAAGGCAGCCAAAGGAGTACATATGTCATTTGATCTTCAACTGCAGGAATTTCTTAAAGGAGTAGAGTCTAAACACATTATAAGCAGAACGGGATGCAATCACAGCCAAGAGACCCGAAGCAACGAGGCCACATACAAGCGCGCCGCCGATTTGGATGCAGAAACTGGTGTATTTGTCGCAAAGTTTCATCCACTGAAGGCTATCTTCACCGGTCACTGCTATTAGTGAGGCCTGTATGGCAGCTGAATTTGCTGCAAATACAGCGTATACTATTGCCTGCGACAAAAAATATCGAAAGTAAGAAATGAGGTTTATCATTTTTGTAATGATCATTGATTTGGTTGATTTGGGGGGAAACACAGGAAAGAGAACAAATTTTATGACAAAGCTCAAGGATGGAAAGGAAAGACAAAGACGTGGAGAACAGTTCAAAAACTTATTGCGCTGTGTTAAAACTTATTGGGCTGTATGTTAGTTGTCTACGTTGGAAAAAGTTGCTTGCTCCAAATTTATATAAAAACATATAAAAAGATTGATTAAAAAATAAAGTAAAATTTGGATTAGAAGGTGAGACGAAACTCTGAATTCTCTGAATTATGAGACGGTCAACCGTTCGGTGATGGTATTTGAGCTCATTTCGATTCTGAAGTTTCTATCTTATCACAAAAAGTTATGTTAAACCATTTATCAAACGTTCGATCTAGAATTCAGTGACGAGTTTTGAGTAGCAATGTTCAAAATTCCGAATTCAACGTTTTGAAGTGATCGAATGTTCAGTCGCTGAAGACAGTAGAAAATTTCTGACGTCATTTGATGAAACAATACAACTTTTGCAAATACCTCCTTTCAATCTTGAACGATCATAAACTAACTTTAGAAATTGATTCTACAAAAAAGTATCTTATTAACTTTTTTCTTGTAAACTGAAATTCTATAAATACAAAGATCAAAAGGTTTTGAACATATAATTTTGAGATACTTTTGAAATGGTTCTTTATATATTTTGAAGTGATCCTTCAAAAACCTTCTTGAGTCTTTTGTGAAAACCTGTAAAGATTCTTCATTGTTCTTCCTTCTTCCTCTGATATTAAACACTTCACATATACAAGTTAAATTTTTTTGTTATATAGATAATGAAAAGAAGAAGTCGTTATATGATGAGAAGCATTTGTCGCACATACCTTATACACTGGTAAAGATAAAATTGCTTTTAAAGGACGGTGGAAAATTTCCCTCACTTGTTTTACACAGTGGGCTACGAGTTTTATTTTTATTATTATTTAATTCTGATCCTTTACGTTATCTTGGAATAAAAGACCATACCCTGGTCTTGAGAGTTTTTATGGTTCGAGCATTGTGAAGGATGCAAATCACAAGTTCAGCGGCTTCCTAGATTAGGTGAGGATCTGTCCTCGCGAAGAAAACAATTAATACAGAAAAGACTTGGGTTCAACCAAGTGCAAGACAACATATTTCCTACTATTTAACGAGTTAAAGTGTTTGGTCTTAAAGAAGCTTTAAAAAAATAGCAAATCCGCATGAATTGGCGTCTCTGCTCCATACTTGTCGAATTAGAATGACATAAGCTGAGTTTTCTTTTGATAGTGCGGTATATATCAATTGTCTTTTAAGTACTTTCTTGGATCAAAATAAGGTTTTAATTTGTGTGAAAAATCTTTAAATCTAGTGTCTGAATTGTATTTTAAGATTTCTGAGTATTCGGGTTCAAAACTTTCTAATTTACTAAATAATAATAATAAGGTTTAATTCATTAAACAGTTCTTCTTTAACAAAAGAAAAGTAATTAATCAAGTATGGGTGTAAAACCCACAACCAAATTGGGTCTTCAAACTAGGCCGATTACTAAATGTACCGTGAAATGACCATTGACCCGATGGCCGCTCAGTTTGCTTCTCAATCCAAACACAGGCCACGTTTAATCACCAAGCTATCAAGTAACTTAAACCGTCCAATTAACTTAGAGCAAAAGATCATTTCCTGGCTCTAAGAGATCTCACTGTCCCAGATCCAATAAGCATTGTGGAAGATGCAAATCAGGAGTCCAACGGCTTTTTAGATTAGGTGAGAAATTACGTAGTGACCCACACAAGGTGTCTCCTGCAAACCAGGCCTTCGGCCTAGCAGCAACGGAACACCCATACTATACGTGTCTCTGAAATCGAACTATTCATCTCTTAGATCAAATGTAAACCCGAGTACCAACTGAAGTATGTCATGTAGGCAAACCGCCAAGTTAACTCAATGCGTGCATTATAAGCTGGACTACAGAATACGAACACTATTGTGAGAGAAAATAATTCATAATACACCCTCCGTGACTATTCATGTCAAAGTTATACACAGTTTACAAAAAATAATTGTCACATTTATTTGTGTGTATTTCCTAGTTAGCCAATAAAAAACCTGTCTTTTTAAATCATTCATTTAAAAACATTTTATAACCAACAAAAAAAATATGGACAAGTCTTTTTGAGAGGAAAAGAGCACAAAAAAAAGAGTGGGAAAGTTTAGGAGCATAGATTGCTGGAAAACTTAATATATCTCCCCAGCAGAAATTCCATCTATAGAAAATTTTAAAAAGAAAAGGCCTATTCATCTTTTTTTCCGGATAGGACAGGAAAGTTTAATTTTAGACACGTTCTCGAGCAGAGGCTCCAGAATACAAACTTTCTCTAATTTGCTCCATTTCAATTAATTTATAAATGGTCAACTACATAAACAATTTCACATGTAAGCATTCTAGCTGACCTTACATTAAGCACTTGCAGAAGAGGCGATAGTTGAGTTTAAACTTTGGAAGGCAAAAAAAAAAAAAATATTCACCAGTAAATCCACCAATTCCTCGCAAAAAAGATATAAAGATATAAACAATTAAAAAATGTACCAATTTATGTGATCCATATATAAAATGCACTCATGATTAGCTATTTAGAATAATTCTGGATAACAAAAACAACATTGCCCTGATGTGTTAGAGATTCCCACTTATAACAGAGTATAGAGAGGTCGGATATACACAACCATATTTATGTACTTAAAACGCACAGAAGTTTTTTCTATATGACTCGTAATAAAAATTGCGTCACTAACCAATTGCAAATATTATAGACCATGGCCTCCCTCTCCCCTAACCTCTATCATCATCTATACACATCCTCCTCACTGCTTCCCTCAACCCCAAAACAAAACCAGGAAAAGAAAAACATCAGAAACATGTGGGAAAAAAAGACAAAGGGTTAGATTTTTTTTTTTTTTGGAAAAAAAAAGGAAACAGAAATACCTGGTCGAACAAGTAAGAGAACCATGCCATGCATCTGTATGATCCCCCATACTCATACTTCCATTTACTGGTGGGGAAGATGAAATGCCTCAACAGTTGTAGCACGTTATAAGCTGCTGCAACCGCATCAATCCACACCAAAACACTGGTGAAAAATAGAGAAAAAATAAATAAATTAGAAATAGAGAACAAAATAAAACACAGTAAGCTTAACAAGAAAAGGTATAATTAATCAAAGAGAAGGAGAAAGCACAATACGTCAAAGCATTCAGGTCTCTAAAGGTAGCTGTTTTTGATACTGTGTAGAAGATAACTTTGGTTTCTTTATCAAATCCGACTAAACAAGCTGTCAAAACTAGACAGCATGTCCCTAAAAGCCTCGTAACAGTATCAAACTTAGCATTCTCCATATCTGTGAATCCAAATTGAATTTCAATTTAATGAGGAAGACTCTGCAACCTTGATCACATTTTGTAGAGTGGAAGAGGAGGGAGGGCAGAAGAAGATTAAGATTTCTGGTTAGTGAAGTGTACACGTGAAAGTAGGGCCTCCTTTCTCTATCCTTGATGGAAAAAGTGATACACCTCCATGCCGGTGAGTTTGGTACACTATTGTAAAGGTAAAAACACATAAACACAAAAGCTTTTGACAACTCAAATCGTTGAGTTTTTTGTTCATTTGTTCGTCAATTTATAAGAAATATAAAGGAGTAATTTGTGCTAATCTACAGGTCTAGAGATTAATACAAGATCCATACAAATCTTATCATATCCCTAAATTTATGTACAAAATAAATTCAGCAATTAAGATATATCTGATTAGACTGGATATCTACAATCATATCTAATCAGACTTGGATATCTATACTCATATATAATAACACGTGTAGAAAGCGCTTCAGATCTTCCGCAGGTCGGCAGGTCAGCTGCTTGGTAGGTCGACAGGTCGGCAGCTTGGTAGGTCTGCTGCGTAGCTCAGCTCTAACACCCTCCCTCAAGTTGGCACGTGAAGATCAGTAACGCCCAACTTGGACAACAAGAAGCAAAACTCACTAGCCCCTAGGGATTTGGTAAGAATATCTGTAAATTGATGTGTCGTGGAGACATGAAGAGGCCGGATTAGTCCATCCAAAAGAACATGCCTGAGGAAATGGCAGTCAGGCTCAATATATTTAGTGTGTACGTGAGCCATAGGATTATGGACGAGATGCAAGGCCGGCTGGCTATCTGTGAATAAAGTAATAGGAGCTGAGTGTGTGATGCCAAGAAAAGTAAGAAGGCCGAGCAGGCACTTCAACTCGCAGGTTGTGTATGCCATAGCTCGATATTCAGCTTCGGTAGAAGAACGAGAGACTGTGTGTTGTTTTTTAGTCTTCCACGAAACAGGTGTTGTGCCAAGTTGAATAAAATAAGAGGAAATAGATCGTCGAGTAAGAGGACAGCTTGCCAAATCCGAGTCGCAGTAGGCAGTCAGTTGAAGATCATTACTGGTCGGGAAAAGCAGACCTTGACTATGATTTCCTTTGAGGTACCGAACAACACGTTGAGCAGCATGCCAGTGATCAAGCCGAGGTGATTGCTTAAGACCGTACAACGATTTACGCAACCGACAAACAGTCCATGGTGAGGTTTCTGTGAAACCAGGGGGCAGTTTCATATAGACTTCTTCATCAAGGTCACCATGAAGAAAGGCATTACAGACGTCCATTTAGCAAGTGAAAAACTGCCGAGCTGGACTAGAGCCAAGAGGACGCGAACTATGACCATCTTGGCAGTGGGGGCAAAGGTTTCAGTGTAGCCAAGGCCCTCGATCTGTCGATTGCCATGGACAACCAACCTGGCTTTATACCATTCAATACTGCCAGCTGAATGGTGTTTGGTCTTGTATACTCATTTATACCCGATAGCACGTTTCCCAGCAAGAAGCTTTTCTAGAGTCCACATTTGATTTTCCTCAAGAGCATCCAGTTCTTCACGCATAGCAGCACGCCAGTGAGGGTCTCTCGATGCGTCCGAGTAGGAAGTTAGTTCTGAGGTGGAGGAGATAGCCACAATAAACATGCGATGTGCAACAGGAAATCAATGATTACTAAGAGAATTGGTGATAGAGTAGGAAATACCTGAGAAAACAGTCGATGCAGGTGATGTGAGCGAAGGACTGTATTGTACTGCATTCATGTCATAATCCACCAATCTTGTGGGAAGCTTCTTGATGCGATATCCTTGGCCTAGCTAAGGTGAAGATGGTGAGAGAGGAGCTGGTGAGATCAGCTCAGGTTGCAATGATGCATCTGCTATGCTGAAGTTGGGTGTAAGAATCTATTCGGCCGGGCTGAGCTTGGAGCTGAGGTCTGGTCAGTTGAGGTTGGCTCGGGAGAATATGTGTCTGACAGTGGTGATGGTGGATCAATGGGAGAGTTGTTTAGGAGCAGTAGTTCAGGAGAGCCTGGTGATGAAGTATGGAAAGATGTGTCAGCAAATGGAAAGGTTGTCTCAGCGAAGGTAATTTTTCAAGAAACAAAGAATTCACAAGTTTAGAGATCATAAGCCATCCAACCTTTCTTTCCTTATGGGTATCCGACCATAATACATTTGCGACTACAGGATTCAAATTTATCACAGTGGGTTGAACATTGTGGACGTAACACATGCTTCCAAAAACTCGAAGATGGTTGTAGCTTGGAGGTCGGCCAAAGAGAATTCATACGGTGTCTTACCTCCAAGTAAGGTGGATAGAGTACGGTTGATGAGATGAACTGCGGTAAGGACACATTCCCCCCAAAAGGTTAAAAGAAGGTCGGCTTGGAAGCGAAGGGCTCGAGCCACATTCAATATGTGTCGATGTTTTTGTTCAACTTTCTCATTCTGCTGTGGGGTATATCGAATAGAGGTTTGATGTATCACACCTTGGTCAAGAAAGAAAAGGGTTAGTGGTAAGAATTATGTTATATTATCAGTTCAAAAAGTTTTAATTTTTCGGCCGAACTGAGCCTCAACCATGGCAAAGAACTGATTCACCAACGTTAGGACTCGATCTTTGGTCTTTAACAAATACACCTACACAGCTCGAGAGTGATCATCAACAAAATTCAAGAAATAAGACGCACCACAAGAAGTTTTGTGTATATAAGGACCCCATACATCACAATGAACAAGATCAAAGAAATATTTAGCAATAGTATCACTCAAATCAAATGATTTTCTGGTCTGTTTTGGTCGAAGGCAGACCTCACAACAGGGTATACTAGTGTCACTAACAGAAGGCACAATGCTGTGCAACAAATGTAAGATGCGGTTGGAAGGATGTCCTAACCAATTATGCCACAGGGAGGCGTTGGACTCCATCTCTACCGTATGCATCCGGATAGAGTCTGCTCTGCCCAAAATGTACAGTGCTTCAATCAAATCACCCACTCCAATCTGAATCCTGATAATTAGGTCCTGTATCACACAACCTTCGTTAGTAAACTTAACAATATAATTTTGATCATGCAACAGCTGTGAAATTGCCAGCAAATTGCAAGTCAAGCTGGGGACAAAAAACACTTAGTCAAGCATTAGTGCTTCATTCAGCAGAGCTGACCTTTGGTGCTGAGCTTGAGGCATAGCCCTGTTAGGTTGCCGGATATGACACGGTAGAATTAGGGCGCATTTACGCAAAAGATCTAAGTTACCCATCATATGATGAGAAGCTCCCAAATAGATAATCCAAAAAGAGTCAATAGGCTTATCACTGAGGTGTTCTGGAGCTGTTTGCTTACGTGTACTTAGAGCACGAAGAAGAGAGCTCAGCTTGGCTACAGAAAGGTCGGCCAGAATTTTCCCATCCCCGTACGCATAATCCAAGGTGCGAGGTGCCTCTGATTGAGCAGTTGTCATATGTGCAGTGCTGCCCATTGGCTTGGACTGTGAAGGTGTCGATTACGCAGGACCTTTGGACTTTATCTGACTTTTTGAACAGTCTCCCCACCGTCAAGATAGCCTATGATTTGGAAACATCAGCTGGCCTCATACCCCTTTCTGCAACAATGTGTGCAGACCACCGCAGCTTTGGAATTCCTCCTGTCAGCACATGTTTTCCCTGTCGCCGTTAGTGCAAAAGCAGGAGATTCACGCTTTTCTTCCACCAAGGCAATAGTCCCCAGACTTTCTTCTTGAATCACCATGTGATACACCCTATTCAGAGTAGGAAGAGGTTCCTGACTACGAATAGAGGAGCGCACTGTTCTAAACGTATGTTCATCGAGTCTCATAAGGAACTAATAAACTCGGCCAGCTTCTTTGTGACGACTGAGTGCGTTACGCAGGTCACACTTACAGTCGTTGCAAGAACACAACGGGATGTCATCATAGTCTTTCATCTCATCCCAGATTTTCTTTAATCTGCCATAATATGTCATGACAGAATCTTCATTTTTATTGCAATTTGCGAGTGCCTTCTTTACAGTCTCTGAATAGGAGATAGTGGAACGCAGGGTAGGTTCAATCGTATTCAAAATCTATGCGACAATCATGGAATTTATAGACTCCCAATCTGGCATATCAGAAGACCCGTCATCAGGTTGAGTTATGGTTCCATCATGGAAACCATATTTCCGTCGGACGAGCAAGGACCCACGAACGGCCCTTGCCGAATCTTCATAGCTCGACCCTGTAAGTTGAACAGGGGTGATGAGCAGCCCACGGTGATCACCTGAATGCAGATCATAATGAGATATAATTTTCTTGTGAGAAGATTCAGTTGCCATAGTTTGTGAAGAAGAGGTAGAAGACTCGGCGGCCATGGGGAAAAGAGAAGTTCTAAAGGAAGAAGATCAGAAATTTAGGTCAGTGGCTGTGATACCATGTAAAAACATATAAACACAAAGGCTTTTGGCAACTCAAATATGTGAGTTTTCTATTCACTTGTTCGTCAATTTATAGGAAATACAAAGGAGTAACTTGTGCTAATCTACAGCTCTAGAGATTAATACAAGATCCATACAAATCTTATCATATTCCTAAATTTATGTACAGAATAAATTCAGTAATTAGAATATATCTGATTAGACTGAATATCTACAATCATATCTAATCATACTTGAATATCTACAATCATATCTAATCAGACGTGTAGACGGAGCTTCAGATCTTTGGCAGGTCAGCTGCTTGGCAAGTCGGCAAGTCGGCAGCTTGGCAGGTCTGCTGCGTAGCTCAGCTCTAACAGTAAACAAGGACATTTAACAGCCTAGAGGTCTAATATTTGGTTTAATATTTGTTGTCTACAAAGTGTCTGAGTGTACATTTGTTTTTGTTATAGAAAGCTGATGGTATGACATAAGCATCTACACTATAACCGTCAAGATTGGAGTCGGCAACTTTGGATGCAATCTATCACTCGAGTATTAAATGAGCTATATTCTATAGGCCTTTTCTCTTTACTTTAATTTGCTTCAATTTTTTTCAGGGGTTATTATAAAATAATTGTATTTTTATTTGTTAATTGTATTTTGATGGTAACTTATGGAAATACTGCAAATGTATAGTTCCTGCTTTTTTGGCAAACCGGGAATTTTTTTCTTCCCCTAGCTAAGATTACGAGAACAATTATGTGAACTCTATGCAAAAAAAATATTTTTTCCTTCCCTTCTAGCTAGGGATGTTAATGAATCAAGCCAAGTTGAATATCAGATTTTCGAATTTGGATTCATTTAGTTAAATGAACTATTTGGTTCGGTTCGTTAATTGTAACGAACTTTAAAATTTGTTCGAGTTTGGTTCGATAAGACTATAACTGTTTAAACGAGCCGAAGAGTTTACGAATAGTTCTACTCATTTTAGTAAATGAATCTAATTTAGTGTTCAAGCTCGGCTTGTTTAAGTAAAATTAACGAACGAACTCGAATCAAATACGAATCATACTCAAACATTTTGCGATCTGTTTGGTTCGCTTAACACCCCTACTTCTAGCAAAACCGAAGGACGCTAAAGTGTCAGTTCTTTTAGGGGTGGCAATCTCAGACACGACACGAACCACGACCCGAACCTGACACGCTCCTCGTAGGTATGGGTATAGCCTTGGCGAGTTTCGTGTCCAAATATGGTAAGGCCTGAAACTTACCCGCTAAGAGCGGGTTGGGTCCAAGTACACCCGCGGGTTACCCATTTATACCCGTCGTACCCGCTTTATTTAAATATATTTTAAATATATATTATAAAACAAAAAAAGAAACTCCTAAAACCTAAAAACATAATCCATGATTTCTAAATTCCAATTTCCTTTTTTCTTACCCTCTACAATTGTCTCCCGCCGTCCTGATCTATCATTCTCCATTTCTGGTCTCTTTACTCACTCTTCACTCTTCTCAATTCTCACTTCTCGCTTCTCACTGAAGCGTCAGCCGACAAGCAAACAGTCTTAGTTCTGTTCCGACAAAGTTGGTGAAGACGACAGAGACCCGAAACTCACTCCAAATAGAAAAGGACATTGTAGAGATGGAAATGATTCAAAGTTATGATTTAACTTTTATTCTCCAAAACTTGAAATAGTTTCTGCCCGGAGGTCTTCCATTAGAGACGTGTCATCACCGTTACCCTTCTCATCCTCCTCGCTGGAGATAGTCATCTCTTCTCCATTTTTTGTATGACTTTCCACCTTCTTAAGATTCAGATCAGTATACCTTATCTTAAAATATGTTCTTTTTGTGTATATGTTTTTTTAAATGATGGATTCTTATTTTTGATTTTTTATATTTTTTTATTGATCATATTGCTGATTATATGTTAAATCTATTTCTCTTATAGTTTTCTGTGAGAATTTCATCTGGTAAAACTTTATTGTTCTTTTGGTTATAGTTATGTTCTTCATAAAATATTACGTCACGTCATGGGTAAAAATCGTATACCTAAAAAAAACACGAAATGACTCGTACACGACCTTAAAAATTTGGACTGGTCATGTTTGTGGGTATACCTGATACACGACACGAAACCTGACATGTACAAGTTTGAGTATCTACTTCCATACACGTGAAGCAAACCGGTAAGATATGTTTCTGGTACTTTGATACTCGAACCCTGAAAAATACAAAACACGAAATATGACCTGTTTGTGAGCCTTAGTTTTTTTATCAGTCAGACGTTCCGGTCGTAGCAAATGACGGGATGTATATTCCTAGTTTTTTTTATGTGCTTTGCTTTTTTACTTATATTTTTAGCATACAACATTTATATCCTATTTTAAATATTTACTTTGATATGTATATATTTTATTTATGTGTCTTTATTTTGATTCTCTACTTTTTAATATTGATCATTTTCTGCTTTGTGCTTTTCATTTATTTTTCAGATTCTTTAGTAATTAATTTCCTTCTTGTATGTTATTTGTTGCGTTTCTTGATGACATAAAGAGAAAAATGCTAGAATGCTACAAAATTCACGTTTATTGCGTTACAAACTATGCAAAGAGAAAATATATATTTATTGATTGCAAATATTAAAAACACTTACATAGATCTTAAAGAATACATGTTTATTGAATTACTAACCAGACAAACGTTAAAGAAATACAAATTCTATACAGTACACTTCCATTCGACCAAGAAAAGTGTAACATCCGGTGCTAAAAAAATTAATAATAACACTACTCCAAAATCCCTCCCATAACCTTCAACCCCGTTATTCCCCATAACTGCCATAATTTCCTCCATACCAACCCCCCCCCCCAACTAATTAAATAAAGGACAGCCCTCCCATTCCTCCCATTCCAACCGGCCATACTTTAGGATAGGGGGGAACAATTGAGAGTTAAAGAAGAGAAGGAGAGGGAAGAAGGAGGAAAAAGAGGGAGAAGGAAAAAGAGAGAAAAAGGTAAGTAGTCTCATGTGCTTCATATGTATTTTCTAAAATTGGCACTATTTTTATATATAAAATGGATCATATATATATTTTCGATTTTATAGATGATTGTATATAGAAGTTGTGATTATTGTGTGTAGATATATGCCTTGTGTTTTCATACGTATATGTATGTATATATTTGTTATATGTGTATTTAAATTATTTGACCGAAAATGTTGTAATTATATGTATATGTGTTGTATGTTTGTGCATATGTGTATTCCATTTTTTTATATACCCTTGTATGTTTTTATATATATACACCATGTGTTGTGTGTGTGTATATATATATATATATATATATATATATAATATGTATGTATGTATATGCGGGGATGTATACACCATGTGTTATACACACACACACAGATATATATATATATATCCGTGTTTGTGTAAATGTATATGTACATATATGTATATGAATGCATAATATATATGTATATCCGTCTATATATGTGTGTATATGTATATAAATATATATAATATATATATATGTACACACATAATATATATACATATATATATATGCATGTGTATATGTGTGTATGTATGTATGTATATGTATATGTATACAAATACCTATCTATCTTTATATATGTATGTGTAATATGTATACATGTATATCTATCTATCAATATATGTGTGTGTATATGTATATAAATATAAATATATATATATATATATATAAATATGTACATATATATGTGTATATAATGCATATACTTTGTGGATTTTTTATTTTTAATATTTTTACGTCTATAAAAATCTCTGTTAAAGTATTGTTGGCACAATCAATCCTGTACCAAGACGCAGTCGTTCACTGTGTGCATATGAAACAACAAAATAAATCAAACCCGGGGCGAGTCAAGGACTCTGTCCTTAAGACGTATTGCTCCGGTATACTGTGCCCAACCGGTAAGAGCAATCGTCTCCCAGGATACAACGGGTACCTGTTCAGTTGAGCGGCACTGCTGAACTTGAACTCCTTCGAACTCTAGAGTGTCCTGACTTCTCCCGGACAATATGCAAGACTCACGTGCTACGAATGCAAAATGCTTTAATGCTTTATTGTGTTGTAAGTGGTGTAAATGAATGAGCCCTTAACCCTCTTTATATAGGGGAGTCGGAGGTACCGTAACCGTTGGATCAAAACCGAAGTTTGATTTAAGCCGTTGGATTAAAACCTCCTATCCAGATTAGGATGGTTTAATCTCAGCCTTTAGATCGAAGATAGATTAACAGGTTTAAGCCTGGAACGTTAGATGGAAACCATATTCGGTTAAGCGGTTAAGACAGTTTAAATCTCGGCCGTTAGATTAAAGCTGCTTTACTCATCACCGTTAGATCACAACAGATGATCTTATCTTGAATGGAGGATAGAGTTTTGATTCACATTTGAATCAAAACTGCTCAACATACCAAATCTGCCTGCTGTCAGACTTCGATCGATCACATCGATCGATCGAAGTGACATCGATCGATCGATGTGATCGACTGATGTCTGACTGAGTACTTCAGTCGATCAACTTGATCGATCTAAGAGACATCGATCGATCGAAGTGATCGATCGATGTCCTCTGATCGTCTTTGATCGATCAATCCATCGAATGAAGCTCTCTGATCAACTTCGATCGATGACATAGATCGATCAAAGTGACATCGATCGATCTATGTCATCGATCGATGTCCGTCAGAAGCTTCTATGCCACGTGGACCCCTCCAACGTGGCATTCCTCCATATAGGTGACACGTCACCCATCCACAACATTTCCATCTACTTTGAGCATTAATTTCACATTCACACAATCTCAAAATTGAGTGAGTTCACATCCTAACATTAACCACTCGTTTTGTAGATAATTAAGGATTCATTAAGCTCATAGTACGTTGCACAACCAAGTTTTGCAACTTCCATTAACGGGCCGAAGCCCAAATCTTCAATCTCCAACGATGGGCCAAAGCCCAACCTTAAATTCTCCAACAATCCCCCACATGAATGGAAATTAATGCAGACGCATATGCAGACTCTGAGGAGAAGTCAGACAAGAAAATATTGCATCAGAAGAGGTAGCTTCTGGCTTTGAACCTTTCTTAGTGATGTATCATCGGATCCACTCGGCTAAGTAGTGACTTGATGTCTTAAACTAGTCAGCCTTTGTTGTGAACCAAGACAATGACACTCACACAATATTTTCTTTAACACCCTTTTGGTTCTCATGGTTGTGTTTGTTTTGGCCATGAACAACCTGGTTTCAGAAAGTGTTTTAGAGAAATCTTGCCACCCAGACTTTCTCATAGAAGCGGCCCCACTTCACACTTACATAGGTGATTCCTATCAAGAGTATTCTGCCATAATCCACTTGACGCATCAAGATATAGGACATCATTAAAAGCCTTAGCTTACCCTGAAATCTCTGCAGACAGCACTTTTACCAGACGGAATGAGTAAGTGCTAACTGAACATTCATAACTTAGTTGTCCCATTGAACCAAGATTCTGGGATCTCCAGTCAACAAGGTTGGGTTACCATTACAAAGACTCATGCATTATGGGCTTCAGTCCCATTCCGTTTGTCAATCTTGACATCTGATCTCGAGGCAAGCCTTTTGTAAGCGGATCCGCAAGATTCTCCATTGATTTTATATAATCTATGGAAATCACGCCATTAGAGATCAACTGTTTAATGGTGTTATGTCTCCGACGTATGTGTCGTGACTTACCATTGTAAATGCTGCTTTGCGCACGTCCTATAGCTGACTGACTATCACAGTGTATGCTAATAGGAGCTATCGGCTTAGGCCAACACGGAATATCTTCCAGAAAATTCCGAAGCCACTCAGCCTCTTCCCCAGCTTTGTCCAACGCTATGAACTCAGCTTCCATAGTGGACCTAGCTATGCATGTTTGTTTCGTGGATTTCCACGACACAGCAGCACCACCAACCGTGAACAAGTATCCACTGGTGGACTTCGAGTCCTTACTATCTGATATCAAATTTGCATCGTAGTATCCTTCCAATACTGCTGGATATCTCGTGTAATGTAATCCATGATACATTGTGTATTTTAAATACCTCATTACTCTGCTAAGAGCTTTCCAATGATCATCACTTGTATTACTCGTAAATCTGCTCAACTTGTTTACTGAACAAGCTAAGTCTGGTCTTGTACAATTCGTTATGTACATCAGACTCCCGATTACCTGAGAGTATTTCAACTGGGCAACAGGTTCGCCTCGATTCTTTCTTAAGTGCATACTTAAGTCGAGCGGGGTTTTTACCGGTTTCACATCATCCATATTGAACCGTTTTAGAACAGACTCAATATAGTGTGTTTGTGACAACACGAGTCCCTCAGTCATCCTAGAGATCTTAATTCCTAGAATGACATTGGCAACTCCCATGTCCTTCATATCAAAGTTTCGTGTTAACATCTTCTTTGTACTCAAGATGATGTCACGAGTACTACCCATGATAAGCATGTCGTCTACATAAAGACACACTATCACAAATGCGTTTTGTGTGCTCTTAATGTACACACACTTGTCGCATTCATTGATCTTGAAGTTATTTGACATCATTACCTGATCAAATTTTAAATGCCATTGCTTGGGTGCTTGCTTAAGTCCGTACAAAGACTTAACAAGCCTACACACTTTCCTTTCTTGTCCTGGAACGACAAACCCCTCGGGCTGTTCCATGTAAATTTCTTCCTCTAACTCACCATTAAGAAAGGCAGTCTTCACATCCATTTGATGGATTTCCAAGTCATAGACTGCAGCAATGGCTACTAGCATCCTTATGGAAGTGATCCTAGTCACTGGTGAGTAGGTGTCAAAGAAGTCAAAGCCTTCTTTCTGTCTATAGTCCTTGGCTACTAACCTGGCTTTATACTTCCCAATAGACCCATCCTCTTTAAGTTTCTTCTTAAAAACCCACTTACAACCAAGTGGTTTACTTCCAGGTGGAAGGTCAACCAACTCCCAAGTGTGATTTTGAAGAATTGAGTCTATCTCACTGTTAATTGCCTCTTTCCAGAATGGAGCTTCTGGAGTTGACATAGCCTCGGAAAAATTCCTTGGCTCATTTTTTACCATATAGGTTAGAAAATCTGGTTCAAAAGACGTCGGTATTTTGGCTCGTTTGCTTTGACGTATTTCCTCAGTATCTTGAGGAGTCGTCTCACGCACTCGCTTACTTAAGCTAGCTTCTTCACTGTTTTTGTCTTTCTTTGGAAAGACATTCTCAAAAAACACTGCATTCCTTGATTCCATGACAACGTTATCATGTATCTCAGGAATGTCCGATTTGTGCACTAAGAAACGATATGCACTACTGTTTGTTGCATAACCAATGAATATGCAATCAATTGTTTTAGGCCCAACTTTCACCTGTCTTGGTCTAGGTACAGCAACCTTCGCCAGACACCCCCACACTTTCAAGTATTTGTAGTTAGGCTTATAGCCTTTCCATAATTCATATGGAGTCTTATCCATCTTCTTGGACGGAATTCTATTTAAAATGACGTTGGCTGAGAGGATTGCTTCCCCCCACAAGTTCTGAGGTAAACCCGAACTTATCAACATAGCATTCATCATCTCCTTTAGAGTACGGTTTTTGCGTTCAGCAATACCATTTGATTGAGGTGAATATGGCGCAGTCGTTTGATGAATAATGCCATGTTCTGAACAGAATTCATTAAACGGTGTATCATATTCGCCACCTCTATCACTACGAATTGCTTTAATTCGTTTGCTAAGTTGATTCTCAACTTCATTTTTATAATCCTTGAAAGCATCAAGGGCCTCATCCTTGCTGCTTAGCAAATATACATAACAGTATCGTGTGCAATCGTCGATAAAAGTTACAAAATACTTTTTACCACCTCTTGTTTGCACAAACTTTAAGTCACACAAATCTGTGTGAATTAAATCCAACGATTCAGTGTTTCGTTCTGTTGAAGGAAAAGGCGCTTTTGTTAATTTCGCTTCAACACATATTTGGCATTTTTCTTTATTACTAAAGTCCAGTTTGGGCAATAAGTCAAGATTAATCATACGTTGTATTGACTTATAATTTACATGTCCCAAACGAAAATGCCATAAACAGGAAGACTCAAGCATGTAAGCATTTTTCCCATAAACAATTGCTCATTGTTTGTCGCGGGCACGTACTCTCTGAACATTGCCATGTTCGCACACACATGTCGAGTGGCTCCTGTGTCCACCCACCATTCCCGTGGGTTTCCCACTGCGTTGCACTCGGTCACCACTGCGCAAAGATTCAAGTCATCCATTGCGTCGACCAGATTTGCTTTCGCTTTATTCTGATTCTGATTCTTTTTGGGCTTCCTGCATTCACTGCTTCGATGCCCTGGTTTACCACAATTATAACACTTACCTGTGAACTTCTTTGCAATTTCTTTGCCCTTGGAGTTCACACTCAAAGTGTTATGCTTCTTCTTGTTCTTTGCCTCAGCAACATGAGCTTTGGCTTGACCAGAAGACATGGATGGCTTTCTTTCGGAGCGACGGTTGTCCTCCTCAATGCGAAGACAGACTATCAAATCCTCCATCTTCATCTCTTTTCGCTTGTGTTTGAGATAGCTCTTGAATTCCCTCCACGAAGGAGGCAGCTTCTCAATCACAGCCGCAACTAGGAAAGATTCACTGAGCGTCATGCCCTCCTCTTCCATTTCAGAAATCAACATCTGTATTTCTTCCACCTGCGAAATTACAGTTTTGGAATCTAACATTTTATAGTCGAGAAATTTCCCAACTATCAACTTTTTAGTACCCGCATCTTCTGTGCGGTACTTTTTGTCTAAAGCCAACCACAATGCTTTCGCAGTTTTAAAAGTACAAAATATGCCATAGAGAGAATTATCTAGGCAACCAAGAATCAAATTTAAACAACAGAAGTTTGTGTATGCCCAGGCCTCAGCACCCAAGGCATTCTGCATATTCTGCTGTTGATCCTCCACAGGCTCAACCACAGGTGGATCCTCGCTGAGCATTCTGGCCAACCCCAACGCAGTGAGGTAGAACAACATCTTTTGCTGCCACCTCTTGAAGAAGCTTCCAGCAAATTTCTCCGGCTTCTCCACCTGAGCAGCAGTGGCAGCCGGATTCATTTGAGGCCCTCCAGTCGGTGCCAACGGAACCGCATTGAACTGTGGTCCGGTAGCAGCATTGTTTGCCCCTTCTGGTGCGGACACGGAGTGAGCACCATTGAAGCCGTGAACAGAGTTTGAGCTCTCGTTCTCCATTCCTGTTCAGTTTGATCAAAACGTAGAGATCAGAACAGTCACAGGTACAAGAATGAGTAGAAAGAGACTGCAAAACAGTACGAAACTGCCTTTGCGTAAATAAACAAAAAGGTACAGAATGTAATTGAATAAAATACGTCTTAAGATTGTTGGCACAATCAATCCTGTACCAAGACGCAGTCGTTCACTGTGTGCATATGAAACAACAAAATAAATCAAACCTGGGGCGAGTCAAGGACTCTGTCCTTAAGACGTATTGCTCCGGTATACTGTGCCCAACCGGTAAGAGCAATCGTCTCCCAGGATACAACGGGTACCTGTTCAGTTGAGCGGCACTGCTGAACTTGAACTCCTTCGAACTCTAGAGTGTCCTGAATTCTCCCGGACAATATGCAAGACTCACGTGCTACGAATGCAAAATGCTTTAATGCTTGATTGTGTTGTAAGTGGTGTAAATGAATGAGCCCTTAACCCTCTTTATATAGGGGAGTCGGAGGTACCGTAACCGTTGGATCAAAACCGAAGTTTGATTTAAGCCGTTGGATTAAAACCTCCCATCCAGATTAGGATGGTTTAATCTCAGCCTTTAGATCAAAGATAGATTAACAGGTTTAAGCCTGGAACGTTAGATGGAAACCATATTCGGTTAAGCGGTTAAGACAGTTTAAATCTCGGTCGTTAGATTAAAGCTGCTTTACTCATCACCGTTAGATCACAACAGATGATCTTATCTTGAATGGAGGAGGATAGAGTTTTGATTCACATTTGAATCAAAACTGCTCAACAGACCAAATCTGCCTGCTGTCAGACTTCGATCGATCACATCGATCGATCGAAGTGACATCGATCGATCGATGTGATCGACTGATGTCTGACTGAGTACTTCAGTCGATCAACTTGATCGATCTAAGAGACATCGATCGATCGAAGTGATCGATCGATGTCCTCTGATCGTCTTTGATCGATCAATCCATCGAATGAAGCTCTTTGATCAACTTCGATCGATGACATAGAACGATCGAAGTGACATCGAACGATCGATGTCATCGATCGATGTCCGTCAGAAGCTTCTATGCCACGTGGACCCCTCCAACGTGGCATTCCTCCATATAGGTGACACGTCACCCATCCACAACATTTCCATCTACTTTGAGCATTAATTTCACATTCACACAATCTCAAAATTGAGTGAGTTCACATCCTAACATTAACCACTCGTTTTGTAGATAATTAAGGATTCATTAAGCTCATAGTACGTTGCACAACCAAGTTTTGCAACTTCCATTAACGGGCCGAAGCCCAAATCTTCAATCTCCAACGATGGGTCAAAGCCCAACCTTAAATTCTCCAACAAGTATTTGGGTATGCAACTTCATGGATAATTAGTTAATAAGTATAACGGAAACATTCAACTATATAATAGACATCCACTGCTTATCTTACATAGGAACTAATACACAAATCTTGTACTTATTTGATAAGATCTTACCTTTCCTGTATAATGACTATTGAATAGTACAATTAGATACAATCGACATAATTCACTTGTAAAATAAGTAGTGGGAGGAGAGTAAACAAAGATAAAACTAGAAAATGATTATAAAACTAAGTACATACAGCTAATAAATAATGTTATTTTAATAAGTTACTTTTAGGATACATGATTATGCAATTAAAACGAAAAAAAATATAAGTTTATGGAGCAACTTGCACATTACCCTACAAACTATGTCAACATGTGAAAGAACGGCATTATATAACCAGGTCATCATTTTCAACGCAATTAGTCAACTACCAATTAATTGACTTCATGTCAATGTTTATCCGTGATGAAGGCAACTCCACAGGATTCATGGACGTGCCCATGCCTCTAAAGTTTACTGACTGATCTTTTATTTACATGTGACTTAGGTGACGAGTTTGGGTGAGAAAACAGTGTTTTACATAAAGTGTAGAGTAAGACAATATCAAACTGTTAAGTGATTCAATTTCTTTTCGAATTTATTACAAACATAGGAATTTAGTGTATCAGAAAAGTTGATGAAGAAACAAAATGCAGTGTTAGACATTAAATGTACGTAACTGAAAGACATTAAATGTACGTAACTGAAACTATAGTCATATTCCTATCGGGACAAAATAGAAAGGAATACATATTTGAATTGCAGTAGTCTTTTTGCAAAATTTTGAAGCAAGTCTTATGGCGGCACATTTTCCTCACCTCATTTGTGACCGTACTCATCTAACTTCACCACCCTCCTTTGTTGCCACGTGTCGCGCGGTCACGAGTCACCACACCTTTCTTTCGGTGAGATGATACTATTCCATAGACATACCTGCGGCAAGAAGTTGTTTAATGATGGGACACGTTTCGTCCGTCCTAAACAAACCGAATAATTATTCTTGGATCAAAAGCCATTCAGTGTAGTTGTTCCACCGTTCCAGCCTCAAGAAATATTATGAAGGATGCAAATCAGGGTCCAACGGTCACACTGTATGTATTACTAGATTCAAACTCTTGACCTCTTGGAACAAATCTCAACCCAAATACTAACCGAGTTATGCCGTGGGGGCAAATCGAATAATTACTCATTTCTATATGTTTATGAACAAAAATATTTTTTACGGACATTGCATAGTCGAGTGATCATTAAGAGGTGGAGTGATTGAATGGAACTTTTTTCTTAGGTTTATTATTTGTCTACTATAATCTTTTACTGTTTTAACGATATTACGCATTTTTGAGTTAATTATATACTTTTCTCACTATCAACATCAGCAATTTTTTTTTAATTACACTTGTAGGCATATTGGGTCCTTTACGGCATAGTTGTATGTCTCTTGTCAATTAGTTATAAACAAGTGTTGCTATAGTGCAGTGCATCTGTATTGCTCATGCCATTTTCAGAGGGTGAACTACGTGTGCGGGCGCCAATTACATTTATGTCAAAGCGGATAATTATGCATGTTCACCCTATTTAATTAAGTGTACATATGGATGCACATTGACTTTACTCCTGCATTATTCACAATGCTAGACCTCACCATGTTAAACCAAAAATATTAAAGACGTTTCCGGTGTACTAGACTTTTGCGTTTGAGCAGGATCTATAAATGAGTCAGATTGCTTTACGATCTGATATACGCAGCTTGCCCTACACATTATACAATAAACTGTTTTTGTGGCTCGAATCCGTAACCTCAAGCTCACAAAATAACAGCTTAAAAAAAAACATGCATGTCTTAGTTAACGGAATCTTGCTCAGTGTTTAACGTTAATACCTCAAAACGAAGTATTAGGTTTCATCTTTACATTATGCAGTACTACTTCGTTTTACGTGATGGAGAAAAAAAAATTTAATTCTGCGTCTGAGATAATTTAAGCTTCTCTGCATCTCTAACTATGATAAGGTCCGAAAGTTTTCATATAATTAATTGGAGATAATTACTCGACCAAGGCTGAGATAATTACTCGACCAAGGCTATGCCCAGATGTCTCACATCTTATTTATTTTAACTATTACTAATTCTTATCCAACGGAGAGCAGACCTTGGAACCAAAATGGTAAAGTTGTTGTTTTGTAGCCTTGAGGTTATGGATTCGAGCTATGGGAATAGCCTATTAGGTTACATACGTCAGATCGTAAAGTGATCCAACTCCTCTCAAGATCCTGCACAAATGTGGGAGGCTAGTGCACCGAGATTGCATTTTAATTCTTATCCAACAGCAAATTATATTCTTACTAAGATGATCACCAAGTTAAAGCCACCAATATGACTCTAATAAGATGGAACGGCTGAAATTTAGAGAAGAAGAAAAATCTCTAAGAATTTAGGTTCCCTTGGATGAAGAATTTTTTTCCCCTTTTTGAAGCACGCATAACAGTCTTAGGTTCGAAGATTACTAATTACGTCCAATTATTTGTCCACGTAGATGCCCAGACGACTCAATATTTTCAGATTAAAAGATAAGAGGCGCAACCAAACCGGCCCAAAATTATATTCTTATTAATACAGTGGCAAAGTTGAAGCCACCGAAATAAATCTACTAAGAGCAACAACATCATCAAAGTACCAAATTGTATAACCATGGATGGAGTATTACGTATTACTGAATTCAATCAAACAATAGTTTGTAGATTTAATTATTAAAGTGATTCAAAGACAATCATACTTAATAACTTCAAAGATCATTCAATAGCTAAACGAAAAAGTACCACCATATGACTACCTAACACAACAACCATATTTATCTCATTGTATTAGAATCTTCCGCATACGGCGGAACATGAGGATCGTATGTATGCAACCATACACATGTGTTAGAAACACACAGATGTTTTCCTAATGACTCATAATGAAAATTGCATCAAACCGTGTTGATCAATTGTTACTTCATAATATAAGAAGCGCATCCAATTTAGTGAGTCATTTTGTTTTATTTTATCATATTCCAAAATCAAATAAGAATGTATGATTAACTCTATCGCAAATGGAAATATTGTGAAGCATCCGATTTTCCCAACAACTGTGAAGCATGATGAGATCAGCTTCAAAATCATTGCATTATATCAAGTCATCATAAATCACTTGAGTAATCGTGCAGTTGATTTTTATAGACCATTATGTTGAAATTTGGACTTATATGAGATAAGACCTATGTCTATTTAAAATCTTAAGACAATGGGTGGTGGTACCTCATCCTCATATAACCCATGTATTTTATCTTAAATTGTTCGATGTTAGACAATATTCTCAACACCCGCCCTCACATGATAACGTGGCTTGACATGCGCACGCGCCTTAGAACCCGTCCTCAATCACAAACCACAAGTCAACTTCTTGACTTGGGTGAGAAGAGACAATAAATGATCAATTATGGGCCAGAGAAGGTGTGAGTCCACATTTTTAAACTAGCTCTAATACTATGTTGAAACTTGAGCTTACATGAGGGGAGAACTATATCTACTCAAAACCTTAAATCAACAGGTGATGGTATCTCATCCTCATATAACCCATATATTTTACATTAAATTGTCCGATGTGAGACAATATTCTCAATACATAGCGAATGCACAAGTCAAAGTCATGTTGCCGAAAAATGACAAAAGTAATATTTCCACTTATTCAAAGTTATGTTGTTACAACCCGGAAATTTTCGAAGTAGTCGTTATGTGTTAATTTAAAACTAGTGCAGCCGTTGAGTATAACGACCCATTGGAATTAAAGTAACCATAGCAAATCGTTTGTGTTCAAGTGATTCATAATCTTGAAAGGGGGAATTAAATATATATTTATATAATGTATAAATAAAGGATGGGTAAATAAGAAACAATAATAATAAATAAAATATATAAATATTTAAAGTAGCCATGGGACAAGGGAGTTTAAAAAAATATATATAAAATATATGTAACTGAATGTGCTGAGGGATAAGGATAACTTAAGGTATACTTTAAAAAAAAGAGAAAAAGAAAAGGAGAAGAGGTGCCGTGGGTGAAGTGCCTAATTATAAAAAAAATGTAAAAGGAAAAAGGATAATGGGGGGTAACTAAATCCCCCCAAATTTCGGCTAGTGGGGAGTAAATGACAGGGTGGGGGTTACGGTTGGAAAAAAGGAAGTATAAAAAAAATGAATAGCGCAAGCAGAGAGAAGGGCAACGGCCAGAGAGGGAGAAGAGAAGGAGAGGAAGGAGAAGAGAGAAGAAAAAGAGAAGGAAAAAGGAAAAGCTAGGCGTCCCGATCTACTTGCTATTTCGTATAGTTACAATTTATCGGCAATCAGGTAGGTTCTCTTTTTCCCCTCCAATTGGTACAGATTCAAGCATGCTCTAGTGGTATTTTATGTGTTTTTGTTGTTTTAATTGTTAAATTTCAAAGCATGTTGTTTGATATGTGAAAAGCATGAAGTTTTGAAGACTCCGGTATGCGTGTATGCTACTGTGTGTATCCGGTATGTATTGCGTGCTTTAGTTTTGATTTTAGGAAAAAATTTGATAATCAAAATAGTAAAACTGTTGCAAGATTAGAGATTTTTCATTTTGTTTTGACCTTAGAATAGGTTCCCATAGACTGGAAATAAGCAAAAATACAGATCGGAGTCGAAAAACGGATGCCGGAGGCAGCCGCTGCAGCTCATGCACCGCCGGAGTGGCTGCGCGTGGCCTTCACGCGCGGCTGGTGGTGCTGGACACGTTGAAACCTGAAAGTATTAAAAAAAAGCTTCAGGGCCGGCCTGCCAGCACACCAGGCCAGCACCTTAATGGGCCGTTATCCATTATATAAAAAAAGGCTGGCTTAGCGGATCGGGCCGAATGGCCAACGGACCGAGCCAGCTGCCAGCCGGCCCAATAACGCGGTTAAGTAAAAAAAAAAGAAGATGGAGATCGGGCCGGACCCCTGGCGGGCCGGACCCAGAGTAAAGGTGCGGACAGGGCTGGCGGTAAAGGGCCACCCCTTTTAGTGAAAATTTTTATTAATAATTTCAGGAATCCATTAATTTAATTTAATTAATTTAAAATAGAAATAATTAAAAGAAAAATATAAATGAATATCAGAAAATTCTAAATGAATTCCAGAAATTATAAAATGCTGAAATTAAATTATTTTCACCAAATTTCAGTAATTGTGATAATTTCTTTAATTTGGATAATTAGGTAATAAATAGAAATAAATTAGGGAAAAAATGAGAAAAAATATAGAAAATGCTCAATAAATGTATACAAGCCATGAAAAAAAATAAGTTTAACGTTAAACAGCATTAAATCATTACTCGGATAATAAATGAACATAGACTTGAGTGCCGGAGGATGGTGAGGATGGGCCAGGGGCCTCAGACGATCATTAAATGAACCTAGATTTGAGTGTCGAAGGATGGTGAGGATGGGTCAGGGGACACAGACGATTGTGTTGTTTGCATTCATGGCACGTGCATTGCATTGATGGTGGGTCGTGACGTACGAGTCACGGGCGCTCAGGATGGTGTACGGTGGCGGTGCCAAGTACACTCAGGATGGTGATTGTGGGTGGGTACGGCCCACAGACACTCAGTAGGTCCCGGGTTCATGCATTGTACGGTGGAGATATCGGCATTTTGTGTGACATGACTTTGTTGCGTGTGACATGCATGTTAGGACATGCATCATGATGTTGCGCATTCTTTATCTGGAGTGAATTATCTTTCCGTATCCTTTCATTTGCTTATGTGATATCATGCTATGTGCTATGTGATATGTGTTATATAATTTCTGTATGCTCGTCTTATACTAGTTGGAAGCAGGTGCCTACTGGGTGATTTCTCCATCACTCATCCCTACTCCCCCCACCAGGTGAGCAGGAGAGACTTATGACTACGTCTTTGTTGAGGACGGGGCTGATACGGTGGAGTGGACATACTGATGGTCGCGCTTAGGATATAAGAAGACCCTGCGACCGTTTGTTTTTATTTTATTGGGATCTCATCGAACACCACCTTGTTTAGTACGATAGATTCTACACGCTAGCGTGTTGACTTTATTGTCGTGACATATTTATTGTATCTATGGAGGATTGTCTTTTATTCGTATGAATTAATGTTATGGTATTACGTTTCTGCGAGAAAAATTTCTACGTCTTTTCTGACATGTTGGAAATTGATTCGACGCTTTATATTCTCCTTATTGAGATACGGCGGGCGTACTGTTCCCGATGCTAGGGTTAGGGAGTGGGGCGCTACAGGTGGTATCAGAGCCGAGGCTTCAGATCCACCTCGGGAACGCAGGATTAAAGTCTCATAAAGGCTCAAATCCATCGATAACTCCCGTCCAGATTCTCGTCAAGATTCGCACGAGATCTAGGAAAAAAACCGCTGTGTCGTGAATAATCTGGCAAAGGAGGCAACGGTGGTTGTGGTAACAACCACCAGAATCAGGAGGCCATTCTCCAGGCATTGGTTCACACCATGGCCACCACTATGGCGCAATAGCGGCAGTAGCAGTTGAACCAGCGGCCTCCGCTGCTGCAACCATCAAATCTAAGGTTCTACTACATAGAAATACAGGACTTCCGGAAGCTGATGTTTAGAAGGACCCTTCACCGAAGAGACATAAATATGTGACATGGCTGCTAATAATCACAAAACCGCTTGCAACAAAAGTACAGTTGTGAAAGGGGTGCCTGGCCAACGCCGCCACCATGTGCTCATTGCGGATGCCACGTTAAGGTCAGTGTAGGAGGATTATGCAAGCATGAGTGCAACAACAAGGACGTTTTACGAGTAAAGACACTGAGCAGAGGCCGGCACCATATCACAGCAGAATTAACAACAACATAAAGGGAAGCAAGGATCAGTGCCCATATCCGCATGAATGACTGATGCAGACATCAGAAAGGCTGGCAACGTCGTAGTAGAGTTCAACTGCCGGCGACCAGGTATCAATGATTCATCATCAGTACAGATGATGTAACCAGAGAAAAATGATCAGAGTTGCGCAGCGAAAGCGTGAGTTTCTTAAGTCACGTAAGTTCAGAAGAGTGAACCTCAGTGGATCCTAAGAAGATTAAGGATATCGCTGAGTGGCCCTGACTGATCAAGATGACTAAAGTAAGGAGTTTTCTTGGTGTGGCCAGCTGCTACATGGAATTCGTTTAAGGATTTTTGTTGATAATGGTGGCCCTGAACAGACAGAAGCAGAAGAAGGCGAAGTTCGAGGGGACCGTTGACATAAGAAAAGTTCGCTGAGCAATATATATATATATATATATATATATATATATATATATATATATATATATATTACACACAAGACTATAATACACAATATTGCTAATTAATTATATATACACACACTGACCAATACAACATTCCTTAACGACATATTTTCACATATCAAACACGTACTAGAACACCAACCATACAAAATCCAACACAACTACACAAAGAAACATAACACAGTAAAAAAATAATTAATAAGTTATATTTGCTAAAGGACCAAAAAAATAAATAAATAAATAATAACCATCTTAGGAACTTATAAAGGTGATACTGTTAAGACACTTCATGGGTTGCAAACCCATAGAGTATTACATAATTAAACAATAATAATAAAACACTGAATCTCTTACAATAACAAAGAAGCATATGACTGCTCATAATTTGTTACAACATTAATGATATACTGTAAGTAAGTCGATCTAAGAAAACGTACAATAGATACACGAAACGAAAAGGTAATTAAATGAATCTAAGTAAATATGCACAAGTATACACACAATTGTATCAAGGACACCACGACACAACTAATACAACAAAACAATGATAAACATCATAATATGTAACGACAACAAAACAACACTGTTACAAAGAATACAGTAGCACATATACTTTTCATACAAGACGTGGGATATGATATAGGTATACAGTCACAAGTTTAAAACGAAACATTAACATACACAATTGAAGTAAGCATGCTAAATACGAGTTAGGAACGACATAGTATGGCATGTCATCATGGAAATAGATTAAAGTGTAAACAACTTAATAACATGACATATAAAAAGAACAAACGGTAATACACACACACACACACACACACACACACACACACACACACACACACACACACATATATATATATATATATATATATATATATATATATATATATATATATATACACATATATATAATGTACTCGAACATCTAAATAAATTATATATCTACACTACATAAAAAAATCTATGCATTTATGCATTTTCTTCTGAATAATATAACAATATTTATACAACAATAAGATAAGCGAGTGTGAAAAATATAGTGTACAGGTAGTAAAAAAATAGTAACGACTAACATAAGTACAAAAGAGAGATCACGATAAACAAAGATTAAAATGAATGCGCATAGCGTGTGTACCACGTGAAACTCAACTTACAAACGAAATAAACATAATACATGTGACAAAGTGCAGATGACGATTGTGAATGCATGAACTACATTTGAGTACTGCATTTTCGTCCTCAGACTGATGGGCAGTGAGGGAAGATGATACAGACATTGGAGAACATATTGAAGGCTTGCGTCACTGACTTCAAGGGGAACTTGGATGATATGAACAAGTTGATTGGGTTCTCCTACAACAACATCTATCATAACGCCATCGGCATGACGCCATTTGAGGCATTCTACGGGCGTAAGTGCAGATCCCCAGTCCACTGGGACAAAGTTGGAGAGCGTACTATTATCGGTACAGAGCTGTTTGAGCAAACCATGAAAAAGGTAAAGGTGATTCAGGAAAGACTTAAGATTGCCCAAGGCATAAGTAAGGGTCGAGCTGATTCGAAGAGACATCCCCTGGGGTTTACCGCCGGGAAAAAAAGGTTTACTTGAAGGTATTGCCTACGAAGGGAGTTGCACGTTTTGGTCTAAAGGGTAAGCTGAGGCCTCAATATTTTGGCCCTCATGATGTGCTTGAAAATATCGGTTCGTAGTTTACTGTTTGGCGTTACCTCCGGCGCTAGCGCAGGTGCACAATGTATATCATGTTTCTCAGTTGAGAAGCATGTCCCGGATCCGACTCATGCACTAGACGCACCACTATTAAGGACTAGACCGGATGCATCATTTGAAGAGATTCTTGTTCGATTCATAGACCGCAAAGATCAAGAGCTGAGGAGGAGAATCATTCCGTATGTCAAGGTGCAATTGGGCAATCATGAAGAAAATGAAACGACATGAGAGCTGGAGGATCAGATGCGGGAGCTCTACCCCTACCTCTTGGCACAAGGCACGACAAGTTTCGAGGATGAAACTTCTTGTAAGGTGGGTAGGATGTTACAACCCGAAAATTTTCGAAGTCGACGTTATGTGTTAATTTAAAACTAGTATAGCCGTTGAGTGTAACGACCCATTGGAATTAAAGTAACCATAGCAAATCGTTTTGTGTTCAAGTGATTCATAATCTTGAAAGGGGGAATTAAATATATATTTATATAATGTATAAATAAAGGATGGGTAAATAAGAAACAATAATAATAAATAAAATATACAAATATTTAAAGTATTCGTGGGATAAGGGAGTTTTAAAAAAAATATATAAAATATATGTAACTGAATGTGCTGAGGGATAAGGATAACTTAAGGTATACTTTAAAAAAAAGAGAAAAAGAAAAAGGAGAAGAGGTGCCATGGGTGAAAGTGCCTAATTATAAAAAAAATGTAAAAGGAAAAGGGATAATGGGGGGTAACTAAATTCCCCTCAAATTTCGGCTACTGGGGATTAAATGGCAGGGTGGGGGTTACGGTTGGAAAAAGGGAAGTATAAAAAAAAATGAATAGCGCAAGCAGAGAGAAGGGCAACGGCCAGAGAGGGAGAAGAGAAGGAGAGGAAGGAGAAGAGAGAAGAAAAAGAGAAGGAAAAAGGAAAAGCTAGGTGTCCCGATCTACTTGCTATGTCGTATAGTTGCGCAATTTGTTGGCAATCAGGTAGGTTCCCTTTTCCCCCTCCAATTGGTACAGATTCAAGCATGCTCCTAGTGGTATTTTATTGTGTTTTTGTTGTTTTAATTGTTAAATTTCAAAGCATGTGTTTGATCTGTGAAAAGCATAAAGTTTTTAAGACTCTCGTATGCGTGTATTCTACTGTGTGTATCCGGTATGTATTGCGTGCTTTAGTTTTGATTTTAGAGAAAAATTTGATAATCAAAATAGTAAAAACTGTTGCAAGATTATAGATTTTCATTTTGTTTTTGTCTTAGATAGGTTCCCATGGACTGGAAATAGGCAAAAATATAGATCGGAGTCGAAAAACGGATGCCAAAGGCAGCCGCTACGGCTACACATGCCGCCGGAGGTGGCCGCGCGTAGCCTTCACGCGCGGCTGGTGGTGCTGGACGCGTTGAAAACCTGAAAGTATTAAAAAAACTTCAGGGCCAGCCTGCCAGCAGACCAGGCCAGCCCCTTAATGGGCCGCTGGCTGGCTGCAGCAGGGCTAGCCCATTTATCCATTATATATAAAAAAGGCTGGTTTAGCGGACCGGGCCGAATGGCCAACGGACCATGCCAGCTGCCAGACGGCCCAATAACGCGGTTAAGGTAAAAAAAAGAAGATGGAGATCGGGCCGGACCCCTGGCGGGCCAGACCCAGAGTAAAGGTCCGGTAAAGGGCTAGCCCTTTTAGTGAAAATTTTATTAATAATTTCAGGAATTCATTTATTTAATTTAATTAATTTAAAATAGAAATAATTAATAGAAAAATGTAAATAAATATCAGAAAATTCTAAATAAATTCCAGAAATTATAAAATGCTGAAATGAAATTATTTCCACCAAATTTCAGTAATTGTGATAATTTATTTAATTTAGATAATTAGGTAATAAATAAAATAAATTAGCGAAAAAATGAGAAAAAATATAGAAAATGCTCAATAAATGTATACAAGCCATGGAAAAATAAGTTTAACGTTAAACAACATTAAATCATTACTCGGATAATAAATGAACATAGACTTGAGTGCCGGAGGATGGTGAGGATGGTCAGGGGCCTCAGACGATCATTAAATGAACCTAGATTTGAGTGTCGAAGGATGGTGAGGATAGACCAGGGGACACAGACGATTGTGTTGTTTGCATTCATGGCACGTGCATTGCATTGATGGTGGGTCGTGACGTACGAGTCCCGGGCGCTCAGGATGGTGTACGGTGGCGGTGCCAAGTACACTCAGGATGGTGATTGTGGGTGGGTACGACCCACAGACACTCAGTAGGTCCCGGGGTTCATGCATTGTACGGTGGAGATATCGGCATTTTGTGTGACATGACTTTGTTGCGTGTGACATGCATGTTAGGACATGCATCATGATGTTGCGCATTCTTTATCTGGAGTGAATTATCTTTCGTATCCTTTCATTTGCTTATGTGATATCATGCTATGTGCTATGTGATATGTGATATCATTTCCGTATGCTCGTCTTATACTAGTTGGAAGCAGGTGCCTACTGGGTGATTTCTCCATCACTCATCCCTACTCCCCCCCACCAGGTGAGCAGGAAGAGACTTATGACTACGTCTTTGTTGAGGACGGGGCTGATACGGTGGAGTGGGACATACTGATGGTCGCGCTTAGGATATAAGAAGACCCTGCGACCGTTTGTTTTATTTTATTGGGATCTCATTGGACACCACCTTGTTTAGTACGATAGATTCTAGACGCTAGCGTGTTGACTTATTGTCGTGACTTATTGTATCTATGGATGATTGTCTTTTATTCGTATGAATTAATGTTATGGTATTACGTTTCTGCGAGAAAAATTTCTACGTCTTTTCTGACATGTTAGAAATTGATTCGACGCTTTGTATTCTCCTTAGTGGGATACGGCGGATGTACTGTTCACGATGTTAGGGTTTGGGAGCGGGGCGCTACATATGTTGCCAAAAAATGAACAGAAGTGCCTTGGGTCCTTGAGGCATGCTTTTATATATCTTGTCAATTAGTCATAGATGAATGTTGACACAGTGCAATGCATCTATATTGTTTAGGACCACGTTCAAAAGGATAACCACATGTATGTGTACCGAATACGTCCAAATCCTAGCGGATTACTATACAAATTGATTGTATTTAATTTAAATGCATGTGCGGTTTCTACTTGCGTTTACGCATCTAATACTTCTCAACGATTATACCAAAAATATTATATAAACTAGGGGAAAGAATGAAATTAGTTTTAAGTTTATAAAGTCTTGCTTCAATGATAAACTCGAGGTCTAAATATGAAACTTTGATTCAGTATTTGCACTATAAAAGAATTTTTTCATCTTAAATGAATATCTATATCCAATATAATTTAGGTTCCTCTGCATATCTAACTAAGATAATTAAGGTCCGAATGTTATTAATTAACTCATCAATCACTTGACCAACTCTATATCAAAATGTCCAGCATTTTATTGACATCAATTATCACTAACTATAATCCAACAAATAATTAGATTTTTATTAATATAGTGACCAAGTTTAAGCCACCCATATTACTTTGGCAAGATGAGCTGGCTCAAAAGAAAAGTAACAATAATGACAATACCCTATGGCTGGTAATTTAGATTCCTAAGCACAAATTTTTTATCCAGAAACATTGAATTTTATTCAAGCAATATCCTCCTAATGCCAAACTATGACCCAATGGTCGTAAGATAATGAGCCGGATAGTTGCTAATAAAGCAGTTAAAGTTCCAAAGATTGTTAAAGCCCCATGACTAAGAGGTCATGTGTTCAATCTCTGTCTGAGGACAATATCTCCTTATATGAGGCAAGACTTCACATAATGTGGCATGATCCAGAAAAAAGTTGTAATCCCATTTGGAGCACCTATCCACGAAGTGTGTCATGATCAAAAAAAGTTCCAAAGGTGGTTAATGCATATCCAGCCTTTTGACCAGCTCTATGTCTAGAGATCTCATAGTTTATTGTCTTCAAGTATCACCGATTCCAATCCAAGAATGAATTATATTCGTATTAATATAGTGCCCAAGCTGAAGACACCAATAAAAGTCTACTAAGAGCAACAACATCATGAATGTACCAAACCAAGAAAACACCAACTTCAATTTAGGACAAAGTCTACTTTTTAAACTATTGCTGAGAGATGTAAGATTAAGAAATAGACCTTGTGCCAAATAACAAGAGACCATTAAGAAATAGACCAGAATAGGTTCGAGGAGTCAAGTCGCGCACTATCTATATTGAAGACACTTGGCCCATATAGGTTGGAATTTAGGGCGAGTGATTGGATTCGGCTTAATGGGTTTTTTAAAAGACATATCCGAAGAAGACGTGTAAATTAGTAGATGAGGTTTGGGTTGATCCACAATCTGATTTTTTTTTTTCGTTTGTTGGGTTCGGGTTTACGGGTTGGCGGTTTATAATATGTTACTTTGAGGTTTCAAAGATTGGGTTCATATCGTGTTTGGCGGGTTGGTTTCTTGTTTGGTGTGTCATTTTCAATTTGACGGATCATACAGGTCAAACAGCGTGTTTGGCGGATGCCTCATGGTTTTTGATTCAAACCCTCAAAAAGCGTGTTGAGTTAGTGTCAGGCTACCGTGACGTGTCAGAAATCGTCAACCCTAGATTAGATAGTCTAATTTTTAAAATAGGACATTTGTTTTAGTTTTTGCTTAAGGTTTTAATATAAGGCAATCAAGTTTTATAAAAAGTGTTGTTATTTTATAGAAAAAGTTATTTCTTTCTCAAGATAAAAAGTTGCAAGGCAAAAAAAAAAAAAGAATAAGTTACAACTTAATTAAAACCATGTTAAAAAAAAGTGATTATAATGTATAATTCTAAACAAACACCTCGATATAAGTGATCCCCTATGCTAAGTGGGGGCATGTCTTAGTGTTTACAAAATACTTGTTTTAGAAATACAACTGGTCAAACGCTATTTAAAATTAAATTGTAAAAGTATTTTTACTTTTTTAATTGAAGTTTGGTCTTGAATGATACTAAAACAATTTTGATAAATTATTGTATTAAATACTGTAAAAATTAAGCTATAATTGATGGTTGATCAACTATTTTTTATTAGGTTTCGGAAACCATTTTTTTTTTTTTTTGGGATAGAGGAAGTACAAGATATGGATTTGAACGTGTCAGTCAACTAAAGCATAATTTCGAACTTACTGATGTAGATCCAAATGGGTCAGACAAAAGGGATCATGGCCTGCTTTCTTGAGGTTGAGCTGAAATTGTTTACTGTTAAAGTAGGTCTTATTCAAATTCTTTTAGAAATCCTTCCTTCAGGGGATTCAGCGTTGAAGGTAGGCGGCCCCAGTACATAGGTTAGCTGATACTTGGGTTGAGATTTATTTTAAGAGGCCAAGAGTTCGAATCCAGAGATACGCACAGTGTAGGTGTTCCACTGCTGTTAGGCCGAAAGCCTGGTTTGCAGAGAGCACCTTGTGTAGGTCACTGCGTATGTCCTCACCCAACCTAGGAAGCCGCTGGGATCCTAATTTACATCCTCCACAATGCTCATTAGAGCTGAGCCAGTAGAGACTCTTAGGGCTAGGATATGGCCTTTTGCTCCTATTGTTGAAGTAGGCGTGATTTGGAGCAACTCTTAAGCCTTATTTGGGTGCTAATGAATATCATTTTGTCAATGAAAAACCTATTTGACATAAGTCGAGTGTAACATCTGGGTTGGACCTAAGGGATCTCGGGTATTACGCCACCGTAAGTGATATGTTCATACCTTGGTTGGACCAAAGGAAGTCATATTTGTACATATGACTATATGAGGGATCATTTTGTATATGGTTCGATATCGCTCTTACGTGGAGATGGCCATCATATGTCTATGTCATGTTTTACACGTTAAAGAAAGTTCATATCATGCATTTTCAAAGATCATGCTTTATAAAGTTTTCAAGTTCATAATTAAAGAAAACTTGTGATACATGATAAGATAATGTTAACCTTACGGGCAGGAAATAAGTTGGATGATCATGCTAGGAGGGACACTTAGGAAAATATGGAACCTTTGATTGATTAGAATAAGACATGAATTAGTAAACTAGGAATGGACATGCTTCAGTGGAACTTCTACAGGAATAAGAAGACTAGATATTGTTTCCGTAAGAAATGATATTATGAATGTCTTGTTTCTTTTATTTATATGCTGCCATATACAAATGGTGTGATGTTAATTATATTTCTTAAATCGAGACATGAAAATTTATTTACGTTCTTACTTATGTTTTTCCTATCATGTCTCATCTTGCTTGATTCGGCATGGCGGATCTAAGGGTTGGACCTTGCTAGGTGATTATATATCGCCTAACCGTTATGTTTATATAAAACTTGAGGATATGACTTGTGAGGTTGAGTACATCGAAGATGAGCCGAGAGGAGAGTACTAAGTGACCGAGCGCTGTAGGCCTCGGGAGATACATTTACCGTATGGTTGATGTTTCGTAATTATGGACTATGGGATCTTGTTGGAGTATTATGTACTCTATTTCGGATGATGTTATGTTGATCCTTATGTTTATATTTTATTGGCTTCTGCTATACGATCTATGTCTCATATGAGATGTGTTTATGAATGGTATCAATGCCTTATACTTCTCGTAGTAGAGTACGATGTGTGAACCGTTCCATAGATGTAGTCTAGGACGGGGCACTACATGTGGTATCAGAGACCAAAGTCCAGATCCAAGGTGGAAGCATAACTTAAACAAAGCCTTAAAACCTAAGATACGATCTTAGACGTAATTTATGATCGTAGATTTAGTGCTTTGGCCTTAGTCTATGAACTTAGAATGGATGATTAGGATGCTCGTAGTAGATCGAACACCTAGTCAACCAGTGTTCATCGTGACCTTTTTACAAACACCGGTAAACCCTAAATAATATTCCTAAGCCCCAAACTGGTAAGAAGAAACTGTTTCCTTTCTTACTTATTAAGTAGGCTCTAAACGAACTTCGGATATAAAAGACTTAAGACTTACGCAGGAATTTTCTGTATATGTATACATATACTTATGGTCTTTTTAAATCGATGTGTATGTTTCAATAGGATGCCTGGCTGACCTCGTGGGAGACCATACAGAGATAGACCGATGCACCTACCTCCGCAGGAGTAGGTACCACCAACGCCTCCATATCAACAGTACGCAACCCAGTGCAAGCTCAGGCGCCGGGGGGATATGCACCAGAAGGTCACAAACCCGAGGTCTTTTCACCAGCGGATGTGCTCAGGTGGTAGTCCAGACACTGATCCATCCAGCTTGGCCATATAGACCCTAATAATCAGGCTGCACTTCCGCCTCCACCGCCAACACAGCACGACACCAAATTTTATTTTGAGGCCCTGAAGAGAGCTCGTGTCCTCACCTTTGAGGGTAGAGCTGATTCAGATGAGGCAGAAAAATGGTTAGACGAGACTGAGAATTGTTCCGAGCTTATACAGGTGCCGGATGAAGTGAAGACACAGGTCATCTGGCCTTTCAACACCGAAGAGGCTAATTAGTGGTGGAAGACCAACATTTAGCCTTTGCTAAGACTTGTTCCGTGGGACTGTTTTCTCGAGGAATTAAACAAGTATTATATTTCTCCATGAGTGACCGTACAGAAGATCAGTGCTTTCGAGTCACTTAAGCAGGAGCCAGGGATGACTATATCTTAGTACGGCGGGTGAACCGTTCCTTCGACGTAGTTCGGGATGGGTGGCTGATATAATTGGTATTTATATATTTTTATACCTTCTAAAAATTAATTTGAGCAATATTTTGGCACTTTATCAGGTAAAAATGATGAATTTGGGTATTTTTAGTTTCATCGGAATAATTGAAAACTAATGAATTTTAGCTAATTTAACTACATATTTTGAGTTTAAAAGAATTATTAATTAAATGAGTCTATTTTCTATGTTAGTAGCTAAATAAATCTTTAGTTCATTTTATTTTATCGGAACTACATGTGTTTTTATTTTTAATGCATGAAATATACCAGATAAATATCAAGATAAAGATAAAGTTTCAAGAAGATATGATTAAATCAAGAAAGTAGTTGAGATCTGATTTTCTGAGATGAAACAGAAAGCTGATAGAATTTCTATAAAAAAGGGCAGTAGCACAATCCCAGGTAGAAATTGCAGGCGGGATTTTTCTCCCACAAACCGGATTTTTTCGAGGAATTCCCAGGCGTAATCCTCCCACCATGAGAATTTCCCATAGAAGCGGCACTGTTTCCAAGGCAAAAGCCCCGTGCTAGCCATCATGTCGGTCAAAAGAAAAAAAGTAGCTCCCAGCGGCGGACAAAAGCAGGAAAGAGAAAAAGAAAAAAGGCGGCGTCAGCTTTTTCTGCCTCTGTCACACGCGTGTCAGTCAACATCAAACCAGCCGGCCGACTGGGGAAAAGGAGAGAGGAAAACAAAGTCAGCCTTTTTGCCAGCTTTTCAGCGGTCCCATCGCTTCAGCAAGGCAGTAAGTCAGCCAGTCTTATTAGTTTTTCCCGTCAGTCATGTCAACCCCAGCAGCCGACAGTTTCAGCCATCATCAGTGCGTCAACAGGCGTCATCCGCCTGTTCAGTCAGGCGCGGATTTCGAGGGCTGTGCATCTAATTTTTTTTACACATTTTCTTTTTCTACTTTTTTTTGAGTCAACAGACGTCATCCGCCTGTTCAGTCAGGCGCGGATTTCGAGGGCTGTGCAGCTGATTTTTTTACACATTTTCTTTTTCTACTTTTTTTGTGCAATTATTGATGGATAGTATGGATTTAATTTGTGGCTAAATTTTATTTTCTTGATTAGTTTTTGTAAGTTGAATTATTTTGATGTTTTAAATGTATTAGTTTTTCCTCTTTGATTTATTTAATTTACTATTTGAATTCAAATCTTTAATTGTTGTTGGTGTTCTTATGCATCAATAGATTAGCTATCTATTGATAGAAATATTATTAAATTCGAAGAACCCGTAGGTGAAGATTTTAATTATGATCGTGTTAACAACAACCTTATAGTAAAATTGACTAAGAATAGATTCGATTTCTATAGGGGGATTGCTAGGATTAAATAATTAAGGATTATTGAAACTAGGGAATTCCATAAAGATTTAATGCGATTTATTTGATTAAAATTCACATAGGGATATGAAGTTTATCAATTAAATTAAATTTTTACGCCAAGACATTGGGTAAAAATTAAAATAGAGAATTTCTTCCTTAACGGTTTGGAATAGAAACTAGTTAATTATTTTGGGTTAAAGAGTGGATTACACTTTAAAAAATGATTCAACTGAAACATAAATTAGTCGAGAAAATCTTTAAAGGGAAAGATTAAGGTTTGATATTTAATTAGTAGTTAGTTTTTGTTTTCATCAAATTTTATTGATTAGGTTTAAATTAAGGCGAAAAATAACTTTGGTACTTAAAATTAGTCCTCGTGAGATCGACAACCTTCTTGCCTGATACTTTACAATTGTATCATGTGCACTTTCTAGTTAGTGGTTAAGAATTTACATATCAAGTTTTTGGCGCCGTTGCCAGAGACTATATTTTAATATTATATAATTATATGTAGCCTTGAGATTAAACCGAAGTTTATATATATATATATATATATATATAATATATTATATATATTATATAATAAGTTTCGACAAAACACTGTTTTTATATATATTTTATATATAATTGTTTTTGTTCGTCAGATATAAATATTTTAAAATTTACAGTTCTTTCGACTGCTTTTGTTTTTTGTTTGTGTTTATTTTAGTTTTTAATTATTATTTTTCCTGTTTGTTTCTGTTTCGTTTGTTTTAGTCTTTTTCTGTTTCTGTTTATTTTCATTTTTTAAATTATTTTTTTCTATTTTTTTGTAAGATATTTTATGTAGTTTCAGTAGTTATTTTCATAATCAATCAGTTTCTAATTTTTATTCTCGCTGTATTAGTTTTTGTTATTAGTTTTCCGTTTGTATCAGTGTCAAAAGTTTGTAAGTTTTTTTATTGAAATATATTCAGAGGTTGTTGAGCAATGAATTCTTTTAAGTTTTTCTTACAAGCTTTAGTCATAGTTATTTCTTTTAGATTCGTTTTCTTTATCGTTTTGTGTGGTTCTTTTGTTTTTTACTTTGTCGGAATTGGAGCTGGAAGAACCGTGGAGGGATGAATTGTCGGTGTAATATCTTGATGCTGCTTATAGCATAAATGGAATGATGCTTGTTGAATTAAATCAGCTGAGTTTCTTACCCTTGTTCTTATTTTTTTTTTCATTGAGTACAATGTTAATTTCTAAGTGGGGGAGTATGAACCTTAATTTTTGGAATGCATAATTTTTTTAAGCTGATTTTCATTATGTTTTGAAAAACAAGGTGCTTAAATGGACGTAAATTTAAATTTTTTTGATATTCTATGAATATGTGGCAATGATTATTTTACATGAGTAGTTACGAAGAACATGAGAGATGACTTTTGAATGATGTAATGATTTAATGTTAATTATATTTTATTCCATATAAATTGAGAAATTTTGAGCACGTATAGCCATAATCTTGTGATTTCTAGATAGTAGTGAAGAATTATGTTTATTCATGCATCTTTTGGCATTCTAGAACTTATTTTATTACTCCTCGAGATGACATTTATAGATGATTTCGAGTTGACTTATAGATGAAAATTATAGGTGTTCTTTGGACCGTTTGAGCCTTTCAAGCCATCGCTGTAATCGTTTTAGCCCTAGTACCCTTTTTGAGCTTATTTATTAAGAATGGTGAGACCCCATTCGATTTTCTTTGTTATTAAACCTCATTAACTTTCCACTTTAGCCTACTTGATGAAAAATATTATATCCTTTTTTGTCCCTATTTAAGAGAACTTATATGGCACTTTACTTTATTGGGATGAAAAATAGTTGGTTACAATGATGAGATGGGGTTGAAAGGATGTACAAATATGTCGTTACAAGGGAGTGGTGATGAAAAAAAAGTTCAAAGAATGTTGAGAAAAAAGTTGGAAAAAAATGGCCAAAGTGAAAAAGAGAAGAAAAAAAGTATCGCCGGTGATATAAAAAGCATGGAATTAATTATAGTGATTTGTTTTCAAAAGATGGAGAGGGTTTTTGAATTGTAAAAAGAGTTTGTTTCATTTGCATGCAATTTTTTTGTGAGCTATCTTAGATTTTTCTTTGAATCCCTTATCCTTCATGAAACCAAGTCCTTAGCCTAACATTACAAGCTTAAAAGTCATACTTGATCATGTTGATTTGAGTCATCTATATTAATGGAGAGCGAGTATTAAGAGTAAGCCTATGGGATGTTCATAAGTCATAGTTTGCATAATTTAAACTAATTGTCTATGGAAAGCTCGAGATTAACTATTCACACACACCTCGATTGCAAGTGAAATATGGTTGATATATGAATTATGAAGTTGTTTGATTGGTTATCTTGATTGGACTTTTTGACTATTTATGTGAATAATTGTTGGTACATGTTCTTTAGAAAAAATATTGAGCATATTTTCTTTTAAAAATTATTTTGTTTGCTCTGAGGACGATCAAAGCCTAAGTGGGGGGTAGTTGATGTAATTGGTATTCATATACATTTTTATACCTTCTACAAATTAATTTGAGCAATAGTTTGGCACTTTATCAGGTAAAAATGATTAATTTGGGTACGTTTAGTTTCATCGAAATAATTGGAAACTAATGATTTTTAGCTAACTTAACTACATATTTTGAGCTTAAATGAATTATTAATTAAATGAGTTTATTTTCTATGTTACTAGTTAAATAAATCTTTAGTTCATTTTATTTTATCGGAACTACTTGTGTTTTTTATTTTAAATGCAGGAAATATACTCGATAAATATCAAGATAAAGATAAAGTTTCAAGAAGATATGATTAAATCAAGAAAGTGGTTGAGATCTGATTTTATGAGATGAAATAGAAAGCTAATAGAGTTTCTATAAAAAAAGGGCAGCAGCACAACACCAGGCAGAAATTGTAGGCGGGATTTCCCCCGCAAACCGAATTTTTTCCCAGGAATTCCCAGGCGGAATCCTCCTACCATGAGAATTTCCCACAGAACCGGCACTGTTCCCAAGGCAAAAGCCCCCTGCTAGCCATCATGTCAGTCAAAAGAAAATAAAAGCAGCTCCCAGCGGCAGCCAGGAGCAGGAAAGAGAAAAAGAAAAAAGGCGGCGTCAGCTTTTTCTGCCTCTGTCACACGCGTGTTAGTCAACATCAAACCAGCCAGACGACTGGGGAAAAGGAGAGAGGAAAACAAAAGTCAGCCTTCTTGCCAGCTTTTCAGCGGTCCCATCGCGTCAGCAAGGCAGCAAGTCAGCCAGTTTTATTAGTTTTTCCGTCAGTCCTGTTAGCCCAGCAGCCGACAGTTTCAGACATCATCAGCGCGTCAGCAGGCGTCAGCCACCTGTTCAATCAGGCTCGGATTCCGAGGGCTGTGCAGTTAATTGTTTTTACACAGTTTCTTTTTCTACTGTTTTTTATGCAATTATTGCTGGATAGTATGGATTTAATTTGTGGCTAAATTTTATTTTCTTGATTAGTTTTTGCGAATGTTTAATTATTTTGAGGTTTTAAATGTATTAATTTTCCCTCTTTGATTTATTTAATTTACTATTTGAATTCCAATCGTTAATTGTTGTTGGTGTTCTTATGCGTCAATAGATTAGCTACCTATTGATAGAATATATAATTAAATTCAAAGGACCGGGAGGTGAAGATTTTAATTAGGATCGTGTCAACAACAACCTTATAGTAAAATTGACTAGGGATAGATTCGATTTCTATAGGGGGATTGATAGGATTAAATAATTGAGGGTTATTGAAACTAGAGAATTCCATAAAGATTTAATGCGATTTATTTGATTAAAATTCACATAAGGATATGGAGTTTATCAAATTAAATTAGGTTTTTACGCCAAGACATTGGGTAAAAATTAAAATAGGGAATTTCTTCCTTAAAGGTTCGGAATAGAAACTAGTTAATTATTTTGGGTTAAAGAGTGTATTACACTTTAGAAAAGGATTCAAATGAAACATACACTAGTCAAGAAAATCTTTAAATGGAAAGGTTAAGGTTTGATATTTAATTAGTAGTTAGTTTTTATTTTTATCAAATTTTATTGATTAGGATTAAATTAAAGCGAAAAAATAATTTTGGTACTTAAAATTAGTCTTCGTGGGATAGACAACCGTCTTGCCTGCTACTTTACAATTGTACCTAGTGCACTTGCTAGTTAGTGGTTAAGAATTTACACATTGGGCGCTATATTTGGTCTAGCATCAGTGGAACACCCACACTGTGAGTGTCCCTAGATTCGAACTCTTGACCTCTTGAAGCAAATTTCAACCTGAGTATCAACTGGACTATGCCTTGGGGCCGCTTGCTTAACATAGTTTGTATTGACATGCTCTTTTGTTTTTCCCTTTTCGTTTGAATCAGACAAGTAAAAAATACACCTCGGAACGTACATTGGAGCAAAAGGCGAAATCCCTCGTCTTGGGTCCTCGGAAAAAATTTGCAATAACTTTAAAAGATGACACCTAATGCACTATTACATAGATGGTCATCCACACTTTTTTTATTCTTTTTTTAATAGGAAAGTCGAACACTTTAGGACTACTTTTCAGGGCCATCCTCTCAAAGGTGAACCACCACCATAAGTAAAGAAATAACTAAATTTTAGACTTTTGTTGAGCTCTTTCTCCACGAAGCAAGAGAGTCAATCAAACTAGATGAAAAAATCGGCAGAAAAAATGACCATGGAGTAACAGCATGAAGAAGTCCAACAATGACCCTTCGGAATAAATATTATGCCGCTATGCACAAATTCCCCCTGACAATGATTGTGCTGGAGATCGCCCGCATCGATGGTTGAAGCAGTGGAGGAGCCACACCAGAAGAACAAAAAACTGAGAGCTAGTGAAAGCTTCAACTTTGACAAACTTGATAAAAACAAAGTGTTGGTTTAACAAAGAACAAATATTTTACAAGATCTTTCTCAAATAAAAATCAAGGTTTAATTACCTTTTGCGCCCTCATATTTTTCATAATCGCCAATACCCTCTGATAATTGAAAAATACACCCTTACTCTCTGATGTTTGAAAAATGCCCTTACACCCTTGATTTAATTAAAAAAATGTTATTTGAATATATTATATATATATATATATATATATATATGTATATGTATATATAATAGGAATTGCCCCTTTTGACCCTGCCTTCTTCATCTTCTTCCTCAACTATTGTGTTCTTAGGGGAAAACTCCCCTGAAGTCCTACAATTTCTTTCCCATCAAGCGAAAGATTCCAAAAGCAAGTGCTTGATAAGAGACCCAAAAAAGCGATGAACCACGCCACAGCTCTTGAAGCACGAGTTTTTTCATAAATTTTTTGCTTTTCGAGTGTGGAGAATCAGGATTTGTGCTCGTCATCTTCTACAAGCATTCTTGTTCAGGGGATTTGGAAGTCAACGGAGAAAACAGAGGAATTGATTGAATGTGTGTTACCAAAAAAGACATTAAATTCACCACAGCGGCTCTGGCGGTTGGATTGTTGTCTTTCAGTTCAGGATAGCCACATTGGAAACAAGATAAAATCATCATCATCATCATCATCATCCGGACCCAGTATATCCCAACGACAGCAAAAGCTATCGTTAGGGTTTAGGGAGGGTAAGTGCTAGGCAGACAATACCTCTATCCCAAGGGATAGAGAGTCTGCTTCCAGTGAGACACCCGGCTTTATATGTACCTGCATAAATGATATGATAATAGGGATATATTGTGCTAGTCAGGAAATTTAAGAAATACAAAGAAAGAAATTTCGACATTAAAATACACATCACATCTATATGTACATGTAATGTAAAACAACGATATAACATACGCAACCAAGTGGAAAGTCAACTTAAAGCGTAGATAGTGTCTACGCCTATCTATGTCCCTAAATATACTCTAAAGTGTCCCTATATATGACCTATACCTCGTTAACCTTAATCTCATGTCGCCATTAACTCCTATCCTGGACCATGTCCTCAGAGAGGTGCAAATCTAGTAGGTCGTGCCTTATCTGCTCTTCCCAATTCAGTTTGGGTCTGCCTTTACTCCTGTTTCCCTCTACAAGGAGGAGAGCAGACGAAAAGTGCAAGTATTTTTGGGTGAAAATCGCATTCAGTAATGGTATTTTTTTCTGAATCATGTGTGATTAATGATGCTATCATTAATTACAGGGCAGTAATCCTCTCAGAACGCAAGAGTTGAGGAAGAAGATGAAGAATGTAGGGGTAAAAGGGACAATTCCTATATATATATATATATATATATATTATATATATATTCCAGTAATATTTTTTAATTAAATGAATGATGATGTAAGGGCGTATTTTTCAAACATAAAGGGTAAGGGTGTATTTTTAAACATTAAGGAGGGTATTAGAGATTATAGCAAACATAAGGGGAGCAAAAGGTAATTAACCTAAAAATCAAAAAACTTACACAAGAGCGACTGGAGTTGACAACTCCAAGCATTCGGTTTCAAGGATATGGATTTTCTCTTCCCCTCCCTTTTTCCATTTTTTTCCTGGTTTCAAGAAAACAAGGTTTGTGAAGGAAGTATACCTTTTTTTAGCTTTGGGGTTTATTCTCACTCGGTAATTCGGTGAGAAAATGTTGGTTTAGGTTTTTCTTCTCACACGGTAATTTGGTGAAAAAAAGGTTTTGCTGTTAATACAGAGCATTTTTCGTGAATGGTTTTGGTTTCTCCTAAAGGGTTTTGCTGGGTGAAGCTGGTTTGATTTTGTTTGGAACTCTAGATTTGTTTGGAACCTTTTTTTGTGGCTAGTTTTTGCAGGTTGTTTTTGCTTGAGAATTGTTTTGGCGCTTTTTGGTGGTTATTTGAAGTTGCTCTTTGTTGTGTTTGCTGGACTAATTTTCAGTCACTGGGCTTAGAAATATTTTTTTCTAGACAATGAGAAATTCTTTTTTTTTGTCATTGGGCTGATAAATTTTTTTTTTTCTGCACAATGAAAATTTTTTTATGAGTCCTACGAACTCGTAGACAATGAAAAATTCTTTTATGAGTCCCAGAAACTCTAAATCTGATAATATGTTAGATTTCAATTAAAGAAAACTTGTTGGGGAAAAAACTTTTTCTCATTTTATTCTATCTACAAGACTAACATATATATAGCACACCATAGAAATGTTGTAGGATATGATTAAATAGATTTATAAACTGGAGAATTAAATAACACTTATTATAATAAAATACTTTTAATATCAAATAAAGAATATATATATTAATATGAAATACAAAATATAATAGGATACCTTAGAATATCTCCTAAATATTCTAATAAAGATGAGGGATGGGGATTAATATGGAATATTTTGTGATTCCATGTTCTTGATAGAATCTGCAAGACAGAAAAAGATAGTTATTTATTTAATCATGATAGAATGATTTTAGGGTTGTGGAATGGATGTTCTGATGATTTTTCTTATGGTGGTTGATTGAGGATTTCATATTATTGAATAGGTGTGAAAATTCGCCGCGGTACCAAACCAAATTTGAAATTGTTGCTCTCTATTACCTATACCTTGTGTGCATTTTTTGCGTGAAGTGCGAAAAGATTGCCACTGAGATTTTCCAAGAATTCAATATCTATTTCGTCGTGGTTTGGGCTCTGTGAAGATCACTGGTAGCAGAAGAAAATATTATTTTCCCTGTCGTAAGTGACACAAATGTTAAGAGTCTAAAATACGTAATATATGTGATAAGTGAAGAAAATCACACAGCAATTCAAGTACTGCAGTACCGTTGCAGCATTAAACAAAACGAAGTAAATTCTCAACATTCCACGAACAATATAAATGAATCAAGTAGAAGAATGATCGAGTAAATGATAAGGAAGAGAATTGGGAGAAGTCTCAAATTGTTATTGAAGAAAAATCTGAATCAAAACATACACAGAATTACACCAAACATCTATGTATACAACACTCGCTTACAAAGAGGATAACCGCTCATGTGAAATTACAAGATTATCCCTACAGCTAATTTTATCACTGGTGAAGATGCAAGGGCACTTCTGTCAATGTACTGTATTTAAACTCTTTGCGCCACAGTTTCTTCTCCTTCAGGTGCAGTTGCGCAGAGTGCTGACTACACCTTGCTCCATCCACCATATCTCACCCAATCTATGCTTTCTCAATGCCTTCTTCAACACTAACCGTCGATTAAGTATTTAATCCTACGGTTGTAACTCAGTTTCACCCGGATCATCACCTGGATCCCCATGATCACAGCCATCTCCTTCCTCCTTCATATTGTCTGCAGTTTTAACACCCCCCTCAAGCACGACTTGGTATAGATATTATATGTTCTTGTCAACTGCAACAACCTCCCAAGTCTTTTGTTGTGCAAGGGCTTAGTAAACATGTCTGCCAACTGCAATTCAGTATGTACTAGCATTAGCTTTATTACTCTTTCCATCACCTTATCCCTCACTACATAACAATCTATCTCAATGTGCTTTGTTCTCTCGTGGAACAGTATTTTAAGCAATGTGGAGTGTACTCTTACTATCACAAAACAACTGTTCGTACGCCGGTGGGGAATACTGACTTCTTTTCGGTGGAGGTCGGTCTCTATCAAGGGTCTGCGTTAAGCCTATTTCTTTTGCAGTTGTCCTTGACGAGTTGTCAAAGCCGATACAAAAGGCAGTTCTGTGATGTATGCTTTTGCTGACGATATTGTATTAGTCACAGAAAGTAGACATACCCTAAGTATGAGACTAGAGCAGTGGAGAGGTGTTTTAGAGTGAAAAGGCTTAAAGATTAGCCGTTCTAAGACTGAGTATCTGCACTGCGACTTCAGCGGCGTAGTAGACAGTGAGGATAGCCAGCTCACCATTGATGGTCAAGTGGTACCGCATGTAAGTAAGTTTGAGTACCTAGGATCATTTGTACAGCATAATGGTGACATAGATAATGATGTAGCACATCGAGTTCAAGCAGGCTGGTGTAGATGGAGGGTTGCCACAGGGGTGCTGTGTGACAAAAATTTTCCAACAAAATTAAAAGGAAAATTTTATAGGGTGGCAGTGCGACTAGCAATGCTATATGGGACAGACTGCTGGGCCATCAAGAGGTCACAATTACAGAAGATGGAAGTGATAGAGATAAAGATGTTGAGGTGGATATATGGGCATACAAGGCTAGACTGGATCAGAAACGAGGCGTTTTGAGAAAGTTTAGGCATGACTAGTATAACAGATAAGATAAAGGAGGGAAGAATGAGATGGTTTGGGCATGTCAAGCGGAGACAGACAACAGCGTCGGTCAGAGCAATTGAAAGCCTCATTGTATAGGGGAATAGGAGTAAAGGCATGCCCAAATTGACTTGGGATGAGCAGATTAGACACGACCTACTAGATTTTCACCTCTCTGAGGACATTGTCCAGGATAGGAGTTCATGGAGACATAAGATTAAGATTAACGAGGTATAGATCATATATAGAGATACTTTAGAGTATATTTAGGGAAATAGATGGACGTAGACACTATCCACGCTTTATGTTGACTTTCCACTTGGTTGCGTATGTTATACCATTGTTTTATATTACATGTACATATACACGTGATGTGTATTTAATATCGAAGTTCTCTTTTTTATTTCTTGAAGTTCCTCACTAACACACTAGTACAACATATCTCTATTATTACGTCATTTATGTAGGTAGATATAGAGCCGGGGGTCTTACTGGAAGTAGACTCTCTACCCCTTGGGATAGAGGTATTATCTGTCTGCCACTTACCCTCTCCAAACCCTAACAATAGCTTTTGCTGTCGTTGGGATATACTGGGTTCAGATGATGATGAGTCCAAGAATTGGCTCAGTTGCTGCACTGCAAATGATATATCTGGCCTAGTAATTGTGAGGTATATCAGCTTGCCAATAAATTTCCTATAGTGTGTAATATCGTCCAATAGTTCTGAGTCATTGTGCATCAGTTTTACATGACTCTCCATAGGAGTTATGGCTAGTTTGGATCCTAAAAATTTCATCTCCTCCAGTAGTTCCAACGTATATTTCCTTTGATTTATGTATACTCCCTTCTGAGACCTTGCAACCTCAATTCCCAAGAAATATTTAACTCCGCTAGATTCTTGATCTTGAACTTCAAGTGCAATGCACTCTTGATTTCCTCTATGGCATCAATGTCCTCACTCGCAACAATAACATCATCCACATACACCAACAGTATGAGCAGAGAACCTCTTGCTTTTTTTGTGAAAAGTGTGTAGCCATTCTTAGACTGCACAAACCCCTGATCAAGCTGGAAGCTATTTAACTTTGCATTCCACTCCCTACTTGCCTGTTTTAATCTATATAGTGACTTCTGCAGTCTACATACCAAACCAAGCTGTGGCATTCGGATTCCCTATGGTGGTGTCATGTAGATCTCTTCATTAAGATCTCCATGTAGGAATGCATTGTTCATATCTAGTTGATGAAGGCACTAACCATACCTTGATACCATGGCATGAATCATCCTCACAGTGGCCATCTTTGCTACTGGTGAGAATATATCCTGGTAATCTATGCCATATTGTTGTGTATATCCCTTTGCTACCAACCTTGTCTTGTGTCTCTCTATAGATCCATCAGCCTTATGATTAACTTTGTATACCCATTTACACCCAATTGGCTCTTCCCATAAGGCAGTGATACAAGTCTCCATGTATTGTTTGCTTCTAAGGCTGCCAAGTCTTTATTCATAGCCTCCTCCCACTCGGAAATTCCAGATGCTTCTGCATAAGAGTTAGGTTCTGCTTGTACACTAATATTCAAAGCATATGTTTTGTATTTCAGTTCCAGAGATTCCATGGTGAAGTGTTTGTCAAGTGAGCGAGGAGTAGTGATACCATGGTTTATAGGTGATGAGACATTACGTGGACTTTTGTTGGGACTGGGTTCAGACAATAATTGATTGCAATAATAATGCTATAAATATAATGGTGATTTTCTGGTACGTTGAGGACAGTGATTTTCAGGGTAGATATTGGGATATCAATGGCAGTGATAGGGATTTCATTTTGAGGAGATTCTTGATCTGTTGGGTCAGGCTGAGATGAAATATCAGGACAGTAATCAAACTAAGTTTGGGGAATGAGCTGATGAACCAATAAGAGAATATACCTCTTCGTGTTGAGATGATGAGGGTGACTGAGATATTAAAGGAGGCTGAAATGGCCGTTGATCAAAATATGACTGCTCATGTGTGTGATTTAAAGAGTTGTGTGATCAAATGGAAAGATGTGTTCAAAGAACTGAACATCTCTAAAAATGAATGAATCCGAAGTGTTTAGATCTTGAAGGATTTATCCTTTTGTTGTGTGAGAGATGCCCAGAAATATGCACCTCTTAGCTCTAGGGCTGAACTTGTCTTTGGATGGTGTTGTGTTGACAGCACAGGTTAGATACCCAAACACTTTAAGGTTGGAATAATTTGGAGGTTTTTGGTAAAGAAGGTCAAAAGGGGTATGATGCTGAAGCAAAGGAAAGGGCACGAGGTTGACAAGTTGTGCAGTATGTTGCACATAGAAACCCAGTATCTGATAGGTAAGTTGGATTGGAACCTAAGAGCTCTAGCAACAGATAGAAGGTATTGATGTTTTCTTTCAACAACACCATTCTGTTGGGGTATGTATACACAACTAGTCTGATGTTGTATCCCTATTGTTCCATAATATGAGTTCATTTTGAATTCAAGACCATTGTCAGTCCTTATAGTCTTAATAGAGGCATCAAAATGTACACACACAAAAGCACAGAAACTTTGAAACATTTCTCACTTCTGGCTTGGATTTCATTAAGTACACCCAATAGTACTTGGTATGATCATCTACTATGGTGATAAAATATTGCTGATGATATATTGTGGGGTGTTTATGTGGCCCCCATATGTCCATGTGTATCAGATCAAACGGAATATAGGATACAGAAGTTGAGATAGGGAATGTCAATCTTTTCTGTTTTGCTAATGGACATATACTACATGCACTAATATCATTTGAAATAGCCACTTGGAGATCTATTTGTGAATGTCTTATATTCTGGAAATTGATGGGTGACCAAGGCTTGAATGCCACAATTTTGTGATGGAAAAAGAAGTTGCACAAGCTTGTGAAAGAACAACAGGATAGGGACTGGAATCATGAAGCTGCTGAAGTGGTCCAAAGAAATGGTATAGACCCTGACTGACTCTAGCTGAACCAATCATCTCTTAATCACATGTTCCCGTATAATACATGTGTTGGAATGAAATGAAATATCAAGCTCACTAGACTCAGTTAGTTTCCTCAATGACATTAGATTGAATGTAAAGGAGGGCACAAGTAATACATCATTCAATATAAGATAAGGACTGACTTTAACTGTTCCCATATGAGTGACCACAACATATTGTTTGTTGGGTAATTTCACTGACACAGGTGTGACAGGGTGAAAGGAATCAAAGAGGGAGAGAGAATAGCAAACATGGTCAGTGACACCATAATCTAAAATCCATATGTTTGAAGACTCATGTAACACATTACCTTTTCCCTTACCAGAGGCACTGGAATATTGAGCTGACATAACTGCATGATGTCCTCCACCATTGTCCTTCTCTCTTTGACTGTTTCTTGATTTTTCTTTATGTTCCTGCAATAGACACATCAGTTGTGCATACTGCTCTTGTGTGAACATAGGAGCTTGTGGTATCACTTGTGAAGTTAAGTGTCATTTCATTGCTTCCCTCACTCATCTGATAACCATCACATTCAACTCCTTCATACCCAATAAACTCAGGCTCTACAACTCCATCACTACCTACACAGTTCACCTGACTCCTTGACTTATAACTAGAAGGATATACATACTTCTTGTAACACCTATCAACAGTGTGTCTAAGCATATTGCAGTGCGTACAAACGGTGCTTTAGAGTTTCCCTGTGTGAACCTAGAAAACTCTTTCTTGAAACCTCTCCCAACAAGTTTTTGCCATCCTTGACCTGAGAATGCAGGGGTCCCAGGATTAGGCATCAAACCACCAAATCTACCATTATTATTGACATTCATCACAAATGTAGGATTATTGATAGGATGGTTTTGCGTCCCTAAGTAATTCAATTTTCTCTCCAGTTTTACAGACATAACAAAGGTAGTTTTGAGATAAGGTAAAGGGACAGACAATAGAACCTGTGATTTTACTTGTTCAAACTCTTCATTAAGTCCTTTGATGAACTTAATGACATAATCATCTTGAATAAACTTGTTAATCTGACTTGACACATTACACGTACATCTGTTACAGACACAACTTGGAATGGATCTAAGTACCATCAATTCTTCCCATAAAACCTTCAATTTCGTATGATAATCTGTCACACAACACTCACCTTGCTTAATGACACAAAATTGCTCCTGTAAATCAGAGAGTCTGAATGCATCAGCATTCCCATACCTGTGTTTAAGATCATTCCATATATCAATTGCGTTACCAAACCATATTACGCTTTGTTCAATAGAAAGTATGACTGAATTGACAATCTACGATGCCACCATATTGTTGGCTTTACTCTATGCTTCATACCTTCGACTACCTTCGTCAGGCTTAACTGCAACACCCGTTATAAAACCAGTTTTGCTCTTTGACTCTAAAGCTCTCCTAAAAGTCCTACTTCAACCATGGTAATTGTTTCCATCAAGCAACAGTTGTACAAGAACGAGTGAGGGACTGTCACTAGGATGAATGTACAAAGGATCCTCCGAAGAATCCATAGTAACAACGTGAGAATTGTTTGAGGAGCTAGGGGAATTCACATTTGAAGCCATGAATGAGCAAAATTTCATCAGTAGTAACCACTCAATCGCTCTGATACCATGAAGAAAATCACACAGCAATTCAATTACTGCAGTACCGTTGCAGCATCAAACAAACGAAGTAAATTCTCAACATTCCAAAAACAATATCAATGAATCAAATAGAAGAATGATCGAGTAAATGATAAGGAAGAGAATTGGGAGAAGTCTCAAATTGTTATTGAAGAAAAATCTGAATCAAAACATACACAGAATTACATCAAACATCTATGTATACATACAACACTTGTTTACGAAGAGGATAATCGCTCATGTGAAATTACAAGATTATCCCTACAGCTAATTCTATCACTGCTGAAGATGCAAGGGCACTTCTGTCATTGTAATGTATTTAAACTCTTCACGTCATAGTTTCTTCTCCTTCAGGTGCAGTTGCGCAGAGTGCTGACTACACCTTGCTCCATCCACCATATCTCACTCAATCTGTGTTTTGTCAATGTCTTCTTCAATACTAACCGTCGATTAAGCATTTAATCCTAACGTTGTAACTCAGTTTCACACAGATCATCACCTGGATCCCATGATCACAGCCATCTCCTTCTTCCTTCACATTGTCTGCAGTTTTAACAGTGTTATGGTAACATCGTTGTGTTACAAGGTCAGACGAATAGCTAGCTAGCATATTCTTTGTACCATGAAAATAACTCACGTTCCATAAGAAAAGAGACATAAATGCTCACATAATACGTGGTAACGGTTCCAGGACAAGTTCGTGTCGCATGTCAATCCTTTCAAAATGCATTCATTTTTGGATTGTACCCCTGAGCCTGATGTTTTGTCAAGAGAAAGGGTCAGAAGCTGTCCATTATTGAGTAATTTTCCACGGCTCTCCTTATGTGACATCGAAGTCTTGGAAGAAAATTACGACCCATTGTAGGTTCGGAAACTCGACCTTAATAATTATCGTAACTACTAGCAGAAACCTATAATTTGAAGAAGCCATTTGTTTTGGAATGCTAGGAAGTAGTCTCTTGTAATAAGATTTTCAGACTCTTATGTAATTCAGGTTTTGAAGGTTGGCATCAAGTTGGAGAACAATTTACAGGTGTGAAAAGGGAAATTTTATCTAGCTTGTTGAGTAAATCTTAATAGTTTCTCATTTATCATCACAGCTGACGCAGGAAAAATCGGCGGGAAAAAAAACGCAGTCTTATTAGAAAAAAAAAAATTTAAAAGTGTGCACGCGGTTATATCAAAATCATAGTGTAAAATATACCGTAGTATTGACAAAATTGTGGTGTGCTATTTTGACTATTGGCATGCATCGGTTATGCCGAAACCGCGGTGCACTTTACAGTTGTGACAGAACCACGATGTGCCACATTACGGTTGGCGATAAATACCTCTTATTTTTCACTCCAAACTTTTTTGTAATCCTACAATGCAATGATGTTCTTCACCACACATTGAGCTCAGCTTCCCCATATTTCCCGTTACACAATGGATAGTACACGCAATCAGCTCAAAAGTCTACCAGAGGAAGGTTTCTTGTGCGTATCTTACGATCTAGACATTATTGCGGACTTACCACTGTTGTACATCCAGGATGATCATCTATAGACCGCTCATGTGGCGCCCCGCTCCCGAGCCCTAGCATCAGAAACGGTGCACCCGCCGTATCTCGCTAAGGAGAAATAAAGTGTCGCATCAATCTCTTCTTACGTGTCAGAAATGATGTAATAATTTTTTTTCCGGAAACATAAATCATAACTTAAATTAAACTTCAATAATCATCATTACATTATGGAATAAAAATTCTGATAATAATAAAGAAGTCTGTGAAAATCCCCAAAGCATAAAGAACAAACAACTGCAAAGTCCCCTCTTATCCTAGCTGCAGCTATCAACCAGCCCACTCAGCTATGTCCGTCCCCGTCCTCAACAAAGATGTGCTCGTAGTCCTCATCTGGCTCACCTGGGAAATAGGGGTGAGTGACAAAAATCACCCAGTAGATGCCCGCCTCAAACAAATACAAAACATACATGCCGAAATGATATAACCACGTAACACATAAACATGCTATAACATGCATAAAATAAAATAAATGCAGTAAGTAAAACACTCCACGTAAAATGCATAAGTACGTGATGCATGCTCCATCCACGTGTCACACGCAACCAGAATCATGTCACGCACTATGCTCCTGGACCTATATGCAATGCATGATCCCGGGATTGACTGGATGCCTATAGCCCGTACACTACAATCCACCCTAACCAATGCCCGTGGCCCGTACACCACGATCCACCATGGCCGAGTACCCATGGCCCGTACACCATGATCCACTCCACTAGAGCGTCTGAGACCCGTACATCTCAACCCACTCCAAATGCAATGCACGTGCTATGAATGCAACAACAAAGTCGCTTGGGGCCCGTACGCCCATCCTCACCATCTCCGGCACTCAATATTTGGTTTCATAAATTTTCCAAATATTGAAAAGTTGTTATTTATCATCATCTTTATTTTCTTTAGCTTGTATTAATTTTCTAAAATTTTCTATTAATTTTTTTTATTTGTCTCCTATTAAATTCTATGTACTACTAATTATTTCTAATATTTACATTTACTAAAATTTATAAATTATGTGAAAATAATTTAATTTTAACCTTTTATATTTTCTAGAATTTATTTAGAATTTTCTAATAGTTAAATATATTTTTCTAGAATTTTAAACTAATTTCAATTAATTATTTATAATTTATTAAATTAAATTTCAGAATTTGTTTTTTTATTTTCAATTTGGGCCCGCTGTTTTTCTTTTTCGACTCAGCCCAATTTTTTTTATTTTCGGCCTGTTCAACTCGGCCCTTTTTAATTTTACATTAGTATAGCCCAATTTCATTTTATTTTATTTTTTTAAATTAATTATGCAGCCAGGTCCAAAACAAGTCAGACCAGACCAACCTGATCACAGCCCAACCGCCTGGTCTGCACCTTTGGTCTGGGTCAAACCAGGTCAAACCGGCCCGGTTGACATGGAAATTTATATATATATATTTTCCTAATTACTTCAAACCTCCATAACTTCTTCGTTTTAACTCCGATTGACCTCAAACCAGTGGCGTTAGACTCGTTATAACAAGACGCATCATTTGGAAGTGGACACGTCAGCACGTGTCCAGACGCGCCGTCAGGGACCGCGCGTGGGCCCCACGCACCACCCCTGAAACGCGTCCGCCAGACCTTTTTTCGACTTCCAACCCCATCCCAACCTATTCCGGGCTTGATGAACTTATTCTAAGGCCAAAACAAAATTTTAAACAACTAAAAGAATGAAAATTTCTAATCTTTTGGATTAATTTGAGGGTATTTTAATCTGACTCAATCTTACTACCAAATCCATACATATACACACAGTAGTAGCCATAACAAATCATCTCATACTTTTCCAATAAAACATATGCCACATTAATATCCTAAACAAATAAAAACAATGAATCACATAAATATATCATCAAAGCATGCATGGATTATACCCGTTTGAGGGGGAAGAGACCTACCTCAATTGATGCTAAACAAAATGAATAGGTGGATTGAAATTGGATTTGAGTGATTTTGCTAGCCTCCTTCTCCTTTACCCTTCTCTTTTCATTTTCTTCTTCTTCTCCTTACCCTTTTTTTCTTCCTCTCTTTCTCCTCTCAACTCTCGGTTGTGTGTGTGTATTATGATTGAAATTGTGAAAATGTAAAGAGTGATTGATTTGGGTTTGTTTAAGTAAAAGAAAAAGTAGAGGAAAGATGGAGAAAAATAATGTAAAGTAGAAAAAGTAAGGAATAATTGAAATAAGATAAGAAAAGTAAAAGTAAAGGGGAATAATTGATAATTGGGAAAAAGTAGGTATTATTTTATTTTTCACTTTTGTTTTATTAATTTCTAATGTTTTACTTTATTATTTTTTTTTTATAGTTATAACATACTCCCTCCCTTACAAAAAGTTTCGTCCTCGAAACTTGACGTACCTTAATCGAAGAGGTAGGGATAGCGCTCTCGCATCTGTTCCTCCAACTCCCATGTTGCTTCACGCTCGGTATGGTTGGTCCACTGCACTTTGACATAAGGATGACTCGGTGTCTCAACACCTGGTCCTTGCGATCTACGATTCTGATTGGGGTCTCCTCGTAAGTTGTATCCGATCGAATCCTCATTGGCGGTGCATCTAGAACATGGCTCGGATCCGGAACATATCTTCTCAACTGAGAAACATGAAATACACTATGTACCTGAGCCAAGGCGGGGGGCAGCGCTAACCGGTAGGCTAAGGTGCCGACCCTCTCGAGTACCTCATATGGACCAATGTAGCGAGGCCTCAGCTTACCCTTCAAACCGAAACGTGAAACCCCCTTCATAGGCGACACCTTCAAGTAAACCTTCTCGCCCACAGCAAACTCTAAAGGTCGTCGCTTCGAATCAGCCCAGCTCTTGCCCCTGTCTTGAGCAACCTTGAGTCTATCACGTATCAGTTTCACCTTCTCTTTAGTTTGCTCAACCAACTCGGGACCGGAAATAACGCGCTCGCCAACCTCATCCCAATGAACAGGGGATCTGCACTTACGACCATAGAGTGCCTCAAAGGGTGCCATGCCAATGGCACTATGGTGGCTATTGTTGTAGGAGAACTCAATTACTTGATCATACCATCCCAGTTCCCCTTGAAGTCTAATGCGCACGCTCTCAACATGTCCTCTAAAGTCTGAATGGTCCTTTCCGACTGCCCATCGGTCTGCGGATGAAAAGCGGTGCTCAACCGCAGCTCCGTCCCCAACCTTCTCTGACAAGCTGACCAGAATCGAGAAGTGAATCTCGGGTCACGGTCTGAGACGATACTGACTGGTACCCCATGCAGACTAACAATATCGTCAATATACAGCGTCACCAACCTCTCTAAGGTCACGTCACTCGGCACAGGTAGAAAGTGAGCAGTCTTCGTCAATCTGTCAACAATCACCCAGATCATGTCGTTGCCGTTTCTTGTCTTAGGGAGCCCTACTACAAAGTCCATCGTCACGTGCTCCCACTTCCATTCAGGTATCTCCAACGGCAACATCAAACCTCCCGGCCTCTGATGCTCTGCCTTAACCTGCTGACAAACAAGACATCTCTCAATGAAATCAGCAATGTGTCTCTTCATTCCGCTCCACCAATAATGTTTCTTTAGGTCATTATACATCTTAGTAGCACCTGGATGAATCGATAATTTCGAATTATGTGCCTCCTTCAGTAGCTCCTTCATCAGGTCCTCAACATCAGGCACACACAGCCTTCCTTGGTACCAGATACTGCCATCATCATGAATCTGAAAGCCCTCAACTAAACTGGTCAGCATCCTTTCTCGAACGTCTATGAGCATCATATCCTCCTTCTGTGCCTCCTTAATTCGCTCTATCAGAGAGGGTGTAATAATCAAGGCCGCGAGAACATTAGTAGTGGAATCAACAATATCCAGATTAAACTCTGCCATCTCTCTCTCAGTGGCGTCTGTCTAGCGTGATTTGACTTTCTACTCAAAGCATCTGCTACTCGGTTGGCCTTCCCTGGATGATAACTGATGGTCAGGTCATAATCTTTTAGTAGCTCCAGCCATCTCCTCTGACGCATGTTCAACTCTTTCTGTGTGAATAAATACTTCAAGCTCTTGTGATCAGTGAAAACCTCGCACTTTACACCGTATAGATAATGGCGCCAGATCTTTAGTGCAAACACCACTGCTGCTAACTCCAGATCATGAGTCGGGTAATTTTGCTCATATTGTTTCAACTGTCTCGAAGCATATGCAATAACCCTATCACCCTGCATTAACACGCACCCTAGCCCATTCTTCGAGGCGTCGCTGTAAATGACAAACCCTTCAGTGCCGGAGGGTTGTGCCAACACTGGTGCAGTCGTCAACCTCCGCTTCAACTCTGCAAAGCTTTTCTCACACTCGGAGGTCCATACAAACTTAGTCTTTTTCTGAGTCAATCGACTCAGTGGTGCTGCAATCCTCGAAAATCCCTCCACAAATTTGCGGTAATAACAGCAAGACCTAGGAAACTGCGCACCTCTGTGAACGTTAGTAGGTCGAGACCATTCTGTAATTGCCTCTATCTTCTTCGGGTTAACAGAATACTCTCCTCAGAATGACGTGGCCTAAGAACGTCACGCTCTTGTCAACCAGAACTCACACTTGCTAAACTTGCATACACTTTTTCTTCCTGAGAGGTCCAATACCTCCCCACAAATGTCTAGCATGAGTCTCCTCATCAGGCGAATACACCAAGATGTCGTCGATGAACACTACCACAAAATAGTACAATTGTTCCCTGAATACTGTGTTCATCAAATCTATGAAGGCCGCAGGTGCATTCGTCAGTCCGAATGGCATTACTAAAACTCGTAGTGCCCATATCGAGTGCGAAATGCCGTCTTTGTATATCTTCTACCTTAATCCTCAACTGATGGTAGCATGATCGAAGGTCAATCTTCGAGAACAACTCTGGCACCCTTCAATTGATCAAACAGATCAGTCGATCCTCGGTAGCGGGTATTTATTCTTTATCGTGATCTTATGAGCTCAACGATAGTCGATGCATAGTCTCAATGGTGCCGTCCTTCTTTTTTCACGAATAATACTGGTGCTCCCCAGGGTGAGACACTAGGCCTGATGAATTTTCTTGTCCAGCAGCTCCTGCAACTGCTCCTTAAGCTCCTTAATTCTGCTGGGTGCAATCCTGCTATGGCGCCCACTCGAGATGGTTCATCTCCGGGTATAAGATTGATCTCGAACTCTACTTCCCTGCTCGGTGGTAAACCTGGTAGCTCATCAGGAAAGACATCCTTAAAATCTCGTATCACTGGAATATCTTCTATCATTGGTGTCTCAACATTGGCGTTCAGGCAGCATAAACAAGAAACCCTCAGCTCATTTCTTCAATGCCCGAGAAGCCTGTGGCTGCAGTATATAAAATCTTCCTGGAGGACTTCTTCAATTTGACATCCCCCTGAAAAATAGTCTCTTGCTTATCCGGTGTCTGCATACTAACCCTTTCTTTTGCGACAGTCGATGGGTAGCATTATATCTCGCCATGAAATTCATGCCTAGAATAATATCGAAATCCTGCAATCGGATCGGGATCAGGGTTGCAGGAGAACTCTAATTCATTTAATCTCCAACTGGCATTCCTTGTACTGATAATGGGACACTAGCACCTGATCACCGGCGGCTTGAACACGATAAAGGATTTCAAGCTGTTCTGGTAGGATACTCAAGTTCTTGAACAAATCTTCGAGCAACAAATGAGTGGCTAGCACCACTATAGAATAGAACGTATGCTGGACTTGGTTAACTAATATCTCACCTAAGAAGTTCATGGTTATATGCACGACTCAAATCATCAAAACAAAAGGGGAAATATCAAATTAAAACTCTAAAATAAGAAATCGCTGATATAAAAAGTACCTGTGACCACATCTCCGACCCTCCTGTAGCTCAGCGTCTGCCATGATATGTACACGCGCGTTGGTCTTCCTCTTTCCCCTCTGCTGCATCTGACTCTGTGGCAAAGGTGCTTGTATCGGTGTAGGGCACTCTCTGGCGTAGTGGTCCTTGTTTGCCACAGTTGTAGCAAACCTGCTGAGACCTCCAACACTGAACCTGTGTGTGATCGCCCACAATGTGCACATAATGGGGAGAGGCGGTCCAACTGGCCCTGAGTGGATGTGCTGCAGTCGCCGTAGGACCCTCAATCATCACGGACGAGAGGCCGATCCTTTGCCCCTGCTGTGGTGGCCCGAACGAAGAGATAACCATCCCGGTCAGGTGTGCGGCGTGGAATCTTCAGCCATCTCCTGGATCTCCCTGAACGGAACTCCTCTCGCGGTCTCTGGCTCGATCGACTGCTGCCACCCTCACGAGGTCACCCTCGACCTTACGACACACCTCCAACAATCCTTCAAAAGTGGTAGGCTGGGCGCATATGATCAATGATTGAATGCGTGAGCTCAAACCTGGTCTCGAACTTGAACATCTTCGCCCTTCTCGTCGTCCATAATGGCAGGCATGTATCTCCCAAGTGCATGAAATCTCTCGGAATACTGATCAACAGTCATGGACCCCTGTATCAGGAGCTGAAACTCTGTCATCCTTCTCTGAATGGCACTCTCAGGAACGTAGTGCCTCTGGTACTCCTCCCTAAAACTGGGCCATGTCGGCGGTGCGTACATCTGCGTACTACACCCTGCCACCATCGCTCTACATCGGCCCTCCAAGAATTGGTAACACCACATCCACCTTCAGGACCATCTGGGACTTGCAACAGCCTCAACTGGTTCAGACAATTCTTGAGCCACATCTCTGCCTCCTCGGGTTGGTGGTAGCCCCTGAACATAGGTATCCGGGAGTTCTGCATCTCCCGATAGAAGAATCGAAGCCCCTAGGGGTAGTGATGGTGGTGGCTGCTGCTGCTGCAGCTGCAGGTGAACCATCTGCGCCTGCTGCTGGGCCCACCAATGTAGTCAGGTGGCCAGCGTATCTGCAATCACCTGAGGAATGGTCCCCTGATCGTGATGATTGTCACCATTTTGTCCTCCATTTCCAGCTGGTTCACGTCTTGGAGGTATTTTCTTCTGTGATTCAAGTTCATGAAAAGAAATCTGATTAGTTAGTAGCGAGTTAAAAGGTTGAACACTGATAGATTAGTAATTGGACAACAAAAACTCACCATCGGCACACACCTCCCATCACCCAAATAATGGCCTAAGTCTAAAATCATAACTTAAGTTACTTTGTTATTAGGAGTAAATCATAATTTTACAAAGATAGCAACTTGTGTCTAAGTGATCTAATTAATCCTGCGTTTCCGAGGCGGATCTGAAGCCTCGGCTCTGATACCACCTGTGGCACCCCGCTCCCGAGCCCTAGCATCAGAAACGGTGCACCCACTGTATCTCGCTAAGGAGAATACAAAGCGTCGCATCAATCTCTTCTTACGTGTCAAAACGATGTAATAATTTTTTTTTCCGGAAACATAAATCATAACTTAAATTAAACTTCAATAATCATCATTACATTACGGAATAAAAATTCTGATAATAATAAAGAAGTCTGTGAAAGTCCCCAAAGCATAAAGAACAAACAACTGCAGAGTCCCCTCTTATCCTAGCTGCAGCTATCAACCAGCCCACTCAGCTATGTCCGTCCCGTCCTCAACAAAGATGTGCTCGTAGTCCTCATCCGGCTCACCTGGGAAATAGGGGTGAGTGACAAAAAAATCACCCAGTAGATGCCCGCCTCAAACAAATACAAAACATACATGCCGAAATGATATAACCACGTAACACATAAACATGCTATAACATGCATAAAATAAAATAAATGCAGTAAGTAAAACACTCCACGTAAAATGCATAAGTACGTGATGCATGCTCCATCCACGTGTCACACGCAACCAGAATCATGTCACGCGCTATGCTCCTGGACCTATATGCAATGCATGATCCCGGGATTGACTGGATGCCTGTAGCCCGTACACTACAATCCACCCTGACCGATGCTCGTGGCCCGTACACTACAATCCACCATAACCGATGCCCATGGCCCGTACACCATGATCCACCATGACCGAATACCCATGGCCCGTACACTATGATCCACTTCATTCGAGCGTCTGAGACCCATACATCTCAACCCACTCCAAATGCAATGCACGTGCTATGAATGCAACAAAAAAGTCGTCTGGGCCCCGTACGCCCATCCTCACCATCTCCGGCAATCAATATTTTGTTTCGTAAATTTTCCAAATATTGAAAAGTTGTTATTTATCATCATCTATATTTTTCTTTAGCTTGTATTAATTTTCTAAAATTTTCTATTAATTTTCTTTAGTTGTCTTCTATTAAATTCTATGTACTACTAATTATTTCT
>AP025071.1:27258000-27287917 GCA_036186865.1 Eustoma russellianum | reverse complement strand
ATTGAAATAAGATAAGAAAAGTAAAAGTAAAGGGGAATAATTGATAATTATTGGGAAAAAGTAGGTATTATTTTATTTTTTACTTTTGTTTTATTAATTTCTAATGGTTTACTTTATTATTTTCATTTTTTTTATAGTTATAACAGCTCAGGAGTCATTGGTGCCGTGACACATTGCTGAGCATCATCTATCCTACAGAGTGATGAGGCAGTTTGGGCTACTACAAGTGGTGCCGCCCAGGGTTGTCGACGCGGTGGTTGCCATTCATAGAATGGTGAAAAGGATATGTAACGTCGACTATGAATAGACATACGCCATATTCTTACAGTAGTGGGATGATCGAGTGTAACAGATTGAGAGAGCTATATTGTGATCTAGCATAATGACAGATGACTCACCATTGGTACAGACCTCGGACACTTCTAGCACTTGGTCGTCCTTATGTGAAACACGTATACGACGGCGGTTTCTGTGGTTTCACATTTAGTCTCATGCGGCTAGTTTGTATATATCTTTTATTTCATTTAAATATGTGGCCTTAAGTTAAAAGGTACTGATATTTGTATTATTTAAATTGTAGGCACACGCCTTGTTCAGATGTACCATTATGCGGCAGCGATCGGAGACAAGATAAGCATAGAGACTGTATCAGAGGGGCTCAAGTAGGAGGGTATCTGATACCGTTTGCTACAGAGGCCTTCAGCAGAAACCCACATCAGACTGCAGATGTATATTATCCGCAGTTTGTTGTGTCTAAATCGGACGGGCTGTCATCTCCACACAAGTATGCTAGAGGGTCACAGCTGGTGGGTCCCTCGAGGCATACACACGCTACACATTATTCCATACAACAACCGTTGATAGCAGACATGTATTTAATCAAGAGGATGACATCCTTGACATTGACGATTATCTCTTCTCTTCCCATCTTGATGTCATGCATGAGGCCATACCGCTACTTGGAGATATAGAGCAGGCAGAGACGCATATACTTATGTCATCTCAAAGATTAGCCATGGCGCCACCGCAATAACAGTTACAATCGAAGCTGTAAGAAGACAAATGTCCACACAAACGTAGTGTAGTTATTCAACGACGGCCTGTACGTGAGAAGCGTCGTTTTACCTATGAAAGCCTCTGAGATTTATATTATATTTTTATTAATTAATGAGTATCTAATAGTTACTCATTATCCACTATAAAACTTTCCTTAAACCAAATCATGGTGAAATATGTTTTAGACGGATCATTGTATATCTTACGTTAAGTCAGGCATACTACATAGCTCTTCCAATTAAACAACCCTTCATATTAAGATCGTGGAAGAGGTGGCAATGAGGAAAAAAAAAAAAGCACGTCTCAAACTACACATACCGCAGATAATTCATATCTTTTTTCTTAGAAAAATTCAGTCATCCGTGTCTATTTTTCATTAGGTAAAGTTGCACTAATCACATTGCACATTTTAGCTATCCAACAACGTTATCTATTCAACACATCATGGAACAACTTATGTTTTAGTAGTTGGACAAAATCAACTTATAATTTTAATAAGGCAGCTGCTTTTTTTCACGATGGCCCTGGTTTTTAATGGGTGCATGCAGAGCCTTCCAAGGGCTCTTGTCTTGATTACGAATGGCGGCTACTCCTAGGGTCCTATGTCAATGTACACTAATGAATTATTTACTATGCACTTTTCTTAATGACCTTCCAGTGACTTACAGCTGTCAGCCATCAAAAAAATAAAAAAGTTACAGCTGTTATTTCTTATGTTGTAAGCTGGACGAAGATAATATTGATATATTAAACTGCATGAAAGGAATCTTTTTTATAAGGTAAACCGCAATGATAAATACAAGGTCTCTTTTGTTCGATTGTCAAGAATAAATGATGAAATAAAATCAATGGTATAATTAAACTAATGAATATGTGTATTTATAAAAAAATGTGTATTTATATATCATTAATGGCCTAAGGTTAATTGTTTAATATAAAGGGATTTTTTCCGTAAAATAATGGAAAAGTGAGTAAGTGAAATTTTCTGGACCTAGAGGCCGTTATTTCTGTAAAGATAAATATTGTGAATATAGGGTGTACGCCATTATTTCATGCTAATTCATATTTCCTTGAGTGGTAGAGAGGAGATATGTATATCTTGCTATACTTGTCTCTTGTTGACGTGCTAATGTAAGTCTAGTCTTGGGTTTTCATACTTATACACGATTCACTACTTGTGCATTTATATCGACGGATAATTATATATGTGCCCGCACATAATGTTATCATATTTTACTACAAACCAACAATATATTATCAAGTTTCTATTGTTGTTAAAAACACCGGTACATAACAAACTTAGATGTTTAAATTGACGGTCAAGTTCGCTTATTCTAGAATGCGCTGGAGCAAACTTTTCTATCTAGCTATGTTATTGATCGATCATGAATTGGATTGTGAAACTTTCTTTTTGAGTTGTGGAACTAAAGAATCTTTAAAAAATAGAATTACAAACTTTTATACGAAGTTGAAAGTGGAAGAAACCGATCAGTGGTTTCTGTTGACGATGAGATTGCACGTGTTTATGAATTGAACGAGATTTAAGACAAGTGAACCAGTCGATGGTCTTCACGTGATTGTACTCTAAATCTATGGAACTAACTGATTTATCCTGACAAAACATCTCACTCTTCCCATAAAAGAGTATACGAAAATAGCACTTGTTCTTCGTTTTAGTGAATTCAATGCCCATGTCTTTTCACGCGAGAAACTGTTTTTTTTTTGCACGATACAACGAAGCATGAATTCATGATGAATCAAACTCACTACAGTTCCGATTGACTTTGTATTTTTTGCTAGGAGAGATGAGAAATGATGAATAGAATAACTTCAATCCGAGTAACAGAGCATCTGGATCGTGAAATAAGAAGTTTAATCCACGGTGTTTGTTGGTTGCATCGAAGATTAAGCAATTGGAAGATGGGATCACATGATGGGCTGAAGAGGTAAATCGGTTGAGCTGGTGAGCGAAGGAAGAAGAAGAGTAGCGCAGGCGTTAAGAAATTAAATGCTGCGAAATTACTTTTATACCCTTAAATTTGTTCTATATGGTAGTTATTCAATAAGGATATTCTTGTAATTTCACGCGGTTTTCTGTTACAACCGCCTTCTTCCTTGTATAAGGCTCATTCGACGGAATTCAATGACACAGAGAAGAAATCCCTTTTGGCAGTTATCTCTCCCTCGTTGTTGTCTTGCTTTCTCTCTCTCTCTCTCTCTCTCTCTCTCTCTCTCTCTCTCTCTCTTATTCATCTATCTTCGTTGTGCTTTGTGTATTGAATTGTAGATTGATTTGATTTGAGTCATATGCGATTCTTGTTTTTGTTGAATCAAGCCATGAATCTTCAGTAGATTGAATTCTTGGATTTTTCACATGGTATCAGAGCCATTTACTCGATTAATTGATGAATTTTGGTACATTCATGGCTTCAAATCATGATTCTCCCAGCAGTTCTAGTCATTCTCCAATGACTACGATATCTGATGCGGTTGATCCATCTGAGGATCCACTTTATATTCATCCTGGAGACAGTCCGTCTCTTGTGCTTGTACAGCCATTATTGGATGGTAACAATTACCATGGATGGAGTAGAACCTTTCGCAGAGCACTTGAATCGAAGAATAAGGTTGGCTTTATCACAGGTATCATTCCTAAACTTCTGGAAACTAATCGTAGATTTGCTACTTGGACAAAGACAAATAATATGGTTGCTTCTTGGATTGTGAATTCTGTTATACCGTCAAAGTGTGATGTGGTTTGATAATGCCGTAGATATTTGGAATGATTTGAAACATAGGTATGGTAGTGCTGATGTATTTAGGTTGTCTGACCTGCAAGAGCAATTTTATACTACTAAACAAGAAGATGGCTCTGTGACTGAGTACTACACAAGGCTTAAGGTCATGTGGGGAGGAACTCATGGTGCTGAGAACTATACCTAACTGTATTTGCAATAGGTGTACATGTAATGTTTCCAGTCAAATTAACAAATTTATAGAAGATGACCATGTTATAAGGTTCATAAAGGGACTTAATGATGAATATGAACCTGTAAAGTCGCAAGTATTGTTGTCTAGTCCATTACCAGATTTAAAGACAACTTTTGCTATGGCAGTAAAGCTGGAGAGAAAACTGCATTACTCTGGTGGTCACAGTCAGTTCACTAATAATCAATCAGTTGTTCTTAACATTAATGGTGTGTCAAGACCAGGAAATGTTAGTTGGCAGAAGCCTGGTGGCAGAGACGGCAGGAAGGAGTTTCAGAACCAGAAATATGGTTATAACTCTAAAGCTCCTGTGTGTACTCATTGCAATATGATATGTCACACTGTGGATAAATGTTATAGAAAACATGGCTTTCCTCCAGGATATAAGGGTAAGGGACAGGTAAACTGTGTTAGTAATGATGTTAGTATGCACCAAGATCCCACTGTGTATGCTCAATCAGAGGGTGATGTATATCAGGCTGGTGATGTAGTGAATGACAGTGCTACACATGTGACCCCTTCCTTAACACATGGGCAGTATGTGCAACTTATTGGCTTGTTGCAAGAGCACAAGGACAAAGGAATTCAGATGAGTCCAAGCAATGCAGAAGGTTCAAGGAACCAGCATGCTGTTCTGTCAGCCCAACAAGTCACTGACTCTAGTAAGTGGCAAGGTAATGTACGTCCTAATATTTCTCATATATGGATCTTGGATTCAGGTGCTATGGATCACATTTGGTTGTTTCCTTTCCCCATTTGATTCTTATCAGCCAGTCACAGGAATGTCAGTAAAATTGCCAAATAACCATTCTGTCATTGTCAAACACATTGGCACTGTGAACATCTTACCTGATCTCAAGCTGCATAATGTACTGCACATACCTTCTTTTGCTTTTAATCTCATCTCCCTTAGCAAGCTTACACTAACTGGTGACATTGACTTATCATTTCACTCCAATATGTGCTGTATTCAGGAACATGTGAGCAAGAGGATGATTTGTTCAGCTGAGGTACATCAAGGCCTATATCATCTACTTAGTCAGTCCCTATGCAATGCTCTTGTGCTAGTTCATGGCAAGCATTTGCCGTTCCCAAGCCTTCTTCTTTTATTTGGCACTCCAGGCTTGGCCATCAAGCTTTATCCAGATTGAAGGAGATCAACAAGCTTGACTCCTCAGTTGACATCTCTTTTAATTCTCAGTCATGTAGCATATGCCCACTGGCAAAGCAGAAAAGGCTCCCCTTCCCCACCTCCCATTCTGTAACCAACTCTCCCTTCTCTCTCATTCATGTAGACATATGGGGTCCTTACAAACACACCACCATGTATAACCAACGATATTTTCTCACTATTGTTGATGATCATAGTAGGTATTGCTGGATTTTTTTGTTGACAGCAAAATCAGAAACCAAAAAAATTATCCAAAGTTTCTGGAATTATGTGCATGTCCAATTGAACGCCAATATAAAGGTGCTTCGAACTGACAATGGTCTTGAGTTTAACATGACTGAATTCTTTTCCTCCAAAGGGATTGTACATCAAACAAGTCGTATATACACACCTCAACAAAATAGTATTGTTGAGAGGAAACAATAGCAAATTTTAAGTGTTGCTAGAGCTCTTCAACTTCAGTCTCATATTCCCACCTCCTACTGGGGATTCTGTGTGCAACATGCCGTCTACTTAATAAACCTGACCCCTACTCCTCTTCTAAACCAGAAATCTCCTCATCAAATGCTCTACAACACACTTCCCTGTTATGACAATCTCAAGGTCTTTGGCTGTTTATGTTATGCCACTGTCACCTCACCATCAAAAGACAAGTTTGGTCCCATATCCAGAAGAAGTATCTTTCTAGGATTGTCTCACAACACAAAAGGATACATTCTTCAAGATTTAGCATCCAGAGATATATTTATCTCCAGGGATGTCATGTTCCATGAATCCATATTTTCCTTCTCTCCTGATTCATCACAAAACACACCCACTCATGATTCTTCCCTGCTTCACTCTTCTGATCATGTTACATTTCCATCTCCTACCACTAGCTGTGGCATTGATTTCATACTTCTTCCCACTGCCACATCTAGGGGGGCTCAACAACAGCCTTCTCAACAGCTTTCCCCTTAATACACATCCATTCCTCAGCACAATTCCATTCCTTAACAGAACTCTCCTTAGTCCACACATCTCAACTCCAATATTCATTAGCCAAGACAATCATCTGCCACATAAGCATAAACTTCCTCAAACAACAAACAAATTAAAGAGCCTGTCAATAATCCCAATGATTCAAGATCCATTCCCATCAGATCCATTGATATAGAAGTTCCTATAGCCAGACCTCACAGAAACAGACAACCACCTACTTACTTACAACATTATCATTGCAGCCAAGTGTCAAATCAGCCAGCACCAACATCAAACTTGATTAAACCAGACCACTTGCTCAGCACACAAAACAGTTTCTCTTACACATCTCCACATTCTCTACACAAGTACTTGACCTTTGATCTGTTAACACCTAAATTCAAATCAATATTTTAAATATTAGTGCATGTACAGAGCCTAAAACTTATGCAGAAGCAGTTGGCTCAGTTGAGCGGCAGAAAGCTATGGAGGCTGAGATAACTGCTTTACAAGAGAACAAAACATGGACACTGACAGCGTTGCCACCAGGAAAGAAAGCTATTTGATACAAATGGATGTATAAAATAAAACACAAAGCAGATGGTACAGTAGAGAGATTTAAAGCAAGGCTAGTTGCAAAGGGGTACACACAACAGCTAGGGGTGGATTATCAAGACCCGTAGCAAAGATGAGCACCGTGAGAATGCTTTTGGCGATGGCTGCTAGACAAAAATGGCATGTGCATCAACTGGATGTGAACAATGCCTTTTTACATGGTGAGTTGCATGAGGATATTTTTATGACTCCACCTCCAGGACTGGTATTACCACAAGAACGATTGGTTTGTAAATTGGAGAGAATCCCTATATGGATTGAAGCAAGCCAGCAAAGAATGGAATATAAAATTGACGACCTTTCTCATCTCAAAAGGCTTTATACAATCTAAAAATGACTATACGTTATTCACCAAGAGGACAGAAAATTCATTGCTAGTACTCCTGGTGTATGTAGCTGATCCCATAATGGCTTGTGATGATTTGAATGCGATTGAGTGGATTAAAGAAGATCTACATAGGGAGTTTAAGATTAAAAAATCTTGGTGATTTAAAATTTTTTCCTGGGCATAGAAGTTGCACGGTCTCACAAGGGAATGCTAATCAATCAGAGGAAGTATGCATTGGAAGTGTTGGAGGAGTTTTGGTTTTTGGAATGCAAGACAGCCATTAGCCCAATGGAAGTTCACCTGAAGTTGACTCATAATGATTCTGAAGCGTTTTGAAGATATAGTTGCCTATAGAAGACTCATAGGTAAACTGATCTACCTTACCATCACCAGGCCAGATATATTGTTTGTTGTACAGCAACTGAGTCAATTTCTTGACTGTCCAACACTTAATCACTTGAGAGCGGTGCATAGAGTCTAAGGTATCTTTAAAGGAACCATTAGCCAAGGATTGTTACTGCCTAGCACAGGAGATTTGAAGCTGAGGGCGTTTGTCGACTCTGATTGGGCTGGATTCAAGGAAACCAGGAAGTCTGTGTCAGGGTATTGTGTGTTTCTGGGAGAGGCATTGATATCTTGGAAAGCAAACAAGCAGACAACAGTGTCACGTTCCTCTACGGAAGCAGAATACAGGGCTATGGCTTCCGCCGTATGTGAAGTTCAGTGGTTACTATATCTGTGTAAGGATTTGGGAATAAGAGATCAAGAACCAGTGGAGATGTTTTGTGATAATAAGAGTGCACTCTACATTGCTGAAAATCTAGATCATGAACGTACGAAACATATTGAAATTTATTGTCATATAGTAAGGAATAAGGTGCAAGAAAAGGTGATTAAGTTGATGCCCATTAGGACACAGTTCCAGCTTGCATATTTATTTACCAAGGCGTTGGACAGCAGGCGGTTAAATGAGCTTTTGGTGAAGCTTGGAGTGTGCAACATTTACGGCAAGCATGGCTTGAGGGGGGTGTTGAAAATACGATGGAATTACAGAAAGCATGCTAGGAGAGATGAGGAATGATGAATAGAATAGCTTCAATCCGAGTAACAAAACATCTAGATCGTGAAATAAGAAGTTTAATTCACGGTGTTTGTTGGTTGCGTCGAAGATTAAGCAACTGGAAGGTGGGATCACGTGATGGGCTGAAGAGGTAAATCGGTTGAGCTGGTGAGCGAAGGAAGAAGAAAAGTAGCGCAGACGGGAAGAAATTAAATCCTGCGAAATTACTTGTGTACCCTTAAATTTGTTCTGTATGGTAGTTATTCAATAAGGATATTCTTTTAATTTCACGCGGTTTTCTGTTACAACCGCCTTCTTCCTTGTATAAGGCTCGTTCGACGGAATTCAATGACACAGAGAAGAAATCCCTTTTGGCAGTTATCTCTCTCTCTCTTTGCTGTCTTGCTTTCTCTCTCGCTCTCTCTTATTTATCTAACTTCGTTGTGCTTTGTGTATTGAATTGTAGTTGATTTGATTTAAGTCATATGCTATTCATGTTGCTGTTGAATCAAGCCATGAATCTTCAGTAGATTGAATTCTTGGATTTTTCACATTTTTGTTTTTTGTCTGTCTTTTATTATTGTGCATATACATGGTTATATCTATCTTAATTCAGAAGCTTTATATTTCAATCAATCAATCAATCATACCCAGTATATCCCAACGATAGCACAAAGCTATCGTTAGGGTCTGGAGAGGGTGAGAGGTAGGCAAACAATACCTCCATCCCAAGGGATAGAGAGTGTGTTTGCTAAATTCTTGTACTAGTACACTAGCACATCATATTTCTATTATTGTGTCATCTATATAGGTACATATAAAGGGGGGTCTCACTAAAAGTAAATTCTCTATCCTTTATGATGGAGGTATTGTTTGACTGCCTCTCACACTCCCCAGACCCTAAAGATAGCTTTTGCTTCATTAGGATATACTAGGTATGGTTGTTGTTGTTATCATATACTAAAAATTTACTCACTATCAATTTATATAAATGGATGAATACTATAAATAATAAACTCATATTATAGTACATCTATAAAATAATCGAAACATCTCAATTTTAAAGATTTTAAACTCTGTCCTACCTTTCTCAGCTCAATGACTTGACTCGCGAAACACAGTAAGCTATGTTCAACGGATAGAAAGAGCACTTAGGCCTATTCATCCTATCACGACCACTTTCTTCGAGTTTTCCTATCTGCCCTTCCACGTGGATATAAAAATTTGCACAAGTTCAAAGTCCTACGTAATCGTGTTGCCATATGATTAATCATCGATTGCTTTGAATCACCTTTTCCTTTTTCACCTTCTGAACCAAGGGTTACTTTGCTTTTAAGAAATGGTATAGATTATTGTTCATTTATTATGACACTAAGGTCACCTTGGCTAATGTCGTTGCTGGAGCTATCAAACCCAAATCTAGTGTATATACAACAAACACATTACTCATTACCTTAGAGACTTCGTCTATGGCAGATATGTTGGGTTGGATTATACATAATCAATTCATGTGTTAGAATTACACAGAAATTGTTTCTTGATCACCTAATGATTACGGTCAAAATATGTCGCATCAACTACTACTTCACAATATAAAACATTGCAGCTAATTTAGTGAGTCATTTTCTTTAATTTTAAAATTAGAAAAATGTGTGTTTTTACTCTATTGAAAATGGAAATGAATTCTAGTCTATGAGGATGCCAACTACACGGGAGGTCTATCTACCCAAAAGTTTGCCATTCTCTCACAGTTGCTGGAAGAGAAGTCACGTCATCCAGCCGGAGCCCTTTAAACCTCACGAAAGAGATTCAGTGACCGGATGGAGGGAACACATGAGACGCGTTTAATGGAGGACGACACGTGGTCTATGTGAAAGTGAAAAATTTTGCGCAATTACACGTGTCCCCCTTACTGGACGCGTCTGCCGCGTCACCCTCCCACCGCGTGACCGAAACCGTCCTCTTTAAGCTTAGTGGTATGAATACACAAATTACAAGTACAGATTCTCTTGGTTTGAAATTTTTCTATAATCGCCGATATTGTCTTATCTTCGTATTTTGTAGACCTGAACGGTTTTCTTTCTTCTTCTAATTTCAAGACTTTGGAATTTTTTAAAATAAAAATTTTATGTGTTATCCACAAGTATAACTGAATAAGAAAATTACTATCTTTTAAGCTAATCAGCTAAAAAGTTAATGATAAAAAAATTAATAAGTTGAAAAGTATGATACCCTGTCCTTGTATTTGCTAGTTGTTGGTTGTTGGAGGTTTAATTCATATCGTTGAACACTTTGCTTCTAGAAGGGTATGAGCGAAAAGTTGTCTAAAACGTCTTGCTACTGCAAATTAGTGAATTACCAGTAGATATGTAATCGTTGAATAATTCCGCAAGTACAGAAACTCTTAAGTTGGCCATAATTAACTCATTTATAAAATGAAGAATCATATTGTAGCTTTCCTCCAGTCAAAACAACTCCAGGACCATTTATACTTCAAACCAATGAAATAAAATCACCTTAGTCTAAACAAATGAGCTACTAATTCAATCACTCAGTGCCGTTACTCTTAAGTTTTCGATTGAGATCAATTTGATGGATTTCTTGTTGTCCTAAAAGCACGCCACAGTTTTCTTTCCTGGTTTTACCTCTAACCTGAGGTGGTTAGGTTGAGGAGTAAGATTAATCAGCAACTCTACATGGGCTACCACAGCGGATTGTCATTTTCGAGCATTAGGTTGAAATTCGTTTGTTAAAGTCCACATAACAAAGTAATTGCAACAGAAACACTGTGCAAACAGGAAATCAATTACGCAATAGCGAAGGAATTTGCGAAGCAAAGTAAGGAAGGTGAAGAAGTTTCTGCAGAGAGAAGAAAAACGGTTATGGAAGAGTCTGGCTTCCCAACCTCCCGCCAACGTCCTGCCCGCGCTATTTATTGTTCAAAAAATACACGGTAAAATTACAAGAAAGCTCATCATTTAACTATCACTACATTACAACTAACAAGGACAAAACAGTCATTACAAATTAACTAATCTACTTGCTTCTTCTTCGGGTGAACACTCCTCTTCTGCATTTGATCGAACACCAACACACTCTTCTGCTGAACCATGTGATTAGCTCACCCAACAAACCTCAACTTTCATCCACAACACATTTGAGCAATTAACACTCTGCTGCATAGAACGCTCGATCAACTTGTACACAGTGCTATGGTTCTACTACAAGATTGCTCCACACGCAGCATTAGCCCTCTCCGTCATGCAATGTGAGCATGCTACCATCTTCAACATCCCCCTCAAGCTACGCTTGGCATAGAGGTTCTGCAATCCTAATGCTGCTGACAACTGATTAAACCTGCGTGCATCAAGGGCCTTCGTGAGCAAATCCGCCAACTGGAACTCAGACTTAACTGGCATAAGCTTCAGCACACCCTCCTGTACTTTATCCCTCACAACATGGCAATCAATCTCAATGTGTTTGGTTCTTTCATGAAATACAGGATTCTCAGCAATATATATCGCGCTTTTACAATCACAAAATAATTCCACTGGTTTCTGGTCTGTAATTCCTAAATCTTTCAAAGATACAACAACCATTGAACTTCACAAGCCACCAATGCTATTGCCCTATACTCAACTTCTGCTGAGGATCTCGAAACAGTGGACTGCTTCTTTGCTTTCCAAGAGACGAGAGCATCCCCAAAAACACTACATAACCTGTAATGGACCTTCTAGTATCAGCACAACCACCCCAATCTGCATCTACATAACCATTCAACCTAAACTTTCCACCTCTGGGAAATATTAAGCCTTGTCCAATGGTCCTGTTAACATACCTCAGCACCTTGTGTGCTGCTTTCAAGTGATTTTCTGTTGGACAGTCCAAGAATTGGCTCAACTGTTGCATGGCAAAAGCTACATCCGGCCTGGTTATAGTTAGGTAGATAAGTTTCCCAACAAACCTTCTGAACAAAGTAATGTTTGGCAAAGGGGCCGAGTCATCCTTGCTTAACTTGGCATGGCATTCCATGGGACTCTTCGCAGGCTTTGCGTCTATGAATCCCGTTTCTTCCAACAACTCCACCGTATACTTCCTCTGGTTAATGTATATACCCTGCTTGTACTGAGCCACTTCAATTCCCAGAAAGAATCTGAGACTGCCCAGGTCTTTGATCCTAAATTGTTTGTGCAGTGCATCCTTGATGTTCTGAATCTCCCCCTCATTGTCACAAGTGACAATGATGTCATCAACATAGACAAGAAAACATATCAACAAAGCTCCAGCTCTCTTCAAAAACCAACGTATAATCACATTTAGACTGCACAAAACCTTGACTAATCAAGAATCTGGTAAGAGTAAGGTACCATTCCCGGCTGGCCTGTTTGAGCCCATAAAGGGACTTCTGCAACTTGCAAACCAGCCCTGGCCTAGGCTGTATTATTCCTGTGGGAGGTGTCATATATATATCCTCATGCAAATCACCATGAAGAAATGCATTATTCACATCCATCTGATGTATAAACCAGTTATTTCTTGCTGCCAATGCCAAGATTACTCTTACCGTTGTCATCTTAGCCACAGGGGAAAATGTGTCTTGGTAATCCACCCCATACTGCTGTGTATAACCCCTTGCCACTAATCTTTCTTTGTATCTCTCCACTTCACCATCTGGTTTAAGTTTTACCTTGTAAACCTATTTGCAGCCAATGGGTGACTTACCAGCAGGTAGGGGTACAATACTCCATGTATCATTTGCTTCCAAAGCTGCTAACTCAGTGTTCATTGCCTCCTGCCAGGCAGGAGAGCTGACTGCCTCTGCATAACTTCCAGGCTCTCATGTGCAATTAAATTTAATGCAAATGATCTGTACTGTGGAGCAAATACATCATATGATATGAAGTGATGAAGAGCATGAGGTGAAATATGAACTTGATTACAGTAGTAATCTTTGAGATAGGCAGGAGTGAATTAAATCCTTATAGGCGGAGATGAAATGGCTGGCTCACTTACTGTTGTTATGGAATGATCTGTACAGACATTGTTTGGAGGCAACGACTGAATAGGCAGATCAATGACGATGTTACCAGAAGGAAGATCAGACAAGCTTCCAGGCAATACCCTTGGAGATTGAATGTTTGTATCTAGTTGGACTGAGGATTCTGTAGAGGCAGACTCATGAAAAGAATTCAATGTATCTTGATGTGAGACACTGGGAAAGGGCTCTAAAATACTAGCTGTGTCACTGAACGTGAATGGTGCACAGGTTGTATCAACTGGGCTGAAATTAGGCTTGACTATATCTGGAGATTGAGTAATTGAGGTTTTTTCCATAGCATATGGAAAGGTAGACTCATGAAAGACCACATCTCTGGACACAAATATTTCTTTTGTTTCAAGATCTTGTAAAATATACCCCTTGGTAGTATAAAGGCCCAAGAATAAACTTCTTCTTGCTCTGGGTGCAAATTTCTCTTTACTATGCTGAGTATTAGTAGCAAAGGCAAGACAACCAAAAACTTTGAGATTTGAGTAAGATGGTTCAGAATTGTACAAAAGCTGATAAGGGGTAAGGTTATTCAGGATAGAAGTGGGTGTGAGATTGATCAGGTAGGCAGAGTGTTGTACACAAAACCCCAATAGGGAGAGGGCAGATTAGACTCAAATCTGAGGGCTCTTGCTATGTTAAGGAGATGTTGGTGTTTTCTCTCAACAAGCCCGTTTTGTTGAGGAGTGTTCACACAACTTGTGTGATGGATAATTCCATAAGAGGCATAAAACTGGTTGTCATTAAATTCATGTCCATTGTCTGTTCTTATGATTTTAATTTTGGCACTGAACTGAACAGATACAAATTGATAGAAGCTATGCATAACAGGCCTAGCCTCTGATTTAGACTTCAACAAATAAAGCCAACAATATTTGCTATATTCATCAACAACAGTCAAGAAGTATCTTTGATTATACATTTTGGGGTACTTATACGGTCCCCAAATGTCCATGTGTATAAGAGAAAGGGAGTATCATATACAGATAGGGAAACTGAGAATGGAAGACGTTTTTGCTTGGCTAGTGGGCATATTGTACACTTGTCTGAATCATCAGGGGCCTTCACCAAGGGATCACTTTTTTGAATTTCTTTAATTCTGGATAGAGACATGTGACCCAGCCTCGAATGCCATAAAAGAGAACTGGAGGTAGATGAAGTTTTATGGACAGCTGAAGTAGAAAAATTTTGCAGGAACTGTCTGATTTCTTTACCGTCCCATGGAGATAGTATAGACCTTGGTTATCCTCAGCTAAACCAATCATCATCTTGCTCTTTAATTCCTGGATCAGACAGAACTTTGAGTGAAATATGATTGCCAGATCTTTTAACTATGTGAGTCTACTCAAGGATAATAGGTTAAAGGCAAAGGAAGGCACGAACAGAACATTGTATAAAACCAGATGAGTGTGTGACAGTAATAGTACCAATATGAGTAGCTACAACATAGCTTTGGTCAGGGAGTTTGATTTTTAAGGAGTCTATCTAATGATATGAATCAAATAAATCAAGGAAGGAACACACATGATCACTTGCTCCAGAGTCCAAAATCCAAATGTTTAATTTGATTCACACAGTTTACCTGGGAGTTTATCTCAGCATGAGCTTTCTGCGCAGACATTACAGCATACTGAGCCGTGTTTAGGGCAGCTCCTTCAGCACCTAATACATTTCCTCCTTCATCTTTCTCTTGCAACATCTTTATCAACTGTGCAAACTGCTTCTGAGTTAGTCCTTGACTCAGTTAAGGATCTGATACGGTCATCTCCTGTGTGACGGCATCATCACCTTTGCAGCCACTTATCTCTGCACTATTTACACCTTCGGAGACTTGATGTGCAACAGTCTCACTGTTCCCCAAATTCACCTGTCTAGGCTTAAAACTTGGAGGATAACCTTGTTTTTTGTAACATCTATCAACCGTGTGCCCAACCATGTTACAATAGGTGCAGTATTGAGACTTGTTTCCTGAACCAGATCTTCCCCCTCCTTTCCTAAAACCTCTTCCAGCTTACGTCTAGAAGCCACCACTTCCATAGCCTGCATTCTTTGATGTATATGAATTTCCCTTAGATGACACATCAATACCCATCACAGCATTAGGATTGTTCAGAAACTGTCCTGATGCATCAATAATTGAGCTTCCTCTCAAGCTTCATTGCCATAGCAAAAGCAACTTTCAACTCAGGTAATGGCGTTGATAACAAAATCTGAGACTTAACCGCCTCAAAATCATCGTTAAGTCCTTTCAAAAATTTTATTACACACTCATCCTCCAGAAACTTATTTAACTGACTAGTAAGATTACATGTGCACTTCCTACACACACACAACTAGGAATTGATCTCAGGACTGACAATTCCTCCCATATACCTTTCAACTTCGTGTAGTACTCCGTAACAGAGTTTGTACCTTGTTTCACAGCACAAAATTCCTCTTGCAAATCTGAAATTCTGAAGGAGTCAGTACTACCATACCTGAATTTGAGGTCACTCCATATGTCCGCTGCTACATCTATCCAAACTACACTCTGCGCAATGCTTCCAATCAATGAATTGACCAACCAAGATGCCACCATATAATTCGCCTTTATCCAACCATTATACCTATGTCCACCATCTACAGGTTTCGCAATTGTTCCATCGATGAATCCTTTTTGTTCTTCGCTTCTAGCGCTCTTTTGATTGCTCTGCACCAACTGTGATAGTTGTTGCCATCCAAAGGAGGCTGTACCAGCACCATTGTTGGATTATCACTCGGATGTATGTAGTAAGGATCATCCAAAGGATCAATCATATGCGGAGAGGAATTTGAGTGCGAAGGGGAATTAGCGTTGGTAGCCATAAACGATCCGAAATTCATTCATACAAATCGCTCTGATACCATGTTAAAATCCACAGAACAAAGTAATTGCAACAGAAACACTGTGCAAACAGGAAATCAATTACGCAATAGCGAAGGAATTTGCGAAGCAAAGTAAGGAAGATGAAGAAGTTTCTGCAGAGAGAAGAAAAATGGTTATGGAGGAGTCTGGCTTCCCAACCTCCCGCCAACGTCCTGCCCGCGCTATTTATTGTTCAAAAAATACACGGTAAAATTACAAGAAAGCTCATCATTTAACTATCACTACATTACAACTAACAAGGACAAAACAGTCATTACAAATTAACTAATCTACTTGCTTCTTCTTCGGGTGAACACTCCTCTTCTGCATTTGATCGAACACCAACACACTCTTCTGCTGAACCATGTGATTAGCTCACCCAACAAACCTCAACTTTCATCCACAACACATTTGAGCAATTAACACTCTGCTGCATAGAACGCTCGATCAACTTGTACATAGTGCTGTGGTTCTACTACAAGATTGCTCCACACGCAGCATTAGCCCTCTCTGTCATGCAATGTGAGCATGCTACCATCTTCAACATGTCAGCATCATGCTTTGCTTTGTGGATATCAAATCATTCGTTTGCATATGTGGGATGTTACAACAACCATAACATTACCCATTATCTTAGAGGCTTCCGTTTATGGCAAATTATGAGAGTGGGATGTACGCAACCATACACATGTGTTAGAAAACATACGGAGGTTGTTTTCTGATGACCCATAATGAAAATTGCATGAAACTGTGTCGATCAACTGCTACTTCACAATATAAGAAGTGCAACAAATTTAGTGAATCATTTTGCTTTATCATATTCAAAAACCGACAAGAAAGAGTTTATCCTTCACTCTATTAGAAATGGAAATAAGACGTGGAATGTTAGAGAATATTATAAGGAAGCAGAAAGAAACGCTTGAAGAGCGAAAGAAGTATCAATTTTTTGAGAGACGAGTTTCCACGATTATAGAATTGCATCATAAACAAAACAAGTCAGAAAATTTTATAAACCTTATCGAATAGTAACATATATTTTTGTTAAGAAGCTAAGACAACCCTTGTCAAACTTTGTTTAGGGATATTTCAAAAAATAAATTTTGTTTAGGGAGGAGAACAATATTATTAAAAGAAAAAATGGAACAGCGAAATACACTCGAAGAGACTCCATTTACCAACTCTTTTATGAAATTCATAATACCAGAAACACTCTGTGCGCAGCTTCTTGCTTAATGTGGCTTAGGCATAGTAACATACATTTGGGGCCAAGCTGTTCCATATGATGTACTAGTTCTGACTCCAGCAGATCTAATGAAATGAGTTTTTGATTTCTCAGGACACACATGTTAGGTCCCTTAGAACACACTAGGAGGGGGGTTGAATAGTGTGTTCACCAAGTATAGATATTTTCTTGGATATTTTTCGTTTTTGAGTGCAGCCAATACTTGTGTGTTCTTAACAAGAATAAAACTTTGCAAAAGAGTAAAGAACACAAGGATATGTATAGGTTCAAGTCAAATGACTCTACTCCTCTACTTCTTAATTTTTCACAAGAAGGATTTTGAAATGGGGATTGTTATTTCAATGGAGAAACAACAATCAAGGAAATAAAAAATCCAACAACAAACTAGGCTACACGCCTAGACCACAACCAAGAAATCTAACCCCTTGAGGTCTAGCCTCCAAAGATCTTCTTTGCCCTCAAAGAAATCTTGTAAGGAGTATAGTGCACCACAACACTATCAACTAACCCTCCAAGGTCTAGAAATCTCAAACAAGAAGCACCCTTGCTCCTTGACCAACAATCTACTTCACCTCTCACAGTCTTTACTCACCAAGAAGAAGACTCTTCTTCTTCTTACAATAATCACTCTCAACAATAAAGTCAAAATATACAAAGTTTACAACTATCTTAAGAGCTTGAGCTTTGAGAGAAAACTTAAGAGATTGAAAATGTAGAAAGTTGTTGAAGAAATGGAAGAGCCCTTGTTTTTATCACCTCTGAAATTTTCTGCCCGTTTGAAACCCTTTGCAGAGCCAATAATGGGTTTTGACATCTTGTGTTAGTGTGTCCACTTCATTGGAGATCTCCTCTTGGCTTGTAGCAACATTTTTGGAGAAGTTTCAAAAAAAAACCAAAATAGGAAACCTGGCTTCTTCAGGTTTGAGAGAGGACCTGTAAAAATAACACTAAAAAAGGAGGGTACAAAGAGTCAAATGATGTTAGAAAGTAAAGCATAATACTTTTGTAACGTTGGTCACATGAAGCGCCTAATGTGTTTATTAAACATGCGTTCAATGTGACATGGAGCGCCTTATGTGAAAATGAACAGGCGTTCGAAGTCACATAAAGCGCCTTATGTGGGCAATTAAAGGCGTTCGAAGTCACATGAAGCGCCTAATGTCAGCCTTCATGCTTGTTCGAACTAGTTTTGAATTTTCTCAGAAAGGACTTGATGTACGTGCCCATTTGGGGATGATGAAAAGTACTTTTGATTTAGTGGTACACATGAAGCGCCTAATGTAGGCGTTCAAAGTGTACTGCCTTTTTCCCAAAACACATGAAGCGCCTAATGTAGGCATTGAAAGTGTTCGGACATCCAGACACTTCACATGAAGCGCCTAATGTAGGCGTTCGAAGTGTAATGGATTTTACCAAGGTACATGAAGCGCCTAATGTAAGCGTTCGAAGTATATTGGATTTCACATAAGGCAACTAATCCATCGTTCGAAGTACCAATTTGTGCAAATCATCAAAACTTAAACTTGTTCTAACATTCTCCCTCTTTTTGATGATTTCACAAAATGCATAACTTTTAAATTTAGCTCCCCCTTAACTTATGCTCCCCCTCACTTAGTGCAAGATAAATAACGTGGAAATTGATAAGTCAAGAATCATTGCACAAATAACAATTTCCATAAGAAAACATCATTGTACAAATGCAACATACCAAGTCAAAATATCTTCCAAATAAAGAAATTTTCACAGATTAATAAAAATGCAGAGAAATTACAGATTTTTGCCACCAGCACCTCCAGTTGGAGGTGTAAATCCACCAAAACCAAAACCACCACTGGCTACAAAATCAGTGAAACCGCCCATGCCCATGGACCCTTCAACACTGCCAGAGCCGCCAACTGCACCATCACCACCACCAATTTCTCTCCCTAAATCATCAAAATTAGGGGGAATAGCCCACAGACTGATCTACATGAAAGCATTTTTAATTGCAGTCATGTGAAGTTCGTTTCGTGCATGCCAAGCTTCATGGTCAGCATCACGAAGCTGCAACTGTTGTACAGTCCGTTCAAGGTAGGCTATTCGTGATAGCAACTCAGACGAATTGCTATCACTCGTATCTTCTTGAGGTCCTTCATCAGCCTCATCAGCAACGTCAGGAATGGTAGTGGCTTTGCGTTTTTGAGAATCTATGGCTTGAACAATGTTGTAGTTATCGTAGAAGTCAGTCTTGGCCACCATTGTCAAATCACTATCAGGTATATCAATACCCTTGAACTTCATTAAAATAGTGACAATGTTTGCAAAAGGTAAGGCTTTTGAACCTTTCCGTAGTGCTGCCATCATGACTTCAACAAGAATCCATGCAAAGTTAAGCTGAGTCTGATGTTTGATATGATAAGCAACATAGAAATCCATGTTGCTTGGATTTCTAGTTGACTTACTGTTTACACAGTAAGTGACCACAGCCAGCAAAATGCGGTCCACCAGAGGCATGCTTTGAGTCTTCTTGGAGGAAAAATAACCCAGATCAAACTTCACGTCCTGCTCACGAACACCATACTTGCTGCTCCAGTCAAAGACAGAGAAATCTGACAATCCCTCATTTCTGACTCCAAGAACATCACATATTTCTTAGATAGAAAAACTGAGGGGTGTACCAGCAACAACGGTATTCAGAGAGAATTGCTGGGACTCAGATTGTGGAGTTATCCACATGTTTGCATAAAAGAGCATGGCGTGATCGCGAGAGAAGTTCATCATATCATCTCTAGACCAGAGAGTCATCCAGCATTGATGATCCAACAAGGAGATGACTTGATTTGTGTTGTGTTCCTCTGTAAAGTCGGTAATCCAAACAAGTTTAAGAGGCACCACTGGTCTTTTATTGAAAGTCCATTCTTGAAACAAGAGATGGGAGAAGGAAGACAAATGGGCGCCTTTGGCCACATGAGGAGGTGGTTTTGTCACATCTGAATCTAATTTTTTCATCCAAGGAAAATTTTCCTTGGATAGCCCTTCTCAAATGGAGATGAGTTCTTGAGGTTCAACAATGCCCGTAGATTTATGCTTGTGGCTGCGGGGACGTTTTGAGGGTCCTGCAGATGCCATGAGAGAAGGTTGTTTGAAGGTTGGAGAAGAAGAAAACTAGGGTAAAAACAACGGATGAAATGAGATGTAGAGAGAGTAAGGTTGGATTTTAAAGGAGAGGAGGGAAGATGAAGAGACTTGGATGTTAATAGTGTAAGAGTGTGAGTAAATGTTGGAGTAGTGGAAGAAGATGAGGAGTTTGGGAAGATGAAGAGGTTGGAAAATGGAGAAGGTGAAGAGAAGAGACGTGGGAAGAAAGTGGGAGGAGGGATGGCAGTATAGGAATTGATAGGAATTGATGACTCTTGATTGGCGCGAAAAGCTGAAGAGACGCATAAGTTGATAGTGAAGAATTAGGGTTAAGGTGCCTAATGTGACTTCGAACGACTTTATAAACAGAGATGAAGCGCCTGAAGTCACTCCGAATGGTTGCGGATAAGTAGATTAAGCGCTTAATGTCACTTTGAACAAGTGAATTCCTTTTGATGAAGTGCTTGATGTGACATCGAACGCCTGAAGTAACTGTGATGAAGCGCCTTATGCATACTGACCTTGAAAATTTTGAAAATTTTTTTGCTCAAAACTCAAGATGGGTTATATCTGTTATTGTATGTGCCCTAGGCCATGATTTGGATATTTATGTTATACATTTATTATTAATAAAAGAGGTTTTATTATCATTATTGTTGGTTAGTATGTTACACAATTTTGATATATGTCCCTGATTTATTATTGTTATAGAGATAAAATAATTTATAATCAGTATGAGTATTGATTTGATAATCATGAGATGATTATGTGTATGGTGATACAAATCAATTTCATAGATACTTGTTAGAGAACAGTGTATTGGATAGACCCATCATGAGATTACTACATGGATTAGCGTCATAAGTAAATCTCATGATAGTCATGTTTTAATCCTTTGACTTGAGATTATCATAGTTTCCAACATAAGGACTATTATATTTTGACATGATCAAACGTTATCCGTAACTGGATAATAATAAAGGTCATGATTGAATGCAATAGAAATTATGTAGAGGATATTGAACAATCAAGATAGAATTTGTCCCTCTCTTTTGAGAGAGATATCTTTGGGCCCCTCGATTAGTGAGACTGTGAAATGCATGGTCGTGCTCAAAAGAATTGATAGTGTGATCAATATCATTTGTTTTATCAGTCTACTTAGAGATCAAGTAATCATATGTTTGAACAATATAAGTATGACACTGACCATGACTTATGTTCAAACTAGATATCGTGTGACAAAGGAATTAATGCATGTGTTATTATTAGGCTAGTTTGACTATACTCGTATTAATTGGGTAGTCGTAATGCCTTGCTAGAGGCCAATTACGACTTGTTGGTTTAATAGATATTTAATCAACTACCAATTAATATGGGCCTATCGGGTCACACACAAGAATCATCGGATAATAACAATAGAATCCATATCATCGGATATTATTTATTATTATTTTCGTTTTTTTATGTATATATTTATATCATCGGATAATAACAATAGAATCCATATCTGATATGGATTTTGATTGGTTTTTATCTAATCCTAACGGAATCCGTATTTGGTGCGGATTATGATAGGCATTAACCAATCCGATCTGGAATCGGATTTTGATATCTATATATATGTAGAGAGTATGGTGTATCTCGTACACTAAGTAATCAGCAGAAAACGAAATGACAAAAATCGTTTTGAAAAAGCAGAGTTCTCAGCCGCGCCGTTCAAGAGCTAGCACTCAGGGCGGAAGCATTCGTGTGGATACCGACAGAGAGTGTTCGTGTTTTTGCACCTCTTCCATCTGCGGATTTCGAATCTACAGAGGTAATTTTTGAGTTTCTTTCATCGAATTAAATGAACATCATGGATTCTTGGTAGGAAATCCGAGATAAGTTTTGTTTTTCCGCTGCGCATTTTGCAGTGATCTTTTTGGATTTCCTAACATTATGAACCCATGTTGAGCAACCCCCACCTACTTTTTATAGATGCAAATACATCACTAGGTAAAGGTTTCGTAAATATGTCTGCTAATTGGTCACGTGTAGGAAAAAGTTCCACACTAACCAAGTTCTTTTGTATACAATCACGGATGAAATGATACCTCACTTCAATGTGCTTAGTCCGACTATGTTGGACGGGATTTTGTGCATATTAATAGTAGACGTGTTATCACAAAATAGGCACTTTGGAGAAGTGAATGTTATAATCATTCAAAGTGTTTGTCATCCATAACAATTGAGCACAACAAGAGGCGGCCGACACATATTCGGATTCTGCCGTAGAAAGAGACACACTGTTTTGTTTCTTAGAGAACCAAGAAACAAGACAATCTCCAAGAAACTGACAAGTTCCGGAGGTGCTCTTCCTATCAACAAGACTCCCTGCATAATCGGAGTCACAATATCCTCTTAAATCAAAACATGCATTCTTAGGATAAAATAGACCAAATTTCAAAGTACATCTAAGGTATCTAAGGATGCGTTTTACTGCAACTAGATGCATATCCCTAGGATCACTTTGAAATCTAGCACATAAGCACACTGCATGTAAAATATTGGGTCTAATAGCTGTCAAATAAAGTAGACTACCTATAATGTCACGATACAAGGTTACCTCGACATGCTTTCCTTTCTCATCATTGTCAAGCTTAGCACTTGTGCTCATAGGCGTGTTTACTTCTCTTCCTTCACCAAAATTGTACTTCTTGAGCAAATCCTTTGTGTATTTGGTTTGGGAAATGTATACGCCATCTTCGGTTTGCTTGATTTGTAATCCAAGGAAATAGTTGAGTTCTCCCATCATACTCATCTCGAATTCACCTTGCATAAGACTAGCAAATTGCTCACAAAGACAATTGTTAGAAGCACCAAAAAATATCATCAACATATACTTGAACAAGTAATTGATTTTTACCTTGTTCTTTTATGAACAAAGTAGTGTCAACTTTACCTCTTGAAAAGCCATTATTAAGAAGAAAAGTACTTAACCTCTCATACCAAGCTCTAGGAGCTTGTTTGAGGCCATAAAGAGCGTTTTTAAGTTTGAAGACATGATGTGGTGAATCATGACATTCAAACCCGGGAGGTTGTGCAACATACACTTCTTTTTGAATAACACCATTCAAGAAGGCGGATTTAACATCCATTTGGTAAAGTTTAAAATCTCTAACAAACATATGCTAATAACATCCTAATGGCCTCAAGCCGTGCTACGGGTGCAAATGTCTCATCAAAATCGGTACCTTCTTCTTGGCAGTATCCTTGAGCAACTAATCTAGCCTTGTTTCTAGTGACATTACTTGATCATCCATCTTGTTACGAAATACCCATTTCGTACCAATAATAAGATGATCATGTGGTTTGAGAACCAACTCCCAAACATCACTTCTCTCAAATTGGTTTAATTCTTCTTGCATAGCCAAGATCCAATTTTCATCAAGAAGTGCATCTTTGACATTTTTAGGCTCTATAAGAGAGACAAATGCATTCTCTCTATATTGCCTTCATGTGGTGATACCCCTATTTAAATCACCTATGACCAACTCGTGTGGGTGAGAACTTTTATGCTTAAATGATCTAGGAAGATTGGAGACGTCTCCTCCAACTTCCTCATGATCACATTCCGGAAGTGATTAACCTTCATCATTTAAATGAATTTCATTTTCCGGAACATGCGATGCATTTTCTACATTTTGTGTATCAACGACATGAGTATGAGAAATATTACTATTTGACTCACTAAGTTCATGCACACAAGGTGGAGGATTTCTTCACAATCCTCATTAAGTATAGGATCGTCACTAAGTGACTCATTAAACTTAACATGGATTGATTCTTCCACCTTTTGACTCTTTTTGTTGAAAACTCGAAATGCTTTACTATTCGAGGCATAACCTAAAAAGATACCTTCATTCTCTTTGAGGTCAAGTTTGTCCAAAGTGTTTGGCATTAAGTATGAAACACTTGCAACCAAATACTTTGAAATACCTAATATTGGGAACTTTTCCATTCCAAAGCTCATAAGGCATCACATTTAGGTATGGTCTCAAATATACACGATTAATTACATGGCAAGCGGTATTTACCGCTTCGGCCCAAAAGTATTTGGGCAAGCCGAACTCATTTAACATCGCTCTACACATTTCTTGTAGAGTTCTATTCTTTCGTTCGGCCACACCATTTTGTTATGAGTTCTAGGTTCCAAAAGATCATGTGAGTATCCTTTGGATTCACAAAACCTTTTGAAATCACCATCAAACTACCACCACGATCACTACGGATGGTCTTAATGGTGTCACCCACGTGATTTTCCAATCATCTACTTAAATTCATAAACTCACTACATGCATCATTTTTCTTAGAAAAACATCACCCATGTATAACGAGTATAGTCATCTACTACCACGAAGGTATAATGTTTACCACCCAAACTTCTTGTTCCAACATCCCCAACAAATCCATATGAAGCAATTATAGGGGTTTGGAGGTGGATATTTGTCTTTGGTTTAAAGCTTGTTTTCACAAGCTTTGCCTTTTGACAAGTGTCACATAAGTCATGGTTTTCGAAACTCATTTTTGGAAGGCCTCAGACTTTATTGTCGCAAATAAATTAAATGTTTTGAAACAAACATGTCCGAGACGTCTATGCCACAGTTGTGTCAAATCTTTTAGCAACTAGGCAAGATACATTTTGAGAAACCAAATCATTGATGCTAAGTTTGTAAATATTTTTGAAATGCAAAGCCTCAAAAAAATAGCATTACCCTTTTTCATAACACACTTTGTTTTCAAAAACGTTACCTCATAATTAGCATCACATAGTTGACTGCACTTATCAAGTTAAACTTTAGTCCTATAACATATAAGACATCACTAAGAGAAGGAATTGTTACCCACAATACCATGTCCTTTGATTTGGCCTTTGATATCTCCAAAGTAGACAACTCCTCCATCTTGCATAGTGAGTCTATGGAAGAGACTTTTGTCTCCCGTCATATGTTGGAACACCCACTGTCCATGACCCATTTGACCTTCTTGTCTTTGCTTTCTCCATTGAGTGCTAGGGCCTGCAAATGAACCATATGGTATTGGTACCCTTTTTTTTTTTGGGTCCTTGAAGGTTAGTTACCTTTGTTTCGCCTTTCGGCACCCACACAAGACTCTTATTATTTTTAGCTCTGCATACTCTTTCTACATGACCTTTTCTATTGCAACAATCTAGGAGTATTTGTGAGATTGTGCATGCTTGTGCTTTGGCACATTTGTGATTCCTTTTTAGGAACAACCTTCTTTGAAATCAAAGAAGGTTTTTGTTTCACGACTTGAACCAAAGGTTGAGACACCTTTGGTGTGTTTGCCTTTCCCTTAGGCATGTGCCGTTGTTTCTTCAAGGAGGTTTTAGACTCTTGACAACTTGTGCTTGTTCCTTTGGTTTTCCTTCTTGGATGCATACATAGCGCTAGGCTTGATTTTAGCTTTCGTGATTGGCCTAGATGCATCCTTAACCACCTCTATTTTGTAGCACTTACCCTTGAGTCATTTTTCTTAACATCAAGGGCTTGAGCACATGATTTTATCAAATCATGTTTCTCTTGTAGTGCAATCACATGCATGGTCAATAATATCATGCTCAAGTTATAATGCAATGTGTTTTCTAACGTGTCATTATATTCATTTAAGCATGCTCTAAAGTCCTTTTTGACACGTTTATATTTCAAACCTAGAAAATTATTTTCTTGCACTAAATCATTTCTTTCATCAATTAATCTATAGTGAGATGAAATATATTGCATACCTCCATGTATCATCAATGGCCACGAGTGCAAAGAACTCCTTGTCAAGATCATCATGAAACACCCGTGCAAGCAAGATCATCATGGTCGCCGTTGTCGCTCTCAGACCCGGAAAGAATGCTCTCCCAATGGGCTACTTCCGCTTGTAAGGCCTTCTTCCTTTGGTAGATGGCCTTCTTATCCTTGAGTTGCGGCTCCTTCACCCGACAATCTTTCAAAGTGACCAAACTTCCCGCACTTGTAGCATTTGTTGTCTTGGTCCTTCACTTTGTCTTTGGAGAATTTGTCCTTGATGAACCTCTTGGCTTCATCTTTATTCTTTCTAGCAAAATGTCAGAATCTTCTAACAAGAAGTCCGACCTCGTCGTCCAGTCATCTGACTCGTATGCAAGAGCTTTCGTTGAGTTGCGGATGGGGTCATTCTTCTCTTAAGCATCAAGATAAATCTCATAAGTGATGAGATTTCCATATAGCTCATCCAAGGTGATGGTCTCCAAATCCTTGGACTCCTCAATAGCCGTAACTTTTGCGTTCCATCTCTTCCTAAGCTATTTAGAAAGCAGTGGTTGAGATACTCTTGTTCAATCTTCTTGCCAACCTGTGAGTAAGTTGAAAAGCTTGGTATACCTTTGGATAGATTCCTCTATCTTCTCGCCTTTGGGGACATTGAAGTTGTAAAACTGTTTTATAAGTTGTCTCATTTTGGCCTTTCTCACTTGAGATGTTCCTTCATGGATCATCTCCAACTTTGTCCAAGATTCATGGGCAGATTGGACTCCTTGAATTTGTGCTCTCTCATTTGGAGTAAAAGAGCTATTCAATAAATAGCAAAGCTTTGCTATTTATTGAAAATTGTAACTCCTCTTAAGGAGTAGGATAATCAACATCAAAAGGTATGGTGGAACCTTTTGATACCTCTCTCCATATGCAGTACCCACAAGAACGTAAGTATGTTTCCATGTTGGACTTCCATAGTGGGTAGTTTAGAGAATCAAACATTGGAACTTTGACATGGACACTTGAAATAGAAGGGAGAAGTGTCTCTTGCCTCCTTCTTCTTGAGGCATCACCACTGGGGAACTAGCGTCATCAAAAATAAAGGGATCGATACTCTAAAGATCAAATCTTGCTATTTGGACTCAAATATTCAAGATTAGGCTCTGATACCAATTGCTAGGTCCCTTAGAACACACTAGAAGGAGGGTTGAATAGTGTGTTCACCAAGTATGGATATTTTATTGGATATTTTTCGTTTTTGAGTGCAGCCAATACTTGGGTGTGTTCTTAACAAGAATAAAACTTTGCAAAAGAGTAAAGAACACAAGGATGTATAGAGGTTCAAGTCAAATGACTCTATTCCTCTACCTTCTTAATTTTTCACAAGAAGGATTTTGAAATGGGGATTGTTATTTCAATGGGGAAACAACAATCAAGGAAATAAAAAATCCAACAACAAACTAGGCTACACGCCTAGACCACAACCAAGAAATCTAACCCCTTGAGGTCTAGCCTCCAAAGATCTTCTTTGCCCTCAAAGAAATCTTGTAGGAGTATAGTGCACCACAACACTATCAACTAACCCTCCAAGGTCTAGAAATCTCAAACAAGAAGCACCCTTGCTCCTTGACCAACAATCTACTTCACCTCTCACAATCTTTACTCACCAAGAAGAAGACTCTTCTTCTTCTTACAATAATCACTCTCAACAATAAAGTCAAAATATACAAAGTTTACAACTATCTTAAGAGCTTGAGCTTTGAGAGAAAACTTAAGAGATTGAAATGTAGAAAGTTGTTGAAGAAATGGAAGAGCCCTTGTTTTTATCACCTCTGAAATTTTCTTCCCGTTTGAAACCCTTTGTAGAGCCAACAATAGGTTTTGGCATCTTGTGTTGGTGTGTCCTCTTCATTGGAGATCTCCTCTTGGCTTGTAGCAACATTTTTGGAGAAGTTTCAAAAAGGAAGCCAAAATAGGAAACCTGGCTTCTTTAGGTTTGAGACAGGACCTATGAAAATAACACTAAAAGAGGAGGTTACAAAGAGTCAAATGATGTCAGAATAACGTTGGTCACATGAAGCGCCTAATGTGTTTATTAAACATGCGTTCAATGTGACATGGAGCGCCTTATGTGAAAATGAACAGGCGTTTGAAGTCACATAAAGCGCCTTATGTGGGCAATTAAAGGCGTTCGAAGTCACATGAAGCGCCTAATGTCAGCCTTCATGCTTGTTCGAACTAGTTCTTGACTTTTCTCAGAAAGGACTTGATGTACGTGCCCATTTGGGGGGAAAGTACTTTTGACTTAGTGGTACTCATGAAGCACCTAATGTAGGCGTTCAAAGTGTACTGCCTTTTTCCCCAAACACATGAAGCGCCTAATGTAGGCGTTCGAAGCGTTCAGACGTCCAGACACTTCACATGAAGCGCCTAATGTAGGTGTTCGAAGTGTACTGGATTTCACCAAGGTACATGAAGCGCTTAATGTAAGCGTTCGAAGTATACTGACTTCCAACCAAATCACATAAGGCGCCTAATCCATCGTTCGAAGTACCAATTTGTGCAAATCATCAAAACTTAAACTTGTTCTAACAACACACACACACACACACACACACACACACACACATATATATATATATATGACTTGTATTTTAGTTCTCTCTTTCTTGTTTATATTAAGAATGCAAAGAAGCCCCCAACATATAGTCCAGTTGGTACTTGTGTTGAGATTTGCTCCAAGAGGTCAAGAGCTCGATTCTAGGGACACGCACAGTGTGATTGCTCCTCTGCTGCTAGGCCGAAGGCCTGGTTTGCGTAGGGACACTTTGTGTGGGTCACTGTGTACTCACTCAATCTAAGAGACCTCTGGGCTCCTGATTTGTATCTTCCACACATGCTCTTTGGGGTTGGAACGATGAGGTCCTTCGGGATAGAAGGATTTCACAAGAAATTTGCGTCAAAGCTTTCACATTTTGACTTGTGAAACACACATTTGGGCTCTTAGTCTTGTCCAAACTAGTTGCGTGGATTATTTTCATCCAATGGTCTTTCAATGAGGTCAAAGCAGTTAAGCTGCCTCTCTAGGATACAGCTGTTTGCTCTATACTTAACCCCAACCAACTTCACTAGAGAGAAATGAATAATAGAAAGTTAGAAACTTATCATCGTTGATTTAAACAAGGGTTCTTATTTTGCTGAGCATAATATATTATTACAATAAAGCGACGGCAAACCCAACTCAAAAAGTCATTGGAATCTGTATTCTTTTGGTGTAGGTCATAGATGATTATTGAATTTTCATGACAAGTTGAAAAACATCGGCCAACTTCAGATTTATTTCTGCATGCACAAATAGCGTTAATTTGATTGCATGGACGTGTTCTACAAAACATAGCATGAGTGAAGCAGAGTATACAACAGAGTTTCGGAACAATATTTTGCTAGAGGTTTTACTTTAACATTTTCTTTTCATTTAAAGCCGTGTATTTTTTCTGGAATTCACATTCGTGTTTCTAATTACACCACTTCATCTACGAATCAAGCATCGTGCAACTTAATAATTATTTTCAATATTTTATTGCAAGTTTCTCCTACAATCTACTTCATAAACATGTCATTGATTGGTATAGTTTGTGACATTGAATTAAAAAGTGTCATATTCTTCG
>AP025071.1:27180513-27248212 GCA_036186865.1 Eustoma russellianum | reverse complement strand
TGAAAACATCATGGGGGTTTTCAAGTGACTTTCAAAAAAAAATGAGGTATGGAAACTAAAGAAGTCTCTCTATGAACTAAAACAGCCTTCTCGTATGTGATTTATGAGATTAACGGTAGCAATGAAATAGAATAGATATAAGAAGAGAAATGCTGATCATACCTTATTCTTCAAGAGAAACAATCATATATGTAATGTTATCATCATAACAGAGAGTGATAAAGAAGAAATCATGAGACTTAGAAAAAATTTGTTCATAGAGTTTAGAGGTGGAGGATCTAGGGAGGCTAAAGTATCTTCTAGGAATCCAGATTCTTCAATCAAATAGAGGAATTTTCATCTTGCAACGAAAATACATCCTAGAATTGAGGTTCTTCGATCAAATAGATAAATTTTTATCTCCCAATGAGGATACATCCTAGAACTATTGACTGAAGTTGGGATGGTAGAATGTAGGCCCAATGATACTCTGATGATGGGAAACCACAAGCAAAAAATGGAAGAACAAATTGAAAATAATACCAAAGGCTAGTAAGAAAGTTGATATATCTCTCTCGCAAAAGACTTGATATCGCGTATGTCGTCGGAGTAGTGAGTCAATTCATACATCAACCATAGGAAAGACGTATAGCGACAACAATGAGAACAATATGGTACTTAAAAGGCAAGCCTAGTAGGCACATTTTGTTCGAGAAGAACTTACACCTATATATTGAGGTCTTTACTGATGTTAAATGGGTAGGCAACCCGAATGATAAACAACCTACATCAAGATACTTTTCCTTGGTAGGAGGAGACTTGGAAACATATAGAAATAAAAAAGCAAAAGGTAATTTTTCTATCTAGTGTCGAGGTAGAGTTTACGGGCATTATGAAGGGGATATTATAGATTCTGTAGCTAAAGAAGATGATGGGTGAGATTGATTTTTCACTCAAGACTCCTACCTGATTGATGTGTGACAGCAAGACGGCGGTCTGTATATCAGAAAATCCGGTATAACATGACATGACAAAACATGTGGAAGTGGATCGGCACTTCATCAAAGAAAAATTGAAGAGCGAGTTGTAGAGCTTCCGTTTGTACGATCTGAAGATTACTTAGCAGATATCCCCACAAAAATAGTTACTAGAAGGATATTTGAGCCAACAATATGCAAGTTGGGTATCTGTGATCACACTACTTCAACTTGAGAGAGAGTGATGGAAGATACGATGGAGTTAATTGGGGAAAGCTAGTCAAGGATAAACTCACATAATATTCTCTTATTGATTTTGTATTCATTGTAATTATCCTCTACTATAAATAACGAAGTGATGCATTGTAGATAGGCCTCTTGTAAAAACAAAGAAATTCAATGGAAAAAATTTCATTCACAAACCAAACAATATTGATTGTCGTTTCGATGCAAATTGTGGAGACTGAAGTGACTTTGAGCTTTATTTATACGTGTGTTATGGGCGAAAGGCTGCAGTGTAGATACTTCTACCATTTCCACCTAGAAAAGTTCGATGAAGTGTGTGAGATGATGTGGAATATGGTGTGTTCACTTTCTGTATACTATCAGTATATTATAGACACAAAAAGATAGTAGAGATAAAATTATTTTTTCGATTCCACCGTTTCTTTTTGTTTCTATGATACATCTATGTCACACCAATAGTGACCACGCCATATCTCATTAATAAGATACAGCAAAACAATAATACGCACACGCACAGCTGGCACATTGCAAATATCCAATAAACACAAGTGGGTGGGCCCCTTGTATGACATGGTTAGAGAAGCTTCTAATTGGACCTGTGGTCAACCACGTAAACGCTTGGATTCTATCAAACACACAAAATGAGCGAATAATGAAATCACATATCCATCATTTTTCCTTTTTAAAGCTTTGGAGTGATCTGGTTGGTCGCGGAAAAATATAAAACATAAGCCTACATCTTATACATTAGTAACATGAAGTTGTGCGTCTTTGATATTCCTTTGCTCGTGAAATTATTCTGACAGCATAAAATATATAAAAAAAATTAAAATTAAGCTAACATAACTTAACAAAAACCTTGTACTCATGTACTGTTTGAAGGATTAATTCCATCCTATTTGGATACTAATGAACAGTTTTTTGTTCCGATAAAAACTTATGTCATATAAAAAAACTAAACAAAGTCTGATAACCCAACATATCCAAATAACAGCGATTCCGTACTGAACGGTGTCTTAAAATTTCACTCGGTCTTCCAATAGCCATGGATCCATGAAGATTATTTTAGAGATCCAAAGGGAATGTTCCCTTCGATGATTTCAGCGCAATGGGAGGCTCGGCCACAAAACCTGCAGCCTGGAAGGCAAATCTTGGCAAACTTTAGGCCATTTATGTGCATATATCAAATATAAAGCTTGCAAAAAAAAATAATATTTTGCATCATAAAGTATATTTTGTGTCAAAATTGTAGTGTAACTGTTTAATTTTCATAACATACTCTAATTAAAGTTGCTAAATTTGTTTCGATTTTACTTCAATTAACATTTTGTAACGATCATTAATGGAACTACTGCCGGTAGCAAACACAAACACCAAAACCTACCACAATCTCCTAACCCCTCACCTGTACCCACCCCTATACACCACCGCTATCAATTTCGGTGACAAATCCAACCCGAGTATGAGCTATGTCCTGGAGACCACCACCGCCAACTTTACTTCTACATCTATCTTGTTCTTTTTCCTCCTACCTTACCTCTCCTATTTTCTCTATTTTGCACATTTGAATTACCTGAAGTTACGTCTGCTTCTAAGAATGACTGCTAATCGTTTTTGCTATAGTTTTAACTTTCGCTGATTTAAGAGAAAGAATCAGAAATGGAGGATAATTTGGAGATGTCAGATGAAACCCCAAAAATTTTGGTTGTCGACAAGCAAAGCAAGAACATGGTTTTGGCTGTTGACAATACTCAAATCACGTGTTACATTTGGATATGTAACACACACACATATATATAAACGTGTGTATGCATATGCGCACTTGCGCGTACACACTCACACACACAAATATATATATATATATATATATATATATATATATATATATATATATATATATATATATATATGTGTGTGTGTGTGTGTGTGTGTGTGTGTGTGTGTGTGTGTGTGAGATACGAGTGCAAAAAAATCTATATATGTGTATATACTTTTTAAAAAAAAAATAGGGAGAGGATTCGAAATAAAGTCCCTAGAATGGAAAAGATGCTATTTTTATGTACATGTATTTGTGTATCTGTATGTATATAGAAATATATATGTGTGTTAGTGTGTGTATCTACGGATCGAGTATTAGCTTATTCAAATCAATATTGTAAACCTAGTTATGGCTAGCTAACTGAATGGGGGAAAAAAAGAACCAGCTAATTCAAGCCCCACTTAATTATGAATCACATTTTGCAGGTGAAACAAAATTCAAGGGTCCCTTAATTATTACGACACCTGGGTCAACTTTAACATCATTATCACAATTAATTAAAGGGGTTGATTAAGATATTTTTTCAGATAAGAGCGAACTATATGCCCAAAATTTAGTCATGTTAAACGAAATTTTTACCACGATTACTGGCGTGGAACTTATGGTGTGACCCCAACAAGTAGGGGAGGGATATGCTGTTTACAATCGTGTTATGTGGTTTCAGTTACACAAGTCGCACGGGCGATTATTAGAACAAGACGTGAAATCTTTGGATGAAATCGATTTCTATAGAGGTATTTGCATAAGCTACAAGGAGCCAAATGAAATAATGTTTTATTAAGTCAAATATTTTTAGATTTTATAAATTCTAACGTGAACATGGTTTCTTTTGGTGAAATGCAAATTTGTGTTACCGAATGTCAAGACATCAAAGGGATGTATCCCATACAGTAGCCCTATTTGTAGAACGGTCTGCTGATCTACATGTACAATTTAGTAATGTAAGTTATTTTAAACTATAGTAGCATCGCCTATGTCTAAAATATGGGGGGAAAGAGCTTATACATTACTCTGTACATATGAGTGCGTATTTTATGTACTACATCCCTAGATACAAAAGCTGTGTTGTTAAAAATGTATCTATTTCGTGCCTGCCAAATGTGACATACCGCAGCTGCCAAGGCAAGTTTTGCTGTATTGGCTTTGAGTGCCTTCCTTTTTAGTTTGCGTGAGTTCCAGGTCAGCAATCTGTGGACTGTAGTAAGTCCCGTGGAAGCCTTAAGCCAGGCCGAGATGAAATTCCAAACCTACATGGTGGCCGAGCATGAGAAGAAGAGGTGAGGTAATGTCTCTTGTCCCGCTGAGCAGAGTTGGCATACAGTACCATTCAAGTGCACAAGCCTGTCCTTGGTGGCCAGCTTGTTCAGCCCAGCTAGCCATAGTGTGAAAGAGTGTTTGGAAGCCACAGCTGAATCCCAGACTATCTTGGCCCAATTGACTTTCCTACCTTTCTCCCTGAAGTGGTCGTACACCAGATGAAGTTTAAGGATACCTTCCAACATCTAGGAAGTGAGTACGTCTACAGCCGAGCTGCAGGGCCTGAGCTGGCGAGCAGTTCATCTCTAATCTCTAGTAATTTCTTCAGGAGGGGTGAGTTAGTGCTACGGCCTGCTCTTATCCATAGTGAGGTATGTAGCTTGTATTTACGATTTATCCACTGTAACCAGAGTGAGTCCTTCTTATGCTTGATATCCCATAAGTGCTTGGCTAACAGTGCTAGATTCCACGCCTTCAGCTGAATAACCTCCAAACCTTTTAATCTTAAATTCAAACTCAAATGATTTTAAAATCGAGTCTTTCTCATACACTGCGTGTTTTCACCATGATTTTCAAGTAGAATGTAGCCACAAAAGTGAGGAAAGCAAACTTCAACACTTGAAGACCTTTTTCTTATCGCCAAATGACAAATTTAGTGTATGTCAATGGAGGGTCGGCTCACTTTTTTTAATGAAAATGAAATAATTTGGTTGTCTAAATGGAGAAAACACTTGAAACTTTTAGTAACTGGGCTATTTAGTGGACTTTGTATATGATTGAACGAACAAGTTGAATGAATCTTGCAAAACAAATAGAGTTAAGGGCCTAAGAGTTTTTTTTCTAAGAAAACACTCTGATGTTTAAATCAGTTGAGGGATTTTTAAACGAACGGAGCTCGGAGAAGTTTCCAAGTCCATAAGTAAGAAATTAGATTAAGATCTTTTATCTATTGATGGCAAGGTGGTTTTTATAGATAATTAAGGGGAGGGTTGACTTGAAAAGTATGAAGTAATACTGGTTAAAACTGGAGATTAACCTGGGTGAAGTGTGTGACATACTTGGCTCTCCGAATTGCGTTATTTGAGGAGGACCACTGAGGTGCAGGCCGGTAGGAATCATGCTCTGTAGTAGCAACACATGTGTACATGTGTCTTCTAAGTATTGTCGGTTGTCTTGTGTTTTAGAAGCATGCTTTTGGTGTCTGAATTTGTGGTCCTGTATGATAGACCATAATTAAAATGTTTGTTAGTCAACGGTCAACGGTTCAACTCCAGTAGCTCAACACTCGAAGTACTTCAGTTCAGCAGTTTAGCGCTCAAGCGTGGTTGTTCAGCCTCGGTTGTACCTCAGCGGGGCATCATGACGCCCTTATAACATCGAAGAATATGCCAAGGTTTGCACCTCGGCACCAACTTCAGTTTATGTTCAAATGCCGCACTTCGGACCACTTCAGCAGGATAAGGCCAAGTCATGCACTTCGGCAAGGCCTAGTCATGCACTTCGGCAGAGTTCAGCTGTGTACCACGGCAAAAGGGCCAAGCACGATACTACTTCGTGGGACCCTCAAAACAGAGGTACAACTCAAATATAATGACTACAGCTCTAAGGTCGCAACAGCCGGCCTATTAGTCACATCAGTCAGACTACTGATCACATCAGCAGACCTACAGCGCCTTAGGCTTTCTGCCCCAAGCAAGTGTCCTCTCCACAATCCACTATCAGGGGCGTATAGCGGAAAAAAGGTCTATAAAATCAGGCCAACCAAGGCAAAAAAATGGGGAGGATCTGAATCTGGAATTCATACATTCAAAGCGAAATCTATACACTCTGCTCCTCGGAAAACACTGTGAGAAACTCCTAACTCACCTCCTAAATTACAAATCTCAGTGAGATATGATCCAAAATGACTTGAGCGTCGGAGGGTTTTTTCCGGGGCCAACCCCCCGGGACCTCTGACCTGTGCTTCCTTGTGCAGGATATTTGGCGTTGTTCCAGCTATACATTCTCAATCCCGGTTAACAACTCTTTAAGTTAACTGACGGAGCAAATTTGAGGTCATCTTGACCATTGGTGAAGATCCGGCTTCATCATTTGGAGCTAGAAGGAGGGCCCTTAGTCTCTTAACCCATTAAAAAGCTCAAACTCAAAACAGCCAACGATTATTTATGACAAAAGGTGGACGAGAAGGTTTGGGTGAGTCATCCAACCAGCCACGACGAATAGTTACGCTTTCAGCTGCCTTAGAACAGGTTTCTCGGGTACCTGAATCTCTAATGCCTAATCCTGATCCTGTCCCAGAAGCTTCAAGGGAAGTAAGGGAGAAAGCGATGAAATACGTTGCTGAGAACATGGAAATGTTCGAAGCCATGGTACGGCATCTCAAAGGCAAGCAGCCAGATTGTAAACTATGGAGGTTGACCCACCTCCTCCTCAGAGAGAAGTATCACAAGGTCACTCTTCTAGAAAGCAGAAAAGATTTATGGCAAATGCTAGAAGACTTAGTTTCAAAGCTCCATCTGTGAAGTCAGAGCATATGTCCAGACCTCACTTAAGTGTGAGGTCCAAGTCATTAAAAAGCGTCCCTAGGGACGAAGAAGTTCATCGCACGCCGAGAACTTATTATGAAGAGCACATGCAAGAGTTTGTGCAAGCAGTCCAGGAAAGTCCTTTTTGCTGGGATATAGCAGAATATTTGGCACCGGACAGCTTCAAGGTGCCTAAGATGGACACTTATGATGGGACTACATATCCAACGGAGCATCTCTTTCAGTTTCAAACTGCAATGAGTCTAAAAAATATCCCAGACCCGTTGCGTTGCAAGACTTTCCCTTTGTATTTAAGGGGAAAGGCCAGGAGATGGTTCCAAGAGCTTCCATCAAAATCTGTGAAGTCTTTCAAATAGCTGGCACAGAAGTTTAAGTCACAGTTTGTGTCCAGCACCCCGTTTGTGAAAAACTCATCCCATCTAATGACCTTGAGGCAAGGTCCAGATGAATCTGTGTTGCAATATATGCAATGTTTTTCAGACGAGTCACTGCAGGTTAGTGATAGAAATGAAGGCGTTAAAGCCGCAGCCTTCATTAATATACTACGGGCAGGTCGTCTCTTCTCACAACTGGCTGAGGAGGGGCCTACCACTTTGAGAGAATGCTTGAAGAATGCTCACCAGTTTGCCCGAGGAGAGGAGGCAAATAGATTAAAGAGAGAGGCCGATCATGCAGCTCGGCAAGACAGCCGACCCAGTTCGAAAAAGGAGGATCGGCGCCAGGAGTGGAAAAACCGTGATTGGCGCAGTGCGTTTGATCATATAGGCGGTAAGGACAAAGGTGGTAGGGAGGGCTTACCTCTGTTGGCTTCACAGGAATATATTCTGGCCGTCATGGAAAAAGATGGTCTGAGGACGGAGCCATAGCCTCTGAACGGGCTTAGGATGAAAAGGAATCCTAAATACTATTGCCACTACCACAGAGATATCGGGCATGATACTGAGGATTGCAGGCAACTGACTCAGGCTATTAAATGACTTATCGAACAGGGACATTTGAAACAGTTTTATGACCCTCGATCACACCCAAACAACCGTCTGGATTTCCACAGGGATCCCCAGAAAGACAAATGCTGCCCCGAGTCTCCACCTTGGCACCGTAGAAATGAGGATGATGGAGAGCAGGGAAGGCATGGGGTTGCAGGTCAGCCACAAGTCAATGCTATTATATATACAATTTCTGGAGGCCCACCTCATTCAGGCCAAGGAGCACCTAGTTCCTCAGGAACCTCATCAAACCCACCAGCTAAAAGAGCCAAGATGGCAATAGAGCTGACTTATGGTCCAGAAGATCCCATTCCCCTGGACTCCAATAACACAGGGTTAGTGATAGAGATGTGTGTGCACCTTCCTCCAGATAAAGTTGTGCAGGTCCGACGCGTTTATGTGGACACTGGTAGCGCTGTCAATATAATGTTTCATCGGGTGTATCAGCAGCTTGGTTTACCCGATTCTTTGATGAAACCAGTTACCTCATCCTTATATGGATTCACTGGAGCTGCAGTGCGGCCGGCAGGTATGATCACGCTCAGCTGCAGTTTTGGCAAACCCCCCGTCTAACGATGCATATGGATAGACTTTCTGGTTGTCAAGGACGTATCCCCATACAACGTCATATTGGGCCGTCCAGCCTTGGTGGCATTAGAGGCTATTGTATCACCCGTGCACGTCAGCATGAAGTTTCCCACTCCAGGGAGAGTGGCTACAATCTAAGGTGATACACATGTGGCACAGAGTTGCTACGCCATTGCCACCAAGGGGAATGAATCAGTTCAGCAAGTCAGTCTTGATGAACTGATACCTTCAGACGAGGAGCATTTACAGTCGGATGATGTAGTGCAGGATTTCATTCTAGATCCGAGCAGACCTGAAAATGCTATAAAGATTGGGACTTGGATGCCATCTGAACTGCTAGCTCAGCTGCAGGATCTGTTGAGAGAATTTGCGAGTATCTTCGCATGGACTGCGGAAGATATGCCTGGGATACCTCCTTATTTGGCTGAACACAAACTAAATGTTGATCCTTTAGCAAAGCCAGTGAAACAGAAGAAGCGGCATTTCGCACCAGAACGGAATAAAGTCATTGAATGAGAAGTCAAGAAACTGTTGGCCATAAAATTCATGGTGGAAGTGCTTTTTCCGATCTGGCAGGCTAAACAAGTGGTGGTTCTCAAGCAGGACGAGTCTTGGACAATGTGTATAGACTACACTGATCTCAACAAAGCATGTCCAAAAGATTGTTACCCACTCCCAAAAATCGACAGGCTAGTGTATTCAACACTTGGGCATGAAATCTTTGACTTCTTAGACGCCTTCAAAGGCTATCATCAGATCCTCGTGGCATTAGAAGATCAAGAAAAGACCGCTTTCATAACTGATTCAGGTACTTATTGTTATGTAACTATGCCATTCAGATTGAAGAACGCTGGGGCCACTTATCAACGTCTGGCCAACTCTTTGTTCAGTGAACAAATTGGCCGGATAATGGAGGTCTACATCGATGATATGTTAATCAAGACCAGGAATCTTGATCAATATATCAAAAACTTAAGGAAAGTTTTCACTGTGCTGAGAGACTCACGCATGAGACTAAACCCAAAAAAGTGCAAGTTTGGGGTACGCACTGGAAAGTTTCTGAGATACATGGTTTCCAAAGATGGGGTACAGGCAAACCCTGCTAAAATTGTAGTTATTCAAAACATGCACCCTCTAGGAACGTAAAGGAAGTGCAGAGGTTAACTGTCGCCTTGAGCAGGTTTTTATCCAAATCTGCTGAGAGATCCCTTCCTTTCTTCCAGGTATTAAAAAAGAAGACAGATTTTCAATGGGATGAACAATGTCAAAAAGCCTTTGACGAGCTGAAGTCCCATTTGGATGAGGTGCCAATGCTTACCTCACCTCTGCCCGAAGAAGAAGTCCCATTTGGATGAGGTCCCATTTGAAACAAATCTTATCAAGGCCAGACACGTCCGGCCGAGCTGCAAAATGGGATGTGGAGCTTGTAGAGTATGATATCCAATACAAGTCGAGGGCTTCTATCAAAGCCCAGGCATTAGCATATTTCTTAGCTGAAGGGATATCCGTGGAGGAAGATATCAAGCCAGTGACAGAATGGACATTATATGTGGATGGTTCATCCTCCAAAGATGGTTGTGGAGCAGGACTCCTAATCATCAACCCCAACAAAGAAGAATTTGAGTACCCCTTGCGATTTGACTTTGAATCAACCAACAATGAGGCAGAATACGAGGCCCTCATAGCAAGACTAGGCCTCGCGAGAAAGTTGGGGGCAGAACGAATCATCTCCCGAAGTGATTCGCAACTGATTGTTCTCAGGTCAATGAGGATTATGAGGCCAAAGAAGAAACCATGAAAAAATATTTGGCTAAAGTACTGCAACTCGGACAGGCATTTGAGCACTTCATCATCGAGCATATCCCCAGATCTTCTATCAAGAGAGCTGACGCGTTATCTCGGCTAGCATCATCCACCTCAACAACTTTGGGGAAGAAGATATTTGTGGAGATGGTAAAGTATCGTGCTTATGATGCAAATGAAGTATTGCAAGTGGACCATCGAAACACCTGGATGGACAAACTTGTTAATTTCTTGTAGTGTGGAGTTCAGCCCGAGGACAAGCGTGCAGCTCGGCGCCTTCGTTTGAAGGCAGTAAGGTATGCTCTTTTCAACGACCACCTTTATCACAAAAAAAATTCGCAGCCTTGGTTAAAGTGTATGTCAGAAGAGGAAGGATATTACATCCTCCGAGAGATACACCAAGGAATCTGTGGAAATCATTCTGGTGTCCGGTCATTGGCAAGGAAGTGCTATCTTGCTGGATACTATTGGCCCAATCTACGGCGGGATGCAGAAGGATTGGTTAAAAAGTGTCCAACATACAAGTCAATGCTACTATGACCCATTTGCCGAGTCAGGAACTCACCTCTATTTCAAGTCCCTGACCATTCGTACAATGGGGGATAGATCTTGTTGGACCTCTACCTCAAGCTACAGGATCAGTCGAATTCTTGGTTGTGACTATTGATTATTTCACTAAATGGGTGGAAGCAGAACCCTTAGCTATAATAACTGGAATCAGATCAAGAAATTCTTATGGAAGAACATCATATTTCGCTTTGGCCTTCCACAAGTTCTTATATCCGATAACGGGAAACAATTTGCTTATGACCCTGTTAAGAGTTGGTGCGCCGAACTCAAAATCACACAACGATTTACTTCGGTAGCACACCCTCAAGCTAACGGACAGGTTGAATTAGCCAACAGAACAATCAAGGATGGGCTGCGAAAGCGTCTGTATCAAATGGGGGCAATTTGGGTAGAGGAGCTCTCTAGCATATTGTGGGCGTATCTAACTACTCCCTCTACTTCTACTAAGGAAACACCATTTTCCTTAGTGTATGGAACTGAGGCAGTCATCCCAGCCGAAATTGGCTCCAGCTCCACCCAAACAGATTGTTACTCTGCTGGAATAAATGACCAGGAGTTACAGTTGAATTTGGATGAATTGGAAGAGAAAAGGGAGCGAGCTCATGTCCACATGGCTCACTACAAGAATCTAATTGCGCAATATTACAATTCCCGAGTACGACCAAGGTCCTATCAAGTGGGGGATTTGGTATTGCGCAACAACGAAGCAAGCCACGCGGCACCAGCTGGGGCTCTCAATCCTAAGTAGGAAGGGCCTTATCGAATAGAGGAGGTGCGTTCAAATGGGGCTCACAAATTGCAAACCTTAGAAGGCAAAAGCTTACCAAGGACCTGGCATTCTACTCATTTAAGGCTTCTACATCAGTGAAGAATTTCACCTCAGCAGGCCTGAGGGGTTTTCCCGGAGAAGTCTTCCATGATTTTCTTTTTCTGTGAGAATGTATATTATTACCATCAATATTGAAGATTGAATGAAACAATGTTCATGACAAAGTCGTTTTGCGGTTCATTTATTTTACCTAAATGGATTAAGTAACAGGCTTTACATTATCTGAAAATTATTGTCATCAGCAAGTTAAAAGGTGGCTGAGCTGCACTTCAGTCAAGCATCAAATATTTTGGCAAAGCCAAAATTCGAAGTCAAATACTTGCATAAATATGAAAATAGAGCAAACAAAACTTCGCATTGATGAAGAGAGATGTTTGCAAACTAATAACATAGAGCAAGTCGAAGACAAATACTTGCATAACTATGAAAATAGAGCAAACAAAACTTCGCATTGCTAAAGAGAGATGTTTGCAAACTAATAACATAGAGCAAGTCGAAGACAAATACTTGCATAACTATGAAAATAGAGCAAACAAAACTTTGCATTGCTTTGCAAACTAATAACATAGAGCAAGTCGAAGACAAATACTTGCATAACTATGAAAATAGAGCAAACAAAACTTCGCATTGCTGAAGAGAGATGTTTGCAAACTAATAACATAGAGCAATTCGAAGACAAATACTTGCATAACTATGAAAATAGAGCAAACAAAACTTCGCATTGCTGTAGAGAGATGTTTGCAAACTAATAACATAGAGCAAGTCGAAGACAAATACTTGCATAACTATGAAAATAGAGCAAACAAAACTTTGCACTGCTGAAGAGAAATGTTTGCAAACTAATAACTTGGAGCAAGTCGAAGACAAATACTTGCATAACTATGAAAATAGAGCAAACAAAACTTCGCAGTACCTGCTGAAGAGAGATGTTTGCAAGCTATTAACATAGAGCAAGTCAAAGACAAATGCTTGCAAAAGTCTTGAGATAGTTAAAACTATCAACACAGAGTAAGCCGGGGACAAATATTTGCGCTATTAAGACAAAGTGAATAAGACTTCATATGCCGAAGACAAAGACAGTTAAAGAAACTGGAACAAGCTGAAGAACAGGAGTTGGGAAAAGAATTTTTCATTAAGTATATGATCTGTTACAACTACAAAAATCACAAGAGAAATCCTATACTACTGCCCCTTCTCCTGGCCAGCTTCTCTGAGGTCAACACCTTTTTGGAATTGTTCAAAGAGTTTTTCAAATACAGCTTCGGCCTCAGAATTGTGGAGATCAGCCAGCTGAGGATGCTCCTTATCCAGATTTAGATAGAATTCTTGACAGGCGTCAATTGCATAAGTCTGTCCCATTGCTAAAGCGGCAGCTTGCATCGTCATCAAATTTTCTTCGAAATACTGAGATTTCCTGAACTCAGAAACTGTAGATGTCTTGATCTCTTCATCTTGAGACTCAAATTGAGAAGTGAGCTCAACTTTGCTCTTCTTCTCTGCTTCAAGCTGCTGAGCTAGTTGGGACATTTCTTGTTCAGCAGTATGGAGTCCCTTCATAGAGGATTCCAACTCAGCCTGGGTCTTGGAAGATTCCAGATCTAAGTTAGAATCACTCTCTTCAGTTCGTCCACTTGGGAATTGACTACCGCCAGCTGAATGTCGGACTCCTCTTTTCTTTCTCTCAGTTTGGAATTTTTATACTTTAAGGAGTCCAACTCTGATTTCGTTGAGTCCAGTTCTGACCTCAACGAATTCAGCTAAACATCTATCTCATCCACTCTAGAGTCATTGGGCTTGGCCGTCTCAGCAAGCGCATCGTTGGCCCTCTTCAGTCCAGCATTATCCTCAGAGAGCTTTACCACCAATCTGAGTAGCTCCTCAGTTCTGTGCAGCATATCACACTCCTGAGCACGATACTGCAACAACCACCATGATCAACTTATCATTCAAACAATTTAAGAAAGAGGATTGTGAAGCTCAATAAACAAAACAAAAGAACTCACCAAGGACATGTTTCTGTAATAAGTGTCGAAAGCAGTCTCCCAATCCTGGCAAGCAAAAAAGTCCCTATCTACGTGCAACACAGGCAAGTCTGCGAATTTCCTTGCCACACCGAGATGAGTAGCATTGTCCGTGATCCCGAACACTAGATTTCTCCATCTTCGGCGGAATTGATGAGAGGGCTCCCCCATCATATGGCATTTTCCCAAAAGGATTTCGAGGGGAGGCCTCGCCTGAAGCGATTTCCACTTCCCCAGTGGGGACATCCTTAGGGTCCCGGATGATTACCCCTCTTGGAGAAGAGATTGAGGCTGATGGAGCTTGAATGGTGACTGGTGCTGCAAGAATCGGATCATCAGCTGGAGTAGCCAGGACTGGATTAGTACTGGTTACCTTAGGAGCTGGAGCATCCTTGGTTGGCACAGTTGGTGGACCCACCTTGGCTTGAGGAGCTTTGATGATGACCTTTGGAGTAGGGGTAGTCTTCTTGATACTTCCCCCAACCTTTACCCCGGATTTGGAGGGCAAGGCTGGGGCCCCAGAAGTTTTCTTCTTCAAGGACCGAGCTGCAGCCTGAAGAAACTTCTGGGAGGAAGTGGAAGTACCAGTAGAATTTTTAGCTGCAATGAAAAGACTTGAGTTAGAAGCCCTGAAATTAAGTAAATCAAATAGCAGCAACAGCGAAGAAATGCTTCTCCTTTACCTTGTTTTGTGGGAGGAGCAACTGGGGGAGTAGGCAAGGCCTTGGAAGAAGGCTAATCAGAGGAAGAGGTCGATTCATCCCCTCTCTTCCTCTTCTTGGGAGCCATTTTCTTCAAGTTTGTGGGACTCTCAGAAACCATGGTTCCTGAAAAACGCAACAACTAGTCAGAAGACGTTCACAACATCAAAAACAGTCAATACACGACTAGAACTATAAACATACCTAAGATTAAGTCCAAGGCTGAGGAGCCCAGAGTTTCATACTGGTGAGGGGATCCCATGCGGTATGGGTCAGCCGCCTTTACAACTGGCATATCCACCCTCTTCCAGTCTACATCCTGAGAAAGATGCAGCAACTTTGAGGCTTCATTGCAAAATTTCTCGCTTGGCCTCTTGTTGTTTGCATGGACAGATCTCCATAGGGTTCTCCCAGGTAACCTATGGCCTTGATAAAGAAGAACCTTCCCTTCCAGTTCTTGACGGAGGAGGGGATATTTATAGCATGGTTTATTTCTTTATTAGGATGTCTCCTACTAAAGTAATACCATATCTCTTTGTGCTTACACACAAACATCCCCCTGAAGACATTTAAATAAAAATCAACCTCAGCTGCTCTCAGGTAGAGCAGGTAGCTGGCAATGAATTTCAGACCATTAGGCATAATTTGTGGAAGTCTGAGTTGGTAAAAGTCAAAAATCTGAAGAAAAGAGACATGAGCAGGAAGGTCAAACCCTGTCTTGAGGTATACTTCGTAAATTGCCTCATACCTAACGGGTGGATCATAGGCAGATTGATGAGGAAGAGGCAAAATTGGAGAAAAGATGTTTATGTCAATATTAAACTCGTTGCAAAGAAGAGGAATGTCACCCATTTTTAAAGTGTAGGGTGAAGCCTGCACTAGAGGGGAAGGAGAACCCCTATCAGGAGATGGCAGTGGTACTAAGGCGGAAGAAGTGGCAGAAACCGAAGAAGGTCCGCCAGTAAGGCGTAACTTCCTTAAAGGATGGTTGTCCCCATCGGAGTCAGATATTTCGTGGGGGGATTGAACCTCACGGTCATCCTCCATATCCTCTGGGTAAGAGGGAGTATACTTGTTTTGAGAATCTAAAGAAGAAGGGGTTGTAACAACAGAAGCCATGAGCAAGTTGAAGTAATGCTTACAGAAAAATGAAGGGTTGAACTGAAAGGAATAGCCTCGGAGAAAATTTGAAGACGGAGAGGATGAATAGAGAATGCGGGATAAAGGAGGAAGAAAAGAATGAAGTGGGGAAATTGTCTCTATTTATAAGTGAGAGAAAACGAAAGGTCACAACTTTTTGTTTGAAAATTTGAAAAGGCAACGATTAACGTTTTTCCTCTCGGGAGATGAAACCGCTGAAAAGATAATGATGAGATGTGAGAATTAGCGCTTACATTAGAAGCGGGAATACCTACGTGGATTAAGGGATAACTGCCCAGTTAATACAGGTCCGCCACGTCACAAGTTCACTAGAACAAGATTTGTTTGCCTTCGCAGTTCAGCTCAGCCACACAAAATCTGGGGGCAAATGATAGACCATAATCAAAACGTTTGTTAGTCAACAATCAACGGTTCAACTCCAGTAGCTCAACAGTCGAAGTACTGCAGTTCAGCAGTTTAGCGCTCAAGCGTGGTTGTTCAGCCTCAGTTGCACCTCAGCGGGGCATCATGACGCCCTTATAACATCGAAGAATATGCCAAGGTTTGCACCTCGGCACCAACTTCAGTTTATGTTCAAATGCCGCACTCCGGACCACTTCAGCGGGATAAGGCCAAGTCATGCACTTCGGCAGAGTTTAGCTGTGTACCACGGCAAAAGAGCCAAGCACGATACTACTTCGTGGGACCCTCAAAACAGAGGTACAACTCAAATATAATGACTACAGCTGGTCAATCTTTCTGAACACGCCAAGGTCGCAACAACCGGCCTATTAGTCACATCAGTCAGACTACTGATCACATCAGCAGACCTACAGCGCCTTAGGCTTTCTGCCTCAAGCAAGCGTCCTCTCCACAATCCACTATCAGGGGTGTAAAGGTGAAAAAAATGTCTATAAAATCAGGCCAACCAAGACAAAGAAGGGGAGATCTGAATCCGGAATTCATACATTCAAAGCGAAATCTATACACTCTGCTCCTCGAAAAACACTGTGAGAAACTCCTAACTCACCTCATAAATTACAAATCTTAGTGAGATATGGGACAAACTGATTTGAGCGTCGGAGGAAATTTCCCGAGGCTAACCCACCGGGACCTCTGACATGTGCTTACTTGTGCAGGATATTTGGCGCTGTTCCAGCTATACATTCTCAATCCCGGTTAACAACTCTTTAAGTTAACTGACGAAGCAAATTTGAGGTCGTCTTGATCCTTGGTAAAGATCCGGCTTCACCACTCTAGGTACAGAAGTTGTCCGAAGTTTTCTTCGATCGTTTTATGGCTTGCCCCAGGTTCACTAATTGATTTTTGTGTCCAAATAAAGTGTGCATAGGGTCAAGCCAGGGGTCGGCTCAGTATGCTTAGCGAGTTAGTAGGATGATGCTGAGAGCGTATCCATTCCACAGCTCTTCGATATTTATTCTACCGTGATTCGGTGTTTTGTTGGTAATTTTTCAAAAATTGGTCCATGTTTATAATTTGTTAAGCCACTTGACGTGTGCCACGCGTAATTTGCATTTATCTCTCGTCAAGAATGTTATTAGTTTCTTATATATGTTGTATGAGTTAATTGCACCTGGTATCCATTGTTTTCCACGAAGTTTTAAGTAACATCCAATGTTTCATGAAACACACTTGGCATCCAGACTTATAGGGTTAATAGACACCTGGCATCCAGATGACCGGCTGGACGACCGTTGACCGTTGAAATCGACCTTTGACCGGACCTAACCCTACTTTTAACCTGACTTTAACCACAGTTTACAATTAATAAAATAATAAAGTCAAAATAAATTAAAAGTTTAATAAAAAATAATTCAAAAATCAATAAAAAAAACCTACACCCCACCTCATCCCCACCCCTTTCATCTTCTTCCCTTCTTCCCCTTTCATCTTCTTCCCCTTTCCCTTCTTCCCCTTTCATCTTCTTCCTCTCTTTTTTTTTTAACGAAATTTGAACTGCTAGCATAAAAACTCAAACTGTCACATAACATCTTTAAATCTTATCCTCAAAAACTTAGATCCCTGAATTAACACATTTCGTAGCATCCAGAGTCCCGTCATAAGAAATTCAAAGAGTTGCACTACAAAGCAACAAGATATATCCCTATTGTCGAAGCTCCGCTTTCTTCTTCTGCCAGAGTCTGTCAAGAGCACTGTCAGCATCTCCCTGGGCACGAACGAATCCACACAGTGCAAAGGTGGAAAATTCACCAGTATATCGGCCATTGGCATCCAAATGCCCGATGTTGAGTTGAACTGGTGGCACTGTGGGAGAACTTTTTAGCCCATCAGTTGTGCTGGATCCTTGAACAACTTTGATGGGTTCTTGAAGAGCTCTGCTGGTTTCTGCAAATTTGCTGGATTTCTTCTTCCTGTGAAATTTCTGCAAATTTGCTGGTTTCACTCTTGATGTTGATGAAATTACCTCCTTCTTGCTTGGAGGTGACCACGGGTAGGGGTGCTTGAAGGAGAAGAAAGGAGGAAGAGAAAGATGGTTGAAATAAAGTGGAATTAACCATGGTTTGAAAATTTTGGGCCCAAGTGGGAGAAAAGTGAAAAATAAAAGGAAAATTGCTAAAAACCGCCTATAGCAGGTGCTTTCCCGGTTGCAGGATGCCAGGTGTCTATTAACCCTATAAGTCTGGATGCCAAGTGTGTTTCATGAAACATTGGATGCTACTTAAAACTTCGTGGAAAATAATGGATACCAGGTGCAATTAACCCTATGTTGTATTGATAATATCACATGATCTAACTGTTAATTTAAAAAATTTGTCATGAGTGAGCAGCTCTCGTATATCTTCGGAGGAATATTTTTGTTATGTCGTCACTTTTATTGTATACAATATTTTTTTAAAAAAAAATACATACAATATTACAAGAAAATTACACAGCAATAAGCTAACATACACCACAAACAGAGACGATTAACTTACACAATAAACATCGAATCTGTACATTTTGTCTATCCACACAGTAAATGCACACAACGGACAAATACTTCTCCCACACAATTGATAGTAAACGTAGACAATGGATATATATTTGGAGCAAAAGCTATACCTTGGTCCTGAAGGATTCCAATGCCCCGTCTCAAAGAACATTGTAGAAGATATAAATCAGTAGCTCAACGGACTCCTAGGTTGGGTGAGGACTTACACAGTAACCCACACAAGGTGTCCCTCTGTAAACTAGTCCTTCGGCCTAACAGCAGTGGAACACTCACACTGTACGTGTCCTTGGAATCAAACTCTTGACCTCTAAAAACAAATCTAAATTCGAGTACCAACTGAGCACAATAAAACTATTCACACACAATGGATGAATACCATTTCCCTCCTTGTGGAAGGAGGCTCCCCCATGATGAGTTGATAGCATCGCTTTCGAACTTTTTTCCTTTTCTTTTTCCGTTTATGCCAGTTTTTTAAGGCCATTTCCACCCTCTTCTTTTTTTTTATATTTTAAAGTAGCCACCAAACTCTAGTTGGTGGCCTCTAAATATGGCGGGTGAGATCTGAGGAGGTAAAGTATGAGGTAAAATATGAAGCCTTCAATCACACGACGCTACGTATACAAAAGGGCCCGCTATTTATTTTTTTCCCTTTTAAAAAAACTCTTTTGTACACGTGACATCGCGTGATTGGATGTCTCATATTTTGCCGCATACTTTACCTCCTCAGATCTCATCCGTAAATATGGCGTGCCGTAACAATCAAGATATCATAGGAAGTAAAACAACTTTTTCTTTTCCACCCGTTTTTATTGGACTTTTCTTCCTTCCATGTATTTTAGCAAACCCCTAAGTGTGTTTTCTGGAAGCTAAATCCGAAATATAAGTACAATATTTTTTAATTAGCGAATGAAAGTACCCAGTTAATCATTGATCTTATCTTTAATTTAATGTAAAAATCAAGAGGCAAACCTTGACCAGGGAATTCGAACTAGCCTACTTGTTAAGATCATCGCATTTATGTTGAGAACCAAAATTTGAATCATATCTTTTTTTTGGATGATTTGCACAATTGACACTTCGAATGTCTAGATAAGACGTCTTATATGAAGTGGTTGTAGACCAGTGCACTTCGAACGCATACATAAGGCGCTTCATGTGAACTGACTATAAAACAGAACACTTCGAACGCCTAGATAAGGCGTCTCATGTGTCAAACTGTGCTTCTGTGAAACAGCACACTTTAAACGTCTTAACATGCACATCATGTGTGTGGCAAAAGTCAAATGTGTCTGTTTCACTCCCAATGGGCACGAATATCAAATTAGTTTTGATAAATCCTAGAATCACTTCGAACGAGTATGAAGATTCAGAACAGACGCTTCATCTCACTTCGAACGTGTGTATTGCCCTTAATAGGCGCTTCATGTGACATTGAACAGGTGCTCTTTATTCACTCAAGGCGCTTCATGTCATATTGAACGCCAGTTCTCAATTCACATTAGGCGCTCCATGTCATTTTGAACGCCTGTTCAAAAATCACATCAGGCGCTTCAAGTGGCTCAACGTTACAAATGTTTTATGTTACACTTTCTTATGTTTACTCGACATTTGTATCTTCTCTCTTAGTGAACAATCACAGGCAACATTCTCACTTTGAAGAATGCTCCCTTTCCTCTTTGAGCTTACAAGAAGAAGCTTCCTCAAGAAGCTTGTATTCATCTAAGAGAAGATCTCCATGGAAGGAGACATGTCATCAATAGAGACAAAACTTATTTTTCTCTCCTGCAGCACGGAAAACGGCTAAAAAATGAATAAAACAAGGAGTTTCATCATTTTTCATCTTCCAACTTTCTAACCTACGAGCTCTCAAGTTTCTCTCAATCTTTTTTTCGAAGAGAGGATCGTTTTATTGGATATATAATGTTTCAAGAAATTACATCAAGTGTCAAAAGACTACACATTAGTTACATCGGAATCTAATACATTTCCAGTATAACTACCAACTACACTTTCTATGTTGTGCGCTCGGCGCGTAATATCGCTAGAAATGGCTACCGGTGGTGGGAGATATGTAATCCTGCCATGCACAAATTGACTTCTCCAAAACCATCTGTAATATATTGCCATGCGAAAAATGTATCTCCATTCGCCATGACCGTTGAAATTTTGCTGCGATTTACCCAAGTTAGACTGTATCCATTCCTCAATTGTCCTAGGTTAAAAAAATGCATAACTTTCATCTGAAGAAATCCAAGCCTTCAAGTGTTAGTTGATAGTTTAGTGGTGCATCATACTCCCAATAAGAATTCTTTGAGGAGCAAGGAAATTCTTTGGAGGCTAAACTTCAAGGTAGTTGGATTTTCTTGTTTGAAAGTCTAGGTGTGTTAACTAGTTCAACCATTTGTATCTTTGTTTTTTATTGTTGTTTTCCCCCAAGAGAAATAACAATCCCATTGTTCAAAAATTCTTCTTGTGAAAAGCAATAAGATATAGGAGTAGAGCCTTTGACTTGAACCTCTATATATTTGGTGTTCTTTATATTTTCGCAAGTTTATTCTTTTAAAGAACACACCCAAGTATTGGTTTGACCTCATCATTAAAAAAAGATTTGAAAAATTTCCATACTTGGTGAACACACTATTCAACCCCCTTCTAGTGTGTTCTAAGGGACCTAACAATATCTTCAAGAAGAAAATAACATAACTGGCTGTGCAAATACAGTCATAATACTCCAAGTAACTTTAAAAGGAACTGGTCTTTTCTCAGTTTCATTCGTCGACACAGCTTGTTCTAATTTTTATTATGGGTCATCGGAAAACAAACTCTGCATATTTGTAACATATGAGTATGATTGCGTTCATCCGACCCCTATATTTTTTTTTATATAGAAGTTTCTAAGACAATGAGGTAATGTTGTTGGTGCAGTGAGTGCATGTTGATGACTTTGATAATTTTGTCATCCGAAGGCATGCTCCCTTTTGGCACAATGAAAATTCTAGTCAAGGCTGTCCAATAGAACCTAAAGGCACCGATGGAAAATTCCTGCCAAAACTCCAGCCGCCAATGAATTCCAATTACAATTATTACCAAGTGCTGAACCAAAAAAATAAGCCATGTTCAAGCGGCATGTTAGATTCCAGCAATCAAGCTGTTTGAATTTTATATGCATATTAAATTCGAGCAATAAAAGGCTTTGAGATCGAGTTTCAGTTTAAATGTGTTTAAAATTATTCCAGGTGCAAACAAGCAAATGTAGAGCAGTTTCAAAATCAATACAAGCATACTTAAATAATTGATTTCATGATAAAACGATATCAGGTATAGTTTAAACACATACACTTTATTTATATGTTCAATTCTGAAAAGAATATTTGATCCGGCTCAAATCGATTAAAATATTGGTATTTAGCAAACAAAAGTGCACCTAAAAAAACCTCGCCAATTGAATTACCAGCGCAACGCTATCCGCTTTCTGCATACTAAGACATCATACTTTCATTATTTGGATTTTTAGATCACATACAATGAGCAAAAATAATAACGTATTATATTTTTATAATTAGACTAATTTGGAGTAATGATTAATAATTAGTTAAGGTTATGAGAAGGGCAAGCCTTGCACTCAATAGTTCATTTCTAGGGAACAAAGTGAAGGGCCCCCACCTACAAATGAAACAGCTGTCTGCTCCTAATCACGACAACTTGGAAAGGAAAAAAAATTTAAGCAGCTTACCTATCTTCCTTTTGATTGATTGTGACAAAGGTTCTTATCTATGCTGAAGTATTATTGTTAAGAAAAAGATAATGTATGACTTGATTTGTACAGTTTAGAAAATGATTAGCTGTAAATCAGTTATGATTAGTAATTAGCTGTAAATCAGTTGTGATTGTGATTCTCCTAGAATCAAATTCTCCAAGTTAAGCAATTTACCTTAGATAGGGAGGATGTTTGTACTATAAAGAGCTTGTATACGGAGATTAAAATCAATGAAGAAAAGATTGTTCTTTCATTCACTGGTCTAAATTTACTTTCATGGTATCAAAGCGAGTTCTGCTCCTGGAACCCGATTATTCCCTTAGCAAACAAAAATAGCAGGAAATCTGGAAAAAAAATCTCTCCTTTCTCACAGAAAAAATTGTTTGTTGAAAAAGGGGGCTCAGAAAAAATATCATCAATGCCCCAGAAATTTACCTTTCATGACCATTCAGCAGAAACCATACAATACATGTTTGCCATGTCTGAAGAGAGCTCGACACCAAAGACAGGTTAAGGTCTCCCCGAGGAACTCACCATACAACTTGTCAACCTTCTTTGTCAGAGTCTGGGATCCCAAGGCCCGACTACAAATACCGAAAATCTTACCATTAGGGTGAAACTCAATGGTAAAAATTATGTTCTATGGGCAACACTGATCCGTAAGACAATCTGTGGCAGGGGAGGAGTGCCCATTTAATAGGGACTCCTTCTCCACCTCAATCAACTTAATCAGGCTACCATCGATGGGAGCAAGACGATGAATGCGTGTTCACCTGGTTAATCCAAAATATTAAACCACACCTTGTGAACAACGTCTCTCAGTATCCTACATCCAAAACGTTGTGGGATGGACTCATGATTACATATGGATCAAGCACTGACTCGTTACAGGTGTTTGATCTCCATAAACAAGTGAACACACTCATACAGGGAACTCGCACGATTGAAGAGGTCTGGAACTTGGATGACTATCGATGTAAAAGATCTAAATCCGATGAAAGAACCAGAGGATATCCGGATCTATAACCAAAAAAATTCAGGAACAGAGGTCGTTTTAATTTCTCACTGCAGTGGACGAAAAATTTGAGCAAGCAAAGAGAGAACTACTGAAGAGAGAGCCACTTCCATCGGTGGAAGTGTCCTATGGGTTAATTCGGGGGGAAAGAGGCCAGAATGGACACTTTAAGGACAGACCCCTCAGTTGACGGATAAACATCATCGAGATACGAGTTGCCCGCCAGAAACAACTCAGGCAGAGGACGAGGGGCAGTATCCCGGTACTTAAACCCCCGCCAAGAAGAAGACAAGTCTCACCTGCGCTGCGCTCACTGTGGCTGAAAAAGACACACGAAGGAGGCGTGTTTCCTTCTGATGGGCTATCCAGACTGGTGGAGCAGCAGAGATTCAACCAGCGGAGAAGCTTTCGGACGAGGGGCCACAGCCATGGGAACCCTGGAGGGTGCCAGTAGCGGCCTTGTCCAGATGGAACCAGACAGCAATGGAGGAACCAGAGGTGAAAGGGACTTAGAAGGTTATCACAGAGAGAGAAAGGAGAGTGCTCAAAAATGATTTAGAGAAGGAAGAAGGACCAATCGAAGGAAACAACAGCCGCAGGTAGGGTTGGGAGTTCTCACAACCCTTTATGTTTAAATACCCCAAATTTATTCTATGAGTCCCCTGATTTTTTACAAATGCAAAAAGAGGTCCCTAAAGAATCCATTAAACCAGCGTCGGTCCCTCCGCTTTAGACTGCGCCAGAAACGACCCATTTTTTCAAATGCGCCCAATAAGTCCATTAATTCAGTTTCTGTGACAATTTAGTCCCCACTGCACATGCCTTCAACACTCACCCCGGTAACACTTCCAATGCCTGGATTTTTGACTGCGGTGCTATGGACACCATGACCAACGATATCTGTGATCTAAAAAATCTTTCTCAGCCAACTAGGTCTCATATTAAAACAGTTAGCGGTGAGCGAATTCATATTTGTGGTGGGGGTCCATTCGAATTTCTTCCAATTTAAGTGTACCCGACTATTTATATGTTCCTGGCCTATCGTCAAAATTATTATCGCTTAGTCATATCACCAAAGCTCTTGACTGTGTTGCGCTCATCTATCCACGTTTTTGCCTATTGTAGGACATACGTACGAAGAAGATTATTGGATGTGTCATTGAGCGCGGAGGTCTATACTACGTTGACAAAGTTGCTCAACAGAGCCGGTCCATGCTTGCTCTACCGGACAACCAAGAGACAGTTGTGGCTATGGCACCGCTATTTAGGTCATCCTTCCTTGAACTATTTAAAGTTGTTATTTCCTAGTTTATTCACTCAACAAACTGTTCAGTTTCAGTGTGATTCATGTATTCGAGCAAAAAGCCATTGGTCTTCATTTAGACCAAATAATACTAGAGTACTCACTATGTTTTTTTGGTTCATTCTGATGTCTGGAGTCTTGCTAATGTGTCAAATCAGCATCAATTTCAATACTTTGTGTTATTTATTGATAATTTCTTTCTAAATGATATGGGTATATTTCCTTAAATTTACCCATTTCTTTCACCTTGTACAAACACAATACAATATCACTATCAAAACACTACGCACTGATAACGGTACCGAATACCGACTTTTGAGTACCTTCTTCCATAACCACGGCCTTATCCACCAAACATCATGTCCACACACCCCACAACAGAATAGGGTTGCCAAACACAAAATTGAATCATACTCGAAATGACCCGAGCCATGCTTCTGGAGTCTCATTGCACTAAATACCTATGGCCTGATGCTGTTGGCACCGCTGTGTATTTATTGAATCGCATATCCACCAAAGCTCTTAATCATCAGACTCCCTGACAAGTACTTGCCACTCAGGCCCACATACCACCTGTCCTTACACTCCTGCCTCACATATTTGGATGTTCAGTTTATGCTCATATTCATAAAACAGATCGGACTAAACTTGATCCGTGTGCCGAAAAGTGTGTTTTTGTTGGATATGCCAGTAATCAAAAAGGGTACCGTTGTTACAATACATCCACTCGCAAACTTCATATCACTATGTACTATGTCTTCTTTGAGTCTGAATATTACTTTGACCATCACGTCAGGGCTCAGGGAGAGAATATCAGTGAGTCATCCTCCCTTGAGTGGTTACATAGTCTTGACTGTCCTGAGGTAGTCCAACACGAACAAGCAGGTAGCGCCATCGAGATGACTACTATCATTGAAAGTATGACCAAAGAGCTAGTAACCATTCCTGAGACGTCTCCTTCGGAGGTTGTCCTACAAGAGGTAAGTGTCCCATCGTCTGGTGAATAATACCTTAGTAATTCTGAGTCAGTTCCATTTGAAAAATAGGTTCGAGTTCTTCCTCCAAGGAATTACCGAGGGATTCCACCAGGACGATACTCACCCAAAAAAGTGTCTACATCATCGAAGTATCCAGTTGGATGAGGAATGGCCTTAGTGGTGCCAATGTACTCAGAAACCATTCCACGTACACTCCGAGAAGCAAGTGGTAAGACAGAATGGTGTAAAGCAATGGCAGTCGAAATGAAGACGTTACTGAAAAATAAAACTTGAGACAAGTGCATACTTCCGAAGGTAAAAAGCCAGTGGATGCAGGTGGATATTCACGATCAAATATAAAGCTGATGGATCGATTGAGAGGTATAAGGCAAGGCTTGTGTCTAAAGGATATATGCAGATATATGGTATCGATTATTCAGAGACGTTCTCACCAGTCGCAAAGATCGACACAATTCGGGTAATGTTTTCGTTAGTTGCAAATAAAGAATGGCCTTTGTATCAGTTCGATGTGAAAAATGCATTTCTTCATGGAGAGTTAAAAGAAGAAGTGTATATGGAGGCTCCTCCAGGTTTCTCCAGCGACTTTAAAAAGGGGGAGGTGTGTAGGTTGAAGAAAGCCATGTATGGACACAAGCAGAGCCCACGAGCGTGGTTCAGAAGGTTTACGATGGCCATGAAAAAAATGGTTTTCAGCAAAGTAATGCCGATCATGCACTCTTCTTCAAGAAAAGGGAAGGAAATGTAACATGTCTTATCATTTATATTGACGATATGTTTACTACTAGAGATGGTACAGAAGAGATAGCGCGGCTGCGAGAAAGTTTGTTCGAAGAGTTCGAAATGAAAGACCTGGGCAGTTTGAAGTATTTCTTGGGAATAGAAGTTGCTCGATTGTAACAAAAATATATTCTCGACATGTTGACTGAAATAGGAATGCTCGATTGCAAGCCTGCGGCGACACCCATGGTAGTGAACCAGAAACAACTAGTAGAAAAAGATGCTCTAGTTGTAAACCAAGAACAGTATCAGCGATTGGTCGAAAAGCTAATTTATCTGTCTCATACACGGCCGGACATAGCATATGCAGTAGCAGTTTTCAGCCAGTTTATGCATCATCCACAAGAGGAGCATATGGTAGGAGTGAAAAGGATAGTAAGGTACTTAAAAAGAACAGCGGGACATGGGATCTTGTTCAAGAACCATGGATATTTAAGTGTGGAAGTGTTTACTGATGCGGATTAGACAGGAAATCCGAACGATCGGAGATCTACGTCTAGATACTTCACTTTTGTCGGAGGAAATTTAGTCACATGGAAAAGCAAGAAGCAGAAAGTAGTGGCGTTATCCAGCACGGAAGCTGAGTTCTGAGGAATTGCAAAAGGAGTCATGGAGATTTTATGACTGAAGAAGTTGATGAGTGAGATAGGAATACAAATAAGTCAACCAGTGTGACTGATGTGTAACAATAAAGCTGCAATCAGTATTTCTGAGAATCCAGTCCAACATGATCGAACCAAACACATTGAGGTCGATAGACATTTTATAAAGGAAAAGCTAGAAGAATCGATTATTGAGCTACCGTTCGTGAAGTCTGAAGGGTGTTCAACGAAATATTATGCAAGTTGGGAATTAGAGACTCTAATGTCGAAATTGAGGGGGAGTGTTAAGAAAAAGATAACGTATGATTTGATTTGTACAGTTTAGGAAATGATTAGCTGTAAATCAGTTGTGATTAGTAATTAGCAGTTGTGATTGTGATTCCTCTAGAATCAAATTCCACAAGTTAAGCAACTTACCTTACATAGAGAGGATGTTTGTACTATAAAGAGGTTGTATACGGAGATTAAAATCAATGAAGAAAACATTGTTTTTTCATTCACTGGTCTAAATTTACTTTCAATTATAGTCCAGATCTTTTCACCATCAAAATCAACGGTAAGAAATTACTGTATGTCACGTATCCAATAAAAAAAGATTGTGAGATTGGATGAGAAACTGATCTTTGAGACATATTTGGCTGCTCAATAAATAATGAACAGTGAAAACGGTGAGATGATCACATCAGTAAATATTACATGAAGTACTTCAGCTGCACAGCCTTTTGAAAATGCAACCTCGTCTAAGTGGGCACAAAGTCTCTTAAATATCTATCTTCCGTGAAGTTTAGCTATATTACTTGAAAGTACTTATATATGGCTTTTCAACAAGTTAATGTGTTATCTTTAAAATAACAAGTAATTTAATCAAATATCGATACACAAAGAAAAAGTTAAAAAACGAAAATCGTGATTAGTCTTATAGGGATTTACATAATATATTTCAAACTGCACTGATTAACGGTCAACCAGCAATATAAATTTCATCAGACCAGAAAGTATGATGAATCTGAGCTCTCACCCTTTAACACCACAAAAAGAATTTCATTTACCGACGAAAACTTTACCGACGAACCACGGTTCGTCGGTGTTGCGTCGGTACTTTGCGACGCATTTGCGATGCACTCATTTTCGTCGTTAATTGCGACGAAAATACGATGAAAAGCATTGTCGCTAGCGGAAAAGTAGTCAGATTAATACGTTCGTCGGTGTTTTGTTGGTGGTGCGTCGCTATTCTGTGTGTTTTATTCGTCGCTAATTAGTTTGTAGCCTTACGTCGCTATATCGTAGCTATTTTGTCGCTAAAATTCCAGAACAATGATAAAATAAATTCGTCGGTGAGTAGGTTCTGGGCGTTGTGTATCGTCGGTTTTTTGTCGATGAAACCCGCGTGTCGCAAACGTTTTGTTTTACTTTTCGTTCATATTTCGATTTGTCATTGTGTCGTCGCAGATTCGTCGAGGATTAAACACGTGTATTAATTAAGGAAAAAGAAAGCAGTGATTGGAAAAAAAATTATTAATTTAATAATAAAAATTTACATTATGAAACGAAAAATTAAAAAAAGAAATCTAAAAGAGAGGCGTAGAGGGGTCGTTCACTCTTCGCCATCGGAAAAAAGAGTGGCTGACACATTATCTGCGAACTCTCTGAGGAGGCGCTTCAGTTTGGAATATCTGAATTTCAACTTCCGCAGCCTTCTAGTCATGCTGTGCAGTTGTCTCGACTGCTGTTGCATGTTTGCTATCAGCATACGGTAGTCGATATCCTGTTCCGGCATTTGTTCTTGAGCATCCTCTCGCGGTAGTGGGCCATACACAGATACGGAACCCTCCCGCTCAACCGATGGTGGTTGGGGAGGAGGCCCTTGTGGCGGGGCACTGTTTGCCCCTCCACCATGCCTTGGGGTTCTTCTAACACGACGCGACATATTTTGATGTTTTATAACTTTGTATGTGTGTATATATATGTGCGGATGTTTGGGGTATAAATAGGTAATTTTAGCGACGATATAGCGACGAACTTGCGACGCATTCTTCGACCGTTAACCAAGATGGGAATATGTGCGGGTGTGGCGCTTCGTGCGAATTAGCGACGAATTAGCGACGAAATGTGTGCGGGCGTGACGGTTTATTTGAATTAGCGACGCATTGAGCGACGAATTAGCGACGTAAACTCGTTCTAATTAATTGTAACCGTTGGGAACTAAACGGACACTGCGGAATAGCGACGCATTAGCGACGCATTAGCGGCATAACTTGAAATAGGTGTGAAGATAATATCGTAATATCGTACGTTGTAACCGTTGGGAACTGAACGGAATAGCGACGCACTACCGACGCCGTAGCGACGAAACGCGTCGATTGGAGTGAAATAACGTCGTGCGTCGCAAGGGCGTCGGTAAAGCATCGCTAAATTCCAATAAATTCGCGCATAATAAGTTTCGCGGATAATAGGTTCTCGTCTCGTCGTTGTATTAAGTTTCGTCGATATATTTAGTAGGTTCTCGTCTTTGTATTAAGTTTCGTCCGTATATAGTTGATGTTTAGTCGGTCAATTAGTCGTCTCAAATTTTTCTTAGCCACATTTCGTTTGTATTTTAGCGTCGTCAAAATTCGTAAGAGATTAAACACGTGTTTAAATTAAGAAAACGAAAGCGACGATTAGAAAAATAAAACTTCATTAATATAAAATTATAAATTACAAAATATACTAGGACAATAATGGAAAAACTAATCTAAATGAATAACGGAGAGGAGTCATTCACTGTTCGTCATCCGAACAGAGAGTAGCAACACTCTCTGCGCATGCCTTCAGGAGGCGTCTCAGCTGTGCAGCTTTGGATTTAATCCGCATCTGCCTTGTGTCCAGGTATTGGAGACGCTCATCCTGGTACATAATATGCTCCCTCAGGCATTTGAAGCTGAACATCAAGAACAAGGCAAAAGTCGAGGCCTCGATGTGCAATGCCTACCTGACGGAGGAAGCCTCAACCTTCGTGTCTCATTACTTTGATCCAGATGTCCCGTCGAGGTGCAGAGATGTTCCCCGGAACGACGACGGCATTTTCAGATCCGGTGTCCTCCCGATATTTACACATCCGATCAGATTTCACGAACAGGGAAAGAAAATGATATTGGGGGACAGCGAGCTGAAGATTGCTCATTCTTATGTTCTGCGCAACTGCCGTCAAGTCGACAGTTTCCAGAGGTATAAACGATATCCAATTTTGACTTGTAAATACCTTGCGCTACTCTATCCATTATATTACAAAGATATACAGGGTACTCATTCGTAATTTGCTTCATCTTGTTCGTTGATTTATTACAACACCGTTCACCGGGTATATCGAGCGATGCAATAAACAATGAGTTAGATGCCAAGTTTGCTGATTGGTTCAGGTGGCATGTAAGTTTACATGTTTGTCGGTTACGTGTACGTCATGTGATACGTATTTATTGCCCCACTGATGTATACTTACTTGTCGTTCTACAGGCGAGCAAAGGTCATCTGGTTGACGATGAGTATGGTTACATTCTGACACCAGTAGCCGAGGGTCCATTGAACAGAGTCACGTGCCACGATATGTGTTTTGTCAACGGTTATAGATTCCACACAGTCTCCCATGCCAGCCGAAAATCTTCGGAGAATAGCGGAGTGTGTGTCAAGCGGTATGACAATAGCCCGGACGAGGATGACTTCTACGGCTACCTTACTGACATCATTGAGCTCGAATATCCCGCATTGCCTATAAAGCGGGTGGTGCTATTAAAATGCGAATGTTACGATCCAACTCGGGAAGGTTATCACGCTGGCACAAAGGTTCACGACCGATATAAGTTGGTAGACATACACCAAGGGCGACGGTACAGAAAGTATGATCCATTCGTTTTGGCTAGTCAAGCGTCTCAGGTGTACTATCTATCGTATCCAACAACGAGGATGAATGCGAGCTCAAAAGACTGGCGAGCCGTGTGCAAAGTGAAATCGAGCAAGTTTGATGTCAGTATACAGCCAGGTTCAGATGGCATGGATGCCGCATTTCAAGAAGAAAACCCGCCCTTTCTGGATACGACACATGTTGAACTGCACAACCTCCCTCTAAATGACCCCACAGGCGGTTTCATCGAAATTCATCTCAACATACAACCGCCTAAAAACATTGAATATAGGCGAAGACGAATACGAGGATGAAGAGGACGATGAGCATGTAGATGAAGATGAAAATGAATATGAAAATGAGGATGAAAATGAAGATGCGTATGAGGATGCGGATGACAATGAAGATTGAGGTTAGTCACAATTTTTTATGTACCTCATTAGGCGAAAGTGTGTATGTGTTGATATACTTATACACATGTATATACTTAATGTGTGTCTGTCAGTACTTTATATTTTGTATTATTTTTTTTCCAATACTGATGTCACCGACAAATTACCGACGAAACATTTCGTCGCAAATTTGAAATAGCGACGACACATGAAATAGCGACGGCACAGTAATAGCGACGGACTTTCGTCGCTAGTGCGTCGCAAAATTTTCGACTAAAAACTGAAACCCCTTCTCTTCTTCCCCATTTCTTCCCCCCGCCTCTTCTTCCCACCCCCACGGCGAAATCCCCTCTCAGACCCCCGGCGAAATCCCGTCTCCTCCCCGGCGAAATCTCCATTTCTTCTTCGGTGACCTCCCTTCTCTGGTTAGTTTTTCTTCCTATTTCGTTTTTAATGATTTTAATTAGTTATATTTCGTTTTTAACGTTTTTAATGATTTCTTCCCCATTTTCCTGGTTAGTTATATCGGATGTAAGCAGGGGTGGGCTGTGGCAGGGGTGTTTGTTGGCGGGGGTGGTGGCTGTGGGCGGGTTTGCGGGTTGTGGTTGAGCCCGGGGTGTGGCTGGGGTGTGGCGGGGGTGCGGGGTGGGGCTGTGGGGTGGGCCTGGGTGTGGTGGCGGTGCGGGCTGGGTGGCTTGTGGGGTGGGGCTGGGTGCGGTGGGGGTGCGGGAGTGGGGCTGTGAGGTGGGCCTGGGTGTGGCAGGGGTCCGGGCTGGGTGGCTTATGGGGTGGGGCTGGGTGTGGAGGGGATGGCTGTTGGCTGTTGGCGCGGGTGGGTTGGCGGCGCGGGGGGTGGCTGTTGGCGCGGGTGGGGTTAAGGAAATAGGGGTGGTTTTGGCATGAAAAGGGCATACAGTGGAGAGGGCTAAGGAAATAGGGGTGGTTTTGGCATGAAACGATAAATTATGTGGCGGTGGGGGCGGTTGGCGGGAGTGGGTGGGGCGGGGGTGGCTGTTGGCGGGAGTGGTCTGTGTGCGGGGTGGGCTGTTGGCGGCAGTGGGTGGAGCGGGCGGTGGGTGGGGCGGGGGGTGGCTGTTGGCTGTGGGTGGGCGGGGGGTGGTTGTTGGCGAGAGTGGGTGGGGCGGGGGTGGCTGTTGGCGGGAGTGGGCTGTGTGCGGGGTGGGTTGTTGGCGGGAGTGGGTGGAGCGGGCGGTGGCTGTTGGCGAGAGTTAGCTGTGGGCGGTGTGGGCTGTTGGCGGGAGTTGGTGGGGCGGGGGGTGGCTGTTGGCGGCATAGGGCTATGGGCGGGTGGGCTGTTACAAGTTATCTATAATAAGTATGTATAGGTGATGTACCGAAAAAAGGCTGTTGGTGACTAGGGTGCGTATGCACCAAAATTGTTGTTAAGGTTGAATTAGTAGAAATGTGGTGTGCTTGGCCAATGAATGATGCATGTACAAACTGTTTTGTAAGATCTTTGCATATGATTTTCGGTATGATACTAGTTCGGAGTGTTTACTAAGCTCGAGAGCTGGACATACATTTGTCTTTGGAGAGGCCATTAAGGCCGGAAAACCTCCGATAAACGAATAGGTCATGCCGAAATTTTCAAAATTATTAATATCTTGCATTAAATGTATGCAAACACTTGTCATTTTTTGGACATCTTATTTGTCTGGCCAACCAACTCTAAACTCGTTGAATGTGCCTTTTAAATTTTTCACCCTTGCAGATCTGATGGCTAGTGAGGGTTTACCGACTCGATCTACACATGACATCTCAAGAGAGTTTAATATGTTCCTCTCTCAGCATGAGCAGCTTGGGTCGGTTTCGACCGCAGCTCTTGCTGCGGATGCAGACCTTTTAGGGTCTGCCGAGAGGTCCGCACCCCCCGATCTACGCCGCCACCCACACCCACCGATTCAGCACCTCATCCAGCGTCTGATGCGGCATCGGACGAGGGTGTCATACAAGGGCGTCGTGCCCTCCCTTGGTAATTTGATACCCATACGTAAGTAATAATTTATTTTTTAACACGTTTTCAAATATATTTCACGCGTTATTTTTTCCTAACAACTTCACCTCTTTCAGGTTTGCAGCGGACTCGGGCCAGATTTCCGGTTGCATCACTCGGTCCTTCCACCTGAGTGTAGCGCCCCGCTCCCGTGCCCTAGTATCGGAAACGGTGCACCCGACGTAGTCTACTACGAGAACTACAAAACGTCGTTCAATTTTCTTACACGTCAGCAGTGACATAGAAAATTTCGCAGAAACAAATTAAATAAAATAAACATTTATTTTATTTCAATATTTCAAATCCAACATCAGATAAATATCATGTCCAAGTTCATTATTACATTTCATCATAAACCCTAGAAAACAACTTCTTGCTCTAACTACCCTATTGCCCAAACTCAGCTCCGTCTTCTATGTATATGTAGTCGAACTCCTGCTCACCTGGGGAAAAATAAAGGGGTGAGTGATATAGAAATATCACCCAGTAGGTTCCCACCTCCTTCCGAACAATTTCATATATGGCAACAAATAGAACGTAGCACATGTATAGACATGAATAACTGAGTAAACAAATAAAAACACAACACAACAATTATGCGATGTCATGATGCATGCTTGTGTCATACGCAACGACATCTCCACATACAAATGCATGTCTCTCTACCGTGCAATGCATGAACCTCGAGGTGATCCTACCACACGCCTCGTCAGGCCACACGCCTCATAGGGCAACACGCCTCGTAGGGCCACACGCCTCGTAGGGCAACATGCCTCGTAGGGCAACACGCCTCGTAGGGCCACACGCCTCGTAGGGCAACACGCCTCATAGGGCCACACGGCACATAGGCCAATGCAATGCTCGTGCCATGAATGTAAATGCATAATCATACGTAATCTGTTGCATCCATACTCATATATATGCCCGCGCCCATACACATACATATATACGTGTATGCATACTTCCACACATCATATATCAATAATTATTTTTCAAATCCACTTAACATATTCTTTCCTTTTCCTCTCTTTTTCCACTTATTTCAACATTTCAACAATTTTCTTTATCTCCTCTTAGTTAAGTTATAAATTATTAATTCTCTTATATGTAAAATTTAAACTTATTTGCCTAGTGGTGTCATTATTTAGCTTTTCTTTGGTTTCTCTAACATTCGAAATTATGTTCCTTTTTAGTATTCATATTTATTCTACCTCTTTCACACTCTGTTTATTTTATTTCGTTATTACTTATTTTATTGTCAATTTTTTGTTCTTTCCGTAACTGCCTTTATAAAGATTAAGAATAATATATATATTTTTTAAAGAAAACCATTTCCGTTTTTTTTTCAAGACAGTTATTATTTATATATGTGTATATATATATATATATATATATATATATTTCTTTTTATCCTCCTATCAAAACCCAACCAATTCCCCTTCCAAAAACAGCCCAGCCTGCCCCCCAGTCCCAGCCCTAGATCCTTTTCCGTCCCCAGCCCAACTGCCAGCCCCATTCACAGTTTTGTTTTGTGTATCTTTCTTCTGCCTGCACAACAAGCAGGCCTTTCCCTTTTCCTTTTTCGGCCCAACACCTCTCCAACCACATCCATTTCCACAGTTTCAGCCCACAACCGGAAATTCCCACTCCAGGCCACAATTCTGTACAAGCCTTTTTTCTTCTTTTTTTTTCCTTCCTGCCCCAAACCAACCAAATTATCCCCAAACTAATTATGTTCAATACCAACTATAATTTCTAACAAGTGCTTAAGAAAAGACAAGTTTTTTTTTTAACTTCACCGCCGAGCAGCAAATAAAACAGCCATATAATAAATAATAATCATGTGCACAATATTTTTATGCAACCATAGAAGCATCTAAAGATATCACATACCAAATTGTATTATGACATGCAATATAAACACCAAATAAAACCAAATAGCAAATAATCACATATATGAAATTAGCTCAAAAAGAGAGAGAACACCTACCTCTCGGTTGTAGTCTAAGATTGGTGGTGGCGATGTGATGATTGTGGTGGTGCTAGTGGTGGTGTTGGCCTTCACACCCTTCATCCTTTCTTTTTTTTCTTTTCCTCCTCACTTTCACTCAGAGCACTCTCGGCACCTTCTTCTATCTATTTTTTTTAGTTTTGGTCAATTGGCCTTTTGGCCTAATATATTTAAGAGGGAAGAAAATAGTTGCATCCCCCCTTGACTATTTGGATAAGGGGGTCATTAATGGGTGGGGGGGTTTTTGAAGAGTTTTTTTTATTATCATTTTACTTATTATTTTTGTTACTTCTACCGGGTATAACACTGAGGCAGGACCCAGCTGGATATGCCTGGTCCCGTGTCACCATGCAGACACGTAGATTCTACTGGGATGAGTTTCAGGTATTCAAATTTGATGAATTTCACTTTTTGATACGTAAACGATTATTACTTTTCTAACCACGTTTTTACTTTTCCTCCGTATAATAATTGCAGAAGGCGTACAGCTGGCCAGCTGACATCGCCCACGACGTGGAGCAGGCCTGGCGGCATAGGGCCGCCACACGCTACAGGGACTTCATCAACTCGCACAAGACCAAGTGAGAGCGTGACCCCAATTATGCCAGGCCTGCCTACATATCCGAGGCCACCTGGGCGGGGTGGATAGCAGGTTGGATGGACCCTGCTACCCAAGCCCGCAGCGCCCGGAACGCGGCGAACCGGCGCAGCGGCAATGTACAGGGCCCAGCACCTGCCACACACTCAGGTGGGTCGGTTTCCCACGCCACCACGATGCGTTCTATGGTAAGTATTTTAATATTGGATTATTTAGATTCATTGATTTCATTGGATTATTTAGATTCATTGACTTAAGTGGATTATTTACATTCATTGACTTAAGTGGATTATTTATATTCATTGATATCTTATGTTGCGCTGTTGTTTTTTTGGTATTCATATATGGTTAATTTAAGTAGTATATGTGTTCATTTGCCTTTTTCTTTTTATTTTTGCTTTGACTTGGGAGAGGCCTTTAAGGCCGGGATACCTCCAATAAACGAATAGGTCATGCCGAAATTTTTAAAATTATGGATTTCACTAACATATTTTATTTCATTCTTTCAGCAGGAGGAGACGGGGGAGTGGCCAGCCTCTTACGATCTCTTCTACAAGACGCATCGGAAGAAAGCCTCCGACGGACCGGAGGACTGGATCACGGCGAAGGCCCGCGACATCAGTGTAAGTAGACTACGATATCATTTGTTTTTTCCTTAGTTTGTTTTATTGCTAAACCCTAAACCCTAACAATTCTTATTCTCATTTCAGGACGAGTACAACAGACTACTCGCACTTAGGGGAGAAGAGGCCGACAAGAACCGCGCTTATTGGGATGCGGTTCGGACCGTCGGCCCTCAGAATAAGAAGAAGAGGGAGGTGTAAGGGGTCAGATCAGTAGCGCCGCGATTCTTTCCCGAAGTTCTGCATGCAGGTGCTTCCTCTGAGGCCAGCACCTCCGCGCCTTCTACGGCCCCAGAGAGTCTTTCGCGCCTGGAATCAGAGCATGCGGCGCTGCAGCATGAGGTGGAGACCATCAGGGCGCAGCATGAGGAGAGCGTACGAGCATTGCGGTCGTAGCTGACTCAGACCCAGTGTAGCGCCCCGACCCGGACAGCGGAATCCGAACCGGTTCACCCGTCGTAGCTTACTGAGAAGACTACAAGACGTCTCATCTCTCGAATACACATCATCGATGACGTAAGAGAAATAAGTGCGGAAACATATCAAATCAACTAAATCATCAAAGTAGTACGTCAAAGACAATGTGATCACCGACAGTGTACATGGTCGCAGCCATCTAAAACCTCAAATGAATAACCAAGTAAATGAAACAAATGGAAACAGTTGTAACTAGCTAATCAATCTCCTCAACAAGGTCTAGGTATCCCATTCAGCCCACTCGCCGTCATCCTCGATAAAGATCATGTCGAAACTAGGCTCATCTGCAATGACAAAAGGTAGTACCCTTAGCGAAAAACGCTAGCAAGTAACCCGCTTATAAGACATACGGGATCATCACATGGCAAGACATGAGTAATAGATAACTTGAGGGGATTGAGGGGCACATGTCTTGTAAATTTCCAAATGTAAATTTAAATAACGCAGTAAAGCAAGTACGACAAATTGCTCACATTTAACAATTCATAGGCAATCAAGTATCGCACACGTTCGTAACACATTGACTCTCGTGATGCATGTCAAGATATGCACTGCACTACTCATTCATTTATGCATGAACACTTTCTCTTTTAAAACAATGCAATGCATGACACAATGCCCGGTCACTTCATATAACTTTATACCCTGTAACGCGCCCCGGCTTATATTTCCATCCCGGTTTACGTTACAGCCAACTTTATACCCTGTAATGCACCTCGGCTTATATTTCCATCCCGAGTAGCATTACAGACAACTTTATACCCTGTAACGCGCCCCGGCTTATATTTCCATCCCGGTTTACGTTACAGTCTTTTGTGCCCTACAATGCGCCCCGGCTTAAATTTCCATCCCGGTTTACATTGCAGGTCACCTTCGCAAATCTGTGCCGAAGCACCTTTCTTTTCAAATCAATATGCAAATGCACGTGCCATGATGCAAGACTCCTTGTTCATTCACATTCCTCGATCACATATGCAATTCACATTCACATGCGCAAGTACAGGTAACACGCAAGAGTACGCTAGCTTACTAGTCAACACTTAGACCTCAACTAGCCCGTCAACACATACCTTTGATTCTAAAGTTCACCGCCTACGCGAGTATCCCTATCTTTCCTTCATTGAACTCTAAGACACCGTGTACATTCATTTCCTAACCCTCCTAAGTCATTCACGTTGGAACTCGGTTTGAAAACCCATGGAAGTCTCCCATTATTGATTCACCATCCTAGGTCAGATTCCCAAGACTTAGGCTACCCTTAATCAGGTCTTAAGAAGTCTCTAAAGTCACCCAAAGACTTCCCGAGCTTCCCTTTTTCTTTCTCGATTTTTCCACAAAACTGGGGGACATCATCCCCTCACATCGATCGATCTATGTACTTCATACCCTCACATCGATCGATCGATGTCCATCAGAGGACATCGATCTCTCAGCCCTTCCTACATCGATCGATCGAAGTGACTTCATCCCCTCACATCGATCGATCGATGTCCATCAGAGGACATCGATCTCTCAGCCCTTCCTACATCGATCGATCGAAGTGACTTCATCCCCTCACATCGATCGATCGATGTCCATCAGAGGACATCATACCCTCACATCGATCGATCTATGTACTTCATCCCCTCACATCGATCGATCGATGTCCACGATTCCAGCACAGAAACTTTGCGATTTTCGCAGAAACTACAAAACCATAACTCCAATTGATCCCAAACTTCATCCCAATCAATCCAAGCCTAAATTCTGCTATAATCTCATGCTTAAACTACGAATTAAACGCTACACAATTACAAATCACAGATTCAAGCCTAACACACGACTCATCCATCACAACAACCCAAAAATCCTTCCTTTCTCTCTCAAACCCACGCATCCACGCAATCACATCAAGAGGGGATTCAAGGGATAAGGATTTGCAGGATTTCACAGATTCAACAACAACAACAATCACATTTTCATATACATCGGCCAAATCTTGAAACGAAAGCACATAAACATATACACATAATCAAAGAACGAATCTACTGCATGGTGATCCAATTTGATAACAAAATAGGCCATTTTTCTTTCACAAAACGTAGGAACTTATAAACAGATTACTTGCCTTTGATTACTCGAAGTCGGATAGGGAAATGGACTAGGGCTGGATCAATTCTTGGAGGTTGTCTTCTTCTACTCCTGGAAGGAACGGCTAGGGCAGAGACAGAGCGTCGATGGTTTCTGAAGAAACTGACGCTTTGTCAGTTTATATATGGTCAGGGGGAAAAGTTTGGTGTTTCTAAATTATATTTTATTTCTTATTTATCTCTTAGGATAAACTTAATTGTTTTATTCTAAATTAAACATAATTAATTTCTAATATTAATTCCATCATTAATTTCTAATTAATCCTCATATTAATGCCTAACTTAATTCTCGTTGACCGTCATTAATTTCCGAAAATTCTTCTTCGTCTTTTAATTACCCTACGGAGGGTGCGGGGCATAACATCCCTCCCCCCTTATAATAAGTTTCGTCCTCGAAACTGACGTACCTTATTGGAAGAGGTGCGGATATAACTCTTTCATTTGCTCTTCAAGCTCCCACGTGGCTTCGCGCTCCGTATGGTTACTCCACTGAACCTTGACATACGGAATGACACGTCGGCGTAAGGCTTGATCCTTTCTGTCCACAATCTTTATGGGATGCTCTTCATACGTGACATCTTCCTTAACATCCAACGGTTGAGCTTCAAGGACATGACTTGGGTCAGATACGTATTTCCTCAGTTGAGATACATGAAATACGTTATGGACTTGGGATAAACTCGGAGGTAAGGCTAGTCGATAAGCTCTTTCTCCAACCTTGCCCAGCACTTCGTAAGGACCAATGTATCTCGGGCTTAACTTGCCCTTCACTCCAAATCTAGCAACTCCCTTAGTTGGTGACACTCGTAGGTAAACCTTGTCGCCCTCCTCAAAGTCCAACGGTCGTCTCTTGGTGTCAGCCCAACTTTTACTGCGATCTTGAGCCACCTTGAGTTTCTCTCTTATCACCTTGACCTTTGCCATTGTTTGCTCGACCAACTCGGGTGCGGTGATTGTCCTTCCTCCGACTTCATCCCAACAAACCGGAGATCTGCATTTGCGTCCGTACAATGCTTCAAATGGAGCCATGCCAATTGCACTGTGATAGCTATTATTGTAAGAAAACTCCATCAACTTCAGCATGCTATCCCAGTTTCCTTTGAAATCCAAGGCGCATGCTCTCAACATGTCTTCCAATGTTTGGATGGTCCTCTCGGATTGTCCATCCGTTTGCGGGTGATATGCTGTGCTCATTCTCAACTCCGTACCCATAGCTTTCTGGAATGCTCTCCAGAACTTAGAGGTGAACTTGGGGTCACGGTCCGATACGATGCTGACTGGGACTCCATGTAGACTTACAATGTTATCCACATAGATGTTGGATAACCTTTCATACGAAGTACCATGAGGCATGGCTATAAAGTGAGCCGTCTTCGTCAATCTGTCTACAATTACCCAAATCATCTCGTTTCCATTGCGGGTCTTGGGTAGTCCCATTACGAAATCCATCGTCACGTGCTCCCACTTCCATTCTGGAATCTCTAGTGGCTTCATCAAACCACCAGGTCGTTGATGTTCCGCTTTGACTTGTTGGCATACCAAACATCTTTCCACATATGCCGCTATTGACCTTTTCATCCCTATCCACCAATAGTTTCCTTTGAGGTCCTTATACATCTTAGTACTCCCCGGGTGGATAGACATTCTTGAGTTATGCGCTTCTCGGAGCAATTCTGTCCGGAGTTCGTCTTTACTTGGCACGCATAATCGATTCCGGAACCATAGACTCTCATCTTCTCGCAACTGAAAATCCTTTATCGGTCCCGTAGATAATTTGTCGCGGATCTCTTTTAGTGCCGGGTCCTCATACTGTGCCTCTTTGATTCGGTCTACCAAGTCTGGGCTGATAGACAGAGCTGTGAGGACATTAGCCACTGGATCCACCAATTCAAGATCAAACTCTTCTATTTCTCTTTCCAATGGAGACTGTCTTGCGTGGCTAGACTTTCTGCTCAACGCGTCCGCCACCCTGTTGGCTTTGCCCGGATGGTAGTTGATGGTCAAGTCATAGTCCTTGAGTAACTCCAACCATCTCCTTTGTCTCATATTCAGCTCCTTCTGCGAGAACAGATATTTCAAGCTCTTGTGATCGGTGAATACCGCACACTTCTCTCCATATAGATAGTGTCTCCAGATCTTAAGGGCAAATACCACAGCTGCGAGCTCCAAGTCATGAGTCGGATAGTTCTGCTCATATGGTTTCAGTTGTCTTGACGCGTACGATATGACTCGTTCGTTTTGCATCAAGACACAACCTATAAACAGAGGGTTAGTTTAGGACTTGCATAAGTATATACAATGCATTAATTGTAATGATGTACATACCTAGCCCTTTCTTAGACGCGTCGCTATAGATCACGAAACCGTCGGTGCCGGAAGGTTGTGCCAACACCGGGGCTGTGGTCAATCTCTTCTTGAGCTCAGTAAAGCTCTGCTCGCATTCAGCAGTCCATTCGAATTTAGTCTTCTTCTGAGTAAGTCGACTCAATGGTACTGCTATCGTTGAGAATCCCTCAACAAACTTCCTATAGTAGCCTGCCAAGCCTAGGAAGCTTCTGACTTCGGTCACATTGGTGGGTCTGGGCCATTCGGTGATGGCCTCTATCTTCTTAGGATCTACTGAGATCCCATCTTCAGAAATCACGTGACCAAGGAAGGCTACACTCCTTAGCCAAAATTCACACTTGCTGAATTTGGCATACAGCCTTTGTTTCCTCAGAATTTGTAGCACCACTCTTAAATGTTCCGCATGAGCTTGTTCATCGGGGGAATAGACCAAAATGTCATCGATGAACACTACTACAAATTGGTCTAACTGTTCTCGGAACACAGTGTTCATCAAGTCCATGAAAGCTGCTGGGGCATTAGTTAGTCCAAAAGGCATCACTAAGAATTCATAATGCCCGTATCGAGTTCGGAACGCCGTTTTAGGTACGTCTCCGGCTTTCACAAGCAGCTGGTGATACCCTTGACGGAGATCGATCTTTGAGAACCAACGAGCTCCTTTAAGTTGGTCAAATAAGTCCTCTATCCTTGGCAAAGGATATTTGTTCTTAATGGTAATCTTATTCAGTTCTCGGTAGTCGATGCACAGCCTCATGCTGCCATCTTTCTTCTTTACGAATAGAACTGGAGCTCCCCAAGGTGATACACTGGGGCGTATCAATTTCTTGTCCAACAACTCCTGAAGTTGCCCCTTTAGCTCCTTAAGTTCAGCTGGAGCCATTCTGTAGGGTGCCTTTGATATAGGCTCGGCTCCGGGTATCAAATTGATTTCGAACTCCACTTCTCTCGATGGCGGAACTCCCGGTAATTCATCCGGAAATACGTCCTTAAATTCATTGATTACCGGAATTTGATCCATGGAGGGAACTTCTTGTTGAGCATCTATAGCATACACCATATATCCCTCTGCTCCTTTCTGTAAAGCCTTAAAGGCCTTAATCGCCGTCATGTATATTTTCTTAGGAGCCTTGGTTATCTTGGTATTCCCTTGCACCGTGATGTCATTCATCTCAGTGTCTTTGAGGGTCACTCGCTTAAGTCTGCAGTCGATGTTGGCATGATTCTTGGTCAACCAATCCATGCCCAATATTATATCAAAGTCCTTCAGCGGTATTGGGACTAGAGTCACCGAGAAAAGCTTCCCATCTAATTCCAACTCACAGTCCTTGTACTGATGGTGAGAAGTCATTACTTGTTCTCCTGCTGCCTGTACCCTAAATGGGTTCTCAAGCCATTCGGGTAGACAGTCGAGTCCTTTGGCGAATCGCTTAGAAATGAAACAGTGGCTAGCGCCACTATCAAATAACACGTTTGCAGGCACGTTGTTAACTAAGACCACACCTAACATGAAGTACAGCACATAAAGATCTCATATAAAGCATATTGAATCAACTTAAAAGGCTAAAAATTCAACTTAGGTTGCTATAATCAAACTTAAGTCATACCTGTCACGACGTTGGTATCCTCCTGTACCTCTGCGTCTGTCATCGCATGGACTCTCGCATTAGGCCTGCCCCTCTGCTGCTGGGCTGGCCCTGTTGTCGCCTGAGGTTTAGCATTCCATTCAGGGCAATCTTTGATCCTGTGGCCCGTCTTCCCACATTTGAAGCACGCTCCACTCACCTTCCAACATTCGCCCACGTGTCTCTTGTGGCAGTGTGGGCACTCTGCAGGTGCTTGTTGGCCAGGTTGGTTGAGTTGTGGTGTCCTTTGTACTGGCCCTGCCTGCCCTTTTCGGGGAATCTTGACCCAACGTCCGGGCCTACTCCCACTTTGCTCAACCCTCGGCCTCTTGCTCGATTCTTCGCGAGCCTCTCTGTTCTGTGATCGTCGCATGTCACTCTCCACTCGGTAACATGCATCCAACATCTCCTCAAAAGTTTTCAAACTTGACCCCGCGATTGCTGTCCGTATGCGGGGGTTCAACCCTTCTTCGAATTTCAACATCTTCATCCTGTTGTTTTCCAGAACCAAGGGCGTGAACTTACCCAAGGCATGAAACCTATCCGCATAGTCGGAAATAGTCATCCTCCCTTGTTCAAATCTGTCAAACTGCCTCATCTTTTCCAAAACGGCAGTCTCAGGCACGTAGTAGTCTTTGTAGGCCTTCACAAACTGACTCCACTGGATGGGAGGAGTCATCTTGGGCAGAATGCCGTTCCACCATGCATTTGCTCTGCCAGTCAGAAAAGGTGTGGCCACATCCACTTTATGTTCGTCAGGCACTTGCACTAGCCTGAAGCATTTCTCTACTTCGTCCAGCCAAAACCCAGCCACCTCTGGGTCAGTTGTCCCTTCAAAGTTTGGGGCATGCATCTTTCGCATTTCCCCAATATAGTACCTTATACCGTGCTGAGGCGGTGGAGGCTGTGGCTGCGGTTGTTGCTGCTGTTGAGCAACCCCTTGTGCTATCACTGTGATAGCATCAATCAGCGCTTGTGGGACTAGAACTGGTGGCGGTGGAGGAGGAGGGTCATTGTTCCCATTGCCACCGTTACCTTGGTTATCTCTGCGAGGAGGCATTCTCTGCAAAATCCACGCTTATTAACATTCAGCAATTTCATAGGTAAATACTGGAAGCCACATGCGTTGTGTAAGACGAAGTTCATAAACTACGATAAATAACTTTTATTGGTCACATTTTATCGCGCTCGCACACACCCATCCCAATCAAACTTAAATCTAAGATTGCATACTCAGACTAATAGATCACTTAAATTGAAGATCATAACTTAATACTCTACATGTCATAACCTAGGTCTCCGAGGTAGATCTGAAGCCTAGGCTCTGATACCACCTGTAGCGCCCCGACCCGGACAGCGGAATCCGAACCGGTTCACCCGTCGTAGCTTACTGAGAAGACTACAAGACGTCTCATCTCTCGAATACACATCATCGATGACGTAAGAGAAATAAGTGCGGAAACATATCAAATCAACTAAATCATCAAAGTAGTACGTCAAAGACAATGTGATCACCGACAGTGTACATGGTCGCAGCCATCTAAAACCTCAAATGAATAACCAAGTAAATGAAACAAATGGAAACAGTTGTAACTAGCTAATCAATCTCCTCAACAAGGTCTAGGTATCCCATTCAGCCCACTCGCCGTCATCCTCGATAAAGATCATGTCGAAACTAGGCTCATCTGCAATGACAAAAGGTAGTACCCTTAGCGAAAAACGCTAGCAAGTAACCCGCTTATAAGACATACGGGATCATCACATGGCAAGACATGAGTAATAGATAACTTGAGGGGATTGAGGGGCACATGTCTTGTAAATTTCCAAATGTAAATTTAAATAACGCAGTAAAGCAAGTACGACAAATTGCTCACATTTAACAATTCATAGGCAATCAAGTATCGCACACGTTCGTAACACATTGACTCTCGTGATGCATGTCAAGATATGCACTGCACTACTCATTCATTTATGCATGAACACTTTCTCTTTTAAAACAATGCAATGCATGACACAATGCCCGGTCACTTCATATAACTTTATACCCTGTAACGCGCCCCGGCTTATATTTCCATCCCGGTTTACGTTACAGTCTTTTGTGCCCTACAATGCGCCCCGGCTTAAATTTCCATCCCGGTTTACATTGCAGGTCACCTTCGCAAATCTGTGCCGAAGCACCTTTCTTTTCAAATCAATATGCAAATGCACGTGCCATGATGCAAGACTCCTTGTTCATTCACATTCCTCGATCACATATGCAATTCACATTCACATGCGCAAGTACAGGTAACACGCAAGAGTACGCTAGCTTACTAGTCAACACTTAGACCTCAACTAGCCCGTCAACACATACCTTTGATTCTAAAGTTCACCGCCTACGCGAGTATCCCTATCTTTCCTTCATTGAACTCTAAGACACCGTGTACATTCATTTCCTAACCCTCCTAAGTCATTCACGTTGGAACTCGGTTTGAAAACCCATGGAAGTCTCCCATTATTGATTCACCATCCTAGGTCAGATTCCCAAGACTTAGGCTACCCTTAATCAGGTCTTAAGAAGTCTCTAAAGTCACCCAAAGACTTCCCGAGCTTCCCTTTTTCTTTCTCGATTTTTCCACAAAACTGGGGGACATCATCCCCTCACATCGATCGATCTATGTACTTCATACCCTCACATCGATCGATCGATGTCCATCAGAGGACATCGATCTCTCAGCCCTTCCTACATCGATCGATCGAAGTGACTTCATCCCCTCACATCGATCGATCGATGTCCATCAGAGGACATCGATCTCTCAGCCCTTCCTACATCGATCGATCGAAGTGACTTCATCCCCTCACATCGATCGATCGATGTCCATCAGAGGACATCATACCCTCACATCGATCGATCTATGTACTTCATCCCCTCACATCGATCGATCGATGTCCACGATTCCAGCACAGAAACTTTGCGATTTTCGCAGAAAACTACAAAACCATAACTCCAATTGATCCCAAACTTCATCCCAATCAATCCAAGCCTAAATTCTGCTATAATCTCATGCTTAAACTACGAATTAAACGCTACACAATTACAAATCACAGATTCAAGCCTAACACACGACTCATCCATCACAACAACCCAAAAATCCTTCCTTTCTCTCTCAAACCCACGCATCCACGCAATCACATCAAGAGGGGATTCAAGGGATAAGGATTTGCAGGATTTCACAGATTCAACAACAACAACAATCACATTTTCATATACATCGGCCAAATCTTGAAACGAAAGCACATAAACATATACACATAATCAAAGAACGAATCTACTGCATGGTGATCCAATTTGATAACAAAATAGGCCATTTTTCTTTCACAAAACGTAGGAACTTATAAACAGATTACTTGCCTTTGATTACTCGAAGTCGGATAGGGAAATGGACTAGGGCTGGATCAATTCTTGGAGGTTGTCTTCTTCTACTCCTGGAAGGAACGGCTAGGGCAGAGACAGAGCGTCGATGGTTTCTGAAGAAACTGACGCTTTGTCAGTTTATATATGGTCAGGGGGAAAAGTTTGGTGTTTCTAAATTATATTTTATTTCTTATTTATCTCTTAGGATAAACTTAATTGTTTTATTCTAAATTAAACATAATTAATTTCTAATATTAATTCCATCATTAATTTCTAATTAATCCTCATATTAATGCCTAACTTAATTCTCGTTGACCGTCATTAATTTCCGAAAATTCTTCTTCGTCTTTTAATTACCCTACGGAGGGTGCGGGGCATAACACCCAGCAGGAGTTGTAGCAGTCGGTTCAGCAGGCGTTTGAGCATGCGCAGCAGCAGACGATGCAGGTGCAGCAGCAGACGAACCAACAAATCTCGCAGCTATCGCATCTCATCATCTCTATCATTTCCAGCTCCTCGCAGCCTCAGCCTCCCCCTGATGGTCACTCTTCTCCGTATGATCCCCCTCCATCTTCCTCTGCATAATATTTCATTTTTTGATTTTTCGTACAGTCTATTTCGTTTATTGTATTGACATATTCTTTGTACTTTTATATTTTATATGACATTTATACGGATTCTATTTCGTTTGTGTTGTTTACGAACTTCAATACGCAAGTACTGTATTTCTGTATAACATTCGTACAAATGATTTAATATACAAAATAAAATATATTATAAAAATTAAATAATAATAATAATAATAACTATTTAATTAATAATATATTGTATTATTTATAAATTAAAAATATTTAATATTTAATATTAAATTAATATTAAATATTAAATTAAAAATAGCGACGAACCTGCGATGAAAACGAAATGTCGCAGACCGGAAATAAAAAAATCAAAAAATTAAAAATAGTGACGAAAAAATATACCGACGAAACTTTGCGACGAAATAATATGTCGCAGAAAGGAAATAAAAAATAAAAAAATTATAAAATAGAGACGAAAAAATACACCGACGAAACAACGTCGGCAAAAACAGGTCGCAGAACTAACAGATTTTCGTTGCAACTGTGCGACAAAATACCGACGAAATTTTTCCGTTCCAATATAGCGACGCTTCACCGACGAAATTCACTTTGCGACAAGCCGTATCGCGACCAACTATTTTCGTCGCTATTTCGTCGCTATATGCCTGTAGCGACGAAATGGCGACGAGTTTTGTCTGTCGCTATATGTCTTTTTTTTTTTTGTGGTGTAAGTCATGTACTTTGCCATTTATTTTAGTTATTCACATGTAAGAGAGAGAATTCACAATTTCAACGCTTCACTTATATATATTGTCGCAATTTGTCTTTATTTTGAGGACTTAGATATTGCAATATCCATGTCTATATGGGTATATGCATAATTAAAATATTTAAACACGTCACCCCTCTTACTACATGTCGGTTTAACATAAAGTCACAAATCAACCACAAAAAAAGCTCAATTATATGCCCAATACTCCCACAACTTAAATAAAGACTTCCACGAAATAAGAGTTAGCTCTTAGTACCTTACATTTCCAAAAATCTACAAGGCAAAGAGGTATATTACACATAACTAGTCGCTATAACTGATTACTCAATGAAACAAACTTTGAATACTACTTAATTTCCTCACTAACACACTAGCACACCATATTCCTATTATTGTATCATCTATGCATGTACATATAGACGGGATCTCACTGGAAGCAAACTCTCTATCCCTTGGAATGGAGGTATTGCTTGCCTCTCATCCTCCCCAAATCATAACGATAGTTTTTTTTATCGTTGGGATATACTATTGATTGATTATTACAAATTGTAATAATTACATCAAAATATACCTCTATTTCCTCTCTTTGATTTTCCACGACGTTTAGATCTAGGCCTAACACGTCGGTTATGTTTTCTGGGCGACGATCCCAACTCGTTGCCTGGGCATTCTGGACCAGGGCCATTAGGAAATCTCCATGTATCTAAACAATAATCATAAGTCATGTATTTCTGCTGAAACAGCTTCATTTCCCCTCTAGTTCTTGCATCTAATTCTTCTCCCAAGCCATGAATTCTCAATCGAATTCGCGTTCGAATCGCAGGAAGAAGTCTTGGTTCTACGTGACCAAACGCAAGCTTCTGCACTGAAATTTCTGTATGCTGCAACAAAAGGTGCTAGACTCCAATTTGTTTTTACATTTCCACCTTGTGTAGCCCAGTCATCTGCGTTCCATAGACTTGAGTATATTCTCATTGGTTGGTCTTTGGGGAATGGTATCCCTATTAATTCCATGTTCTTGAACTCTCTTATTAGTATTCCATCAACTGAAAAGCTACCAAAAAAAAGAATGTAGGCAATATATCTTTATATGATCAAGTGGTATCACAAGTTAAAGAGGAAAAAAAACGCGTGTTATCATTTTTTTTTGGTTAAAATGATAATATTAACTAGAGAAATCAAGACATCAAGGGAATGCGACACATACCATAGCCCTATTTGTAGGTAGACATGCTGACCTACATGTTCTATTTAGTAATGTATAGCAATCTTAAAACATATGAGCAGCTCCTATGTATAAGATATGAGAGTAGAGTTTATACATCAGTGTATATACATGAGTGCATATTCAATGTGCTACATCACTAGATAAAAATGCTTCTCCTTCAAAATGTATATGTTGCGTCTTTGCAAGATGAAATACACTGTCGCAGCCAAGGCAATTTATGGTGCCTTGGCTTTCAGTTCTTTTCCTTTGAGTCTTCTCGATCCCCAGGCTAATATCCTGTTTATAGAGTGAAATCGTCGTGGATGTGCGAGTCATGATGAGATAGTAAGCCAAATTTGTTTGGGAGCTGAGCATGAGAGGAAGAGGTGCTGTAGTGTCTCCTGTTCAGTCGAGCAGAGGTGACCTTCTCTGTGTTTTAGATAAACAAGACGATCCTTAGTGGGTAGCTTGTTCAGCCCAGCAAGCTAGAGTGTGAAGGAGTGCTTAGGGGTAATGGCTAAGTCCCAGACAATCCTGCTCCACCTGAACTTACTACCCTTATCTCTGAAATAGTCATACGCCAAACGAGGTTTGAGAGTATCTTTCACTGTCTATGAGGTGATTTCTCCTACTGCTAAGTTGTAGGAACCTTCTCTAGCCAGCAACTAATCTTGGATCTCCATAAGTATCTTTAGGAAGGGTGAGTCCAAGCTGCGCCCCTTCCTTGACCACAACGTGCCTTATAGTCTATACTTATGATTCATCCACTGCACCCAAAGTGTGTCTTTCTTGTGATGCAGATTCCACAAGTGCTTGTATAGTAGTGCCAAATACCACTCCTTCAGTTAGATAACTCCTAGTCCCCATTCTTCTTTGGGTAGGCTGATGTGAGATCAAGCAACCTAGGCCTTTTTGGAGCCCAGTGAGGAACTCCCCCATAGGGAGTGCAGACAAATCTTATTTACCAGAGTCCTAACTTTTGCTGGAAGAGGTAATGCACTCAGCCAGAAATTGTTCACTCTCTGTAGAACTGACCTGATTAGTTGTAGTCTTCCAGCAGAGAGACTTGATGCATTCCTGAATCCTACCTTGTCCATCAGTTTTTTGATGAAAGGTACATAATATGAGCTCTGCAGCTTCCGGCGTACTATAGGTATGCCCAAATATCTGAAAGGCATGGCTCCCTCCGAGAACCCTATGCTGACCTGCAACCAGCTAGTTGCGCCATCAATGCCAGCGTAAAAAAACTTGGATTTTGTCAGGTTGGCTCTAAGCCCAGAACAGTCACCAAAGTCAGTCAGCGCATCTATAATTTTCTTTACCGAGCTGACATCACTTCTGGAGAATAAAATAAGATCATCCGCAAAGCAGAGATGAGTTATTTTCTGCTCAGCACAGCCAGCATAGTAGTGAAACTCCTTATCTTGACGCAGTCCATGTATCAGTATTGATAGATATTCCACACCAAGTACAAATAGTAAGGGGGTGATAGGGTCCTCTTGTTTCAAGCCATGTCTGCCCTATAGGAACCCATAAGGGATGTCGTTAAGAGAAACAAAGTAGCTTGTAGTACTCATACACTCCATGATCCAGCTCATGAAGAGAGAGGGAAATCCAAGTTCAATAAGCATTTCCTTGAGGAAGGACCATTCCTGATGTCCACCTTAAGCATGCATTTCGGGGTTGTCCTTTTTCTCCCATAGTCTCTGATTAGATCTTGAACTAAGAAGATATTTTCCATCATGGATCTGCCTTTGAGAAATCCGGCCTGAGCAGGATCCATGAGGCGGGCTATGGCTGACTTCATTCGCATTGCAAGAATCTTAGAGATTACCTGGCAGATCATGTTGCAGCACGAGATTAGTTGATAATCCTCAACTTTGGTGGCATGAGCAACCTTGGAAACCAGAGCAATGGTAGCGTCATTGACCTGTTTAAGCAATAGTCCTTCCTGAAGAACTCCTACACTGTAGCAATCAGGTCAATCCCTACTATCTCCCAGGTTTTGATGAAGAACTGAGAGGAATCACCATCATGTCGATGAGCTTTGTCCTTTCTAATGGAGTGCAAAGCTGCTTTGATCTCGGCTTCTTGTACTATGGCTCTTAGTGAGTCAACTTATTGCTCAGATAGCCTGGGACCACTATTCAAGACTTGTGTTCTGGTAGGCTGGACTGGATGTGGTCAAGCTGTCAACCATCAAAACCGTCCTGAGTATTACAGCTGCAGAAGATCTGCACTTATAGCAGCTTGATGTAAAAATAGCCTTTCTTCATGGAGATCTAGAAGAGGAAATTTACATGATGCAGCCATAGGGGTATGAGGTACCAGGCAAAGAAGATCTGGTATGCGAATTGCACAAGAGCTTGTACGGTCTGAAACAAGTTCCAAGGCAGTGGTATAATAAGTTTGACAACCTCATGGCAGAGGTTGGCTACAAGCGCTGCCATAGGGATCACTGCTGTTACTTCAAAAGATTTGAAGGTTCTTATATTATCCTTCTACTTTATATTGATGACATGTTAATAGCAAGAGGAAGCACTGATGAAATCAAGAAGCTAAAGGAACAATTGGCCCAGAAATTTTCCATGAAGGATCTCGGCCCGGCGAAGAAGATACTGGGACTCAACATTGAAAAAGACTGGAAGAATCAAGTGCTGAGGCTGAGCGAAAGAGATTACATCTCCAAGATATTGAAGAGATTCAATAAGGAAAATGCAAAACTGGTGTCTACACATCTAGCAGGACAGTTCAAGAATTTGTCAAAGAAGCAATGTTCGAAGACGAATGATGAACTTGAACGAATGAAGAAGGTTTCCTATGCCTCAGCAGTAGGGAGTTTGATGTATGTTATGGTGTGCACCAGACCAGACATAGCCCATGCAGTGGGAGTTGTGAGCAGATTCATTTCAAATCCTGATCCAGATCACTGGGCTGCAGTGAAGTGGATACTAAGGTACTTAGTGGGAACGCAAGACTTGACAGTACAGTTCGGCAACGATGATCTGAACCTGCTTGGCTTTGTGGACTCTGATATGGCTGGAGACGTTGATGAACGCAGGAGTACTACAGGGTATGTTTTCAAACTGGACAGTGCTGCAATCACTTGGGTATCAAGATTGCATAAAATTGTGGCATTGTCAACAACTGAAGCTGAGTATGTGGTAGCAGTTGAAGCTACCAAGGAACTGGTATGGCTGAAGAGTTTGCTGAATGAGCTGAAGCAACCTCAGGCCGGCTACAAGTTATTCATTGATAGTCAGAGTGCGATACACTTGGCTAGAAACTCTGCTTATCATGCAAGAACGAAGCATATTGACATCAGATATCACTATATAAGAGATATGCTTGAGGCAAAACACTTTGACTTGGAGAAGATTCATACAAGGCAAAATCCAGCAGACATGATGACAAAGATTCTTCCGAAAGAGAAGCTTGAAATCTGCAAGACTTCTCTTGGCCTTGTTACTTGATGAAAGTGCTGAAATGGAGGCAATCTGAAGAAGAAGAGATTCACGAATCATTTGAGTTAAAGTCAGTTCCAAGTGGGAGATTTTGTTGTGTTGGTGGAACTGAAATCAACCGAACTGAAGTGGCCGAGCTCAGCAGGCAGAGCTCAGAAGTGGCTGAGCAGAAGTGGCCGAGCTCAAAGAAGAGTTGTGAAGCAGTGCCGAGCAGAACTGCAGCCTCGGCAGTGTACCAGAGAATCGCGGGATTGGATATCTCCTGATTGAAGATTTGATTAACACAAATCTTGCTTATATGGAAACTTCCATGTTTATCTTTGGTATAGAGAATATCATATAGAATCCCATTTGGTGTGATTTTGATGTAAAAGGATAATTCCATACTTCATGCTTATCCTTTTACATGTCCCCATAAAAGACCCCGAGAACTACTGCCATTGTAACCGAAATTGAGTTCGTGATAGTGAATTTCTTTGGCTTGCCGCCGCCGTGGTCTTTCTTCTTCTTGAGGGTTTTTCCACGTTAAATCTTGTGTTCTTCGTATATTTCTTTCTTTGCTGATTATTCATTACTTTTGTGTGTTCTTGTAATTGACGTTGTGACTGTTCTTCACTGATTCCGCGATCGTTTCCCCAACAGTAGCGACAGCTTTTGCTATCGTTGAGATATACTGAGTATGATTATTGTTGTTCTTCTATTTCAGTATGATCGTAATAGGGCACCTGATAACACTTATTAGTGTTTCATATAACAATTTTTGTTAACCATCTTCTATATTGTAATGCATCAAATCTCTGTGATAACTGACTGAAAAGTAGCATAATGAACTATGTCTATTTTATCTCTGTTTTTACAGGTTTTTTGCTTTTGCTGTACAACAGGGTTTTTCCATTTCTGGTTTTCATGTTATAAGGAGTAAACCAACGTACATATGCAAAGAATTACTACCTTGTTTTTCCATAGAAGGTGGGGTGTAGATAATGCTCCTGCCCAGGTATGTTATCTAAGTTCCGGCGAGCGGCGGAGATCGCCTGCGATATTAAAACATCCACCTGCACATATATACATATATGCCCACATTTGCAAACCACATCAAAAATTTCTTATTTCAGAAGAAGATAATTCAAGAAAAAAAATTAAAATATGGACCTTCAAGACGAAAAGCGCAACAAAGGCAAGAAATGCTAAATATTGAAAAGATGATCCTTTTCTAGAGGGGTTGAAATTTCTTGATGATAACGCCATTTTATCTTCTTATCGATATAACTGATAATATCTGTGTCAAAATTTGTGCTGCAACTTTCCTTTCTTGCTTTACCATATTTTTCGTGCTTTGAAACTCCTGGTCTCCAGTTTATCCTCAAACGATGGAATTTCAAAAGTTCACAAATTTTATAGTCCTTTCAAAAGAAAGAAAAACAACATCTATTAGCCTCGGGTTCAGATATGGGGAGGTAAACATTGAGGAAAAATGTGAGGTCTCCAATTAGGGGTTTAAAATTTTTATTTTTTTAAAAAGAGCAACTTATACATATAGCGTTGTGTGATTGGAGACATCATATTTTATCTTACCGTTGGCCTCCCCAGTTCTGAACCGGTTCGTATGTTGCATTCCTTATACAACCATATGCATGAACCTTTTTTTAGACAAGACACACATAAACTTTTACTTGTAAGAAAAAATTTGGAAAATGATTTAAACTTGATTCTTTATGGTTGGATAAATGCTACACAACCACTATATTATGGAGTGTTTCGCAAGACATACATAAACTTACATATACAAAAATTCTTGCCCGTTCCAATTTTATAGAAGGAAAATCTTTATGCATTACCATTTACGTACGCCCATTTCTTACCATTTGCATGTGTTTTGAAAGTAATCTTTTGTAAGTTGAGTGTTTATTAAATTAATGATTAAATAATTCATGCAAAATACACGTCTAGTTTTTTTCTTTTTTCTTTTTTGGGAAATTGTGAGTTGATTATAAAGTGTACGTGTGCATGTGTACCCATCTTGTTCACATCTGGACAAGTCTAGCAATTTCTTACTTTCTTCAATTTGTACCAAAATAACTTAAACAAATAACTAACGTACATCATCTTGATTTGAATGAACTATGAACTTTTAAGGACATCCAAATTCAAATTCAACCGGATTAGATTTTTTATTCTTTTTTATGAGAAAAGGGCGATAATTTTGGTTTAGCGACCACCGAAGCTTAAAATTTAAGAATCATAGGGCTATAATTTCAATAAGTTTTTCTGGAGGGTAAGGGCGTTTCTATTTCCAATAGAGTTAAAAGACACACTCTTCCTTCACTTTACAATAAAATAGAATAAAGCAAAATAATTCACTAAATTAGATGCGGAAAGTAGCAGATAATCTACACAGGTTGACATAATTTTCATTATGGATCATCGGGAAACAACCTATGTGTATTTCTCACACATAGATATGATTGCGTACATTCGACCCCCCATACCCATCATAGGCAGAAGCCAATAGGGTAATGTTGTTGTTGTTATGGTAAGTGCATTTGAAAACAGTGGGAAAAAAACCAGTTACACGCTCTCATTACGCCAACTATGGATTTGGTCTCAAATTAGGCTGTTTTTATATTTTGAATTAGCAATTGATCGATATAACCTGATACAATTTTCATTATGTGTCATCGGAAAACAACCTCTATGTGTTTCTAACACATGGGTATGGTTGCGTGCATCCGACCATCCCATACCCCGCCGTAGGCAGGAGCCTCCAAGTTAACGGGGTAATGTTATTGTTGTGGGTGTTTTTAAATGTTAGGCTATTTTCTTGGTTTTTCCTACAACCCACCTAGGAGATTCAAGAGTAGAAGGCCTCGAAAAATGGTTTCATTCATATCATCGATCTCTTATCTCATTTCAATAAATTGAGGTGAAACACATCTACTGCTAATAAAAGTGCATCCAAATAAAAGAAAGAGCATCTAATTAACTCTTGGTATTATTCATTTGACATTTTGATGTAAAGTTCTTAACTCTCTCTGCTAAATGACCTTCATGAATACATGAAGATGGTAAGCTTTATGATTTCGGTATTTGAACTGTTAATGGGTATGTGCTTTTTTTATCTCTCTCAGCTTTGGGAACATTGCACTTGATGGTAATGATAGATATGTTTCTGTCAGCACTACACATGATCACATGCATTATATATGGTTGATATTTATACCACACCCTTAAGTCTTAAGGAAAGTCCTGAATTCCATATATTCTTATATCCATGCCAACATGTATGATAAAAATTCATGTCCATTTTAGCATGTAACACATTCTGAAAGTTGCTTAAAATCTTTACATATATGAATTACAAACAAAAACAAAGAAGGAAAAAAAAATCTTTGTGCTAGCTTAGTTTAGAATTTGCTTTTGCTCTTTGGCTGAGTTGGAGGGTAGAGCGGAGACGCCTGGGGAGTGGGGACCGGGATGCAGGCGTTGTCTGGTCACTGACATTTTGTATGTATGTACGTCCTCTAGTCACTAACATTGTGTGCACTTCAAGAACTAACCATTAGAACAACTGGTAAAGTTGTTTTTCAGTGACTTAAAGATCAAGGGTTCGAAACAGTCTCTTACACAAAATGCAAGGTAATACTGCATACTTCAGAGCCGGTCCCTCCTTAGACCCTGCACAAACGCAGGGCACCGAAAACGCCTCATGTGTGCACTTGGTATCTTTTTGCCTTTAGTTACAGAGATGTGCATCTGCACCGAAAACGCCTCATGTGTGCACTTGGTATCTTTTTGCCTTTAGTTACAGAGATGTGCATCTTCATCATAAGTTAATGAAGGTTTTCCATTTGACCAAAAAAGGAAAAAAAGAATAAGCTCCCCACAGCCCACATTGAAGGATTAAGAGCACTTTACTAACAGAACAGAGATTATCAACGTGAATACTGAATGCACTATATTCTATTCAAAGAGTACAAACTGGAAGCTAGAGTCAAGAATTCTCACATCATTACAAATCTGAAAAGCAAAGACTACAATCGAGTTAATAGAATCCCTCAAATGCAAACTTCTTGCTGTACAAGCTAATATACACCAGCTCATGTCTGCAAAGGAAACAAACCTACTCTTTCAAACTAGAGAATCTTGGCCCAACGTGGTAGCCTCAATGCCCCCCCAGATGATTCTATTCATCATCCAACTCCACGATTTGTGCGCGCCTCTCTGCTGCCTTCTTCCTGATGAAGAACCCCCATCTCATTGCAGCCTTGATTTTCAGCCACCCCACAACTGCTTTTCCAGAACGCGTGCGGTCCTCTTCGTATCCAAAGTTTGGAGCCGGAGAAGGCACATAAGATGGAAAAGAAAAGCCATCTTCAGGTATGTCCACGTTTCCATGTCCGCCCATGCTAAAAAGTCGAAGTAGGTGCTGCATATCCTCATTTTCTAGCATCTCATGGCTTTTTATGCGGATTTCCTCCTCAGACAAGAAGTCATCGACACCTTTGTCACGACTCTCTGACCAAACCTCAAACGGGTTCAAGGTTGATTGCTGAGACGACCCAACTGTTAGATACGATGACGTTGACTGTGGAGGGGTCAGGGATAGTGCTGCCCTGTTGTCGTATCTATTGTTGTCGATTATGTGAGTGTTGTTGACTTGCTGGTCATGCAACGGAAAATGAGAACTACCATACTGGTTGCGAGAGCTTGAAGTGATTAGTTGGGACTGGTTAGAGTATCTGTTCGACAAACTATTATTGTAACCAGTGCCTGCAGGGAGGGGAGATACAGCAAATAAGAAACAAGACAGACACATATATGCATATAAAGAACCATCCGCTGTCAAATCACCACATTAGAAAGGATACGCTGACCGGGTGAGGGGAAGAAATTGGCCAAGGCAAATGCTATCCAAATAGATAAAATGCTGCATAAACATAGTCTACCACTTTAAAACAAAAAGAAATATACTAAACATATCACCATGTTTATCACCTTTGATTTCTTACTCATGCTTTGAGTTACAAAATAGCAAACTTGCAAAACACTTCACCAGCCCTCCAAGACCAGACAGTAGAAAAAAGAAAACATGTAAGATGTTTACCTCCAAGCATCATGATGGGATCTACGACAGGTTGCTCTGGTAGGACTGCCGCAGGAAGTCTTGGAGCTGAAATCTGATTATCTATGGCATTGGGATACTCCATATTCCCACCTATGAGTTCATTCCTTGATGCGCTTGATTTCTTACTTTGCTTTAAGTTTAAGAGTGATTTCCCGTCGTACTCTATCACTTGATTCCAGTGGTCATATGCTTTTTTGACCAAACTATCAACAAACACCTGTTCATAGAAACATACTTAAGTTAGTATCGCCATAGACAAGCTCACAGTTTTCAGTAGTAAGAGAATTGTTTGCATCACCAAGCATCAGCATTAACACCAGTTGCAGTAAAGCGGTAGAAAACTCAAATGCAACTATATTTTTAACTTCTATACAGAAACAGAGCCAAAAAACAACTGGAAAATTTCAGAATGGATTTTTTCCCAAAACAACAAATGAAGACAAAAGCACTGACCAATCAAATTCAAATACAAACCTTCTGACTGTCGGAAAGTGAATCTGCTGAATAGTATTGTTCACCAGATACCAGACCATTCAACTCATATATATTGTTGAAGATGACACCTGCGTTTCTTGTATTATCGCTGTAATACACGTAAAGCTTCCCACTCAAGACACAAGTCTTTGCGTGCTCTATGAGAGCATCCCACATCTTATTTGACATGCCACTGCCAAGGATCTGCGTAAACAGATAAATTGGTTAAAAAAGAACACGAAAAGAGTGCCATTCTATACTATATAGAAGGAGTTTGCGTACATTGCGCAATTTCTGTGAGTCTCTTACTACAAGGCGAAGAAAATCTTCCACCGTAAATACTCCTGCATTATTCAGCCGTTTGTGGAATGAACCGTCTTTGCCAATCTTCTCCAATCTCCATACTTCATCATTCAATGCAGGTGGATAATGTTTCTTGTACACTGTAATATAAGATCAACGCTTAGTAAAAATGTTGCCCAAAAAGATTAGGAATACATAAGTTAGGCAACCTACATTCCCCTCTATGATCTTTGACAGTGAAAGCCTCAGTCTTTGCCTCCCGTACTCGTATCCCCTCAAAATATCCGGATGCAACTTTCAGGCCAAGTCTAAACTTCCTACTCCGTATCCAACTTGAATTGTCAGTAAACGTGAGCTCTCCCAAAGTTCCTACACCTTCCTTTAGCGTCACCTGCAGATCACCAGTCAAAAGAGGTCTCTTGCCTTCACGCTCTTTCACAACATGGCTTTCAAATTCTTCTTGAGTCCAACCCTCATCCTCTTCATTGTTAAAATCACCTTCAAGCACTACAACATCTAGCTTAACAGCTGATTCAGGTCCAGATGTTACGACATGGCCAGTATCGGCATCAACCAAGACAGCATGGATTGAAGCACCATGCTCGCCTTCTACTTTGCCTCCTGTAAAGAGTGGCAAGGAAAGCCTGGATTTGAAAAGCAACTGAAAGTTTCTGCCATCTGGCCCTTCAATTCGCTTAGGTGATTGCCTGAAAAAGCAATATTTTTTACAAATAGATGATGGTTGCTTTATTAAAAACTTATAATTCATCCGTGTAAAATTGGGGCAATCGAATCGTAAGAACTAAATCAACAGAAAGATACGTAGGTAGAGCTGAGAGAGAAAGGAAATAGGTTTCCAGATGAGAAAGGATACTGAATCTACTTCATTAACTGAAAGATACGTAGAAAAGAGAGCTAACGAGAAAGCTTTAACCGAATTTACTGAATCAACAGAAAGAATAGTAGGTTTAAGAAGATGAGAAGGAAAGCTTTAACCGAATCTACTGAATCGAACTGTACTTGAGAGTTTTCCATCTAATACGACTCAGCAATTAATTCTTTATATGTTTATGTCCCGTTTTAATCTATTCTATCTAACAAATCACGAATCTTTGAAGTATGAGTTCCTTTTATAGAGGAAAGCCTTAGCCTTACCAGTGGAAAAAAGCCACGACGACTCTATTCTACTAAAAAAAAAACAGAAATCATCTCGCTAATGGCTATATATATATATATATATATATATATATATATATATATATATCTGTGTGTGTGTGTATATATATATATATTTTTTTTTTGATGAAACAGATTGCCTTTTATTATGTACCCCAATTATGGCTGGGAGAAAAAACCATATTACATCAGTGTATGTAAAGAGAAAGTATAACGCAGTAATGATTGTCAACTTCCAGTCATATAAGATATGCCGCATTAAAACCTTGTCAAGTAAAACCACCCTTGTGGATAAAACCTTGGCGAAGGAAAAAGCGTACATATTTATATGATTGGAGAGATGACACAAAAAATACATCAAAAAATTAAAGTACATTCGGTAGTTGCTTTTCGCCCATGATTGTATCTTGCAGGGAATATATATATGTATATATATATATACATATGTATATATATATACATATGTATATATATATATATATGGAAGTGTAAGTATTTTACAATTCATGTACAGGCATTTTACTATTTATTTCTACACTTCCCCTCAAGCTGGTTGCAGGTATTAATACAATACTTGAAAAACTAAGGCCTGAAAAATGTTAATAGAGACTGGTTTGATTAGAAATTTGCCACTTGGTCCAGTGTTGCCAATAGCGCGAGGCGCACTGTACCGCAACGGCCAAATTTTTGTAGCGTAGCGCATAGCGCCGTAGCGCGCGCTACACGCATCCGAGATGCATAGACAACTAATAAACTAAAATATTAGGTAATAACTATAAACATAATATAAAATTTCATAATTGTTCCAGTGTTGTCAATAGCACGAGGCGCACTGTACCGCAACGGCCAAATTTTTGTAGCGTAGCGCATAGCGCCGTAGCACGCGCTACACGCATCCGAAGCGCATATACAACTAATACACTAAAATATTAGGTAACAACTATAAACATAATATAAAATTTCATAATTGTTCAAAAAGTTTAAGCATAGATATAATTAAAACATAGATAGAACATAAAAACAATTGTTCAAATTATTCAAACTTCCAACATAGCTAATACTAAAATAATTACGAATTATCAAACACAAAATCTTCATTTTCTGCATCCCTATTATCTTATCCATCTGAAGCTAGAATATCAATTTCTTCTTCTTCTTCATCTACAAGCACACGACAACTTGCATTTACCGAACTAGAACCTTCATCCCTAGCAACTTTGGTGGATTTAGTGCCATAAATAGGATCGTGAACACCGGCAGCCTTACTAAATACGCTCCATCTCAATAATGAACCATCATCAAACACATAATTTGATGGGATTGTAGCTTAGGCTTTATTATTTAGCTTTTCTTTTCTTTTATTTTAATAACTGAAATTACTATTTTTTCCAAAAAAACTGAAATTACTGACCACCGCGGCCGCGCTTCTAGGAGGTTGCTACGCTACATGACCTTGTAGCGATTGATCTTGCGCTGCTACAGACAACACTGACTTGATCTTTTGATGAAACAGATTTCAGATGAATTAATCTACAATTTTTTTTGTGATGAAGTGTCTTTGATGTCCACATGCTTTGACTAGACAAATTATCACAAAAGATTCAGATAGGACTAGAAACTTATTGCCCCAGATATTCCATCACTTTTCTTAGCCACAACCGTTCACGAAGTTCCAATAACCAATGCTTGAACTCAGTTTCATCACTCTTTCTAGCTACATGAATGCTTGAACTCAGTTTCATCACTCTTTCTAGCTACATGTTTCTTGCTTCCACATTATTAGGTTTTCCAACAAATAAGTTCCTGTAGTTGATCAATTTTAAAGCCTACACATTTAGCTTTTGTAAAAAACTTGTACCCTTCAGTCTGCATTTTTTTAAACATATAGTCTTTGATCTGGTGCATTTTTCAAATAGTTAAAGAGTCTTAAAACAGCCTTAAAATGTTCATTAGTAAATTGAAACAATACAATCATTTTTCTAAACTCACAAGATAATAGATAACAAATAATAGATAATAGTGTGAAATATATGAGTTAGTTTTTACTTACCCAAAAAGAAAAAGCTAAGTCAGTTTTTCAACTAGTTTGGACAACCTAATTTATAAGTAGACGCTTGACTCCTTAGTTTTTTAGGCTTATGCCCTAGTTCAATAAGTGTAAGAGCAGTTTTTCATCCAAACATTCCAGTTTCTTTAAGTTTAGAATACTTTTTTTTTTAAAAGCACACATATCATATTGTGTTGTCTACTTCTATTCCTAAAAAAATATTTTGGTTTACTTAAATCTTTGATCATTTTAACACCCTCTAAGTCAAAATAATTTCATGTACATAAATAATTAAAATTGTTAGTATTCCTGCTTCTGAAACCTTAGTAAATAAAGTATGATTACTATGACTTTGTTTAAATTGAAACTCCTCGACAACTTTAGCAATTTTCTAAACATTGCCTTAGGTGATTATTCAAGGTCATATAGTGATTTTTGAGTTTGCATACCATGTTCACATCAGTGTTATCAGCAAAAACAGGTGTGACATAAATAATTTCTTAAAACTCTCACTTTAGAAAAGTGCTCTTGAAGCATTTTTATATTTAACTAACATAGTTCTCAATCTGGATTAACTGTAATTGAGAAAATAACCCTGATTGTATTAAACTTTACAATAAAAGTAATGGTATACTCACATCCACTCCCAACTGATCTTATGCCTTTCTTCAGAGGAACAAGTTCTCAGGTCTGGTTTCTTTGTAAGGCTCCTATTCTTTATAAATAACATTTTCTCAGTGTGGAATACTAAGAAATCGTACTAGGTATAACAATAAACTCTAAAGAACTTGTAAAAAACCTTAAACTGAGGATTTTCAAATATAAGTATAACAAAATATTATGTTAGAAATGCTTAGTAGTACATTCTTTACTCTTTTTTGAAGAGCTATAGATCTATTATTTGGATTTAGCTATTGTTCATGTCTCATATGTTTCTTATTACTAACATTATCTTCCCTAGAAATATTCTGTAAAGTTCTTCTAGAATAAACCTTATTAATAGAAGGCATTTGTATAAGTACCTCAGCAATATTTAGGTTAACTGTTATCCATGTGATTTCGTTTCATGTTTTATAGATCTTTTTCCTAAAGAATCAGTTCTAAAAATATCAAGATCTACACATACATCTATTTTTTCCGTAAGCACGTATACATCTATTATTCCTTCATTTTTTAACACAACTAGTATAGAATGCATGTTCTTTCTCAAAGGTTGCATTTAAGGTGATATATATTGTTTTAGTAGTTGGACGATAACACTTGTATCAGAATAACCCATAACTGTTCATCCAATTAACTTATGATCCAGCTTACTTTCAAGATGGGGTTGATAATGCACATATGAAGCACACCCAAACAATTTCAATGTTAGTTCAGAGAGTACATCGGTATTAAGAAAAGATTTCATAAATACTTGTTTAGGAGTTTTAAAAGCAAGTATCCTATATGGCATTTTATTAATCAAGTAAGCTGCATTTAGAATAGCTTCACCACAAAAGAATTGAGGAACAAACACTGAACAAAAGCATAGCGTTCTAGTGCTTTCTAATAGATACTTATTCCGCCACTCTATTCTGTTGGAGCATAGTTATGCATAATGTATGAGGATATATTCCATTTTCATCCATAAATTTTTAACTGATTTGTCTAGGCACTCAGCCCTATTATCAGATCTTCATAAAACTCTTGAACTTAATTAAAAATTGATTTGAAATGATAATTAAGACATTGAAATCCTTCTTCATCCTTATGTTTCAAGAGGTATAACAATGTTACTCTTATGTGATTATCTAAAAATGCCAAAACACACCTTGCTTTGCTGATAATTTGAGACCAGGCAATGGTCCAAAGTATCAGAATAAAGAAGATAGAAAGGCTTTAGTGACTTGTACATTCTAGCTAAGTAGCTTTCTATAGTATGTTTTGTTAGCTAACATACTTCATAACACGTTAGAGGAATAGAAAAAAGCTATGGTTTGATGTACCGGAGTCAGTATTATGATGCTATAGAAGAGTCACTTATACTAGTCATAGTAGCTTGGATGGGCATCTGATTCACTAAGTTTTGCAGCCGCTGTTGTTTGAATAACAGCAAAAGATCTTTAAATATGATCTTTTGTAGGTAAGTTTAAATTATCTTATGCTGCAATGCCACTGGTAGCAATACTAGTCTTTAATGATCTCCAAAAGTTGCTAGGCCTTGGTGGCCTTCTTTTTCCTTTGTTTACCATTCAATTTCCAACCATCAACAATAAGGTGTCCAAAAAAACTTCACAATATCAACATAACACTGATATAGTCCATGGTGTTGTTTTTGACTCCTGTTGCAAGAATAGATGCATGAGTTGAACTTACAAGAGTTGAATTTACAGTAGAAGTGACATGTGAAGTTTCCACCCTTACTTTTCTCCTGCATCATGTCTCCTCTTTTAAATTTGGTAATCTTTCTTCCTTTCATACAGATTCGAGGACGAATCCCTTTGAAAAAGAGAGAATGATGCGAAATCAAAGAGCATTGACGATGACCCAAACAAAGTTGAATCAAGTCCAACCAATATGGTTGAGGAGATGCGTGCTTTTTATGGTGTAAATAGAGCCCAAGTTTTTCATGATAGAGTTTCACTCACTCGTGCAAGAGCAAAGGATATTCGATCATCAGTTGTGCTGATTTTAACTGAACTTGAGGGGAAATGGACCAAGCCTTTGCAAGACCATGGAAACTCGCATTGGGTTAATATAAATGAAGTCCAAAAAGCCTAACAAGAGCATGAGAGAAGGGTGGGCCGTGGTAAAATCTGTCCGCATGCTTTTTGGAGTTTTTAAGTTGTAATTGGACCTTTTGTCAACCAAAACACGTTGAAGGCTATATATCCATTTGAGACGATTTTATTCTATTTTTTAATTATTTCAGGCGAGTTTTTATCAGAAGGATTAGCTAGGAAGAGTTTGTGCCTTGTTAGTTAAGTTTGCAGACCTAGTTAGGTTGATTCATGTTTTCTCTTTTATCTTAGGATTTGTTTTGTGCCTATAAATAGGCAACCATGCTTAACGTTTTCTAATAACTTTTCATGAATAAAAGTTAAAGAAAAACAAACTTTCGTTTACAAACCAGCCTTGTGTGATTTTGAAGTTTGTTTACTCAAGCTTCGACCTTTTGAATTCAATCAATTATTTGAACTGGAATTGTGAGTTACACTATCCCTAGGTTGTTCAAGAAGCTTTCTAAGGGTCTTTCAAAGTTATTGGCTCGAAGATTGTTGATCAAATGAGGGTTGTTCAACGTGGATAAACATCAAGTCTAACAAGGTTCATTGTAAAGCTACGTTCATTAAAGAGTCTAACCAGATTTTTTGTCTTTCTCTTTAATTTCCAGTAGTGTCTTTCTTCGTGCTTCTCGTGCTCTTCGTGTATTCTTTGTGTACTTTGTATGTTTTTCAATTTTCTTGTTATGAAAAGATCTTTTAGAAACGTGCGATTTCTGATAACGATGCATCAGTCATAGCATCATGGGTAGGCAACATTCATGCCTAAAATACCAGCTCAAATATACGATAAGAATTGAACAACAAACCTCATGTCCAACAACTAAAACAAGTGACATGTCATAATATCTAGTAAGTGAAATGCAAACTCAATAATAAAAATCATTGACATTTATACTCGTCTTAGATGCGCTACAGGCCCAGAAAACAAAAATAGATCAAAAAAATCAATTTCTTTTTGCCAGAATTTTTAAGAAGATAGTTAATAAAAGTTCAGAGAGAGACAGATGAGGAAAAAGGAGAATACCTTCCAGCGAGTTTAGCAGGTCCTAACTTTGACAAAGCACGTTCCACTTCTTCACTGACCTGTAACATATTTGTTCCAATTATGAACCACGACATTTGATGGAACGTCAAGACACGAGAAGAACCAAAATTTGCTCATATCAAGTCCTCGTGTAAGATAATTTCAGAGGTAGAGAACTCTAGACTCCATATGAAAATACTTTACACAAAATAAATGTATCAGGAATTACTTCCAATTCTTTACCCCTCATACTCCCTCAGGGAGAAAAAGGAAACAAGTGAGCCATTATTTACAAGGATGTCCACCATTTCTGATTGACATGCGCATTGGAACAAAAAGTTTAAACAATTCTATGGATTTTCAGTTCATCAAACCGCGGTGGAAAGATTCCTGAATTGGTGACATTTATAACTAAGCTATTCTATCACTGAGATAACGATAATGAGGCCAAGGTTGACGACTGGCGACATTCAAACATCACAACAAAAAAGTGAAAATAGATAGTAGAATCAAGACAACACAGAAAAGCAGTAAAAATATATCACAGTGAATTAACATCACCATGCACTATTCCAGATACCCTCTTACACAAAGTGTAGGGTAAGACTGCTTACAAGCGATCTGGTCCTTCTCCGAACCATACGCAAACGCGGAAGCTTAGTGCACTGGGAACTCCCTTTTATGTACCATTCCGGATATAGAGCTCCGATGGAACAGCATAAATATTATTAAGCTTCTGCTTGGAACAATGAAGGTATCTATAATTATAGTTAAAACATAGTTTTTAGTTAAGTTTTAACTCTGCCTTTCCTATCTCATGCTTTCCACCATACAACGGAGAGACCTTTTCTACAAAATAATAACGCCATTTGTACTAATTGATTACCTTTTACTAAAAAGTGTGTTATACAGATTAAAAGAGTAACCAGATTGAATACTTTTCACTATTCAGATTGATAATTTATTACATCAAATTTTGTTCAGCCAAATGGTCTAAATCAAATTAATCAAACAAGTTTCAAGCCATATAAGTTCAATTATGATTATAGTCGCATTCCAAATGTAAATGCATGGTCCAAGAGAAACAAATCAGCAGTAAAATTCAAACATTCAAAGACGAAAGCTTACAACTCTCCGAAGGATTGGTTCCAATGACGAGCAAAGTTTCTGAAGACTATCCACCTTCAAAGCTTCCACAATCACACTGACAAACAGAAGAATGCTCAGAAGAAAAAAATCACGCAGAACTACTAAATCTGGGCCACCAGTAACTGCGGCTTCGCGAGGAAGGCAAAGTTATTGAGAGAAAATTTATTAAAAAACTGAGGACAATGACTCCAGCAGCCTCAAAACATATAGGGTATATCTCATCTCTCATACAGAGCTTTTAAGTTTGAAACAGGACATGCTAACCCATAAGCTATCCAGCACCACACAATCATATACAAACTGTATTATTCTACAATAGCTTGGTATTCAAACCAACACCAGCGTGGCACCAATTCATCGAATTACTCCGTTTCCCCTTCATCCTTCAATTGTAATTTGTTTCTTACATGGGTACAAAAGGGTCAACAAGTCCACCTCATTAGACAAAAAAACAATTATTTATAGTTAACAGTAGCTATATTTTACCCTTCTAAGAACATCCTACCAAAAAGATAACATCTACTAGTCTTTAACCCAAAACCTATGTTGTAAATGAACTCCAAGGCAAAATAAGCACCAGAATCAGGGACCACTGCTGACACTCGAAATTGCAAGCACAGCAGATGAAAACACAGAATAACGCAACGACATGATAGTGTCTAACTTCTACAAACTGAACCGAAAATTCAGCTGATATCCAGCAAATACGGGAACGCAAAAAGAAAACAAACCAAAAAAGAACAGTAGAAATTGACTTTCCCAGTGATATCTAACAGACCCCTACCCGAACCACAATCATGAAATCACAAGAAAATTTAACAAAAAGAGTAATAAATACCTAGCTAAAGCAGGTCTCTTGCGTTCAGGCGTCTGCTCATCTTCCCCATCCAAGCTCCTCTTCCTCGTCTGCATTTCCACAAACACTATCCCCCACCAAATCCTCTAAACCATAAATTACACCAAAAACCAGTAAATCCAATCCACAGATCTCAAAAAAAATCAACACAGTTCCTCAAAAATAACCTTCCAAAACCGTCGGTTTCTGTTCCCCAAATGAGTAAACCAAAATTAATGAAGCTCAAACCCGTAATTCTTGAATCTTATCTTACCAAAAATGAATGAACTTTACCTGATTGACTAGAGGTTGAATAAAAGCCGGGCTGAAACTTTCTCTCTCACACACTAGCGGACACGCAGAGTTCGGCCGCAACAAAACAAAGACAAGCGCCTAGAGAGAAGGGGGG
>AP025071.1:27163783-27180503 GCA_036186865.1 Eustoma russellianum | reverse complement strand
AGGGGGGGGGGGTATGTTCGGGTGAGGTGTGGTCTACTCTGGCGACTACTCCCAAGTGTGAATTTTAACTGATTGCACGATTATTACCAAGTTCCAACCATTTATAACGGTGAGAGTATGTTTGTGATAAATATGGGATTCTTTTGTAGACACTGTATCTAAACCCAGCAACAAAAATAAATAAATAAATAACTCCAAGACCGTTAATTCTTTTATTGAAAAAAATGATCGAGTATAACTTTAATTTTTTATAAAATCGAAGATACAATAAAAATGATTACGAAAAATAAATCATTATCAATGATATATCCTTCAACGTTCAATCCCAAAATATATATCAACATATGCCTTATACAATCCATACTTCAATATAACCATTTGATAAAATATGACTATATACGCAGGTTTAACCCTATGTTAATCATAATAATTAATGCAGTAGTCATCCTCTTCACTAAGTTCGCATCTGCTCATTTATCTGAAAAAATTAAAAACATATTAAACTGAGCTCTTTCATGATTAGTATGGAAAATAATCACTAAAGAACATACTTATCTTTTTCTTTAGTAAGTAGAGACAAGACACTACAAAAGGTCCTACAATCACGTATTAAGGCTAGTATCATAAATATACTAGGAAAATCTACATCTTTTCTCATCATAATTTTTATCATACCATCTTATCGTTCACCATATCATCGGTTCTTTTTAGGCTATTTAATCATCATAACATGACTTGCTATAAAACGTAGATATGTCATTAATTGACAGCTTCCTTACATACCGTGCATCATGGGGTTCGAAGCTCGTGTACTATAGTATTGCGCATTATGAGTTTTGTTAGGTCTATAACAATCACTCTGAATGGGAGTAAATAGAGTGGTGAGCAATTTTTGAAATTTTCTCGGTTTAACTCACACAAACTCAAATGCTCTCCAAAATAACAAGTGGAAGATTGAAAAATAAATGGAGACACGAGATTTAAAATAGTTCGGGTCTCTTTGATTCTATTCTATTACCACTTTGTTTCTAAAATGGATTTTCAGCAACTCTCCTATTACTTTTAACAAGGAACAGGAAGAACAACAACAATTGCACTAACAACTAATGAAGCAACACTACAACAGCAACAACATTTGCGTTAACAACTAGTGCAACAATAACTACTACAACAACAACAAGAAGCAATATCTTGAAAATTTTCTATTTGTTTCTTCACAACTTCAACTAAGTCTATAGAATAACTTTCACCAAATGAATTTTGGAGAAGAAGTGAAATTACACTTTAAATGTATTTTGTTCCTCTTGTGCTAGATTTGTACTCATTATAATACAACAATAAAAACAAGCCTTAAGGGTTTCATAAGCTCTAAGAACTTTTGCACCTTTGAGAGCTTTTTACAACAATTGAGGATGAAGCTTGAAGAGGACGAAAGTATATAATTGCATCTTCCAAGCTTCTCCTATATATAGAAGTCTTCATTTTTTTTCCATCCTTGCCCCCTTTGTCTTTCTCCATTATTTTCTCTTCTACAATCCAAATAGTCTTCAACAAATCTTTTCTCCATGGTAGGTAAAGATTTGCCACCTAGATGCTTGAAGAATGTTTAAAAACACTTGAAATAGCATCAGAGTTGTTGGCAATAACTGAAGAATCAATTTATGATAGATAGGAGAGAGATATACAACCTCTTGTGGTTTGAAAAATGTGCTGTAATGGCTAGTTTTTAGTCACCGAAAGTTTGGTGAAACGTAATGAACTCATTTTTGAGTTCGGTCACTTTCTTGGAATTCTCTGTTTTGTTAGCATAAATTTGCACTTTTGTCACAGAATATTTGGTGAATTCAATCAAAGAACTCTTACTTTTGAGTTCGGTATATAGTTTGGTCAAACTTGAAATTTGATCAAATTTGAATTTTGAATTTACTTGACCGAACGTTTGGAGACAATAATTCTAAGTTCTTTGTCTCAAGTCAACAAATGTAAAACAAGCATTCAGCTAAGCATTCAGTGAGTTGGACAAAAACTTTATATGATTTGACCGGAGTTTGCTCAACTTATTTTTGAATTTGGTGAGTATATGTTAAAGCTCATCAAACATTCGGTCAAAGTCATGAAAGGTTTGATGACCTTATTATTGTTGAGAAATATGTTTGGATAATTTTCAAAGTCATGATTTTAAGTGTTGAACACTTAAATAATGTCGCACATGATGCTATAATTAATAAAAAGTTGAATAAGTAAATAAAAATGACATCGATATCTCAGGTTAATGTACATTGATCGATCGACGTACATTGATCATTCACATCGATCGATCTATGTAAGGCAGAGAAAAACTAAGACCTTACTGTGAGACATCAATTTCTAAACCTGAGACACATCGATCGATCGATGTAGGTCAGAGACAAATCTGAACCTCACTATGAGACATCGATCTCTCAAGCAGAGGCAGTCTGATCGATCGATGTCTAGGGTTTTTAGAAAATTTTTTCTAAAATGTAATAAAATGGTTGTTTTCATTTGCATATACTTCATATATGTTTATTATGTTGTTATTATGTGTTTTTGATGATTATAAATATATCTTGTCACTAATGAGCCTTGGAAGTTTCTACAACTTATCAAAACGGGCAAAAATAGTATTTTGAGTTCTTGTAGGTACTTGATATGGTGACAATGATTCAATAACTTATTTATATCTTGTTTATCATCACAAAGGTGTTATTACATCTGTTTATGACCATCGGAGTCATTCTCGGAGTTTTCTGTCATTAGGGACATTTTGGTCATTTTATCCCCCAAGGGCAGTTTTGTCATTTTACTCAAGAACATCACTTAAGTATCTTGTTATCTGCATTATGGAGCTTATTTATGGTGTTCTTGAAGATTATATCATGGTTTTCTATTCTATGTTCTTATTTGGTGATATTATCGACAGTAGAAGAATATGTGACGGTTTTCATGTCACACTCTATTATCTTCTTGAAAACTCTTATGGGTATATTATTGGAGTTTCCTAATCATATTTTTGCAGAGATTTTAATGGAGTTATTAGTGCAAAATTTATCACAACATACAATAAGAAAAAGTGAGAATTTTGATATATATGTTGACACAATCTTGTCAACTCTTTTGTGCTATTTTCTCTTCACAAATTCTGAAGTTGTACATGTGTATATGCCTAAAAAACGTATATATATAGGCAGAGAAGATGCCTTATACATTTTAGGACATGTGTACAAGTAGACCAATCAAATACAAGTTAGTTGGCAAAAGTTGCCAACTTGGAAGTTACAAATTCAAAACAAACGGCTAGTTTGGTTGGTTGGGAGCTGATTTCTTCAAATTTTTGAAGCTCCTCACATGTCCTATTCTTGTGCCAAGAAGTTGAGGGTTTATTGGAGGAATATACCATCTTATCCTTGGGTATTATCTTCATCATTTCCACATCATTTTTTGAAGACAAAATTTCGGCCAACATGAAGTTCCAAGGTGGAGCAATTATGTTATTTCAAGTTGCCAAGTGTACAAGGTGATTATGTGGCCAACCAATGATGTGAAGACACTCGGGCATTGATGATGATGGCATTGACACATTGGAGTTCTTATCTTCAAAGCTCAACTCACACTATAAATAGGAGGCAAGGTGAAGAAGAGAATACATACACTTGAAAGAAAAAGTTGAAGATCATTCTTGCTATTCTCTTCTCTTGTTCTTGATTCTTTCTTTGTGTAGCTAAGATGTTCCATTTCTAGTTGTTATATAGCTAGACTATACACGCCTCTTGTTATTATTTTGTAAGATTGATTAGCCAAATTTATAAGGCTATATCAATAGGTGATAGAGATGTTGCAACCAAAGTTGCATAGAGGTGATCATCCAAGTCTTGGATATGGTTGGTGTATAACCCAAGGATCAATCTTGGTTATTGTTGTATTGGTGTTCATTTCATAGTAAAATCGAATGAAAGGTGTTTCTTGAAACTGGAATAGGTCACATTGACCGAACCACGATAAATTCTCGGTGTTCTCGTCTTCTTTCCTTTTTTACTGTTTTCGGGCCGTTTTTACTGCAGTTTTCATCCAACTTTACACATCTTGAAAAAATAGCAAAACACTTTCAAAATTCATAATTTTTGGTGGAGTTATACTTCAGACTGTAGCTTTCATTTTGCAACAAGAATCACTTGATTTGAGCAAAGGAAAGTTAGTCTTTCAGTCTATGAAAGGTAATTGCTCCATTCTGGCTGCAATCTGACTAGTTTTAAGGAAACTTGCATTCTGATTTTATCAAGCATAGTTTTAGGTCAGGGCTTTTTTGAAACTTAAACTAGACATCTTAAGGAGTATTTTGATATAAAGATTAACCTTTTTAGATGAGTAATTAAAGAAATACACGTTTGCAAAGTTCAGCATCATTCTGTCCAATTCTATCCAGATTGACCACCTGAATCTTTTTATTCATTTGAAGAGTCAAACGATTTTATTTTTGTCTCATTTTTGGACAGAGACTATTCAAGACATTGCAATTGATTTTTGGAAAGTGTCATATGAAGTTGTGTACAATGACTTTTGAATTTTTCAAAAACGGATACTGAATCTGAGTAGCTTTCACATCCTATTTTCAAAGCGGATTTTAATTCAAGAGTAATAGTGTAATTTCTGCTAACCATTATTCACCCCCTCCCCTTTGGTGGTGTTTGTTGCAGGTGTTGCGGTCCAACAATTGGAATCAGAGTCAGACCTACACTACTCTAAGAAGCAAGGTTTAACACCACATGAAAAACATAAGGCTAAGACACAAGAATTCATAGTAACCTGCTTATCTCAAATCAAAGGTATATACAATAGCTATAGTTTCTTACAAAGATGAGTTGGAAGGTATGTCTACACAACGCCCTCCTCTTTTCGATGGTAATAATTTTGTACATTGGAAACTTAGGATGAGGCTATTCTTAATGGCTATAGACATCAATTACTGATCTATAGTTGAAGATGGACGTTATATTCCTTTGAAAATTGTGCAAGTTAGTGGAGTCACACAAGAAGTAGAAAAATAAAAAAGTGAATGATCTATAGAAGATAAAAAAGTGAATGATCTATAGAAGATAAAAAAGAAAATGTCCATAACTCTAATAATAACAAGTGGTATAATAAAGAGATAAAATGCTACGAATATGGTTAACAAGGACACATTTTATATGACTGTCCGACAAAGAAAAAGAATAATAACAACAATAATAAACAAGACAAGGAGGCTCAAAAATCTAAGGCAAAGGAGCCCAAGGCAAGAAAAAGCAAACGGGCAATGAAGGCGAGCACATGGAGCGACTCGTCTGACTCAGAATCCGACAATGAGGAAGCTCAAGTTTGCTTCGTATCTAACAATATAATTTCTTCTTCTGACATAGATTCTGATAATGAAATGTCTTTTGATGAAATGTATGAAGAGTTTTTAAATATGCATGCTTACTGTAAAAGGCTATCGAAAGAAAAGAAGAAACTAATTGAAGAAAATGACAAGTTGAAGACGTCCAACTTGGAATTTTTCGATCAATTAGAATATTTTAAACAAGAGTCTACTAATACTCTTGATTCGTTAGAGATTAAAATTAAATCATATAGGAAAAATAAACAAACATTAAAAACCAAAAATAGCATGTTAAAAGCTAAAGTAGAGAGTTGTGAAAATGAAATATCTCAACTTAAATCTTTTAAATTAAACTTAGAAAAAATGTTAGAACAATTTAAGTCGGGAACTCATATGTTAGACACATTCATATCGTCGCAAAAATATGAAAATGATAAAAAAAAGGCTTAGGCTATGTAGAGGAAAGTGACAAGTTAGGCAAAAAGACTAACTTTGTATCATCTAAGTCTAAATTACCATATAGTACAGCTAAATCAAATATACACATTTTACCTGCTACTCCTCGTTCTACTCATTCTAAAGTAAAAATGCAATATGCACCCACAAAAACATCTAAGCAAAACTTTGCATTTAGACAACATAGAAATTATGTATATGTATATATATATATGTGTGTGTGTGTGTGTGTGTGTGTACAAATGTGACTAGGCAAAATAAACAACATTCAATTGGTTATGATGCATATAGACATAAACATAAGCAATCTTCATATTTTCCTTATAAGACTATAAGAATACTTATGATTATACTTACAAAGCGCCGGTTAAGAAACAAAATTATATGCCTTACACTCACTATCAAAATCAACCAAGTTATATGTCTCATACTCGGCCACAATATAATAAACCAAGGTATAATAATTATATGCATACATCTTCTTTTAAATGGAATAGTCAAATACATGTTAATCCTCTGTATGCAATGAACTATAATGCCAAATATGTGCCTAGAAGGTACACCCAAATTTAGATACCCAAAGGGTATATAAACAAGGATTGTGCCCCTAACGCTCAAGGACCCAAATAAAGGGTACCTAAAACTTTGTTTCTATTATACGAAAATCGTAAAGAATACAAGAAGGAGACAAAGCTAAAGAATCTAAAAACCAAGTGATTTTTAGATAGTGGGTGTTCAAGACACATAACGGGCAATCTCAAACTACTCACCGAGCTGGAACATATTGAGAATGGAGGAAAGGTGACCTTCGGTGACAACAACCAAGGCCAGATTGTTGGAAAAGGGACAATTGGGGACCCTAACACATTTCAAATACGAAATGTGTTGTTAGTAGTAATCTTTCTTATTGTTTATTAAGTATTTCGCAATTTATAGATTCTGGTTATCATGTTTCTTTTCTCCCTAATTGTTGTGATATAATAAATGATAAGGGAGAAATTGTGTTAAAAGAAAATAGAGATGGTAATATTTACACTCTTTCTCTAAATAATATGTTAGATGCTAAGATTAAGTGCTTAGTATCACATGATTTAGATGTAAATTTATGGCATAGACGACTAGGCCATATAGGAATTTCAACCATAGAAAAATTATCGAAGAAGAATCTAATTAGAGGTATGGCTAAGTTAGACTTAGATAATGTTCAACTATGTGAAACACGTATAAAAGGAAAACATGTAAAAAAAACATTAAAACCAACTAGTCATGTATTAGAATTGCTTCATTTAGACTTATTTGGACTAAGTAGGACAATGAGTCTTGGTGGATACTACTATGTGTGTGTCATAGTAGATGATTACTCATGATACACGTGGACATTGTTCTTAACACACAAAGATGATGCTCCATTGGCAATCGAAAATCTTATTGAGCAACTTGAAAATCTTTACGAAGAAAATGTTAAAAGAATTAAAAGTGATAGAGGTGGTGATGCAAATCTGAACCGAGTTTGGCCTGATCTTCGGGTGAATTAGCACCCAAGGATGTGTTCTTCAATGAGCAATGCTTCCCAAGAATCGAATTGTTTGTGATCTTAGGTGAATTAACACCTGTGGTCGTGTTCTTCTCTTGAAAAGTTTGATCCTTCCTCAAAGAATGTTCAATCTTTGATATGGATCTAACCTTGGATTGAAACCAAAGAACACAAGAAACTCTCATGTGAAGAAAAGTGATGAATCAAATTTTGATATAAAAAAATTCTGTCCCCTTTCTTTTTGGCAAAGGGTTCTTAAATACAATTAAAAATCAATCCTACGTATTCTAAAGGTTGCAACAATCTGAAATAATAGAAAAATAAAGACAAGTTCTAAGATGGATAATGACAGTCTTGTTTTCTCGTACAACTTTATTTTGCACAAGACTTTTGTCTCTGATGTGGAACGAATTAGCTCTTGATCTCTTCTTCATAGTTGTAGAGCACAACATTTCATTGAATTTAGACAGCAAGATCACTTGATTTGGATAATTATTGAAGGAGATATGACTATTTGAAATTCGGGTGTCAGCAAGACAAGTGTTTCAACTATACTCAAATTATTACGAATTTGGGCATCTTAGACTCCGAATTCGAGAAAAGTGATAGAGATAAGAGTTTTAGATATATCTCTTAGCTAGCATTTGGTGCTAGAATCAGGTGATTTGAATCATCCGTTGAAACAATATAGCCAAAATGACGAGACTATGTCAAGCTGAAATCCCATTTTCCAGCATAGTTGATGCCAACGTCTCCAAGCTTTCTTGCTGGTCAAGTAACCTCCAAAAACCTGTATAAACCATCTTGAAACAACCTTGAACTAATATTAGTTTCACCAAGATAAACAAACACACGATAAACAGGAACATAAAATGCAAGTAAAACATGCAAGACACTAGGGCATTTAGGGTCGCACCAGGTGGAAAATTTAAAAATAAAGATATAATCAAGTTTTGTGAATTACATGATATAAAACATGAATTCTCACCACCTAGAACACCACAATTCAATGGAGTTGTTGAACATAAAAATAGAACAATCCAAGAAATAGCTAGGATAATATTATGTAAAAACAAAATACCTTGATATTTATGGGCTGAAGCTGTTAGTTGTGCTTGTTATATAATAAATATGCTTTTTGTTATAAAGAAATTAAATAAAACACCTTATGAGTTATTAAACAATAGACAACCTAAGGTAGATTATCTTAGAGTTTTTGGATGTAAGTGTTTTATGTTGAACACTAAGGATAATCTAGACAAATTGGAACAAAAGTCTATTAAATGTATTTTTGTTGGCTATTCAACTAACTCAGGAGCATATAGGTGTTATAATCCTGCATCTACAAAGATAATTGAATCCATACATGTGAAATTCAATGAGAATGCATATTATGAAGTTAGTGATAAATCTCAACATAAACAAAAGAAGAATATTGACAATATGTTTGATGATGATGACTTGTTACTTGAGCCTGCACATGATCATCTAGAACCAACTCCCCCTGAACAAAACGTGCATGAACCCTTAGGCAAAAGAAATCAAGAAATTTTGCAATTGGAAGATAATAATCTAACTTACAAGATGTTCCAATTGTATATGATAATGTACACACTAATGAAATATTTGAACAAGATGAAGGTGAACCTAGTCAACCCAGAATTGGTGGTACATAAAAGATAAACATAAACACCCTAAAGAATTGATCATTGGGAATCCTTGTGATGGGGTTAGAATACGTAGAAACATAAGACAAGCTGAAGGACATAGCTTACTCTCACACCTAGAACCTAAAAATGTTAAGGAAGCCTTATGTGATATATCATGGATAGATGCCATGCATGAAGAGTTAAATCAGTTTACCTGGAACAACATATGGGATTTAGTACCTAAACCTGATAAATCCATTATAGGGACAAAATGGGCATTTAGAAATAAATGGATAAGCAAGGAAACATCACACGAAATAAGGCTAGTCTAGTTGCACAAGTTTATAATCAACATGAAGGAATTGATTATGAAGAAACCTTTGCACCCGTTGCACGACTAGAAGCAATTAGATTCTTACTTGCTATTACAAGTCTAAGCAACATTAAACACTTCCAAATGGATGTCTAAGAGAAAATTCTTGAATGGATACATCCAAGAAGAGGTTTTTGCCAAACAACCCCCTGGATTCGAAGATTCAAAGAATCCTAACCATGTACAAGCTTACAAAAGCTTTGTATGGGTTGAAACAAGCTCCTAGAGCTTAGTATGATACATTTGTAAACTTTCTTATTGCAAATAATTATCAAAGGGGAACCATATACAACACACTATTTCTAAGAAGAAAAGATAATGACTTATTAATAGTTCAAATTTATGTAGATGACATCGTTTTTGGTTCAACCAACCCTACCTTAGTAAACAACTTCGAAGAATGTTAGAATTTGAAATGTCAATGGTAGGTGAATTGAACTACTTCTTAGGGCTACAAATCAAACAAAACCTCAAGGGATCCACATTAGTCAACTTAAGTATATAAATAATATGATTAAGAAGTTTGGATTTGAAGAGTTAAAACCTTCAACTACCCCCATGAGTGTTAGTACCAAACTAGACAAAGATAAAAATGGAAAATCTTTTGATGACACATTATATAGGTTTATGATTGGATCATTGTTGTACTTAACTGCATCAAGACCTGACATAATGTTTAGTGTGTGTATATGTGGTAGGTTTCAATCTTGTCCGAAAGTGTCACATTATAATGCAGTGAAAAAGATATTTAGATACATTAAACATACACCTCATTTAGGACTTTGTTACGATAGAAATGCTAAGCTCGAATTGTATGCATTTTGTGACGCAGATTATGGTGGTTGCAAAATTAATAGAAAATCCACTAGTGGGACTTGTTAATTTATAGGAACCAACTTGATTTCATGGTTTTATAAGAAACAAGCTAGTGTATCTCTTTCTACCACTGAAGCCAAGTATGTAGCCTTAAGTTTATGCAATACCCAAATACTTTGGCTTAAACAATAACTTAGTGATTTTGACATTATAATGAATAAGATTCCAACTCTCTGTGATAGTACGAGTGCGATCAATCTTTTTTGGAATCCGGTACTTCATTCTAAGGCCAAAGACATTGAGGTAAGATATCATCTTCTCCGTGACCATGTCCAAAATGGGGACATAACCATCAATTATGTAAGAATCGATCATCAAGTAGCTGGCATCTTCACTAAACCATTTAGTCAAGCCACTTTTGAAACTTTACGAGCCAAGTTAGGTATGATGATCAACGATACAATTGCGTAATTTTATCTTTTCCATGATTTGCAAAATAAAGGGGGAGATAGAATAAGAACATGGTTTTAGATTTAAGTCATGAATAATGAGTGAAATTCAATTGGTATAAGTTTTAGTTGGTGTTAAATTGGTTTGGATCATAGGTCAAGGGGGAGAATATAAGTTAAGGGGAGCACGTATGTTAAAAACATGTATCTAAGAAGAGTTTACAACAACAACAATCATATCCAATATATCCCAACAACAACAAAAGATATCACTAGGGTCTGGGGAGGGTGAGAGGTAGGCAAACAATACCTTTCAGTGAGATCCGACTCTATATGTACCTACACAGATAGTACAATAATAGGAATATGTACTAGTGAAGCGATTTTATTAAATATAAATAGAAAGCTTTCGATATTAAAATAGTCATAACAGTGGATATGCACAAATAGTTAAAAGACAAAGGCCAAAACAATTGGTATAGAATTGGTGAGTTTTTCGAAAATAATTGGTACAAAATTGGTAGATATGTGATAAACAATTGGTAAAGAGTTCTGACATTAAAATCATGTAGGGTTATTTTGAAAATCATATAAAAGGGGGAGAATGTTGAGAAATATGTTTAGATAATTTTCAAAGTCATGATTTTAAGTGTTGAATACTTAAATGATGCTATAAATGATAAAAAGTTGAATAATTGAAGAAGAATGACATCGATCTCTTAGGTTAATGCACATCGATCCCTCACATCGATAGATCTATGTAAGGCAGAGAAAAACCAAGACCTTACTCCAAGACATCGATCTCTAAACCTGAGACACTTTGATCGATCGATGCATACATCAATCTAACGATATAGGTCAGAGACAAATCTGAACCTCACTGTGAGACATCGATCTCTCAAGCAGAGACACTCCGATCGATTGATGTCTAGGGTTTTTAGAAATTTTTTTTCTAAAATGTGATAAAATGGTTGTTTTCATTTACATATGCTCATATATGTTTATTATGTTGTTATGTGTTTTTGATGATTATAAATACATCTTGTCACTAATGTGCCTTCGAAGTTTATACAACTTACCAAAAAGGCAAAAGTGGCATTTTGAGTTCTTGTAGGTACTTGACATAGCTGATGTTGAAACTTGAGCTTACATGAGGTGAGACCCATATCCACTCAAAACCTTAATGCAATGGGTGGTGGTACCTCAATCTCATATAAGCCATACATTTTTTCTCAAGTTAGCCAATGTGGGATTCTCAACACTCGCCCTCACGTGGCAACGTGGCTTGACATACACACGCGCCTTACAATCCGCCCTCAATCACAAACCACAAGCCAGGCATGAACATCTGAACTTAGGTGAGGAGAAACATTAAATGGTCAACCATGGCCAGGCAAGGGGTGAGTCCACATTTTAAACCTGCTCTTATACCATGTTGAAACTTGAGCTTACATGAGGTGATGCCCATATCCATTCAAAACCTTAAGACAATGGGTGGTGGTACCTCAATCTCATATAAGCTATACATTTTTTCTCAAGTTAGCCAATATGAGATTCTCAACAGCTGACCCTGTGTTTTCTTGCTTGCCAATCTTGGGGAATTGGTTCTGATCTTTACTCCACTTGGTGGAGAAGCTGATTCTCTAGCAGCCCTTTTGCTTGATTTTGCTCCTTTTTGAGTTCTTGAAATTTCTTCCTTTAATTTTTTTTTTCCACTTTTGCACTTTTTATTCTCGTTGCATCTTCTAATCGGCAGAAAGTTCTCTTCCCTCTTCTTTTCCCTCTTATTTTCCCAATTCTTCTTTTCCCAATTCTTTATTTCCCTGTACAACATTTTATTTCGCAGGGCTGAGTTCCCGTTGAATTCTTAGCAGCCGGACTTTAGAATTCGGTTGTCTGTTTCTTTTGTTACCCGGACATTTGAATTTTGAACGGGAGTTTCTGGTGGCACTTGAATTCCGACAGGAACGGTACGATTTCATCGCTGGCGATCTTCCTTCATATTCTTTCACGCCGCCCGATCAAATCTCACGCGCCTATCTTCTCGTCAGGTTCTGTACATTCTTATTCTTCACCTTTTCTTTTTTTTTTTTTCTTTTTGCAAAATTTGAATTAACAGAAGAGGGGGTCATTGCCCTTTTAGATCTCCATCCTTTCATATCTGTGTTCTGTTTTAGGAAAGTGATTTATTTTGCTTAATCATAAACTTCAAGATTCGTTCAGGGAAAAGAAACTTCAAGATTTACTATTATTAACTTGTTGAATTTATCTCCGTACTAAACCATAACTCCGACAAATTACAAAGTCTCATTTTCTCTCTCACTGTGGGCTCTTTTTCTTCTTGGCAACTGTTGGAATTATACTTGACTGTTTGCCATCGATCCACAAGATGAGGTTTTGTTCTTGGAGTAGACAGAAGAAGTCAATCAGTTTTGTAATTTGATTTTTTCCAATTCGTATCTTTCACCCCTGTATTCTAATAAAAAAGAAAGAGAAAATCAGTCCTTAAAAAGAGTCCCTTATCACTACTTTCCGAGTGTGGAATCCCAAGCTTTCAAGAATCTTGGACAAGATTTGGCCAAGGGATCACAGTCTTAGTACTTGAGCATTGCAATTTGGACTTTAGTGCAACTACTTGCAGGCTTGTTTTCTAGTCTATTTTGACCTTTCCGTGGGCTTCCTTCCTCTCCGTCTTTCTTCCCGGCATACTTTTGTCAAAGTAGGCAAATTAATCAAGAAGTCAAGAAAGACAAAGAAAGAGGACGTTTCAATCCAAGTTCTTTTTTCCAATTTCCTTTTCTTTAATCCTTGTATATATACCTAGTGTAAAAATAGTATATACATTGCATCAAGATCTTAGTTCCCTTAATTTTGCTTTGCTACATTTGATTGCAAACTTTCTGTTTTAGTAACATATTTGAGGATTTGGTTTTAATGGCAAACATTGCTAGGAGTCATGACTTTTCAGTGAGACCATGTCTAGGGAAGAGAGGTGTAGGTAAGGAGAAGGGATCAGCGGGTAGTTTACGTGTAGTCTCTTGGAATATAGGAACTCTAAGCGGTAAATTGTTGGAAGTTGTGGATGTACTTAAGAGGTGTAAGATAGATGTAGCATGTCTCCAAGAGACCAGATGGAAGGGGAACAAAGGTAAAGAGTGTAATGGATATAAGTTGCTGTATTCGGGGTCCGATGGGACCAAGAATGGGGTAGGATTTCTAATAAAGTTAGAATTACACACAAATGTGATTGATGTGATAAGATATAATGATAGAACTATGATACTGAAGTTAGTACTAAACAAGGAGAGTGACAATGATTTGCGCCTACGCACCCCAATGGGACTTAGGAGAACGGGAGAAGAAAGAGTTTTGGGATTGCTTAGATGTAGTGTTGAGGACAATACCTAGGGAAGAACGGATTTGTATATGAGGTGCTTTTAATGGTCACATTGAAAAGGATACCGGTGGTTTTCAGTCAGCATATGACGGGTTTGGCTATGGAGATAGAAACGAGCAGGGTAGGGATTTGCTAGACCTAGCGGTAGCCCATAACCTAGGTATTATAAACTCGTTCTTTATGAAAAAGGAAGCACATTTGATCACTTTTAGCTGCAGAGGACGCAACAGGCAGATCGGCTATTTTCTGATGAGGCGTGAAGACCGATGATTGTGGAGGGACTACAAGGTTATACCAGAGGAGACAACTGTGACGCAACATCGTTTACTAGTTGTAATTATAACCTTGAGCCAAAAGCTAAGCATGAGGATTAGAAAATTACCACCCAGGATTCGATGGGGTAATTTGAAGGACGAAAAAATTAACATATTTAGAGACAAGGTCATCTCGGTGACATCAGATTCAATAGTTGAGGACACAAACCAAATATGGGAGGCTATGACGACTACCATTACTCACGCGGCAAGGGAAACTCTTGAGGTAACAACAGGAAAGACAATTGTACATAAAGAGTCGTGGTGGTAGAACGGGGATGTGCAACGAAAAATAAGGAATAAGCAAAAGAGTTTTAGAGAAGTGTTAAGTTACACAGACGACAAGGAGAAAGGGAGAGTGAGGGAGAGCTACAAAATTTCTAGAAAAGAGGCAAAAAAGGCAGTGATGAAGGCAAAGAACACAGCCTATAAAAGGATGTACGAAAGATTAGAAACAAAAGACGGAGAGCGTGATATGCTCAAGATTGCAAAAGTTAGAGATCAAAAGGGGCAAGACCTATGAGTCGTCAAGTTTATAAAGGGAGAAGATTGACATGTTTTAGTCAAAGAACAAGACATCAAGAGGCAATGACAAACATACTTTCACAACCTTTTTAACAGCGTAAGGGTTGACCACTAAGAAAGAGAAAATAGCACTACACAAAAACGACAACATAACACCTACTATTGTCGCAGCATCACATAAGGAGAGGTGAAGATAGCACTTAAGAAGATCGAAAGAGCTAAGGCAGTTGGCCTGGATAGCATATCCATTGAGGCGTGGAAGTGTTTAAGAGAGGAAGGGGTTCAATGGTTAACTACTATGTTCAACCTTATTTTCAAAACAGGAAAATGCCAGATGAGTGGAGGAGTGTAGTGGTCCCTATATATAAGAAAAAAGGAGACGCACAGTGTTGTGGGAATTACAAGGGTATTAAATTGCTAAGTCATACTATAAAGTTATGGGAGAGAGTAATCGACAATATAATTAGGGGAGAAACTCAAGTTACGGTAAACAAATTTGGTTTTATGCTAGGACGGTCAACTACGGAAGTAATACACATTTTAAGGAGATTGATGGAGAAGTATAGGGAGAAGAAGTGCGATCTACATATAGTTTTCATCGATCTTAAAAAGCGTATGATAGTGTGCCACGTAGATTAATATGGGATAGTCTGGATGCAAGAGGAGTACCTATAAAGTATGTAGACATAATTAGGGATATGTATGATAGGACGAAAACAACCGTCCATACACCTGTAGGGAATACGTACTTCTTTCCGGTAGAGGTAGGCCTCCATCAAGGGTCAACTTTGAGCCCATTTCTTTTTGCAGTTGTCTTGGACGAGTTGTTAAAGCCGATCCAAAAGATAGTCCCATGGTGTATGCTTTTTGCTGACGATATTGTATTATTCACGGAAAGTAGACATAACATCTGTATGAGACCAGAAGAGTGACGAGACGTTGTAGAGAGAAAATGCTTAAGGATTAGTCGTTCTAAGACTGAGTATCTGCACTGCGACTTTAGCGGCACAACCGACGATGAAAATAGCCAACTCACCATCGAGGGTCAAGTGGCCCCAAAGGTAAGTAAGTTCAAGTACCTAGGATCATTTGTACAACAAGATAGAGACATAGAGAGTGACGTAGAACACCGAGTTTAGGCAGGTTGGTGTAGATGGAGGCGGCCTCAGGGGTGTTGTGTGACAAGAATTTTTCAACTAAATTAAAAGAACTTTTATAGGATGGCAGTGCGGCCAACAATGTTATGTGAAACAGAATGCTGGGTCATCAAGAGGACACAATTGCAGAAGATGAAAGTGGCAGAGATGAGGATGTTGAGGTGGATGTGTGGGCACACAAGGCTAGACATGATAAGAAATGAGTTATACAGAGAAAGGTTAGGGGTGGCTAGTATAGCAAATAAGATAAGAGCGGAAAGACTGAGATGGATTGGACATGTTGTAACGCCCCGCTCCCCGAACCCTAGCATCGGGAACAGTGCGCCCGTCGTATCTTATTAAGGAGAATACAAAGCGTCGAATCAATTTCAACATGTCTGAAAAGACGTAGAAATTTTTCACGCGGAAACGAAATACAATAACGTAAAGTTCTCTGATAAAAGAAAATCCTCAATACAATAATGTACCGACTTCTGGAAAGAGTACTAGCATCTACTATCTATCATTTAATGCAAGGTAGTGTCTGATATAATCCCAATAAAATAACCACAGACAGCCGCAAGGTCTCTTCGTATCCTAGGTGCGACCATCAGTCTGCCCATACTAACGTGTCAGCCCCGTCCTCAGCAAAGATATAGTCGTACGCTTCTTCGTTCTCACCTGGTGGGGGGGGGGG
>AP025071.1:26965088-27163773 GCA_036186865.1 Eustoma russellianum | reverse complement strand
GGGGGGGGGGGGAGTAGGGGTGAGTGACAGGAAATCACCCAGTAGGCACCAGCCTCCAACTAGTACAAGACTCGCATACTAAAATGATATAACACATAACACATAAAACATGATATCACATAAGCATATGAAAGAATGCGGAAAGTAATTCACTCCAGATAAAGAATACGCAACATCGTGATGCATGTCCTACTATACATGTCACACGCAATAAAGTCATGTCACACAGAATGTCGATATCTCCACCGTGCAATGCATGAACCCGGGTCCTACTGAGTGGCTGCAGGTCGTACACCCCACAGTCACCATACTAAGTGTGCGTGGCCGCGCCACCGCACACCATCCTGAGTATCGTGGCCCTGCCACCGTACACCATCCTGAGCGTCCGTGACCCGTACATCACGACCCTCCATCATGCAATACACGTGCCATGAATGCAAACAACACAATCGTCTGAGGCCCCTGGCCCATCCTCACCATCATCCGGCACTCAAATCTAGGTTCATTTAAAGATCGTCTGAGGCCTTCTGGCCCATCCCCACAATCCTCCGGCACTCAAATGTAGGTTTATTTATTGCCCGAATGATTTATACTTTTCTGATATTTATTTATATTCTTCCTATAAATAATACTATTTTTAACCAATTAAATAACATTAATAAAAATTCCAGAAATTCAATTACTATATATTATTAATTAAATCCCAGCCAGGCCGCCCGCCCGCGTTACCTCATGGACCGGCCTACCAGACCCTTTTCTATTTTATTATTGTTTTTTTTCCAGTTAATTGGGCCGGCCAGCTGGGGCCCGGTCCGTTGGCCATTCGGCTCGGCCCGCAGTCGGCTCAACAGATTTTTTTATATACTAAGTAAACGAGTCAGGCCTGGGCACAATCGACCTGCTACACAGAAATTCAATGAAAATAATTTAATTTCATCATTTTATAATTTCTGGGATTTAATCAAAATATTTGGGTATTTATTTACCTTTTTCTTTTATTTACTATGATTTTCAATTAATTAATTAGAATGAGAATATACAGTAACTAATATTCAAATCAATTTTCATTTTTTTTCCTTTTCCTTATTATGCCATTCGGCAGTGGCCCAGTATACCATTCTTAACTTTTTTTCCCACATATTCACATCTCTACACACACATACACGTTTATATATATATATATATATATATATATATATATATATATATATATATATATATATATATATATTACATTTATATCAATTATAGCTTTGAAGTTACACATGTATTGAAAACTTGCAGATTCATCCTAACCTAACTATTAAAATTTCTTAGCACACAAACAACATACGGCACTCATATATGTATATATTTATTTATATTTTCCTATAATTAATACTGTCTTTTTAATCAATTAAATAACAATAAGAGAAACAAATTCAGAAATTCTTTTGATATCAAATTCATACCTACCATCAAATCATATACACGCAGAACACTAGCACGCATTCAACAGACCCCAAAAACACAAGCCTAATCATGCAAAAATTATGCTATTTTGATATCAAATTCATCCCTACCATCAAATCAAATACACACAGAGCACTGATACGCATACCACAGTCCACAGTATACATGTCTTTCAAAGATTAATAACATACTATAGATTTCAACAAATAAAACAACAAAAACACATAGATATCACCAGACATGCTTGAATTATACCAATTGGAGGGAGAAAAAGAACCTACTTGGATGCAGACAATTACGCGATTATATGTCACCGTGGATATGTTCAAACGCTTGGATCTCTCTATCTCCTTCTCTCTTTCTCTTTTCTCTTTCCCTTTCTTCTCTGGCCGCTGCCTTGTTCACATTGCTCTACTCTTTTTTTATAACCCTATGCTGCCGCAAGAGTGGCTAGGGTATTTAATGAATTTTTTTTTGTTTTCCTTGCTTTCGGTTGGCGCTGATTGGGAGGGGGGGAATTTAAAAGAAATTTAAGATAATAAAGAGATAAATAATAGTGGAGTTTGTTACCACTCTCCCACTATCCACGTTTTCCTTCCTTTACCTTTTTTTTCTTTACCTTTATTTTATTTTATCATTTTGCTACTTTTTTTTCACTCTCCATACTCACAGCTTCATACCTATTTATATATTTTGCTATTTTATTTATTTGTTTATTTTTTTGGTTACTTAACTATGTTGCTACCTTATATTTAAGTACTATTATACCCATATGTGTAACTACGAACTTACTTGTACATAACGATACGCTAGAGTAAATTTAATTCCAAAAGGTCGTTACACCCAACGGCTACGTTAGTTTAAATTAATGCATACGGCTAGTTCAGAAATTCTCGGGTATAACATATGTCAAGAGGAGACAGACAACGGCGTCTGTCAGAATCATTTAAAGCCTCACTGTAAAAGGGAAGAGGAGTAAAGGCAGGCCTAAATTGACGTGGGATGAGCAAATTAGATATGACTTATTAGAGTTGCACCTCTCTGAGGACATGGGGTTCAAGAGGGGTAGATATGATATAAGGACATCTTAGGACATGCTTAGAGAATTAGATAGTCTCTACACTTTAGGTTGATTTGCACTTTTTTTGTTCTGGTATTTGTATTTCAACTATTTGTGCATATCCGTTGTTGACTATTTAATATCGTAATGTTTTGATTTGTATTTAATGAAACACATTCATTAGTACATATTCCTATTATTGTACTATCTACGTAGGTACATATAGAACCGGAGGTATCACTGGAAGTAAACTCTCTATCCCTCGGGATGGAGGTATTGTTTGCCTACCTCTTACCCTCTTCAGACCCTAGCGATAGCTTTTGCCGTCGTTGGGATATATTAGGTATGATTGTTTTTGTTGTTGTAGATACTTGACATGGTGAAAATGATTCAAGGATTTATTTATATCTTGTTTATCATCAAAAAGCTGTTATTATATCTATTTATGACCATCGGGGTCACTCTCTGAGTTTTCTGCCACCAGGGGTATATTGGTCATTTTACCCCTCAAGGGCAGTTTTGTTATTTTACTCAAGAACATCACTTGAGTATCTTATTATCTGCATTATGGAGCTTATTTATAGTGTTCTTGAAGATTATATCATGGTTTTCTATTCTATGTTCTTATTTGGTGATATTATCAACGGCAGCAGGATATGTGACGGTTTTCGTGTCACACTCTATTATCTTCTTGAAGACTCTTATGGATGTGTTATTGTGGGTTCCTAATCATATTTTTGCAGAGATTTTAATGGAGTTATTGGTGCAAAATTCATCACAATATACGAGGAGAAAAGTGGGAATTTTGATATCATATGTTGACATAATCTTGTCAACTCTTATGTGCTATTTTCTCTTCAGAAATTCTGAATTAGTACATGCATATATGCCTCAGAAACGTGTATATACAGGTGAAGATGATGTCTTATACATTTTATGACATGTGTACAAGTGGACCAATCAAATACAAGCTAGTTGTCAAAAGTTGCCAACTTGGAAACTACAAATTCAAAACCAACGGGTAGTTTGGTTGCGTGGGAGCTGATTTCTTCAAATTTTTGAAGCTCCTCACATGTCCTATTCTTATCCTTGGGTATTATATTCATCATTTCCACATCTTTTTTTGAAGACAAAATTTCGGCCAACATAAAGTTCCAAGGTGGACCAATTATGTTGTTTCAAGTTGCCAAGTGTACAAGGTGATTATATGGCTAACCAATGATGTGAAAACACTTGGGCATTGATGATGAAGACATTGACACGTTGGAGTTCTTATCTTCAATGCTCAACTCACACTATAAATAGGAGGCAAGGTGAAGAAGAGAAGACATACACTTGAAAGCAAAAGTTGAAGATCATTTTTGCTATTCTCTTCTCTTGTTCTTGATTCTTTCTTTGTGTAGCTAAGGTGTTCCATTTCTAGTTGTTATCTAGCTACACTATACACACCTGTTGTTGTTATCTTGTAAGATTGATTAGCCAAATTTATAAGTCTACATCAATAGGTGAAAGAGGTGTTGCAACTAAAGTTGCATAGAGGTGATCATCCAAGTCTTGAATAAGGTTGATGTATAACCCAAGGATCAATCTTGATTCTTATTGTATTAGTGTTCATTTCATAGTAAAATCCAAGGTAAGGTGTTCCTTGGGACTGAAGTAGGTCACGTTGACGGAACCAGGATAAATTCTCGGTGTTCTTATCTTTTTTCCTTCTTTACTATTTTTTTGCCTGTTTTTACAGCAGTTTTCACTCAACTTCATACATCTTGAAAAAATCGCAAAACACTTTCAGAATTCGTGATTTTTGGTGGAGTTATACTTCCAACTGTTAGCTTTCATTTGCAAAAAGAACCAATTGATTTGAGCAAAAAGAAAGTTAACCTTCCAGTCTTTGAAAGATAATTGCTCCATTCTGGCTGCAATCTGACCAGTTTAAAGGAAACTTGCATTTTGATTTTATCAAGCATAGTTTCAGGTCAGGGCTTTTTTGAAACTTAAACTATATATCTTAATGAGTGTTTTGATATAAAGATCAACCTTTTTGGCCTAGTAATTAAAGAGATACACATTTGCAAAGTTCAACATCATTCTGTCCAATTCTGTCCAGATTGACCATCTGAATCTTTTTATTTGTTTGAAGGGTCAACGATGTTATTTTTGTCTCATTTTGGGACAGAGTTTAGTCAATACATTGAAGTTTATTTCTGGAAAGTTTCATAATTTTTGGAGTTATGTACACCGGCTTTTGAATTTTTCATAAACAGGTAGTGAATTTGAGTAGCTCTCAGATTCTGTTTTCAAAGGAGATTTTAATTCAAGAGCAATAGTGTAATTTCTGATAACCACTAATTCAAGAGTAATAGTGTAATTTCTGCTAACCACTATTCACCCCCCTCTAGTGGTGTATATTGCAGGTGTTACGGTCCAACAATTATGAAAAGTTTAACTGTAATTTTGTAAATATCAAAACATGCTTATAACCCAACAATCTCTCCCCCGCCCTTCCTGCCCTTCTTTTTTTGATGATTTCAAACCAAGATTCAATTTACAAAGGTTAAAACATAATTCTGAAAAGCTTCCCCTATCAATATATCAAAAATGCTCTTTTTAGCAAATAACACCCCCGAGGTTCATGTTTTGCCAATATTCGATTTTCACAAAATTTCGCAGTTCTCATTAAGTATACATGCCATGAAGATCTCACCTAAGTTTAAAGTTCACAATTTATTCGGTAGGCTATGTAAGTCAAGGTTACTTGAGATCTTTGCCAATGTCCAATTTACACAAAATGTGGCTATTATAGTCAACAATGATATACCAAAGGCATAACGTTTGAGTTCTTGATGGATGAAAATCCAAAAAGCTTTTGACATGATTTTCACTCACCTTCCACCTAGCAGCGTCCCACTTCCATACGTCAAACTCATTTAATCCCTTTTAGACACCCTAATCAAATCACAAATGGTTGCAACATCCCATTTAAGTATTCTACTCGCAAATGATTCTAACATCCCATTTACAGCACAAATGGTTCTATCATGAATCACACTGTGCAAAGAGTATGAGAAACCATTTCAGCATTTGACTTAAAAATTTGCATAAAAGAGTCTAATCTACATCCTAGACATTTTGCTCATCTCCTTTTCATTGAAAATAGACCTCTAACTTTGAACATCATCTGCCTCAAAAACATTAATTTTTAGCAAGTTTAAAGGTACAATTCCTCTCTCATGCATTTCCCATTTAGTGAAAAGTGGTTGTGAATGAGAAGATGTAGTTAAAGTTATCTGTATAACTCGATCCATCTAATTCTCCTCTGAAGTCACAAGGTTCCATCCAAAGGAAGTTTTGGAGTGTCAACCCCCCTCTAAGTTGTGCTAATTCTTCAGCCTTTGTGAAGCCCGTTCCCTTAGGCCTACATGTATGGGTTCTTGAAGCCATAGGAACTTGGGACTGTCAGTCTTAGCCTTGTGGATGATTTTTAGGCACTCTTTCACCACCATTAAAGGTTCTTGTTATATTGGAAGTTTTTTGCTAGTCATTTCTCAAAATTTTGAGATTGTATGCACTGGAAAGAGAAGAGAGATGAAGAGAAGGAGGAAGATGAAGTGAATAGAAAGATTATTGAAAATGATTATTGAGGAAGAATGGTAAAGTATTGCTATGAGTTTGAACAGATTTAGGACAATTTTCTGAGACGAGTGCTCTGATACCATACCAAATTTTGATTAATACTCTGAATTTGAATGTAATTGATGTATAGCTTGACAAGGCAAATCATATAGCAAAGAAAGGAACGAAAAATTGATGAACGCAGAGGAGAAGTTTTGACAGGAAGAAACTGCCTTCATTCGCGTGCTATTCATCTGCAGAGATGCAACTTATACTAAACAAGAAGAACAACGAAATTACAAGAATATCCCTGATAACTAACTTCTCTCAATAATTAACATAAGGTACAATTGTCTTTTCACACGTTTAAACTCTTTCCGCCTGCCATTAGCTGCAAGTCCTGTTTGTTGCAGACGGTTGAGATTTGCTACAACAGGATCACTTCAATCCATGGTGATCACGTGGTGACAGCCACTCAGCATCTACTCATTCAATCCTACGTAGCTCCTTTAATCCTCAGACATAGGTGACATCTTGTGTTTTCTCTTAATCATCTCTATCCACTAGTGTTTGATAAAATGCAGCAGGTGTTCGACCTTATGCTTTCCATTGTTCCTGCTGCATCTTCAACCCTTCTTTGACACACTCTGCACATCTTTTTGTCCATTTAAATTTATTAACATTTAGGGACTGTTGAATATCGTTGATACATAGGTGACACACACTAGAGGATTTAGGTTGATATGTATATTTCGATATTCTTTGATTGTACAGGGATATGGCTGTCGAGTGACGTAGCTTGGAAACTAGGCTAGGTTAAACTGTTTCTTTTGATTGTATATTACATGTATGTATCATGCGATTATGAATATCAAGTCGACAGTTTTTCTCTCAACTGTGCTTCCTGTTTTGTTTTCTCCATTTGTCAGAGCTATCAGTGTCAAAATTATATGGTAAACATGATTCAATCATCAAATCAGATTAGATTACAAGCTAGAATGATAAGAACAATTACAGAATTTTGAATAAGAAATTTGGCGCGCAAGGCTGACAACGAAGAAGAAACAGAAAATCAGGAGAGAAATGTGTTATATTCAGCTTAAACTGAATTGGACATCAGTATTCAGTATTTATATTATCTATTACTCGAATTAGAAACCGTCTGGCATGTGTAGAAAGCAAGTTGCATGTGCCAACTGGCGCAACTGCTCTGCAGCTCAAACAACTTATTTGATCCGAAGTGTCAGCTACGATTAGTTGTATTTAATCTTATACATCTCAGCGATACCATGTGCTACTCACACCAGATAATACTTCTCAATCCAATTCTGCTGCTCATGTGTTAAACTCACTCAATCTCAGCTAGCTGCAATTGCCACTGCTTCTGCTTAGCTTATACCGCTTCTGGTCTTTTCTTTCATTCGATCACAGCTCAATATCTTCAACACCCCCCTTCAATTCTGAATTTCTGTAAATGTTGCACATCCCCAATGCTGAAGTCAAGAATTGCAATCTCTGTGAACTTAGTGCCTTAGTGAACAAATTTGCTATTTGATACTCAGTTTTGATAGGCATTGGTTTGACCACCCCGTCCTAATACTTATATTCAACCACATGATAGTCTGCCTCTATGTGCTTGGTTCTCTCATATAAGACTTGATTTTCCACTATATAGATGGCACTCTTGCTGTCACAAGACAGTTCAACAGGTTGAGGATGAGTTATTCCAAGATCCTTCAGCAAATAAAGTAACCACTGGACTTTATAAGTTGCCGTAGCTAGTGACCTATACTCTGCCTCCAAGTAAGATCTTGAGACTGTGATTTGTTTCTTGGCTTTCCAGGACACTAAGGCATTGCCAAGAAACATACAATACCCTATAACTGATCTCCTAGTTTCTGAACATCCTCTCTAGTGTGAGTCAGCATAAGCCTTAAGCACCTTTGAACCTGTACTAGGAAAACAATAAGCCTTGACCAGGAGTTCCCTTCAAATTCTCAATAGTCTCTGAGCAGCTTTCATGTTTAGCTTCGTTGGTGTGTCTAAAAATTTGCTCAGCTGTTGAACAATATAGGATATATCAGGTATAGTGATTGTAAGATATAACAACTTCCAATTAGTCTTCTATAGCTAGGTACGTCTGTGATTAGATCTGAATCATTATGTTCTAGCTTTAAATTCTGCTCCATAGGAGTCAATACAGGTTTAACAGCCAAAACACCTGACTCTTTAAGCAGCTCCATAGTATACTTCCTTGGACATATTACAATCTCCTTCTTTGACCTTGACACCTTAATTCTCAAGAAATATCTTAGCTCTCCAAGTCTTTAATCTTAAAAGTGAAATGAAGGTGATCCTTAAGCTTCTGAATATGGAGGGTTGAATTACTTATCACTATAATGTTATCTACATACACTAATAGGGAAAGAAAGGTATCTAAAGTCAGCCTTGTGAAAAGAGTATAGTCATGTCTTGATTGCTGAAATCCCTAAGAAAGCAAGTAATTTGTGAGCTTCTCATTCCACTCTCTACTAGCCTGCTTAAGCCCATAAAGTGATTTTTGCAGTTTACATACTACATTGGAAAAGGTGATTGTATTCCTTGAGGCAAGTCAATATATATCACTTGATGAAGATCACCACGAAGAAAGACATTATTCATGTCAAGCTGATGAACATGCCAATCATTAAGAGAAGCCAAAGCAAGAAGTAAGCATACATAGGCCATTTTTGCTACAGGAGAAAAGGTGTCATTGCAGTCTATACTATACCAGGCTGTTGAGTATAACCCTTTGCCACTAACCTAGCCTTATATCTCTCCACTGACCCATCATCCTTTAATTTTATCCTATAAACCCATTTATATCCAATAGGATGTTCACCAGTAAATGACTACTTCACCAAAGTGAATGTTCTACGGGAATAGATGATGGTGTTCAGACCTCTTTCTATGCGTACGTGTCATGGCTGTAGGTGTAATGTTGGAATAAAATTGTGTGAGTTTGTGGAAACAGATTATGTTATCAAATTTCTAAAAGGATTAAATGAAGAATTTGAACCTGTCAAGTCACAGGTGTTTGTAATGTCACCTTTGCCTAAAATTGATGAGTTTTTTGCAATGGCATTAAAGTATGAGAGGAAATTAACTGGATTGAACAAACAGAGCCCTTTTAATAATAGTCTCACATCACTTATGTTGGTAAAAGAGGAAACGGTGGTTACAGGAAGGGAAATGAAAGATTTTTTTTCCTGATGGTAACAGAAAACCGCAGTGTGTGATTGGGAAAGTTGAACAAAGATGTTATCATAAGCATGGTTCCCTCTTGGTTTTAAAACAAGAAGCCAAGTGAATTTGTCTGAAGTTGTTAGTGGTGACTGTTAGTCTGTATAAATGGAGCAAGGAAATAAGGCATGTCAAGGTCCTTTGCTCACACCAGAATAAACTCAGAGGCTGTTGGCATTGCTTACAGTGAATGATGAAAACAAAATGCCTTAATCCATGGACAAGTTGCTGGAAGTTAGGGAGCAACATTGTCTGCTCTCTCAGATAATGATCAAGGTAAGTGTCACTCTGATAATACGAACATTTGGATTATAGATTCAGGTGCTATTGATCATATAGCTTGTGACCTCAGACTTATCCAATCCTATAGCTCTATTGAACATGTATCTATTAAACTGCCAAATAACTTCTCAGTTTCTGCTATACACATTGGGACAATAGTTATCAACCCTCACTTGATTGTTCACAATGTGATGTATGTTCATACCTTTTCTTACAACCTTCTTTCTCTCAGCAAGTTACTCTCTATTCCTTCTATACTTATTCAATTCTTGGGTAACTCTTATATCATTCAGGAACGTGTATCCCTGAAGATGATTGGTTCATCTGATCAGCATAGGGGTCTATTCTACCTTCATGGCATTCCCAGACAAGTCAATTCTTATTCTTCTTCAATCAGTTGCTTGTCAGCTACTGCTCAGCCCACAGATTTCTCCATGCTATGGCACTATATATTAGGACATCTATCTCAGTCTAGAATAAAGGAGATACAAAGGATGGATAACTCAGTTTGTCATCAGAACACCATTCTTAATTGTACTATATGTCCTTTGTCAAAAATGAATAGAAATGTTTTTCATGTTTCTGAATCTATCTCTAAACACCCTTTTGATCTTTTACATATTGATATATGAGGCCCCTATAAGCATCCCACTGTATATGACCATCGTTATTTCTTAACCATTGTTGATGATCATATAAGATACACCTCGCTATACTCGTTGAAACAGAAATTAGAATCTAGACATGTCATTGAAGGCTTTTGGCAATATTTCACAACACAGTTTGCCTAACACATCAAATGTATAAGAACATACAATGGTCAGGAGTTTAAGATGGAACAATTTTTTATGACGAAAGGTATAATTAACCAAACTAGTTGTGTTTACACTCTACAACAAAATGGAGTTATTGAAAGAAAATATCAACATATACTCAACATAGCCAGATCTCTCAAATTTCAAGCCAACATTCCCATTTGCTATTAGGGATTCTGCATTCAGTATGCAGTTTATCTTATAAATATCCTGCCCACTCCTTTACTCAAGCAACAAACACCTCGTCAGCTCCTATTTGGAACTTCTCCCACTTACCAGAATCTCAAAGTCTTTGGTTGCTTTGCCTTTGCTGGCAACATTTCACCTCACAAAAATAAGTTTGACTCCAGACCATTTCTTGTGTTTACCTAGGTGTGCCTTATCACACGAAGGGTATCTCTTACTTAATCAGAAGACAAAGTATTTTCATTTCAAGGGATGTTCAAGTCTGTGAACATCTGTTTCCCTTTGGCTCTCATAACTCCACTATATCATCACCATCTTCCCCCTCTAATGATTCTTTTTCTCCTTCTCCTCCATCTTCTTCTCCTGTTGTGTTACCCTCTAATTGCATTCCAGTGCCCATGACATCTCCTTCTGCTCCCATACTAACATCTAATCCAGTCGTCTCTGATGATTTGCCTGCATATTCTCCAAGTCCCTTCACCTCTACAACCACTTCACCTCCTATGGACACTCACTCTTGCACTGGTATTGAGATTCATTTGCCCTTTGTTCTTCATGATACCACAGAGCCTACAACATCAAGAAGAGCTAAACAACCACCTAAATACTTACAAGAATGCTATTGTGGCCTTCTGTATTAAATTTCTGATTCCGCTACACTTTCTGGAGGTGTACACATTTTGATGGTTTTCCTAGGCCTCCTCCCTGTCTAAGTACATGGGGGGCTGTGGTAAATCGAGCAGAAGGAAAGTCTTGGAGAAGAAGAAATATGAGGTCAAAAAAGCCTCTTCCTCTTCGTCCACCAGCATGCCAAAAAAGAACAAGAAGAAAAATAAGAAAGGTTGTATGAAGACGGATTTGAAGTCTTCCACACTGGGTTCTTCGATGAACCAGTTGAATGAATACTCGACAGATGAGTCTGTTGAGATGGAAAAGGATGTTTCCTTTTCCTACGATGGTGACTCTGAAGAAGAAGTAACATCTGCGCTTAAAGAAGAAGGGATACTTTGTTTGCAGACCACTGAAGAGTCCCTTGAAAATGAAAAGTTAAGGGTAACCTCTGGGTTACATCAAGTTAAACAGGGAGAGAACCTTATGGGTTTTACTGGTTCAGGTACTCATTCTGATGAGTACGTTGAACAGTTTGTAAACCAGGTTGTAGTCCATGGAGGAATGTTGAAGAATAACACAGTTAGAAGGGTGACTAAATCCAAAAAGGTATACTTTTCTGATACTTTTTAAGTCAGGCCGACATCTGTCGAACTAAACTCTGATTGTCATATTTCATTCAATGCATTTGAGGATTCTGCGGAAAGGATTGGAATTGTCAATGGAGGTTTGGAAGAGGAGGGGATCTGTTTAGATGGAAGTAATATTAGGGGAGATTTGAATATGAAGTCTTCAAATGGATCTGGATTGATTTTGGGGGATAATGGTGGATCTGCAACTAATGGTGGTGGAGGAAGAATGTTAGATGAGGAAGATGGATTTTCCAGTAAAGTTGAAGACGACGGAGGAGAAGGGGCTGAGGGCTTGGGTATCTCCAGATAAAATTTGGAGGGAATACAACCAAAAGCTTGGCTCAGAGTTGTCTGGTGCATTCTGACAAGTCTCATCAGAAAAGTCCTCTCAGAATTGACGTTTCAAATGTTCAAGGTGGGAATTCAAATGATGGTGCAGAAGTCAATTTCTGCATTAATGGAGCTCTCATACAATCTCCCCAATACGACGTCGATTGTGCAAGTGGGGGTGCTGACCTAGAGACATGTTGGCAAGATAATGTTACTGTGGCCAACAAAAACGTGACAGCTGGACCCTCTCACGTGCTTGATGTTCCAGCTGCCAGTGAATGTCAGTCGTTGCCATTAAATGCTGCTTTGACGTGTGCCTTGGAAGACACACATGCTTTCCTTGGACATGCAACTGGGCGGTGCGTTAATGATGAGGTCTTCTCAAATTCAAATGAAGGCTTATCTGAGAAGATTCATGGTAACATTCAAAACGATGCCGTTCTCCTTACTATTCCTAATCAGATGCCAAATATGCAACCTAGCCACATAAAGACCAATCAAAATTCGACAACTCAACCAAATGACGTGTTTAATAACACGTTGGAATCTAGCTTCTCCCAATACCGCCTCTCTATCCAATAATCTTCCTACACGTGGCCATACAACATCTAAATTCCAATGGATTCAAAAAAACAACATTCCATCTCCTTCTGCATCAATGAACCCCCAGCTTCCATCCTCTACATTTCCTCTAAAACAACCAACAACCCTAAACCAGACGTCTTCCCCAAACACCTCAAACTCAACCACCATAGCCCCAGATAATCTCAATATATCAATATCTACATCATTTAAAGCTAATATTGTCTCCAACTACACCAACACACCTCAAACCCAAACTAGTTTACCAATGAATGCTACTGATTGTCACAAGAATAATATCGCTCCAACATGGAAGTCTGTGGTAGAATCAAATCGGAGGCATGGGAACTGCATCAAGCTTATGCATGATCACTCGGAGAAGACTGGTAAGGTATTTTTTGATGTCAATGATATACACCTTAGTGAGGAAAGCACTAGATCCCTGGTTGGGTGCTTTGCTGGCACCTTCCCAGGGAAAAAGGCATTATTTGCTTTGATTAAAACCTGGTTGCTCACATGTAAGGTCCAATTCCATGAGTCTGGGTGGATTGTGTTCAGATTCAACACAATTCAGGACATGGATGAAATATTATCCTCTGGACCTTATTTTGTTTATGGGCGTCTGCTTATTCTGAAAAAGATGCCTATTTTGTTTAATTTTGGAGCCCTTGAGGTCTCTTCAGTGCCTGTTTGGGTTCATTTGCCCTCACTCCCGCTGGACCTTTGTGATGCTAAGCACTTGGGTGCTCTGGGATCCCAAATTGGTATACCAATCATGACAGATCATCTCACTGCCCATAAGAAATTATGGCATTATGCAAGGATTCTTGTTGAAATTGATCTTGCAAGTAAAGTCCTTGATTCCATTGATATTACACTATCAAATGGTGAATCATTAGTACAAAATGTGGTCTGTGAAAAATTGCCGTTGTACTGTCATTCTTGCATGCATATTGGGCACTCAGCCTCTAAACATGTTTGTACTAATGATTTGTCAAGTGCACCTGAACGTGCTTCTCATAAAAAACATGTTTCGGTTGCACCACGACTACCGCCTAAAAACAGAGATGTGCATAGAAACAGAACAAAAGCACAGGGGGTGAGTAATAAGATGCCTGAAAAAAAATAAAAATTTGACACAAGAGACTGTAACAAGAGCATCACTAAGAAGCAAAGAGATGCAAGTCTCAAAGAGCGAGAAAATTCTGGGGGTATCTAAAAATACTCGTACCCCACGAGGGGAGATGCAAAATAAAAAGCTATCAGCAGTCGGTGAGGTTACTAGTTTAGATACAAATCCGGTTATTTTTGGCGTTATTGTATGTGCTTTACCTAGTGTAGGACATGAACTTGCACTCATTGATTCTAATGCATGTACATATAATGCCTTGGATGATCGTGATGTGGATCTGGAAAGCACTGGCCCAGCAAGCGCTCAAGTTGACAATTGTGCTGGCTTGGTGGATGAGGAGGACACTACGGGGATGCTCAATTTTTCCTTGGATGGGTCTGTTGTGGGTTTAAATAGAGGAAATTGTGAAATTGATAACCCCCACCCATTTCATCTGTTGTATCCCCGTTTGTAAATTCTAAAAGGCCTGGATGTCAGGTCTCTAGCCTGTTGGAAGATTTGTATAAAACAGATACACATAAGCATTCCAAGGAGGTAGTCCCAGTAAGGGACGTTGGGGCATCAGTAATTCCAAAGATGGAACTTTCAGAGGAACTGCCCGGTTCTGATCTTCTTGATACCTTGAGGCAGGTACAATCACAATTTTTGGATAGAATACATGTTCAGATGCTGCCTAAGTTCGATGAGTTTGGTTTCCCAAAGAGATCACTCTCAAAACACAGGAACCCACAATAACACCTTATGTTCCACAGTTGGATCATGAATAGTGGAGCATTCAAAGAAGAAAAAAAAGAAAAAGAGGTCTGCGGCTTCTACTCCTAAATATTAATGATTGTTTCATTTTAGAATTTAAGGGGGTGTAATGCTCCCCTTAAGCACAAAGGGTTAGTGAATTTTGTCCAGAAGACTAACACTGATGTCATGTCAGTGTTAGAAACGAAGCTAGATGATACAATGCTTCGTAGACTAGTTGGTACTACATTTACACATTGGGACTTCGTACATAATTTTGAGTCACATCGCGACAAGAGGATTCTCATTTTATGGAATCCGATGAAAGCAAATGTCCACTTGGTGGCACTAGACGCACAAATGATTTTTAAAATTACTTGCCTTGTATTTCAAAATCATTTTTGCTACTTTTGTCTATGCCTACAACGCAATTGTAGATAGAAGGCCTTTATGGAATAACCTGTTGCAGCAATCCATTGTTACACCTAAACCTTGGGTTGTGTTAAGAGATTTCAACTATATCTTGGACGAAAATGAAAGAACTAGGGGCAGAAATGTTACTTATTACCAACTTACAGACCAATTGGATTGTCTATCCCAATCAGGGTTGGTTGATTTAAGTTTTTCTGGTCCCAAGTTCACCTGAGAGGAACGAGGGGTGAAATCTAAGTTGGACAGGATTATGGGTAATGGTGTGTTTCTTGAAATGTTTCCTAATGCTACTGCTCATTTCATGCTTCTGGGTGTTTATCTGATCATTCCCCTGGAACCTTGGATTTACAACCGCAGCCTCCAACTAGATCCTCTTCCTTTAGGTATTTCAATATGTGGTCTTCTAGCCCGGATTTTTTGGCCATTGTTGCTAATTGTTGGAAAGAAACCTATAGTGGAACCCAGATGTTCATGCTATGCAAAAAATTGAAATCCCTTAAGCATCCTTTACGCACGCTTAACCAAAAAAGCTTCTCACACATTTCATCTAGAGTTGGAAAGGCTGTTAAGGATCTTGAGGATATCCAGTTTTATGCTAGTAGTTTAGAAATCACAGATTATTGGGATCAGAAAGTTAAAGAACAGAAAAAAAATCACCAGGAATCTAATGGAGTGTGAGAGGAAATACTTTTTCCAACTAGCCAAAGGCGATTACATTCATCTTAGTGATAGAAATTCATCCTTCTTCCATTCTATCCTCAAAATAAACAAAGCCAAATCATTCCTCCCCTCCATTATGAAACCTGATGGATCATTAACGGATTCCATTGATCAAGTAGGTCAACAATTTGTTGATTATTATCAAAAGCTTCTTGGTTCATCCCCGGAGGTCACTCCAATTTCCCCAGCTATTCTTGATCTTGGACCTAAGATTGAAGCTAGATCTGCTGCTGATCTTATTAAACCAATAACTGATGAGGATATTAAAACGACCATTTTTTCAATTGGGAAAAACAAAGCTCCAGGACCTGATGGGTACACCTCTGATTTCTTTATTAGGGCTTGGGACATTTTAGGGTGTGACACATTAAAAGCCATTCATGAATTCTTTTCCAATGGTCTGATTCTCAAACAATTAAACCATGCCTTGATTACCCTCATACCTAAGACTGACAATATTTCTAGGGTTGAAAACAATTAAACCACGCCTTGATTTCCCTCATACCTAAGACTGATAATATTTCTAGGGTTGAAAACTTTCGGCCCATTTCCTGTTGTAATGTGCTGTACAAAGGTATTTCCAAAATCCTGACTAATAGGCTTATTCCTATCATGGACCAGGTTGTGGATAAAGCTCAGGCAGGCTTTCTTAAAGGAAGATCGATGATAGAACATATTTTTTGGTCCAAGAGCTTGTAAGATAATATGATCGAAAAAGAGCTGCACCTAAGTGTTTGCTTAAAGTAGATATTAGGAAGGCCTATGACACACTTAATTGGAAGTTTCTGGATTCTGTCCTCAATGGTTTAGGTTACCGTCCTACTTTCATTGGTTGGATTATGCAATGTGTCACAATGGCATCCTATTCAATCTTAGTCAATGGATCTCCACATGGTCATTTTAAAGGAATGAGAGGTTTAAGGCCAGGTGATCCAATATCACCATTCCTTTTTGTCCTTGCCATGGAATACCTCTCCCGTTCCATGAAAGAACTCCATTGGGACCCTGACTTCTCCTTTCATCCAAAATGCAAAGAAAGCCTAATCACACATTTGTGCTTTGCTGATGATCTTGTTCTTTTTTCCAAAGCGATTCACTCCTCAGTAGCCAAAATCATGGAACGTTTAAAAGCTTTTGGAAATTGTTCGGGCCTTATTGCTAAGATTCAGAAATTCAAGTTTTTTGTAGCCGGTGTTCAAGATATCAGTTCTTTACAAACCATTACTGGTTTTTCGATTGGATCAATGCCCTTCAGATATTTAGGAATACCTATTGCTGGATATAAGCTGCAAGTCTCCCATTATTCTTTGTGTATTTCAAGCATGCTGAAAAAAATCAATCTTTGGAAAACATCAAACCTGTCCTATGCCGGTAGACTTGAACTTAAAAGATCTGTTTTTCAAGGAATACATTGCTTTTGGTTAAGTGCACTTACAGTTCCTTACACAGTCATAGATCAAATTAATCGTATCTGCTTGCACTTCCTTTGGGGAAAGACAGAATATGGAAATAAGAGGGCTTTAGTTGGGTGGACACATATCTGTAAACCCAAAAATGAAGGAGGTCTTGGTATCTTTGGACTTAGATCTTGGAATTCTGCACTCTTGGCCAAACACCTATGGAATTTACATTGTAAGAAGGATTCCCTATAGATTCAATGGATCAATCATAAGTACAGGACTTACCACACACTTTGGACCTGATTGATTAAGAAATCTGATTCGCCTTTGATGAAGAAAATCTTTCAAATCAGAGACCAATTAGTCCAAATTAAAGGTTCTGTTGTTGGGGGCACAAAACTTGCTTAAGGATTGGGTGGTGGATGACAATCTCCTACCCAAAAAGGCGTATGAGGATCTGAGACCCAAGGGAGAAAGTGTCCCTTGGAAAAAAATTGTATGGGACCACATCCTCACACCGAATTCGCCTTCATCTTATGGTTAACTGCTCTTGGTAAACTGCAAATAAAGGATATGATGCCCTTTATTCAGGACCAAATGTGCTTACTTTGTAAGAATCAAATCGAATCTGTCCATCACTTTTTTTTGCATGTCCAATAACAAGAGAAGTTTGGAATGCTGTCATCAATTGGTGCGGCATGCCCCCAAATCTGAGGAATATAACAAGGGTCCTAGCTTGGGCTCAAAAGTATTTGAAGGACAAACACCCAAGGTATAAGGCTGTAAAAGTGACCATTGCTGCAACAGTTTATTATATTTGGCAAAGTAGAAACAAAATGATTTTTGAAAATACTACTTTTGTTCCATTGGGTGTTGCAAATAGAATATATACTCATGTTTATCGAGTTATGTACACGAGTTTTCCATGTTGCATTCAGACCTGGGCATAGGCCTTCATCACATGGGAATTCCGACAGTAAAGACTTGGACGTGTAACTTTGGAATTTTGAGGTTTTGTGTTGGTTGCATCCAATGATGATTTTTGTATATGCAATTAGATAGGATCTAGGCAGCATGTTGCCTAGGTAATACTTCAAATTTTTTAGTTTTTGCATAGCAGCCTGTTGCTTGCAAACTTTTACTTGTAAGTTTGCATTAGCTTTTACATCACAGCATGATGTGATGTCACATTGGACTAATGTGCGGGTGGCATCCCTATTTAGGTGCATTTTGATGGATCATGGGAAGTACCATGATCATTTCTGGGTAATGAAATTTGCTTTTTTCCCAAAAAAAAAATCAATGTACAACAGGAACCAAGATCCTACCAAGAGGGAGCCAAATCTGCTCACTGGCAGAGGGCATTGCAGCGGGAGTTAGCTGCACTTGAGGCTAACCATACATGGTCTGTGGTTCCTTTACCTGCTGGAAAGACACCCATTGGATGTAAATGGGTCTATAAAGTTAAATACAAGGCTGATGGCAGTGTTGAGAGATATAAAGCAAGGTTAGTTGCAAAAGGTTACACTCAACAGTTCGGAGTTGATTATACAGATACAATTTCACCTGTTGCCAAGCTTACTACAATCAGGTTGCTTGTAGCTGTGGCTTCTCTACAACACTAGCATGTACATCACTTGGATGTTAAGAATGCATTTCTACATGGTGAACTCAGCCAGATTTACATGACACTACCTGATGGAATCTCTGCTCCTACACCCAACACAGTCTGCAAACTTCATAATTCATGGAACTTTAAACTCAAGTTGCATGATAGTGAACATGGTATAGTCATGGAACTTTAAATTCACGCAGTTTCTACTGAATCATGGCTGTATTCAATTTAAGCATGACTATACCATGTTCACTTAGAGACCTCAGATGCTTTTTTAGTCCTCTTAATCTATATTGATGATATCATTGTAGCCAGTAATTCTCTTATGCTGATCAATCAACTGAAAGAAGCCTTGCACCAAGCTTTTCAGATTAAAGACTTGAGTCCCCTCAAGTATTTTCTTGGCATTGAGGTGGAGAGGTCTTAGAGGGGATAATGATCTGCCAGAATGAATTGGAGTTAGTAGAGCAGGCAAGATTCTTGGGTTCCAAACCAGCTAAAAGTCCGATGGAACATAATCTAAAGCTGGCACATAATGACTCTACACTTATACCAGATGTCTCAGGGTTTAGGAGGATGATTGGCAAGCTACCGTATCTCACTATAACCAGACCTGACATTTCATTTGCAGTGCAAAAATTAAGTCAGTATCTTGATGCACCCACGGAACTACACATGAAAGCAACACACAGATTGCTCAGATACTTGAAAGGTACAGCAGGGCATGGACTGTTCTATCCCAACATAGGAAAACTGGAGTTAAAGGGATTCAGACTCAGATTGGGGAGGTTGTGTTAAGTCCAGAAAATCAGTCACAGATTACTGTATGTTTCTTGGTGACTCTCTGGTATCTTGGAAGGCCAAAAAGCAAAGCACTGTGTATAGATCTTCGTCTGAAGCGGAATATAGGGCATTGGCATTGGCAATATGTGAACTTCAATGGCTTTTGTACCTACTCAATAACCTGGGCATAGGTCATTCTAAAGTTGTTGAATTGTTTTGTGATAATAAGAGTGCAATCTATATCAGTTGAGAATCCTGTATTTCATGAAATGACAAAGCATATAGAAATAGATTTCCATGTTGTGAGGGACAAGTATCAACAAGGTGTGATCATTCCTATGCCAATCAAAACTGAACATCAATTGGCAGATGTCTTTGCAAAAGCGCTTGATTCAGTAATACTGTAGAATCTGACTTCTTCTGTGGGTGTGTGCAATATATTCAGCACGACAGTTTTGAGGGGGCGGTGTTGAAGGACCAGTTGGGAGCAAGAAACGTGAAGAAGCACAATCCAATCTTGAATAGCATTGGAGCAGCGGTAACCATTGGATTGAACAGATGATCAAAGGCTAGGATGCTAAAATGATGAGCTGGTAGTTCTTGAAGACCTGGTAATTGCCAGGAGCACGTGAATCGCGAAAAAAGCGGAGTATAAGAAGCGACAGAGAACAGGAGGTGGCCAGAGAAGAAGAACTACGCGCGGGAGTTTTTAAACTTGTGAAATGTCTTTATTACCCTTGTCTTTATGTTAACAGAATAATAGAAAGTAAGGACAAAATAGTCTTTTTACCAGTTTTAATTTTTCCTCTCAGTTCAAATGTATAAAACGGAGCCGGGTAAATCTTCTATACCCAAACGATTTGAATGTGAAATTCTCCCAGTTTTGCCACCTTTTGCTCTCAAATTCGCTTCGGCAAACTTCTTGTTTTTGTTGTTTTTAGATTTTGCAGTTAATTTTGACAAAGGATGCGAAATGCGTGAACCAGTGAAAGGAAATAGATGCCTTGAAGCAGCATAGGACATGAACATTAGAAAATTTGCTACATAGCAAATGAGCGATCAATTCAAATGGGTGTGCAAAATCAAATACAAACCCGATGACAAGATTGAAAGATACAAGGTAAGAATAATGAGAAGGGGCTTCAAGCATAAAGGTAGTATAAACTTTGATAAAAATGTATTTTAGGAATGAAAGTTGTATTTCATTTAACAAGATACAATATGACCTATTTATAATTGAATTTTATGCACTATCTATGGTATATGCTAATTACAATAAATACAATTGATATTATTAGATTTTGATATCATAGTGATATGATTAGATTGAATCCTTGATTTGACACTTTGCATCACTTCCCCTCAAGTTAGACAGTGGGATCGCTAATGGCTAACTTGTAAAATACTGAGTCAAAGATCATTATAGTGATGACTTTTGTGAGGATATTGGCTAGCTGATCTTCAGAATTTACAGATGGGAGCTCAATGATATCTTCCTCGAGCTTCTCTTTGATGAAATGTCAATCCAATTCTACATGTTTGGTTCAGTCACATTGCACTGGGTTCTCAAAGATACTTATCGCTGTCTTGTTATCACACATCGGCTTAGTAGGCAGCCTTAGAGGAAAATCAATCTCGTGCATTAGCTTTTTTTAACCAAAGTACTTCTATAACACCCTTCGCAATTCCTCTAAATTAAGCTTTTGCACTTGATAACACCACTATATTCTGTTTCTTGCTTCTCCATGTAATTAAATTTTGTCCGACCATGGCAAAGTACCCAGAAGTGGACCTCCTGTCATTAGGACTGCCTGCCCGATCAGCATTTATATATACCTCCATGTCTAAGTGTCCATGCTTTTGAAACACCATTTCATTGCTTGATGTTACCTTCTAATACCATACTATCCTCATTGCTGCTTCCATGTGTTCTTATTGTGGTTGATGTATTTGTTAGGAAATCCACAAGATCACTGCTATCAAAAATGCACAACGGGAAAATCTATCTCTGGTTTTCTACCAAGGATCCATGTTGTGTGTTTAATTTGATGAAAGAAATTCAAAAACTTACCTCTATGGATTTGAAATCCGCAAACGAAGGAGGTGCGATGACATGATCATCCTCTGTCGGTATCCACACGAATGCTTCTGCTGAAGTGCTAGCTCTTTAGAATGGCACGGCTGAAGAACTCGTTTGTCTCCAAAAGCAAGTTTGGGTTTTCGTTTTCCTGTGTAATCTCTGTACGAGATACAACAACATATATACATATATATAAACCTCAAAATCTTATTCCAAATCGGATTGGTTAAGGACAATCAGAAACCATATCAGATATACGTTCTGTCAAGATTTGATAAGACCATTCAGAATCCATATCAGATATGGATTATGTTGCTATTATCCGATAATATATATATATAAGTATATTTAAAAAACCATAATAATAATAATAATAATTAATATCTAATATTATATTATTAATGTTATTAATATCAGCATTGTGTGTGACTCGATAGGCCCATACTAATTGGCAATCGGTTAAATCTCTATTAAACCAACAAGTCGTAATTGGCCTCTAGCAAGGCATTGCGACTACCTAATTAATACGAGTACATTCCAACTAGCCTAATAATAGTACATGTATTAATCCCTTTGTCACACGATATCTAGTTTGAACATAAGCCATGGTCAGCGTCGTACTTATATTGTTCAAACGTATGATTACTCGATTTCGAAGTAGGCTGATAAAAAAATGATATTGGTCACGCTAACAATTCATTTGAGCACGGTCATGCATTTCACAGTCTTACTAATCGAGGGGTCCAAAGAATATTTCTCTCAAAAGAGAGGACAAATCCTATTTTGATTGTTCGATATACTCTACACAACATCTATCATATTCAATCGTGACCTTTATTATTATCCAGTTACGAATGATGTTTGATCATTTCAAAATATAATAGTCCTTATATCGTAAACTATGACAATCTCAAGTTTAAGGATAAAACATAACTATCATGAGATTTATTTATGACGCTAATCCATGCATTAATCTCATGTTGAACCTATCCAATACATTGTTCTTTAACAAGTATCTATGAAATTGATTTGTATCATCATACACATAATCATATCATGATTATCAAATCAATAATCATACTGGTTATAAATTATTTTATCTCTATAACAATAACGAACCAGGGACATATATCATAAATGTATAACATACTAACCAATAATAATGATAATAAAACCTTTTTTTAATAATAAATATATAACATAAATATCCAAATCATGGCCTAGGGCACATACACTAACAGTATAAATTGGTTCACAACTTCCACTATATGCGCTATATCTGGTATGATGTGGGAGAGATAAATCAATTTTTCTACAAGTCTCTGATACTGTTCTCGACTCGCTCCTAGTGCCCCTTCCCTTATCTGCATTTTATGATTCACACATATGGGTGTCTGACTTGGTTTGTAATCAATCGTCCCAACCTCAGCTAGCGAGTCAAGAATGTACTTTCTCTTTAACACAAAGATTCCCTTCTTTGACCTGAGAACTTCAATCTCAAGAAAATACTTCAATTCACCTAAAGTCCTTTATCTTGAATTCTGTAAACAGGGTCTCCCGAAGCCTTGCAATTTCCTCCTTATCATTTCCTGTGATGATCATATCGTCAACATATTTGATTAGATATATGATTAGATCCCCTCTCTTCTTGAAGAACAGAGTATGATCAGTGTTACTCTGTTTGTATATGTTCTTTTTCATGACTAAAGTAAATCTTCCAAACTATGCTCATGGCGACTAATTTAAACCATAAAGAGCCTTTCTAAGTTGTCAGACTTCATCCTTTAGAAACTCATCAGAAAAACTGGTGGAGCCTCCATATATTCCTCTTCTTTCAACTCCCCATGTATGAATGCATTCTTAATGTCAAACTGATGAAGTGTCCAATCTCTGTTAGTTGCGACTGAGAAAATACTCTGATGGCATCAATCTTTGCAATCGGAGATAATGTCTCTGAGTGATCGATCTTATACGTATGTGTATATCCTTTAGCCACAATTCCAAGTTATACTGTTCAACCGTCCCATCTGCCCTATATTTGACGGTAGCCCACCGGTTTTTTCCTTTTGGCATCTCACAATTTTTTCCATGTCTCATTCTTCTTCAGAGCATCTATTTCTGTTTTTGTTGCCTTTCCCCACTTAGCATCCTTACTTACCTCTTGAACTGTACGCAAAATGGACTCAGAGCACAGAGTAAAAAAAACATCTTTGCACATTTTGCAACTTTCCCCTGGCTACATTGACATGATATCTAGAAGTTTGAGATACCTGCTCCGGTGTGTACCTGTCACGTTGTATACCCCTGTTCTTCCTTTCAGGAAGAAAGCATACATGTCTCTGAGTTGGATCATTAGTATTCTCTAAATCAGGTAGGACAGAGAGTTCTTCATTAGTGTGTAGATCACTTATCTCTTGTTGGAATCCAACAAAGGAGACTCATCGGCAGTGAGAATTGGTTCGTTGGCCCTTTCTTCGTTGGGAGAGGTCTCTTCTGTAATGCCATCTGCTCGTTCTTATTGGACAGTCTCTATGCTTATGTAACCAATCTAAGGACTCAGTCAATTCCTCCTCCTGAGGCTAGGTGGTTATCAAAAAAGTACTCAAAATCAAGGAACACATAGTCCATTATGACATCCATTCGATGGGTAGTAAGATTATAACACTGGTAATCTTTCTGGTAGACAGCATACCCGACGAATCATATTTCTCGGCATAAGAGTCTAGTTTGAGCATTTGTTTTTTGAGATGATACAAACACGGAGCAACCAAAAATACGAGGGGGAATGGTCAGGGAGGCTGGAATGGTTGTTTGAGAAGCTAACATCTGTAATGGAGACTTATGATCAATGACTTCTGTGGCTAGTCAGTTCAAGAGGTAGACTGAAGTAGCCACAACTTTGGGCCAGAAGTGTTTAGGAGCATATGACTCAAGCAACATAACTCGTTTCATTTCAAAGATGAAATAATAATTGGAATACCTAAAAGTGACTCATAATTTGGGATGCACGGATTATGAAAGTAATATGAATTATAAAAATGAGTCCACTTCAATTTGTAAGTTCTCAAATGCATATAAGGTTTTACAAGAGCAACAAGTTCAGCAGTAATGGTATATATAAAGCTAGATAGAAAGATGAGAATATAAAGAATTCTAAATTAGTGGAGATGTCGCTGTAACGTTGAGCCTCCACTATCTTATATACACTCTTCACATTGTCTTGAATTACGGCCTTAGTCTTTCTTTAGCCTCATAAATTTCAACGTTCTCGTCCTTCTGTCCAACTTCCATGTTACTTCATTTAGTTTTGGAATTTTCTCATCTAACTCTATAATGGTGTTAAGTTCACAAAGCAGGTAGATTTAGCTTGGTAATAAATGTCCATTTGATTTAAAGCTGGTATCCTAATGTAGGTTTGTCATTTGGAATGTAAACGACATTATAAATAAATCGAGGCGAGAGAACGGATACATATGCCTGAATTGGTCATTTGACTGCGGAGGAAAAAAAACCTTATAAGAAGAGATTTTGGTTAGGATGGCTCATTAACAGACGACTGGCGTTTTATGTCATTAAGATATGTTCTCTTAGTGCAGTCGAATATTTGATTCGATACATTAGCAGATAAGTTTGTTTTCCAATGTCAACAACAACAATATTACCCTAATGTCTTACAGGTTCCTGCCTATAACGGGGTATGGAAGGTCGTGTAGAGCCCTGTCTCAGATTATGGTCATGGAACGGTGCCCCCGCCGTACTATGCTATGAGAATTACAAGGTGTCGATACCATTCTTATGCATGCTGACATAAAATGGAATATCGATGTAGCAGAAGCATCATAAATAGATAAAGCGAAATCGACATGCATCAACTATCATAATTAAATCCGAATAGATCAAAGTACCATTTGTACAAAAAAACAAGTACATCGCTGAAATATCTAAGTACATCAAATGTCTCAAGGCCCACTAGTCATCCTCACTGGTATCCTACCCTCGGTTCGTCATTTGTAAAGTCTAAGTCCTGATCTCGAGGCTCTACATGATAAAAATATGGTATGAGCGATAACGAATCACCTAGCAAGTATGTCCGTCCGAGTTCGTCATGTGGATCATGCATAGGAGATAGGGGTGACAAAATACATGCAAGTGTAAATGATGAAATGTAACTCGTCGACAAGTAAATCAGGTAACATAAGCAACACATAAGCAGATAAAGTGCGTAAAAAGAATAAGTCTTAACTTACATGTATCAATATTCTAGAGAATTAACTATCACCTAAGCAACCTTAATTCCTCAAATCATATCTCATGCTACGTCCCAAATCCATATGCTTATATCCTGCCTAATTTCCTATCATATCAATTGATAAAGGATGCGTAAGTGATGATAGCTCCGGATTCACGTCAAATGCCCATGAAAATTCGTAACATTTATATGTCATAAAATGTTTCAAAACAAAACATGTTCATATCATTTCGTAACTTTTATATGGCATTTTCATAAGCTGGCTATAGCATTTTTATTACATATGAACGGTAATACACGACTTACGAATGATTCCCTATATAGTCTTATTAACAAAATATGAATCCCAGTGGTCCAACCACGGTGTTACACCATATGCACATAGATCTAATGGTGACGCATTATGGTAAAGATCCTGGGTCTCGGACGCGGTGTTACACTCGGTTAAAACGAAAAACATATGCTCTGACATCCTCCCCCAGGACCGATGTCAGGCCATCGTACCAAATAACATAACATATTATCTAATGACGTCATAAAACATATCGTGTAGAAGTCATTAGAATCATTTGTCTCATGGTATGGTTTGTTATGCATAAAATCCTTTCAAAACGTATCGTGTGGTGAAAACATTTCGTAAACATGTATCGTATAATAAAACATATCGTTTCAAAACTTTGATCAAATTATGCATGCATAACGGCTCGGTTTTGGGCTCATTTGACCATCTAAAATTTTAGAACTTATTTATCCTATACTTAGTTCATGTTTCATGTATTAAACTTCAGTAAAATGCCATGTATGCCCCTTCTAAGGGCTCTCGGTTGTATGGTATCAAAACGACTCATTTTTTGAGCTTTACCACTAATATCATTATCTTAGATCGTTTAACTTTCATATTATTTCATGGCCAATCAAATCAGCCCCTTTTTAGACTTGTCCAAGATTATCATTTCCTTAGCTTGCATATTTAACATATTATTTATTTAGCAATTCAATTATTATGTCATACACATAATTTCACATACATGTATCCAAATAGACATATTAACCATTTCATTGGCACATAATGTACACCATTGGGCTGAGGGGTGTGTATGCCCTCATCACACATAATTCATCATTCTAAATATCTTTAGATGCATGTATGGTGATAGTACCTCTTTTTACACTTCAACATATTATGATCACGAACATGCAACTTTAAGTGGTGACATATAGTACATGACATACATGGCCTAACCCTTTTCTTCATGATCATTTACTACACTTTTTAATCTAACACATTTGAACTCATGCATGTTAGTTTCCATCATAAGCATGAACATAAGAGCCATGAACATGATGATGATCATGGTGAAATTTTCATGCAAATACATACGATGATAGAAACCATGAAAACAAACATCCTTAGACCATGATCATCAAGATTACACATCAAAATGATAATGATGATGCATGCCTAAAAGTGGCGCCCTAAAACAGCCCACTTATGGATGTTTCTGAATGAAAATGGCATGATGATCATCAAAGAAACAATCTTTTGTGGCCAAGCACTATAGCATAAATTATGATACACCACAATCATGCTAAATCAAGACCATCAACATGCATAAACACTAAAAATCATAGAGAAACACATATGTCATGATCATCATAAAAACATACAAGAAAATGATGCAAAGTGTGGTTCTTAGTATATTTTTTTTTACGAAAGTGTGTCATGTAACCAATACTTTTCATAAAATGAGACATGCATGCCTAATCTTCTATTACATGTGACATGCATACACATGAGTTCTAAATATATCATAAACTTCACATGGATGACACTTTTACATATCATCTTAATCTTAAACATGCCTACATTCAAGAATAACACACAAGCCTTCATATAGGAGGCATGCAAGAACACTTTTTTACATGTTCATAGTGAAAAAATCATTTAAACATATGCATGCATGATCCAAGTTTATAAATGAACACAGATGATAGATTTTTCGTCATGCATGAAAAAACCAAGAAGAAATCTTGCCTTTTTCTTGAACTTTAGACTTAAGATAGCAAAATTTCTTTTCCTTTAGTGCTTGAAGGTTCCTACTTCTTCAACCTTGAAAACTTCTCCTATTGATGCAAGCCACGACGTAGGTGCCAAATGAAAAGAAGATTGAGGCTTTGGAAAATGGATGAAGGAGAAAAAGAACTAGAATGGAGATTATAAGTCCTTACCTTGAAAGCTTCCTACACTTGAAGGTTTCTCCTCTTACTTAAACTTGGAGAATTTTTCTCACCTTCTTTCCTTGGCTCACAATTTTTGGCTTGAAGAAAAGGGTAGAGATGTCTTGAATTTAAAGAGGGAGAGACTTGAAAGTTGCTTGAAGTGGAGAGAAAAGGTTCTTGTTGAAATGATGTGAGATGACGGAGAATGAAGTGAAAATGAGTTTTTTCCCCTTGCTCTCCGAATCTTCATCATGTTTTGGTTTAGGGAGGAGAGGACATATTATGTGTAAGAAGTTGTAAGTTTGCATGCGTGTTGGTTGGTTGGAAAATTGGAGTTGTAAGGACCTTTTCTTACATGATGGATGATGGCAAGATTAAGAAGTGTTAAATTTAAATGTTGAAAGAAAAATGAAATGTTGTAAGAATGTATGAATGGTGAATGGCGGAAAAAATGGGGTGTAAGAAGAAGAATAAGGCGGTGGAGTAAAATGTAAGGAAGCTTTGTCTTGCAAGGGAAAGAGGGGGGGGGGGGGGAGGGGAGGGGAGGGGTTCAAGTGGTGAGAGGGAATAAGTGGGATATTTTAGAAGAATATGAGGATTAGTGGAAAGAAAGTGAATATAATTTGTCCACTTGTAATTTTCCCAAATTGGTGTAAGAAATCTAATATTAGATAGAAAAAGAAAAATAAAATATTCCCACTTGGGCATGATAGGGGGTGGTCATGGGGGTATCCTAATGGGTGGAATAGGACAAAATTTTGTCCAGCTTATTTTCTTTGCCATACATTCCTTTTTATTTAATTAAATCTGAGATAAGTTTGTGTCTTATTTATATTCCCATTTAAGTAATATTCCTAAGTTATTTTTGTTTCCTAGGGTTTTCTTTTTATTTTAGTGTGTAACAAAATTTTTTACCTATACCGCTTATCGCGTCAAAACAACCACACCCTAATTCCCTTTGTTTTCTTTCACTAACGATGCGGGAGTACGTGTCGTAACATGTCGGATGTACGCAACCATACCCATATGTTAGAAACACACAGAGGTTGTTTCCATATGACTCATAATGAAAATTGCGTCAAGCTGTGTCGATCAAATATTACTTCACAATATAAGAAGCGCAACCAATTTAGTAAGTCATTTTGCTTTATTCCGTCATATTCCAATGTTAATAATAATTAATTTTATTCTGGAAACTTTCCAAGTTAACGTGCTCTTGTGTTTGCGAATATATTTCCGTTGTTGTAGTCTGATATCCTTTAATCATGTAGTTTAGGAAATGGGTAAAAGACAATATGATATATAAGAACGAATTTACGTACATAAAGTGTAGGTGGTTTGCTTGAGTAACATGATATATAGCAATCCTGTTAGGGCATGTAGTATTGTCGTGAGGCATAACTGATAATCATGTGCGTTTAAATTCGAAATTCAATACTAAAAAGACGTACATAATAATTATATTTATGCTATTACCTAAACATGTGAAATGTATTTTGTTACAGTGAAGTGTTCTTATTATTACCACCCAATCCTTTATTGTCACACTCAAGTGTTTTCTTATCGCCACCAAAACCCGGGGGGTGGGGGTGGGGGGGGGGGGGTGGAGAGGGAGGGCATCGCCCTCAATCAACATTCATTCAGTAGGGTTTCTGTCCAACATAATTGCCCCGGGGATAGTAGCTACAAATCATATAAACACCTTTCCCCTGGTCACAAATCACCCTAGCACACCCAATATCGGTTGTGTTCTTCCATACAACCTGTGTGTAATGCCCACATATCTTATTCAAAGCACAAGTGTTAGACCCGTAGTTGTACCATTGCTTCTCCGCCACAAAAGCCATAGAGGCCTGAGTCGGCGTCCACGTGGTGCCACTACCCCAGAAGAAGTTCTCTCCATAAGGGCCCCCAGAATGCTTCAATACATAGCAATCGGCTTGAATCACTTTTGCATATCTTTGAGCATAATTTTCCAAGGTAGCATTCCATGCTAATGGCCGAATGCCGACAGCTTCCCGAGCATCATTCTGGGGTACCAAAAATTCTTGGATTTCTGTCGGATTCAGCTGTGCATAAATGGGAACTACGCAGGAGATGTAGAGGAAGAATAAGATAAACATGGAGCCATAAAATTGAGCCATAAGCTAGTCTTGAGGGAATTTAGTTGATGAAATATTGTGTAGTGCTTATCTTTCTGCTTGTACAGGATAATTTATAGGACACGTTGCGTTGTAAGTGTCAAATTTGGCACAGAATAACTGAATATAATAACCGAGAAAGCAATTTTGCACATCATTTTTGACTGTTTAACATTATAAACCTTGACTAATAGTTGCCGTAACTGACAGTTTATGGATGTCTGAGAACCAATTAAACTGACCATTTCCCCCTAGGTTACCATTGATTTCATGAAAACGTAAAATGATTGACTGACTTTTGAGAAAACTATGAAAGTAAAATCTTATATATTTTAAATTGATAACTAAATCAAACCACAAGGTTTTGACTATAATCACACAACACACAAAAACTGTTATTCAAATACATTGGGTTGACTAACTCAAACTGGTCATAGCAAATCTGCTTCTCTTATGGGAAAGTCTTTCTTTCGAAGAGACCTTCTAGTGGAATGTCTCGTCTGGGCTCTGTTGGATTTGTCATACGGATCTTCAAACGGATAAGTATTGTGTAAATGAGGAGCAGAGGAAATTTGGAAATTTTTTTTGTATATTTTTCAATGATCAATATTTTCTGTACACGCTTGTTTTTATAGTACACTTTTGTATCTATACAAGGTAATGAATCAATCAATTACAGTTTCCCATCCTACGGTAATTACTGCACAATCTTTACTTCCTAATTCTTGTTTTCTTATCCTTGATTTTCTGGAATTGATTTTGTTCAAATTGATTTTGTTCACACTTTCCCTCAAGTTAAACGGTGGGGTCGACGACGTTCAACTTGTCCAAGATAACTTCAATTGACCTTCGTTCATTGCCTTAGTCAAAATATCTGACAACTGATCTTCTGATCTGACAACTGGTGATTCGATGATTCCTCCTCCTAACTTCTCTTTAATAAAATGTCGATCGATCTCTATATGCTTGGTTCGGTCATGTTGTACTGGATTTTCAGATATGCTAATAGATGCTTTGTTATCACACAATAGTGGTATGGGTAGATTAACTTGTACGCCAATGTCTCTGAGTAATTCTTGTACCCATAATACCTCGGTCACTCCTTTCGCTATCCCTCAGAACTCAGCTTCAGCATTAGAAAGAGTGTCAACTTTTTGTTTCATACTCCTCCAGGTCACAAGGTTGCCACCCACAAGTGTGAAATACCATGAAGTAGACTTTCGATCTACCAAATTTCTGGCCCAGTCAGCATCTATATATGACTGAATATCCAAATGTCCATTGTTTCGAAACACAATGCCTCTCCTCGGAGTGTACTTCAAATACTGGAGAATCTTTTTGACTGCACTCATATGATGCTCAGGGGACTGTGCATAAACTGACTAACCATACTTACTGCAAACGCTATGTCTGGTCATGTTATAGGATAAATAGATTAGATTCCCACCAGACACTGGTATTGTCCCTTATCCGCAAGTGCTGCTCCGTCGATCATCTATAACTTATGGCTTATCACCATTGGAGTATCGCAGGGTTTACAGTCTAACATTCCCACTTCTGTTAAAAGATCCAGAATGTACTTTCGCTGGGAGATATATATACCAGTCCTTGATCTCAATACTTCGATCTCTAGGAAATATTTCAGACCTCCAAGATCTTTCATCTCGAATTTAGTAAACAAGTGCTCTCGGAGACGGGCAATTTCTTTAATGTCACTTCCTGTTATTATCATATTATCAACATAAATAATTAAACAAGTTACTAACCTGCCATTCTTCTTGGTAAACAGGATATGGTCTGCGTTACTTTGCTGGTATCTATTCTGTTTCATTACTTCTGTAAACTTGCCAAACCAAGCTCGAGGAGACTATTTTAATCCATACAAGGCTCTTTTTATTCTACATACTTCACCTGTCTTAAAGTCGGATGAAAAAACCAGAGGTGGTTCCATGTAAACCTCTTCTTTCAGATCTTCATGTAGAAACGCATTCTTGACATCAAATTGATGAAGAGGCCAATTTTTATTAGCTTCAACTGAGGATAGTACTCTGAGGTATCGATACGGGCCACAGGTGAGAAAGTTTCTGAATAATCCACACCATATGTTTGAGTGTATCCTTTTGCGACTAACCAGGCTTTGTACCTTTCAATACTTCCATCAGCTTTGTATTTGACAGTGAACACCCACCGGCACCCAACTGGTTTGTTTCCAGGAGGAAGAGAACACTTTTCCCATGTCTGGTTTTTCTCCAGGGCTCTCATTTCTGTTATCATAGCTTCCGTCCACGCCGGTTGAGCTTGGGCTTCATCAGCTGCCCGTGGTAGTTGTTCTATGCATAAGGACACAAACAACCCTCGGACTAAGTCAGATACTCATGTTACAGATATATTCACTGGATACCTGGACGTTCTTGATATTCATTCAGGTGAGTACCGACTGGGAGGTACAACTCTCATCGTCCTGGGGGTTGGACCCGTACCTGCTACTGTTCAATGAAAATGTTAGCATCAGTATGCATTTCTGGTGTGGGTGAGTGTTCAAGTGAGTGTGACCTGTTTTGTAGTGGGTGTATAGGGATGTGGGTCCAGATTGGTTTCAGTTTCAACATTATGGCACGACTGTAAAATGCTAGTATCTAAATTTGTTACCTCTGTCATTTCATTCATATGTAGAGAATCATGGGTGGTACTTGTTCCCAGGATGGTCCCTCGTTTGGTGCCATTGCACAATCAGTGCCATCTACTTGCCATGTTGGATTAGCCGTCGAGTAGGTGGGATATGGTACCAACCAGTCGAAGGTTCCATCAGATGTATTCTCCCCCTAGAACTTAGACTGGGGTTGGTAATAGTAATCGATTTCAAGAAAAGTGCAGTTCATGGTTATGTGCATTCGTTTGGTGTAGGGATTGTAGCATCGGTATCCCTTTTGGGTTGTAGCATATCCAACAAAGATGCATTTTTCGGCACACGGGTCTAATTTAGTTCTTTCATGTTTAAGCATATGGATGAAGACAGTACACCCGAACACTTTTGGGGGTAGAGTAAAGATAGAAGGGATCTCATGTTGGGATGACAAGGCTTGAATATGTGTTTATATAGGTAAGAATTTTTGTAGGGAGGCGGTTGATGAGGTATGTAGCAGTGGTCACGGCCTCGGGCCAGAAACTCATATGAATATGTGAATCGTACATCATTGCCCGGGTCATTTCTAGAATGATACGATTTTTTCTTTCGGCTACCCTGTTTTGCTTGGAGTATTTGGACAAGAAGTTTGATGTATGATGCCCTGATCAAGAACGAATTTCCTCAAGTTCCTATCAAGGTATTCACCCCCATTATCGGATCAAAAGATCTGTATTTTTGTATCAAATTATGTCTATATCATGTTGTAGAAGTGAATGAATTTTTTTGGCACTTCGGATATATGTTTAATGACATAGAGCCAGGTCATTCGTGAGAAATCATCAACAAAAATCACATAATAACGAAAACCAAGAGGGGTATTATAGGGTGAGGGTCCCCATACGTCTGAGTGAACCAAGGAAAACATGCGGCCAACCCGAGTATTATTTGTAATATAAGATGCTCGTGTTTCTTTGGCCCGAAGGCACGTGTCGCATGATAAAGTATTTATTGGAAAAGTAAATAAGGTTGGAAACAAGCGTTGGACATAGCCAAAAGAGGGGTGCCCTAACTGGCGTTGCCGTAACCAAATCTGTCGATTGGCCGTTCTGGTGGAAAGATTAGACTTTTCCTATTGTGTTACAGCATCAAAGAAGTACAGCCCTTGGTGTTTAGTATCTTGCCCAATGATCGTCCCCATATGAATGTCCTACACAAGACAAAAAGTTGGATACATCAACACAACACAGTCTAATGCTTTTGTAAGTTGACTTACTGACAAAAGTTTGGTTGATAAAGAGGATACATAAAGGCACTTGTGTAGTTTTAGGGTAGGAGTGATTTAGATAGTACCCCCATCAATAACAGGTATGGAGGCTCAATTGGCAGTTTCGACGATAGTGTTAGTGGGCCGGGTGTATGTGAGGAGGTCAAATTTGTCACAAGTCATTGTATCGGTAGCACTACAGTCAAACATCCACTGAAGTTTGGTCTGGATAGAGTAGCTTTGGGACATTGTGGGTGATTTTGTCATTTCAAGGGTTTAAGGAAGGGGCTTTTTGCAGTTTTCTCCCTTTAAGGACTTCAGGAGGTAATTCTTGTATTTTGGGAACTTCTAGGTTAGCAAATGTAGAGTTATTCTTTTTTGAGGGTGTGGCCGTAGTTTTCAATAGTTCAGGAGTTTCTATGACTACTCCAGAAAATTCAGGCACTTGGCTAACATTTTCATAAAACGCAGGAGCATCACGGGTAATATCTGGGGTATTTAAAGACGCAGGATTAGGGAAATCCCTAAACCTGCTACCTTCGCCACTCTCTGCAGCCATGGTTGCGCCTCCTTGCTCCTTCTCCCTGCTATTCCGGCTGTGTGCTTCCTTAACGCATGAAACACCTTCATTGGTGCTTTGAGCAGCTACAGTCTGGGCCTTTTTCTTGTTTTCCTCCCACTAATCTGGGAACCATGAATCTGGAAACAGTTATCTCAATTGTGCCCTCTCTTTTTGCAGTAGGTGCACTCTTGGGTGTTTCTTCCTTCTCCACACTGTGATGAATGCCCTGAGCATGGGTTTTCGGCCCCTTTCCTCTTTTTGCTGCGATCTGTTGAGGGCTTGGCTGCTAGGCCTTGCCTTATCCCAGACGATTGTCTCTGATCTGATGGGTTAAAAACTTCGTTCTGCACCCTTGCTCTTCGAAGCTCATTGTACGCTGCCTCCATAGTAGGTCTTGGAACCTGCTTCAGTAATTCTTTCTTCGTATCTCCAAAGTTGTCATCAATTGCCAAGAGCAGTTGATAGAATCTCTGTTCTTGAACCTTTTGTGTATATGTGGCGATATCTTTGGGGGATTCCATGGGGTTTGGGTCCATGGTGTCAATTATCATTCATAGCCCTTGGAATTGATCCCACAAAGCTTCCAGTGAGCGATTTCCCTGTTTAATAGAGTAACATTGCTTGTGTAAATCGAAGATCTGTAATGGATCCCCCTAGATCCGTATGTGACTGCAACGCCGTCCCATAACGCCTTCGCAGTTGAGTATTTTGACACATTGTTTACAAGCTGTCATCTATATAGGCAGAGTCTGTGGGCAGGGGGAGTGGAGGTATCCCTGCTATATGGGAGCTCCTCCCCTTGCCCCCATGGGCCATTTTCATCAATCTGCACCAGAGGGTATAGTTGGTGCTATTGAGCTTGACCTTTAACGTTAAATTTGCAAATGGGGCTGGAGATGGAGACACCATCAAACTCAGTTGCAAAAAACGGGCAAACTGTTCAGAAAAATAGGACTGCACAGGGAAGTTGGGTTTATTTTTTTTTGTTGATTCCCGACTTGTGCCTGGAGTTTGTGACATTTTTGGTATCTAATGCTTTGTAGGTGATGAGAATAGATGCTGTCACTTGTTTTGTTTCTGCCAAGAGAGGTATGGGCAATGATGAAGTTAAATCTGAGCCACCAAGGTACTCAGATATGAACAGATATGGTGTTTGATCATAAGTAAGTTTTGGCTATGATGTGAGTAGAGTACTGAGCCAGAACGTGTTCTTTACACGACTGGGACTGGGTAGATATTCTAGCAATGACGTGAATGAAACGCTGAGCCAAACAGTGTTCCGAACACACTTAGGTTCGATTGAAAAGTTAAGCCTACTCTGGTACCATGTGTACATAAGGAACAGAAGAAACTTGGAAATCTTTTTTGTATATTTCTCAATGATCAATATTTTCTGTATAGGCTTGTGTTTATAATACACTTTTATATCTATACAAGGTAATGAATCAATCAATTACAGTTTCCTATTCTATGGTAATTACTGCACAATCTTTACTTCCTAATTCTTGTTTTCTTATCCTTGATTTTCTGGGATTGATTTTGTTCAAATTGATTTTGTTCACAAGTATTTCTTCTTTCAATATAGAACCGAAGCATTATAGAGCTCCTTTAAAATGATAGAAAAACCTTTCCCCTTAAAACAATTCTCCTTGGCATACCCAATCTTGGTTGCGTCCTTCCATTCAATTTTGTGTAGTTCGACCTCAAAGCACAAGTCCGACCCCTATGTTCTGTCATCCTGAGGCGATATCCACCCTGTGCTGAGATGTTCCCTCCATAAGAGCCATTTGGATGCTTCAGACTATAGTCTCCTTCCCTAGAGGGGTGTGTGTGTATATATATGTATGTATGTATGTACGTACGTACGTATGTATAGTAGTTTTACTAAAAAAAGCCGACTTATTTAAGGGGTTTGAAAGTATATCCAAAAGTATACTAGGTAGTTTTGACATAACCATATAGTAAAACACATGGCGGTTTTGATAGAACCACCATTCACCAATTTGAGTTTTGTGATACGGTGGTTCTGTCAAAACCGTCATATACCTTTTTTTAAAGGATTAATTTTCCAGTTTCATTTTCAGTTGTGTGTGTCGATGCGTAATTTTTATAAAGTGTAACATTTTTTCAGTACATAATTTTTTGACAATGCATTCAAATAATATTACAAGTTACTATTTGTGTGTACTTCTTTACGGGCGTGTTTATTAAAAAATATATTTTAAGGTAAAATAGAGCAAATACGAACATGTAAAACAAGAATAGAGTAACATAAAATAAGAATGAATAAAAACTATACAAAAGTATATCTATGTACAAAACGTTACACAATACAAATACAACATACATCTCAGAGGCTCCCAATGTTAAAAAAAGCATCTTACGTATAGGTTGTCGCTGAGCAACTACACTATGTCCAGGTAGACCTAGATCTTCTGGCAGCAGTGACGGTGGCTGCCACTATGGTGGCGGTATATTGGGCTGCGACAGTAGTGGTGGATTATCAGGCACTTGAGATGTAATCGGTATTTGCTTCGCTATTTGCTCTAGGTCACGCTCTAGATCTCTGGCAAATGCATTGTCATTGGAAACGGAATGGGAGAGATAATCTGAATTGTCAATGTCATCATCCTGACCAAATGGATCTCTGCTATCGATGGCTAGTGTCAGGAATGATGTGTCTTGCTGCGAGTGTTCGCCTACATCTTCTTACATGTACCAAATGCATCTCTACTATCGACGGCTAGTGTCTCCAGCATACACGTATGCAGATGATGGCCCCTACAACTAAGACATGACAAACTCCAGACAATGTTTGTACGATGCGAAGATCAGCTCGCCGATATCCTCATAAATGTAGTCACTGGAAGGACATTCGACTGAGCATTGTTGAAGTTATATATTATGCCCATTACTTAACTTAGGAGAGAGTAATGGAAAGCAGGCTAAGCAGAAGCCTAAACATAAGTCACGTACGTAAAGTAGCCAGTTGTAGCTGTATTTAAGACACCAACCAAGATTGCATACACAACATAGGAAGACTTACTACTTGTTCCCATGCTGATGCATTCTTTGCATGATCTCTGGATCATTGCTACCAATAGATGATCTAGTAAGACAAAGCCTTGAACCGGGTAACCCGTCATGGGAAGCCACCTTGGCCGCTTTGCCCTCTCAAAGAGCCATAATGCTATAGTTAGGCTACATATTATCATGTTAATGTACTCTTGAATATTAATGAAAACATATTTTATTTAACTTAACATTGTTAACATTAAAAATCAGAGTCAACTGCATATATATCTAATAATATATTCGATTGATGTAGAAAAATACGTAACACATATTTTAATCAGTTTATGAGCCGTCCTAAAAGATCTTTTCTGATTTTCAGTTCCTTCTATTTTGAACAATGAATTTATCTATGTTGGAAAGAATAAAATCATTCCATGAATAAGAGATATTGTCATGAATAGCGATATCGTCATTAACATAGAATCCTATCATATCATGGGTGAAATAAAAGTTACCATAATTGTAAGTATTGGAAGTACTATAGATAGGACTGGTTGTACTCAAAGAATTTCAATGAAAAGAAGTTTTTCATTCCAAACTTCATGGTATTAGAATGTGTTTGATCCTTGCAGACTCAGAACATAAGGTTCATCACGTTCCAAAACCCTCTCCGATTAAACCATCTCTTTCTAGTCAGTATCAAAAAAACAACTAGTCCCATAACCAAAAGCAAGAAAAAACAGAGAACAATACCACCGGAATAAAATTCCACCAAATAGACATTGAAAGAATTTTTTTGGAACTCAGAATCCACTCATCACTGTTCCAGAATACCTTTCCCAGCCAAACAGCAAAAGACCGGCGCCTTTCACCTGTGAAATTCAAACCGCAATTTCAGGAGACATAGAATTCAAACAAAAATAAAGTGAGTTAGCCATTCAATTGGTTAATTTGCGTCGAAATAGACTCAAAATTCAAGTACCCACTACCAATCTTGAAAATCTCTCACTCGGGATTAAATTTAGTGGAGATAATTATCAATTATGGGCTACCTTGATGAAGCAAGCAGTAGGAGGTCGCGGCCGGAGCCAACACCTCATTGGTGTCCCTCCACCGCCGGCAACCATAGAACCAACCTTCACACAGTGGGAAACCAATGACCATTGTGTGTTTACCTGGCTCATCCAAAATATTGAGCTTAATCTAGTAACAATGTGTCATAGTATCCCACGACAACGGCTCTTTAGGACTGCCTCGTCGTGACCTATGCACAAGGACATACTCACTACAGGTCTTTGACCTATAAAAACGGGCTAACTCGATCAGACAAGGAGGGAATACACTGAAAGACTTATGGAACAGGCTTCATAGTGTTTGGATGTAGAAATATCGACAAGAACCTAACCCGTTGAAGGACCCCGATGACATCTCTGTGTACAACAACAAGATTCAAGAGTAGCGCCTATATCAACTGGTCATGGCAATGGATGGCAAGTTTGAAGCCATCAAGAGAAAACTTTTGGAAAAGGAGCCACTACTGCCATCAGACGGGAGGAAGCCAGGATGGAGATTTTGAAAGGAGGCCCCTCAGAGTACATGGATAGGGGATTAGGACGGGACTGCAGATACGAGCGAAAACAGACGGGAAACGACCAGACCTCCCTCGCTCTTCCCAGGCTTCATCCCGAGGAGGTGAAAAAGAGGACAAGCAGAGACCTTTTTGCACCCATTGTGGCAAACAAAAGCACACAAAGAAGGAGTGCTTTGAACTCGTTGGCTACCCTAACTAATAGGGAGGAAACACACAAGGGGCAGCGAAACAAGAGGAGCGCAGGTGCGCAGAAGGAACAAGTCAGGGAGCGATGGCGGTGGCGGTGGGCACCAGCAATAGCGCCGGCGCCAATACCAGCCCAGAGGTAGCAACCCCCGTCAGTAGCTGCGAGTTAAAATCAGAAGAAGGAAGAAGAATAGGCAGCGCCAGACTAGAGGGAGAAGGCGAGTGTTTGGAAGGCTCAGGTAGGGTTGGGGAATTTATAAACCCCAACCCAAAACATGTCTTTCCTTTTTTACCCCCTACAAATAACCAAATTACAGCCCCCAAAAAATGACCAAATTGCCCCTCCAAACATATTCCAAAAATAGCTCCCTGGGTCAAACATATTCTAAAACTATGTCAGTCCTTGTTAATTACACGAATACCCCTCCTGTTCCAACAAAATCCGAAAATGACTCCCCTACTCAAAAATTTTACCAAAATACCCTTAGTTCATCACCACACACTACTTCGGCCAAAGGCAACCATACCCGACCAAGCCTTACGTCACCTCTTAATGAGCATTTTCAGTGGATCCTCATTGTGGGGCTACCGACTCTATGACATTCGACCCTCAAGATTTTATAGACCTTTCTACATCCGCCATACACAAAACCCGTATCGAAACTATTAGTGTAGAGCTAATTTCAGTCCAAGGCAGTGGCACCATTCAAATCCCCAAATTCTACAACTAAATCACTGTCTCTATGTCCACACGATGTCCTTTAAATTACTATCATTTAGTCAAATTACCGAACAATTTAACCGTGTCGTACTTATCCATCCCGATTTATGTATTTTGTAGGATATTCATATGAGTGAGATCATTGGGCGTGGCACTGAAAGCGACAGACTATACTACGTGGAGATGGTTGCTCAATAGGGCCGGTCCATGCTTGTCCAGGGACGCTAATCGACAACTGTGGTTGTGGCACCGTCGATGGGTCACCCTTCATTTGGTTATCTCCATACTTTATTTTTTTTCTTTGTTCCATCAGTCTAATAAACATATTCTTGCGATACTTGTATTCTTGCCAAACCCCATAAGGGAACTTTTCGCCCTTAATAATACTAGAGTTGATAATTGTTTTCCCCTAGTCAATTCAGATGTGTAGGGGTCCACATCATTTCCTACACCACATGGCTTATAATACTTTGTTCTGTTTGTTGATAACTATTCTCGAATGACATGGGCTTGCTCCCTAAAAAATAAATCTGATGTCCCAACCAAATTCATGGACTTCTTCTGCATGATAGATACCCAATTTAATAAAAAAGTTCAAATCCTTCGTTTTGATAATAAAGGCGAGTACATGTCACAACATTTGCAAACGTTCCTCCAAACTCATGGAGTTATTCATCAGACCTCGTGTCCCAACACTCCGCAACAAAATGGCTTTGCCGAACGGAAAAATCACATGTTGCTTGAAATGTCTAGGGCAACAATGATTGAAGCCTGTGTGCCCAAAATTTTTTTTGGCCCGAGGCCATTGCTACATCTGTATATCTTATAAATCGACTATCGACACGTACCCTGAATTAAGAAAGAGCCATCCAAACACTTGTTACACAAGTCAGCATTCCCTCTATTATGACGCTTCCACCCAAAATATTCAGCTGCACTGTATACATCTATGTTCCCAAATATGAGCGCAGAAGCTTCACCGGTGTGCCGAAAAATATCTTTGTCGGCTATGCAACTCACTAAAAAGGTTATTGGTGCTACAATCCACTTACCCGACGCATCCATGTTACCCTTTACTGTGTCTTTCTTGAAATCGAATATTACTTCACACACAATGCTCACGCACAGGGGGACACTTACAGTGAGCCTTTTGGCTGGTTACACAACCTTATATGGTCCGAAGCTGGCCAACAAGGGCAAGCTGGTGGTGCCACCGAGCATGCCCATCTGGTGTAGATAGTTTTGAAGCTCAAGCGCCATCTTCTGGTGAGCCTCCTTCCTTGGATATTCTACATGAGCTAAGTGAGCCATCTTTTGATATGCATCCTGATGATTTTGCTGATATGCCTACAGTACTACCTGAACTCACTGAAATCCCTGAGCCCCTTGATGAGCAACAAGCATGCATTCTCTTCCAAGAAGAAATTGAGGTGTTCTGCCCTAAAGATACTCACCTGATCGAACGCCCCGAATCCCAGGTATCTAGTGAATGTGGCAATGTGTGGTAAATCAAAAACCCTATTTACTGACGATCTTCCACAAAATGTTGATGAAGCAATCAAATAAAGAGAATGGAGAGAGGCAATGGAGGTTCAAATAGAGGTGTTAAAGAAAAACAACTCTTGAGAAGTGTGTCCTACCTAGAGGAAAGAAGTCGGTAGGGTATCAATGGGCATTTACGGTCAAATACAAAGCAAATGGCATAGTTGAACGATACAAGGCCAGGTTAGCAAAAGTGTATACACAAACCTATAGAATTGATTATTCTGAGACTTTCTCTCTAGTAGAAAAGATTGATACGATTCGTGTGTTATTTTCTATCGCGGTCAATAAAAATTGGCCGCTATATCAGTTCGATGTAAAACATGCCTTTCTACACGGAGAACTGAAGGCGGAGGTCTATATGGAAGCACCACCAGGTTTATCAAATGAGTTCTAGGAGAATGAAGTCTGTAGACTTAAGCGAGCCCTCTATGGATTGAAACAATCTCTCCAAGCATGGTTTGGGAGGTTCACACTTGTTATGAAGCAAAACAGATACAAGAAGAGCAATGCAAACCACACTTTGTTCCTTAAACAAAAGGGTAAGTTAATCACATGTCTTATCATATATGTGGATGATATAGTTATCACAAGCAGTGATGAAGAAGAGATGGTATGGCTCAGAAACAATCTGTTCACTGAATTTGAATTTAAAGACTTGGGAGAACTCCTATACTTCCTTGGAATTGTGGTGCAACGGCCATCACAAGGTGTATTCATATCCCAAAGTAAGTATATCCTTCACTCGATCTTCTGACTGAAATAGGAATGCTGGACTGTAAGACCAGTGACACGCCGATGACATCTAATCAGAAACTGCAGATTAAAGAAGAAGCTCCAGTGGTGGATAAAGAGTAGCATCAAAGGTTATTGGGGAAACTTATTTATCTCTATAATGCGAGGCCTAACATTGCCTATGCGGTTATGGTTGTAAGACAATTCATGCACAAACAGCAGGAGGATCATATGGAGGTTGTCATGTGGATTGTGAGGTATTTGAAGAAAACTCCTAAAAGAGGAATCTGGTGTAGAAGTCATAAACACTTGGAAGTGGAGATATATACTGATGCAGATTGAACAGGAAATCCGAGTGATAGGAGATCAACATCTGCCTATTTCTCGCTGACGTGGAAAAGCAAAAAACAGAAGGTAGTTGCGCTATCAAATGAGGAAGAAGAATTTAGGGGAATCGCCATAGGAATTGTAGAAGTGTTGTGGCTTAAAAAGTTGTTAAAAGAGGTAGGCTTTCCAGTACAGGTTCCTACCAAGTTGAAGTGTGACAACAAAGCAGTGATCAGTATTTCCGAAAATCCAGTCCATGGCCTCACAAAACATATTGAGGTAGAGAGACACTTTATCAAAAAGAAGCTCGATGAAGGAATCTTGGAAGTACTGTGTCTGCGGTCCGAAGACCAACTTGCAGACATACTTACAAAGGCAGTTGCTGGGAGAATATTCAAGACGACACTTTGCAAATTGAGCATTGGCGAGCCGACTAATCAACCTGAGGGGGAGTGTTGGAATGAATAAAATCATTCCATGAATAAGAGATATTGTTATAAATAGTGATATTGTTATTAACATAGAATCCTATCATATCACGTGTAAAATGCAAGTTACCATAATTGTTAGTATTGGAACTACTATAGATAAGGCTGGTTGTACTCAAAGAATTTCAATGAAAAGAAGTTTTTCCTTCCAAACTTCAATCTATACGTCATGGACCGTACTGTTTCAAGCAAAAGAAAAATAATTGAAGTCTTACTGGTATTAGTTTCAGCAGTAAAAAGAATTAGTAGAAATCTTCATGGTTTTACTTCCAAGATTGATTTTTCCGCATATCATCTTCAAGACAAAAGAGGGAAAACCCTCTCTACAAGAAAGTTGTATGGCAAATGTTGTATGAGCAAATCACCATTTTCCTTGATATAATATGATGCTACGCATGCATGCGGGAGAAGAACGACGCACGGTTCGATCTGAAAGATAATCTAGAGGGTGCTAAATTAATTATCTATGAATTTCAGCACAAAGTTTTGCTTGTTGAGTTTTCATTTTTGTTTTTATTGTCTTAAATAGAATAACTTAACTAATGTAAATGAAGGAGCGAAGACGGAGATGACAAGGTGATATTCAACAACTTTTATTTCTTATTATCTTCAACAAGATACAAGAATGACGAAGACGGATCTTCACTAGGTGGATCAGAGGTGATCTGGAGACAACACTGCTAGCTCCTCGTTAAGGCCTTTTTTGGAACCTGTGAGGGGAAGGCAACGTTAGAGGCTAAGGCTATCGCCCTGGGGAAAACCTTCCGACGTACAAGTCAATTATGGGCATAGTTGTATGAATTAGGATTGAAAAAGAAGGTTGAAAACAACCTAGAATAAAGTGCTCTTTGTAGAGAAAGTGGATGTTCTAGCTGGAAAGAGCTGTATTGAACATTGGTGAGCTTAAACTGGCTTGGTCCGACCTCAGGTGAGGGAACGCTCCTTTTATAGATGTTTGGAGTAGAGGTAGCATAGCAGGGAGCAGTATGATGGTGACATATGGTTGCCTTGTTGGCAACTTTCACTTGCATGGCTGCTACGTGAGAGTACATGTCTGCGCTGCTGGTAGTTTCCATCTGCATGGTGGCCACGTGTTGCCACATGTTGGGCTGTATGGTTAAGGTTGCTGGATGGTAGATGTCTGCCTATGCATGTAATGGCCGAACTGAGGTGCTGCTGAGCAGTTCAGCTAGAAAACCGAGGAGGGGGTAGCATGTTTGAATTTGGTCCAGGGTGCTCTGCAGAGCTGACCTGGACGATATTGGCCGTGGCTTCTTGCTGAGCTGACCAGAGGTAAGTCTGACTCATGTATTGATTTGGGCATATCCTTCGGCCATACTAAACAGAAGAGTTCCCTTAACCCTTTAGTCGAGCTGGACTGTTAGGCTGCGGAGATGCTGATCTGGACCTTTTTGGTCGTGGACGAGCTGAGCTGTTCTAGGCCTGCTGGGAAAGTTCGCCTTGTGGGCAAAGCAGGCCTGCTAACTCGCTGGACAGAATAAAGCTGGCTGGCCGAGCTGAACTGGACTACGGCCAATATTGGGATCTGGTAACGTTGACTATTACTGATTGAGGTGGAATTGCTTGTCGTATCTAGCCGTCAATTTTTTGGTTCGTGAAAGAAAACCATCACATCCATAATAACAACTTCTACTTTTGCAAGCTCTATAATTAAAACCGCAAACAAGATGCAAAACATTTTTAGTGGTTTCTTCACTTCATGTATACATGCCCTCTCGAAGAGCTTTGCCTAAGGAATTATGGTTTAGGTTAAGATGGATGACAACTTTCAAAGTAAAATACTCTTTCCGGGAATCATTTTTTCTTTTTTGGTTAAAAACATATTCACTTCCTATTCCAAACTTGAAAAGATTATTTCATCTTTCAGAACTATTCTTATTTACAACAAAAGAAGACAACACATTAAATTCTAATAACCAAAATAGAAAAGGGTAAAATTCAGAAATTGTAAGACTTTTGATACTTAGACAACACATGAAATAATAATCACATAATAAGTTGGAATACCTAAGAGTGACTCATAATTTGGGATGCAGGGATTATGAAAGTAATATGAATTATAAAAAGTTCCACTTCAATTTTTAAGTTCTCAAATGCATACAAAGGTTTTAGAAGAGCAATAAATTCAGCACTAATGGTACATATAAAGCTAGATAGAAAGATGAGAATATAAAGAATTCTGAATTAGTCGAGATGTCTCTGCAACGTTGAGCCTCCTCTCTCTTATATACACTCTTCACATTGTCTTGAATTGCAGCCTTGGTCTTTCTTTAGCCTCATTAATTTCAATGTTCTCGTCTTTCTGTCCAACTTCCATATTACTTCACTTAGTGATGAATTTCACCAAACAAACAACAGGAATTCAAATACAATCACACAATGCAAGAACATGATCGAATTGGAAGATATTGAGAGAATTGAAGAGCAGAGAAGAAAAATCAAGCAAACAACTTCATAAGCAAAATGTCATAACTGCCTCGCAGGAGAGCTGCTCCAGCAGCTTATAGGCGCGTTCAGTAGGAGAAAAAGTAGGGGTATTCTTGTCTTTTCAGTTTATTCAAAAGCCTCCCGCGTGCGTTCATGTCTTCTTCCTTCGATCTTCACCTGCTCTTGATCACACCTGCCGTCCAGTTGCATTACTCCAGCTTCTCTCCTTCAATTCAACTGTTAATCACGTTGCATTCCTTCCACTTCTTCACAATCCTCGACACCCCCTCTCAATCCTGGCTGTGCAAATATATCACACATCCCCAATGAGTCAGTCAAGATGCCTAATCTCTTTGAATCCAACGCTTTAGTAAATAGGTATGCCAACTGCAATTCAGTTCTGACAGGCATTGGTATGATCACCCCCTCTTGATATTTGTCTCCTACAATATGACAATCAATCTCAATATGTTTTGTTCTTTCATGAAAGACTGGATTTTCCACCATATAGATTGCACTTCGGTTATCACAGAAAATTTCCATTGGACCATCATGTGTTACTCCCAGATCTCTTAGTAAATAGAGAATCCATTGAACCTCGCACGTAGCTGAGGCAAGAGCTCTATATTCCGCCTCTGATGATGACTTGGACATGGTTGTTTGCTTTTTGGCCTTCCAAGATATCAATGCATTTCCAAAAAATGTGCAGTACCTTATTACAGACCTTCTGCTTTCTATACATCCTCCCTAATCCGCGTCTGAGAAAGCCTTCAGTTTTAAAGCACCTGTACTAGGAAATAGCAGGCCTTTGCTTGGGCTCCCCTTCAAATACCTCAGTAGCCTATGTGCAGTTGCCAAGTGAGATACAGTTGGAGTATCTAGGAACTGGATCTATTGCTGCACTGTATATGATATGTCAGGTCTAGTGATTGTCAAGTATAGTAATTTCCTAATTAGCCTTCTATATGTAGATACATCTGTGATGAGTTCAGAATCATTATGTGCAAGTTTAAGATTCCGTTCCATGGGGGATTTAGAAGTCTTGGATGCTAGATAACATGTGTCCTCCAATAGCTCAAGTGTGTGCTTCCTCTGGCAGACTACTAACCCCCTCTGAGACCTGGCAACCTCTAAACCCAAGAAGAATCTTTAGGGTCCTAAATCATTAATTTTAAATGCTTGATTAAGGATGTCCTTAAGAGACTGTATGGCAGGTATTGAATTGTTAGCCATGATTACATCATCTACATAGACTAGTAATACTAAGAAGTAATCAGGAGCAGACTTTGTGAATATAATGTAGTCATGTCTAGATTGAACATAGCCTGCTGAGGTGAGGAAGGAGGTTAACTTGGCATTCCATTGCCTACTGGCCTGTTTAAGACCATATAGAGACTTGTTAAGCTTACAAACCACATTCGGAAAAGAGGCTGGAACATCTTCAGGTAACGTCATATATATGTCCTGGGACAGATCACCATGCAAAAACGCATTGTTGACATCCAATTGATGCAGGTGCCATCCTTTCATGGATGCTAGGGCCATAACTAGTCTAACAGTGGTCATTTTGGCTACAAGTGAAAAAGCGTCATCATAATCGATGCCTGGTTGTTGAGTGTACCCTTTTGCCACTAACCTTGCTTTGTAGCGTTGTATACTGCCATCTGGTATTCTCTTAATTTTGTAGACCCACTTGCATCCAATTGCTTTCTTACCAGCAGGTAATGGAACAAGAGTCCAGGTATCAGTTGCTTCTAAGGCTGCTAGATCCTGAGTCAGGGCCTGTTGCCAGTGTACTGACTTGGCTTCTTGGTGATAAGTGGAAGGCTCTTCCTGCAAGCTAATGTTAAGCACATATCTTTTATATTCAGGAGCTAAATGATCAAGACTATAGGAGTTTTGTATTGGATAGGGAATGTCAGGTAATGAAGAACATGTGGATGTATTGCAAATGGACATGTAATTACAGTGGCAGTCTTTAAGATAAGATGGTGCCTTTCTTACTCTATTGGTAGGAAGAATGAGGTTCTTAGAGGCTTGATCTGATCCATCAAGAGGGAGTGGAAGAGCTATCTCAAGGTGTATGTTTGACAGTTTGGAAGAGGTTTCTGGTGAAATGGACTTATGTGATTCTGGCTGGTCTGGGCTGGAGGAGGTTGGTTGTGCTGAAGGAAGATTACGTGTTGTCTGGCTAGGTGAATCAGAGGAAGGAATAGTATCTGGAATTTGAAGAGGTGGTTGTATAGGATACGCAGGGAGGCATGGATCATATGAGGATTCAGCGGAAGGAAATGGTTTGGTGTTGGGCGATGAATTATGTGGGTTGGGATCAGATGTATCTAACGAGGAATATGGAAACGTGAGTTCATGAAATTGCACATCCCGTGATACAAAGATGGTTTTTGTGTTCAGATTTTGAAGTATGTACCCCTTGGAATGAGGAGATATGCCTAGGTATAGACAAGGTATAGCTCTGGGTGAGAATTTATGCTTATGAATATTTGTGTTATAAGCATATACTTGACACCCAAATACTTTCAGATTCTGATACTTAGGCTGTCTTTTGTATAGCAACTGAAAGGGTTATTGGTGGTGTAGTATAGGCATTGGAAGAAGGTTAATCAAATGGGTAGCATGAAGCAGGGAAAAAACCCCACAGGGACATTGGAAGGTTAGCTTGGAACTGAAGTGATCTGGCTACAACTAGGAGGTGTTGATGTTTTCTTTCAACTAGGCCATTTTGTTGTGGGGTGTATACACAACTTGTTTGATGAATGATGTCGTGCTGCATATAAAAATCATTCATCTTGAACTCTTTGGCATTGTCTGTCCTTATGGTTATAACAAGCTTTTCAAATTGAGTTTGGACAAATAGATAGAAACTTTGCAAAATCCTTCTGGTCTCATCTTTGGAGTTCATCAAATACACCCAAGTAAATCTTGAAAAGTCATCAACTATTGTCAAAAAGTATTTTTGAGCATACAAAGTGGGATGCCTATTTGGACCCTATACATCAACGTGTATTAGATCAAAAGCATTATTATACAAAGAAGTAGATAAAGGAAAGGGAAGTTTGCGGAGTTTAGCTAAAGAGCATATGCTACATGGAGTGTCAAGACAATCTCCAGTTTCTGTGGGATCTTGTTTTTGAGTGTCTTTGAGTCTGGCTTGTGAGGCATGTCCAAGTCTAAGATGCCAAAGCATTGGATTTGAAACAGGTACTGAAGTAAAGGCAGTGTGCTGTAACATCATATCACCAGTATGCATACAGTAGAGACCATGGGAGAGCCTAGCTGAACCAATCATCCTCTTGGACAATTGATCCTGAATCAAACATAGAGGACCATTTATGTGAATAGTTAGTCTAGGATCAGATGCAGGCTTACTGAGGGATAACAAATAAAAGCAAATGAGGGCACATATAGGGCATCATATAATGTGAGCAGGTTGTTTACTATCATAGTGCCTTTGTGTGTGGCTTGGACATGCATATTGTTGGGAAGTTTTATAGAAATACAGTTGATAGGTTCAAAAGCTTTAAGCAAGGACAAATTATGGATGATATGATCAGTAGCTCCTGAATCTAAAATCTATGTGACTGAATCATTAGTTACGGAATTACCTGCCACCTTCTCTACCTTAGTAGACAAGACAGTACTCTGGCTCCCGACGTTTGTATTGACTTCCTGTCCTTCATCCATCCTATTCAACCATGCCATAAGCTTCTGATTTTGCTGTGGAGTGAGCATCAAGGATGTAATGCCTTTGTCTGCTGCTCGGGTTGACATGTTTCTGGTTCTGTCTCAGCATACTCCAGTATATTTGCCTGACTTTTGGCTTTAAAACCTGGTGGGAATCCGTATTTCTTATAGCACCTCTTTGCTATATGCCCAATCATTCCACAGTGTGTATATTGGAAACGTTTATTACCATCTACATAAAACCTTCCATTACCCCTTCTATATCCTCCTGATTGTTGCCTTCCTTGATGAACACTTCCAGCAAATGTATCATTTATCTGTTCCTCAGACATTAGTGCAGTAGGATTGCCTTCAAATGATACTCCTCCAGTATCAGCTATAATCTTTCTCTCATATTTCAAAGCCATTGAAAATGTGGTATTTATGTCTAGAAGAGGTGTCATGACAAACACCGAGATTTCACTGGGTCAGAACTCTCATTCAAGCTTTTCATGAACTTGATGATATAGTCGCTTTCCACAAACTGTCTCATCTTCCCACCAGCATCACATCTACAGCCTCTACAAACACACGTTGGGACAGGCCTTATTGGCATCAACTCCTCCCATACAACTTTCAGCTTTGTGAAATATTCATTCACACTAAGATTATCCTGCTTAATTCCATAGAAATTTTCAATTAAGTCTGATAATCTGAATGGATCTGTGCTCCCATTCTCAGCTTCAGATCATTCCATGACTCAAAGGCACTATCAAACAACATAATACTTTGCGCAATAGAATGAGATACAGAATTTATAATCCAAGATTGCACCATCGTATTTACCTGTCTCCAGAGATAGAATTCAGGATCTGTGGGTAATGGCTTTACAATTGATTCATCAATGAAGCCTACTTTGTTCTTGACAACCAAGGCCATCTCAAATGCTCTGCTCCAAGTATGATAATTGTGAGGGGTGAGAGCTGGCTGAGCCAACACAATGGAAGGGCAATCATTAGGGTGAAGGTAGTACGAATTTTGTTGGGGATTTTCAATTGATTGAGGCTGATTGCCTTTGGACGTCGAGCCAATGGAATTTGGAACCATTGAGTCTTTGAAACAAAGAGTATCAAGAAAGAGTCGAGGAATTTCAAGAAACAAATTGCAGATATCAACACAACAACAAAACAATCAAAAGAACAAGAATCAATTACATCAACCACCAAGATCTTCGATCAACAGCGAAGCATCAGAGAAGCGAACATGGCTCTGATGCCATGATGAATTTCACCAAACAAACAACATGAATTCAAATACAATCACACAATGCAAGAACATGATCGAATTGGAAGAGATTGAGAGAATTGAAGAGCAGAGAGAAGAAAAATCAACCAAACAACTTCATAAGCAAAATGGCATAACTGCCTCGCAGGAGAGCTGCTCCAGCAGCTTATAGGCGCGTTCAGTAGGAGAAACAGGAAAAATTTATTGTACTGAATTTACATTTTTGCCCTTCATAACTAAACGACTACTATTCATTAAGTAGGGGTATTCTTGTCCTTTCAGTTTATTCAAAAGCCTCCCGCACGTGTTCATGTCTTCTTTTTTCCTTCGACCTTCACCTGCTCTTGATCACACCAGCCATCCACTTGCATTACTCCAGCTTCCCTCCTTCGATTCAGCCGTTAATCACATTGCATTCTTTCCACTTCTTCACAATCCTCAACACTTAGTTTCGGAATTTTCTCATCAACTCCATAAAATGGTGTTAATTCAAAAAGCAGGTGAATTTAGCTTGGTAATAAATGTCCATTTGATTTAAAGTGAGTATGCTAGTTTAGGTTTTTCATTCGGATTGTAAATGGAGATTCCTTCCATTTCTAATGGAGTTAAGGATACACTCTTCATTGACTTTAAAATATGATGGAATAAAGTAAAATGATTCACTAAATTGGCTGTGCTTCGTATATTGTGAAGTAGCATTTGATCAATACATCTTGACGCAATTTTCATTATAGGTGCAAACAACCTCTTTGTGTTTCTAACGCATGGGTATGGTTGCGCACATCCGACCCCACCATACCTCGCTATAGGTAAGTCTTTAAAGCAATGAGTAGGAGTCTTTCAGGCAATTGGATAATGTTATTGTTGTTGTAATGTAAACGAAGATTGTAACTAAATCGAGGCAAAAGAACGGATTCATATGACTGAATTGGTCGTTTGACTGTGGAGATAAAAAAAATCTAAGAAAAGATTTTGGTTAAGATGGCTTATTAACTGACGACTGTCGTTTTATGTCATTAAGAAGGCTGTATTATGGTGGCTGAGGATGTTTCTCATAGACTTCAAACTTATATGTTCAGAGTTCAGAGTCTTGAATTCTTTGTATTCAGGATTCGGACATGCTTGATCTCTAATTAGGTTGCTTACCACCTAGTTAGAATGTATGTTTTTTTGGATTGTGCGGGTTGCATCCCTTTCATGATGCTTGGTTCTCGGTTAATACGATTTACATTTAAAAAAAGATATGTTCTCTTGGTGTAGTTGAATATTTGATTCGATACATCAGCAGATAAGTTTGTTTTTCCAATGTCAATAATAACTAATTTTATTTTTGAAGCCTTCCATGTTAACATGCTTTTGTGGCTGTGAATATATTTCTGTTGTTGTTGTCTGATATCCTTTAATCATGTAGATTAGCAAGTGGACAAAAGATAATATGATATATAAGAACGAAGTTACGTACATAAAGCGTGGGTGGCTTGCGTGAAAATTAAGAAACAATTCAACTGAGGTTCATAGCTGTCTTGCAAGCTGCTGAACAATTGTCGAACCACAACTTTGAATTAATGTTCAATTGATCAGAAACTGAAACAAGGCGAATGAGAAGAAAGAAACATACAAGAGAGAGTGCAAAGGAGGAGAGAAAGAGAATGATAACCGCTCAAAATATCTGCGTTGCTTCATTGCATTTCGTTGAACGAACTTATATAGGGAAGAAGGAGGCTTAACAGAAAATTTGTGAAATTACTAAAAAATCCCTACTAACTAACTGTAATGCAATACAAGTCATAAGGGTAACAACGTAATTTCACTTTAATTTCAATCTTCCCGCCTGCTTTCTTCTTCCTTCCTCCTTCTTCTGCTCCAACACGTCACTCCTTCAATTCATCACGTGATCTCTGCCTTAAGATGCTTAAAGCTCAACGCAACTAGCGAGCACTGTAGATTAAGCCTCTCACTTAATGATCCAGATGATCTACTTCTTGAATCATTGCATTCTTGTTTGTTATCATCTGAGTCTCTCACCCTGCTGCATTCTTGTGCTTCCTTGATCAAGATGCTCTTATCTTCAACACCCTCCCTCAAGCCATGCTTGCTGTAGATGTTACACACCCAAGTCTTCTCAATAGCTCATTCAAATGCCTACTGTCCAAAGCTTTGGTAAACAAGCCAGCAAGTTGAAACTATGTCCTCGCTGGCATCAATTTAACTATTTTATCCTGAACCTCGTTTCTTACAATATGACAATCATTCTCAATGTGTTTTGTACGCTCATAAAAAACTGGATTTTCTGCAATATAAAGAGCACTTTTACTGTCACAAAATATCTCCACAGGTTCTTGATTCTTTAGCCCCAAATAATTGCTCAAATAGAGCAACCATTGAATCTCACACACAGCTGATGTCATAGCTCTGTACTCCACTTCTGCTGATGACCGTGATACTGTAGTTTGTTTCTTTGCTTTCCAAGAAACTAGAGCTTCTCCCAAAAACACACAATATCTGGACATAGATCTCCTAATTTCCTTACACCCAGCCCAATCAGAGTCTACAAATGCTCTCAACTTCATGTCACTTGTACTGGGCAGTAAGAGTCCCTGGCAAATGGTACCCTTAAGATATCTCAGGACCCTATGAGCAGCCTTCAAGTGATTAACCGTGGGGCAATCCACAAATTGACTTAGTTGCTACACACTAAATAAAATGTCAGGCCTGGTAATAGTGGGGTATATCAATTTGCCTATAAGCCTTCCATAGGAAAATATGTCTTCAAATCACTCAGAGTCATTATGAACAAACTTCAAGTGAATCTCCATTGGAATGATGGATGGCTTACATTCCAGGAATCCAGATTCTTCCAGTAACTCTAATGTGTATTTTCTCTGGTTGATCAGCAGACCCTTATGTGATCTTGCAACCTCCATACCCAGGAAGAACTTCAAATCACCATGATTCTTTATCCTAAACTCCTTGTTTATAGCCTCCTTAATCCACTCAATTGCCTTCAGATCATCAAATGCTAATATCAGATCATCCACATATACCAAAAGTACTAGTAATGCACTTTCTGTCCTATTTGTGAATAGAGTGTAGCCTTTTTTAGACTGTAAGAAGCCCTTTGAGATCAGAAAGGTTGTCAACGTAGCATTCCACTCTCTACTGGCCTGCTTCAATCTATAGAGAGACTTTTCTAACTTGAAGACCAATCCTTCCTGTGGTAACACCAATCCTTGAGGTGGAAGCATGTACATCTCTTCACGCAATTCACCATGTAAAAAGGCATTGTTCACATCCAACTGATGCACGTGCCATTTCTATCTAGCTGCTATGGTCAGTAACATTCTCATAGTACTCATCATTGCCATAGGTGAGAATGTATCTTGATAATCCACCCCATCTGTTGTGTATAGCCTTCACTAACCAGCCTTGCTTTAAACCTCTACACTGAGCCATCAGCTTTATGCTTTATCTTATACATCCACTTATAACCAATGGCCTTCTTACCAGGTGGTAATGTTGTTAGTGTACACTTATTGTCTTGTAGTGCGGTTATCTCAGCCTCCATAGCCTTTTGCCACTCAACAAAGCCAGCTGCTTCTGCATAAGTTTTAGGCTCTATACATACACTAATGTTTAAAACATATGTTTTGAATTTTGGTGTTAACAGATCAAAGATAAAGTACTTGTATAAAGAATGTGGGGATGTGTGACTAGGACTACTTTGTGTGTTGATATAGGTATATGATTTGGTTAAGGTAGACATTGCTTTTGGCTGGTTTGTCACTTGACTGCAGTAATATTGTTGCAGGTAAGAAGGAAGCTGTTTGGTTCTGTAAGGCCTTGCCATGGGAAGCTGTATATCAATGGAGCTGATGGGAGTGAAAACTAGTGCATTATGGTGAGGACTACTATTTATCTCATTATCTGAAGAGGTATGAGGTTGTTTTGTGAGAAAAGGTTGGCTGATGGGAGAATTATTGAGGGAAAAGGAAGGTTGGTTATTTAAAGAGAATTGAATGGGAGTGGACTGAGATGGTTGGTTAGATTTAGAGGACTGAATGGGAATGGACTAAGATGGTTGGTTAGATTAGTTAGATTGAGAGGGTTTTGTTGACTGTTGTGCCCCTTAGATGTGGTAGTGGGTATGAGATTGAATTCAGTGCCACAGCTGGTTATGGGAGAATGGTGAGGAGATTGTTCAGAAGGAGGATGAAGGGGTAAGGTCTGTGGTGTATCAGAAGAGAAGGGAAAGATGGATTCATTAAAAACATCCTGGAGATGAATATATCTCTGGAAGTCAAGTCTTGAAGAATGTACCCTTTGGTATTGTGAGATAGTCCTAGAAAAACGCTTTTCCTTGCTCTAGGACTGAGCTTGTCTTTAGAAGGTGTAGTGATTGTGGCATAACAAAGACAACCAAATACTTTGAGATTGCTGTAGGAAGGGGCAGTATTATAAAGCATTTCATGAGGGGTCTTTTGATTCAGTATAGGAGTAGAGGTGAAATTTATCAAATATACAACATGTTGTACACAGAAACCCCAATAAGAGGTGGGAATCTGAGATTGGAGTTTAAGGGCTCAGGCTACATTTAGTATGTGTTGTTGTTTCCTCTCAACAATCCCATTTTGTTTAGGTGTGTACATACAACTTGTCTGGTGTATGATTCCTTTAGAAGAAAAGAACGAATCCATTTTGAACTCAATGCCATTGTCAGTTCTAATCATTTTTATGTTGGTATTGAACTTTACATGTACAAAATTCCAGAAACTTTCAACAATACTTCTAGCTTCTGACTTTTCTTTCATCAAGTATATCCAGCATTACCTACTATGATCATGTACTATAGAAAGGAAATAACATTGCTGATACATGGTTGGGTGTTTATAAAGACCCCAGATATCTATGTGAATTAGAGAAAGGGGGGAATGAGTTACAAAATGAGATATAGGAAAAGGTAGTCTTTTTTGCTTTGCTAGTGGACAGATGGCACATGATTCAGAACTGAAGGTAGAATCTATTGAGGAATCAATCTTGTTGATCTCTTTCATTCTTGATGATGCTTGATGTCCAAGCCAGGAGTGCCAAAGAAAAGAGGTAGGATTGGAAACTGCAAATGCTTGCCATGAATTGGCTAAAGGAACATTATTCAGTGATTGATCAAGTAGATGATATAGCCCCTGATGCACTTTAGCTGAACCAATCATCTTCTTGTTCACATGATCCTGAATATAACACATTATGGAGTGAAATGATAAGTCAATATCACCACCCATAGTAAGTTTTCTAAGTGATAGCATGTTAAAGGTAAAAGAAGGAATATGTAAGACATCATGTAGTTTGAGATTGGGAAAAACACTCAATGTCCCAATGTGCTTGACAGTGATTGATTGGTTATTGAGTAGTTTAACAGATATATCAATTACAGGCTGATAGGATTCAAAGAGGGAAAGGGAGCAACAAATATGATCTGTAGCACCAGAATCAAAAATCCACATAGTAGAAACATTAGGCATTACATTACCTTTCCACTTACTAGAGTTATTGACCTGTTGAGCTGACAATACAGCATGATGGTTCTTTATCATTTCTGCCGCACCTGGACTCATCAAAATTCCTCTGTCCTTGTGCTCTTGCAGCAAACCAATCATTTGCACATACTGTTCTTGTGTCAAAGAAGGAGCTACATGTGTGGATGTCAATGTAACATTGTCATTTACAACATCATTGACCTGATAAGTATCATAGTCAGATTGAGTATACACAGATGAAGCTTGCGGTAAACTTGATTCATTTCCTACACAATTCACTTGTCCTTTGCCTTTATATCATGGAGGAAAGCCATGCTTCCTATAACATCTATCAACCGTATGTCCTATCATGTTACAATGTGTGCACACAGGAGCTTTAGAGTTATAACCAGACTTCTAGTTTTGGAATTCTCTCCTAACACCTCTACCTCCGGACTTCTGCCAACCAGCATTAATTCCACTGGGACTTGCAGGTCTAAATCCATAGTTTCCCTGCTTAGACACACCATTAGCATCAAGGATAAGTGACTGATTATTTGAAAACTGATTTTGACATCCAGAATAGTGCAACTTTCTCTCCAATTTTACTGCCATCGCAAATGTTGTTTTCAAATCTGGTAACGGGCTGGACAACATTACTTGAGATTTTACAGGTTCATATTCATCATTAAGTCCTTTTATGAAACTGATAACGTGATCATCTTCTATAAACTTGTTAATTTGACAAGACACATTATATGTGCATAATTGCATACACAATTAGGAATGGCTCTCAACACCATGAGTTCCTCCCACAGATCTTTAAGTCTAGTGTAGTAGTCAGTCACATAGCCATCCTCTTGCTTGGTAGCATAAAATTGCTCTTGTAAATTTGACAACCTAAATACATCAGCATTACCATACCTATGTTTCAAATCATTCCAGATATCTAACGCATTATCAAACCACATCACATTTTGTCCAATGGAAGGTACAACAGAATTCACAATCCAAGAGGCAACCATATTATTTGCCTTGGTCCATGCAACAAATTTACGACTAGTCTCCATAGGTTTGGAAAATTTACCTGTGATGAAGACAACCTTATTCTTCGATTCAAGTGCTCTACGAAATGTTCTGCTCCAGCCATGATAATTGTTGCCATCTAACAACGGCTGAACAAGTACTAGAGAAGGACTGTCTCCTGGATGTATGTACAATGGATCTTCTGAAGGATCTACTGCGCCAAGCATCACATTCATCGGGGAATGGTTTGAACTACTAGGTGAGCTTTGATTTGAAGCCATAAATGTGCCAAAGTTCATTGATCAAGCAACTACGGCTCTGATACCATGTGAAAATTAAGAAACAATTCAACTGAGGTTCACAGTTGTCTTGCAAGCTGCTGAATAATTGTCGAACCATAGCTTTGAATTAAAGCTCAATTGATCAGAAACTGAAACAGTGAAATGAGAAGAAAGAAACATAAAAGAGAGTGCAAAGGAGGAGAGAAAGAGGATGATAGCCGCTCAAAATATCTACGTTGTTTCATTGCATTTCGTCGGACGAACTTATAGAGGGAAGAAGGAGGCTTAACAGAAAATTTGTGAAATTACAAGAAAGTTCCTACTAGATAACTGCAATACAATACAAGTCATAAGAGTAACAATGTAATTTCACTTTAATTTCAATCTTCCCGCCTACTTTCTTCTTCCGTCCTCCTCCTTCTGCTCCAGCATGTCACTCTGTCAATTCATCACGTGATCTCTGCCTTAAGATGCTTAAAGCTCAACGCAACCAGCGAGCACCATGGATTAAGCCTCTCACTTAACGATCCAGATGATCTTCTTCTTGAATCATTGCATTCTTGTTTGTTATCATCTAAGTCTCTCACTCTGCTGCCTTCTTGTTCTTCCTTGATCAAGCTGCTCATATCTTCAACAGCTTGCTCGTGTAATATGATATATAACAATCTTGTTCGGCGTGTAGTATTGTCCTCAGACCTAGGGGTATTAACGAACCGAGTCGGACCGAACAATAGGCTTTCAAATTCGGATTCGTTTAGCTAAACAAACTGTTCGGCTCTGTTCGTTTAGCTAAAGGAGCTTTAAAATTGGTTCGAGTTTGGCTCGATAACACTATAACTGTTTAAACAAGCCGAACAGTTCGCAAACAGTTTGACTTGTTTAACTAAACGAACCCAAATAGGTGTTCAAATTCGGCTCGTTTCAGTAAAATTAACGAACGAATATGAGACGAACACGAACCGAACTCTAACAGTTTGCGAACGTTTCTGTTCGCACAACAGCCCTAGTCAGACCTAAGTGAGATTCATGTGCATTTACATTGGAAATTCAATACTAAAAAGGCGTACATAGTAATTATATTTATGATATTACCTCAACATGTGAAATGGTATATTGTTACAATGAAGGGTTCTTACTACCACCCAATCGTTTATTATTACACTCAAGTGTTCTTATTACCAACCAAACCCCCCGGGGGGGTTGGAGAGGGAGGGCATCGTCCTTAATCAACATTCATTCAGTAGGGTTTCTGTCCAACGTAATTCCCCCGGGGATAGTAGCTACAAATCATATAAACACCTTTCCCCTGGTCACAAATCACCCTAGCACACCCAATATCGGTTGTGTTCTTCCATACAACTTGTGTGTAATGCCCACATATCTTATTGAAAGCACAAGTGTTAGAATCGTAGTTGTACCATTGTTTCTCCACCACCCAAGCCATAGCGGCCTGAGTCGGTGTCCACGTGGTGCCACTACCCCAGAAGAAGTTTTCTCCATAAGGGCCCCCAGAATCCCTAATTGTATAACAGTCGGCTTGAATCACTTTTGCATATGTTTGAGCATAATTTTCCAAGGTAGCATTCCATGCAAATGGCCTAATGCCGACATCTGCCCGGGCATCATTCTGGGGTACCAAAAATTCTTGCCTTTCTGTCGGATTCAGCTGTGCATAAATGGGAACTACGAAGGAGATATAGAGGTAGAATAAGATAAACATGGAGCCATAAAATTGAGCCATGAGCTAGCTTTGAGGGAATTTAGTTGATGAATTATTGTGTAGTGCTTATCTTTCTGCTTTTACAGGATAATTTATAGGAGACGTTCCGTTGTAAGTGTCAAATTTGACACGGAATCAATGAATAAACAAATAAATGAGCAAGCAATTTTGCACATCATTTTTTGACTATTTAACTTTATTTACCTTGACTAATAATTGCCGTAACTATCATTTCCATTTCCACCTGGGTTATCATTGATTTCATGAAAACGTAAAATGATTGACCGACTTTTGAGAGAACTACGATAGTAAAAGAAATATTAAACAAAGCTTGGTAGGCTAACTGGTATTGCTCGGTTTCTTTGTTAAGTTATTCTACAGCTTCTTTGAACATGTCCAGAAGAAATGGAACTCAAAGGTACTTTATTTGACCGGACTTGTAAAACAATGACAAGTATTTATAAAAAGAAAACAAAGATAACATCTAATCGTATTAAACTTGGGAGACTTTAGTCTGATCAAATTTGAATATATGCTATCCTATTCCATTCACCATGTTATCTGGCATACGATCAGAGAGAAATTTCTGTCCAGCTCAGTTTCTTATAGCCCGGCTGTAGATGTTTTTATTTCATGGGTGGATGACATCCTCAAATCTATGTTAGGTCCCTTAGAAAACACTAGAAAGGGGGTTGAATAGTGTGTTTACCAAGTATGGATATTTTCTTGGATATTTTCCGTTTTTGAGTGCAACCAATACTTGGGTGTGCGAAAGCGTAAAGAACACAAGAATGTATAGAGGTTCAAGTCAAATGACTCTACTCCTCTACCTTCTTGGTTTTTCACAAGAAGAATTTTGAAACGGGGATTGTTATTTCAATGGGGAAACAACAATCAAAGAAATAAAAAATCCAACAAAGAACTAGGCTACACGCCTAGACTACAACCAAGAAATCTAACTCCTTGAAGTCTAGCCTCCAAAGGTCTTCTTTGCCCTCAAAGAAATTTTGTAGGGAAAATAGTGCACCACAACACTATCAACTAACCCTCCAAAGTCTAGATTTCTCAAACAAGAAGCACCATTGCTCCTTGACCAACAATCTAATTCACCTTTCACAATCTTTACTCACCAAGAAGAAGACTCTTCTTCTTCTTACAATAATCACTCTCAACAATAAAGTAAAATATACAATGTTTACAACTATTTTGAGAGCTTGAGCTTTGAGAGAAAACTTGAGAGCTTGAAAATTGTAGAAAGTTGTTGAAGAATGGGATGAAGTCCTTGTTTTATCACTCTTGAAAAATCTGCCCATTTGGAATCTCCTGCATAGCCAATAATGAGTTTTGTCATCTTGTGATGGTGTGTCCTCTTCATTTGAAATCTCCTCTTGGCTTTTAGCAACTTTCTTGGAGAAGCTTTTAAGATGAAAGCTAGAAGAAGAAACCTAACTTCTTCAAGAATGAGAGAGGTCCTGGGGAAATAACACTAAAAGAGGAGGATACAAAGAGTCAAATGATGTTAGAAATAAAGCATAAGACTTTTGTAACGTGAGTCACATGAAGCGCCTAATGTGCTTAATGAACAGGCGTTCAATGTGACATGGAGTGCTTTATGTGAAATTGAACAGGCGTTCGAAGTCACATAAAGTGCCTTATGTGGGCAATTGAAGGCGTTCGACGTTACATGATGCGCCTAATGTCAGCCTTCATGCTTGTTCGAACTAGTTCTGACTTTTATGAGGAAGAACTTGATGTACGTGCCCATTTTGGAGGAAAAGTACTTTTGACTTGGTGGTACACATGAAGCGCCTAATTTAGGTGTTCGAAGTATTCGGGCGTCCATACACTTCACATGAAGCGTCTAATGTAGGCGTTGGAAGTGTACTGGATTCCACCAAGGCACATGAAGCGCCTAATGTAAGCGTTCGAAGTGTACTGACTTCCAACCACTTTACATGAGGCGCCTAATCAGTCGTTCCAAGTACTAATTTGTGCAAATCATAAAAACTTAACATGTTCTAACATTCTCCCTCTTTTTGATGATTTCACAAAATGTATAACTTTTAAAGTTAGCCCCCCCTTAACTTATGCTTCCTCTCACTTGGTGCAAGATAAATAACTTGGAATCATTTAGAAATTTGCAACATACCAAGTCAATTTATCTCTGAAGTTAAGAAATTTTCACAAAACAACAAAAATGCAGAAATTACATATTTTCACCACCAGCACCTCCACTTGGAGGTGTAAATCCACCAAAACCGAAACCACCAGTGGCTGCAAATTCAGCGAATCCACCCATGGATCCTTTAACACCGCCAGAGCCAGAGCCTCCAACTGCATCACCACCACCACCACTTTTTCCCCTAAAATCATCAAAATTAGGGGGAGGAACGCACGGACTGATCTGCATGAAAGCATTTTTGATTGCTGTCATGCGAAGTTCATTTCGCGCATGCCAAACTTCATGCTCAGCATCACGAAGCTGTAACTATTGAACAGTCCGTTCAAGTGAGGCTATTCGTGATAGCAACTCAGACGAATTGCTACCACTTGTATCTTCTTGAGGTCCTTCATCAACCTCATCAACAATGTCAAGAATGGTAGTGGCCTTCTGTTTTTGAGAATCAATGGCTTGAGCAATGTTGTAGTTATCATAGAAGTCCGTCTTAGCGACTTGGGTCAGATCAGCATCAGAAATTGCAATACCTTTTGACTTTAACAGAATCGTGATAATATTGGCAAAAGATAATGCTTTGGACCCTTTCCGGAGAGCAGCAAACATAACTTCTACAAAGATCCAGGCAAGATTCAACTGGGTCTCATGTTTGATACGATAAGTAACATAGAAATCCATGTTGCTTGGATTTCTAGTTGACTTATCATTTACGCAGTACGTGACCACAACCAGCAAAATACGGTCCACCAAAGGCATATTCTGAGTCTTCCTTGAGGGAAAATACACCAGATCGAATTTCACATCCTACTCACGAACACCGTATTTGCTACTCCAATCAAATATGGATAATTCACTCAGGCCCTCATTTCTGATTCTCAGAACTTCACAGATTTTAGGTACAGTAAAGCTGAGAGGAGTACCGTCAACAACAGTGTGCAGGGAGAATGGTTGAGACTCAGATTGTGGGGTAACCCTCATGTTGGCATAGAACAACCTGGTGTGTTCTCGAGATAATTTTTGCATATCAATTCTGGACCAGAGAGAGGTCCATCCTTGATGTTCCAGCAAGGAGATGATCTGGATAGGATTGCTAGTCTCAGGTAAATCACTGAGACGAAGCAATTTGAGTGGGATGATGGGTCAGTTGTTTGTGTCCCATTCTTCAAAGAGCATATTTGAGTACATTGACACATGCACTCCTTTATCCGCATGACGAGGTGGTTTCTTGATATCAAAATCAAACTTCTTTAACCAAAGAAAATTTTCCTTGGAGAGCTTTTTACGAATAGAGATGATTTCTTGCGGTTCTACAACGCCCGCAGTTTATTTTTGCTTTTGGCTTCGGGGGCGTTTAGATGGGCCTACGGATGCCATTAGAGAGAGTTTGATTGAAGGTTGGAGAGGAGAAGGACTTGAGTGAATGGAGTGGACTAAGTGACAAGAGGTGAAAATAAGGATGGAATTTAAAGGAAGGGAAAGGAAGAGGAAGAGTTTTTCAGGAAGTTAATGGTGGAGAGATGATGGAAGAGTGGGAGGAATTGTTGGAGTAGTGGAGGAAGATGAAGAGTTGAAGAAGAAGAAGAAAAGGATTTGATGTTTGGAAGTGGAGAGAATGGGGAAACGTGGGGAAGAAGTGGGAAAGAGGAATGACGGCAGGAATTGATGTCTATTGATTGGCGCAAAAAACTGAAGAGACGGCAGAATTAACAGTGAATATTTAGGCTTTAAACACCTAACGTGACTTCGAACGACTTCATAAACTGAGATGAAGCACCTGAAGTCACTTCGAACGGTTGTGGATGAGTAGATTTAGCGTTTAATGTCACTTCGAACAAGTGAACTGATTTTGATGAAGCGCTTAATCCGACATAGAACGCTTGTGATGAGGGACATACGGCGCCTGATGTCACTTCTGGAAGTTCTCTTTCTATCAACAAGACTCCCCGCATAATTGGAGTCACAATATCCTCTTAAATCAAAACATGCATTCTTAGGATAAAATAGCCCAAATTTCAAAGTACATCTAAGGTATCTAAGAATACGTTTTACCGGAATTAGATGCATTTCCCTAGGATCACTTTGAAATCTAGCACATAAACATACTGAATGTAAAATATCGGGTCTACTTGCAGTTAAGTAAAGTGGACTACCAATAATTCCGCGATACAAGGTTACCTCAACATGCTTTCCCTTCTCATCCTTGTCAAGCTTGGCACTTGTGCTCATAGGTGTGTTTACTTCTCTTCCTTCACCAAAATTGTACTTCTTGAGGAAGTCCTTTGTGTATTTGGTTTGGGAAATGTACATGCCATCTTCGGTTTGCTTGATTTGTAATCCAAGGAAGTAGTTAAGTTCTCCCATCATGCTCATCTCAAATTCACCTTGCATAAGACTAGCAAATTGCTCACAAAGATAATTGTTAGTAGCACCAAAATAATATCATCAATATATAATTGAACAATTAATTGATTTCTATCTTGTTCTTTTATGAACAAAGTAGTGTCAACTTTACCCCTTGAGAATCCGTTATTAAGAAGAAAAGTACTTAACCTCTCGTACCAAGCTCTTGGAGCTTGTTTGAGGCTGTAAAGAGCCTTTTTAAGTTTGAAAACATGATGTGGTGAATCATGACATTCAAACCCGGGAGGTTGTGCAACATATACTTCTTCTTGAATAACACCATTCAAGAAGACGGATTTAACATCCCTTTGGTAAAGCTTAAAATCTCTATAACAAGAATATGCTAATAACATCCTAATGGCCTCAAGCCATGCTACGGGTGCAAATGTCTCATCAAAATCGATACCTTCTTCTTGACGGTATCCTTGAGCAACTAATCTAGCCTTGTTTCTAGTGACATTACCTTGATCATCCATCTTTTTACGAAATACCCATTTCGTACCAATAATAGGATGATCATGTGGTTTTGGAACCAACTCTCAAACATCACTTCTCTCAAATTGGTTTAATTCTTCTTGCCTTCGTGTGGTGATACACCTATTCAAATCACCTATGACCAACTCGTGTGAGTGAGAACTGTTGTGCTTGAATGATCTAGGAATGTTGGAGACATCTCCTCCAACTTCCTCATGATCACTTTCCAGAAGTGACGAACCTTCATCATTCAAATGAATCTCATTTTTCGGGACATGTGATGCATTTTCTACATTTTGTGTATCAACAATATGAGTATGAAAAATATTTCTATTTGACTCACTGAGTTCATGCACACAAGATGGAGGAGTACCTTCAATAGGTTCTACTCTCAAGTCAATGAAGATGTTTCCATTTGGAGGGTCATCAACAATCTCTTGTTGATGAGCAACCATAGGAATATCCTCAAGAATATCTTCTTGAGGAGTCACATCTTCATTTTCTTCACAATCCTCATTAAGTTTAGGTTCGTCATTAAGTGACTCATTAAACTTAACATTGATTGATTCTTGAACCTTTTGACTCTTTTTGTTGAAAACACGAAATGCTTTACTATTTGAGGCATAACCTAAAAAGATACTTTCATCTGCTTTGAGGTCAAGTTTGTCCAAAGTGTCTTTGGTATTAAGTATGAAATACTTGCGACCAAACACTTTGAAATACCCAATATTGGGAGCTTTTCCATTCCAAAGCTCATAAGGCGTCACATTTAGGTATGTTCTCAAATATACACGATTAATCACATGGCAAGCGGCATTTACCGCTTTGGCCCACAAGTATTTGGGCAAGCCGAACTCATTTAACATTGCTCTACACATTGCTTATAGAGTTCTATTCTTTCGTTCGGCCACACCATTTTGTTGAGGAGTTCTAGGTGCCGAAAGATCATGTGAGTATTCTTTGGATTCACAAAACCTTTTGAAATCACCATCAAACTCACCACCACGATCACTTCGGATGGTTTTAATGGTGTCACCCACGTGATTTTCCAATCGTCTGCTTAAATTCATAAACTCACTACATGCATCATTTTTCTTAGCAAGAAACATCACCCATGTATAACGAGTATAGTCATCTACTACCACGAAGGTACCACCCAAACTTTTTGTTCCAACATCTCCATACGAATCCATATGAAGCAATTGTAGGGGTTTGGAGGTGGATATATTTGTCTTTGGTTTAAAGCTTGTTTTTACAAGCTTTGCCTTTTGACAAGTGTCACATAAGTCATGGTTTTCGAAACTCATTATTGGAAGGCATCGGACTTTATTGTTTTTGCAAATAAATTTAAATGTTTTGAAACATACATGTCCGAGGCGTCTATGCCATAGTTGCATCAAATCATTTTTAGCAACTAGGCAAGATACATTTTGAGAAACCAAATCATTGATGCTAAGTTTGTAAATATTTTTGAAATGCAAAAACTCAAATAAGATATCATTACCCTTTTTCACAACACACTTTGTTTTCAAAAACGTTACCTCATAATTAGCATCACATAGTTGACTGACACTTATCAAGTTAAACTTTAATCCTACAACGTATAAGACATCACTAAGAGAGAAGGAATTGTTACCCACAATACCATGTCCTTTGATTTGGCTTTTGCTACCTCCAAAGAGGACAACTCCTCCATCTTGCATAGTGAGTCTATGGAAGAGACTTTTGTCTCCCGTCATATGGTTGGGACACCCACTGTCCATGACCCATTTGACCTTCTTGTCTTTGCTTTCTCCATTGAGTGCTAGGGCCTGCAAATGAACCGTATGATATTGGTACCCTTTTTGTTTTGGGTCCTTGAAGGTTAGTTACCTTCATTTCGTCTTTCGGCACCCACACAAGATTCTTATTATTTTTAGCTCTACATACTCTTTCTACATGAATTTTCCTATTGCAATAAAAACATGTAGGAGTATGTTCGTGAGAGTGTGTATGCTTGTGTGTCGGCACATTTCGTGGTTCCTTTTTAGGAACAACCTTCTTTGGAATCAAAGAAGGTTTTTGTTTCACGACTTGAACCAAAGGTTGTGATACCTTTGGTGTGTTTGCTTTTACTTTATGCATGTGCCGTTGTTTCTTCAAGGAGGTTTTAGACTCCTTGATGACTTGTGCTTGTTCCCTTTGTTTTCACTTTTTCTCCCAAATCTATTTAGTGAAATTTCTTAGGTAAAACTTTGTTGAAGTTGTGATGAAGTATGTATTAAAGCACAAAGACTCTTGCTTGTAGTTGTTGTAGTAGTTGATGATGCACAAGTTGTTTCAATAGCCATTGTAGTAGTAGTTGTTGTTCTTACTCCTCGTGGAAACTAATAACAGTGTTGGTCAAAATCTGTTTTAGAAACAAAGTGGTAGTAGAATATAATTAAAGAGATTCAAATCACTCTAAATTATTTGGCTCCAATTCATTGCCTCTCATCTTCTTTTTGATTTTTGGTAAATATTAGGAGTTGGGGTGAGATGAATCATGAAAAATCAAAGAATTGGCTAACATTATATTCACCCCCTATAACAATTTTTACCGACCTTAGAATGGATCACATCTTACCATATGCATCAGAACATTCACGATGATATTGATGAGTATGTTGTTTATATCATTGACAAAACTCAAAGGACAACATGTCTTACTTGACTGAAAATAAATGCCTCTTCTGCAATTTGGCCGAAACTGTTAGGCATTTATTCTTCACATGCGAGTTGACCAAGAATATATGGAGAGCCATGATCAACTGGCTGAACATGCCAAACTCCTTGCTGTGTCTCTCCAGAATCTTGGCTTGGGGATAAAGGTGCTTAAAAAGGAAGAGTAGAAGGAACAAGGCTTATAAGATCATCATAGCGGCGACATTGTATTTTGTATGGCAAAGTAGAAACAAGGCCCATGGGAAAGCAAGACTCTCAAAGCAAGGGATGTGATACATAGACTTCAAACACATGTTTTTAAGGTCTTGAATGCTAAATCATAGCTTCAAGTAATCTAGGAACTGGAGCAGTTCTCATTGCTCTTTATATCTTTTGGCATGTTGTTGGATTGTATGGATTGCATCCCCTTAATGCTTTGTTCTTTGTTAATACAATTCACATTTTAACCAAAAAAAACTCAAAGTTCGTAAGTCTATTTGAATGAGATTTATTAATAGTTGAAAGGTTGCTATTCTCACGATTTGTTTATATGCCATTTAGACATTGATTAAGATCAAGGGCATATGAATATGCCGTACAAACATCCCTCGAGTTCGTTTTTACCCAAGCAATTATGGACCTCTGACTCTTTTTGACGCAAAATATATATTCAGACAAGTTTTTTGAACGACGCCAATGTGTTTGAACATGGTGCGCGACTTAGTTGTTGGAGATTTTGAGACAGTTTCAAGAAAAAAGTATGACAAGAGAGAGCAGTTGCTCAGCACAGCAGTTGCAGCGCCAGTCAAGTGACGCTAAATACAAACTATCCTTAGGCAGATGAGTTGAGCTAAAGCAGGTAATCTAGTGTGATCAACATGTGCTGTAGATGAGCTGTATGGAATAGATTGGAGCTGAACTAAACATGACACGTCAAATCAAGTGAAAGGAACCATCTAGAAGGCATCCACACCAACTTTGCATCAGATGTCATTAGTTGCACGTGCCAAGCGGTTTTTTGATTCATGTAAACGATTGTATATATACTTAGAGTAGGTGTAGTGTAAAGAGTGCGCGAAACATTTTTTCCTTCAAGCTTTCTGAACTTTGTCTTCAACCTCTGTAAAGCGCCATTTCGTCTTATTCAAAATTCTGCTTTCGAATCTGTTAATTCAGTCTATTATATTGTATGATTTGGTGATTAAATTGTGTTTGTGAGTTGTTTTTGACATGGTATTAGAGCTCTGGTAATTCACCATCGATACTCTGATTGAATTCTATCGTTTTCTTTTCTATTTGTGATCGCATTGTTTGATCATGGCCAATTCAACTGGCGTTGCTTCTAATTCCAGTAATAATCATGCTCCTGCTGGCAATCATGGAAGTAATCCATATTATTTGCATCTAAACAATAGTGCAGTGATAATGCTGGTGCAACCACTTTTTAATCCGCATATTTTCACTCGTGGGAGTCATACCTTTCAACTGGCGCTGCTCATGAAGAACAAAACCTGTTTTATCTATGCATATATTCCTAAACCTGCTGATAATGATCCACAACTTTAAGCTTGGAGACAGGCAAACACAATGATTCAATCGTGGATTATAAACTGTGTTTCACCTTCTATTGCTCAAGTATAATGTGGTATGGCAGGCTTTACACGTATGGAATGACTTAACTATGAGATATGGAAGTGGTGATCTATTCAGGTTGTCTGATATCTTGTCTGATTTTTATGAAGTTAAGCAAGAAAATTTGTCTGAAAATGACTAATTCACTAAACTGAAAGTATTATGGGAGGAATTGATGGCATTAAGGCCAATACCTAGATGTGCTTGTATGAGACGTACATGTGATATCAATAGGAACTTTACTGAATTTGTTGAGAATAATTATGTTATCAAATTTGTTAAAGGCTTAAATGAAGAGTTTGATCATGTTAGATCTCAAGTTTTTGTTATGACTCCCTTGCCGAACATGAAGACAGCTTTTGCAATGGCTTTGACATTTGAAAGGAAGATCATAGGGAATGCTATGTGTTATAGTTTTAGTAATGCTCCTACTTCCTTGATGTCTAGTTGTGATGAATATGAGAGTATGGTAGCAAGTACTTACACAAACAGAGGTTCTAGACCTATGTACAAAACAGGTAATGTAAGGTTCTATCAGAAAGGAAGGAAGCGTATGAAGTGTAATCACTGTGGCATGATAGGCCACACAGCAGATAAGTGTTACAGAAAACATGGATTTTCCCCTGAAATTAAATTCAAGAATCAAGTAAATGCGGTTGAGACTCAAGAAGGATAATCTGAACTTAACTACAGTGAGCAAAGATTACAGGCCTACTCTTCACAATCTTCCCCTATTCAACACACACCTTTTCTTACACCTGATAAATATGCTAAATTGTTAAAATCGTTGAACTCTGATGATGTTATTCAAGGCTTGGTTGGTGAAAAGGCTTCTCAGGGTGCTGGGATGACTGCCAAGGTTGATGTGCCATCAGGTAAGTGTCTTGATCATGTTAATAATGTATGGATCTTGGATTCAGGTGCCACTTATCATGTTGCCTTCTCTTTAACTCTATTTCATTCTTACATTCCCATTGATCATATCACCATCAAGCTTCCAAACAAATTCTCAGTTGATGCTACTCATAAAGGAGTGGTCAGACTAAACAGTGGACTGGTTTTGGAAAATGTGTTATATGTACCTTCTTTCTCATTTAATCTTGTCTCTCTTAGAAACTTACTGATTCACCTCATTTACTTGTTTCATTCCATGACTCCTGCTGTTTCATTCAGGATCAGTTGTCCAGGAGGATGATTGGTTCAGCTAGGAAGTGTCAAGGTCTATACTATCTTTGTGATACCAACCCACCTTCAAAGCCACCAGCTTCAACTTCTTCTGTTTTCAATTCTACTAGTTCTAATTTAGTTTCATACCTATGGCATGCTAGACTTGGGCATGCATCCTCAGACAGAAGTCAAGAAATAAACAAGCTAGATCCAGCTGTTCACTCCAGCAAGTTAGAAAATGGTTGTACTGTGTGTCCATTAGCTAAACTGGAAAGGACCCCATTCCCAGTGTCTAATTCTGTTTCTAAACATCCTTTTGACATATACATGTTGATATCTGGGGTCTTTATAAATATCCCACAATGTACAATCAGAAATATTTCTTGACAATAGTAGATGACTGCTCAAGATATACATGGTTGTATTTGCTCAAAAATAATTCTGAGACCAGACAAGTTCTGCAAAGTTTCTTTCATTATGTTGTCACTCATTTGAATGTCCATATCAAGATTGTAAGAAGTGATAATGGACTTGAGTTTAAAATGCCTGAGTTTTACATGCATCATGGTGTTATTCATCAAACAACTTGTGTATATACGCCTCAGCAGAACGGGGTCGTGAAAAGAAAGCACCGACATCTTCTCATTGTGGGTAGGGATCTTAGATTTCAAGCTTCTCTTCCCAATACTTACTGGGGTTTCTGCCTTCAACATGCCACATATATTATTAATCTGATCCCTTCGCCTGTCTTTCATCATAAAGCTCCTTACACTATCCTGCACAAAGTTCAGCCCATATATAGCCACCTAAAGATGTTTGGTTGTTTGGCGTTTGCATATGACACTACTCCAACTAAAGCTAAGTTTGATGCCAGGTCTATACCCTGTGTTTTCTTAGGCATTCCCATGAATACAAAAGGTTATATTCTTCAACGTCTAGATACAAAAGCGGTCATAGTATCTAGGGATGTGCTTTTCCGTGAACATTCTTTTCCTTTTTCTGATGCTACTTCTTGCCATCCACATCTCAACCTATAGCCCCAGGCATTACAGATAACACACCCTCTAATTCTGTTGAACATAATCTTCAGGTTAATCCCTTACATATTTTGCCTGATACTCCTGATCCCGTGAATCCTGGTGCAACTAAAGCATCTTCTCCTACTGCTTCTCCTTCTTCTGTTGATGAGTCGATATCTTCTTCCCCTGCACAAATTTCCATCACACAATTCATGTTGAGTTACCTTCCTTGAATCCTTCTGCCATTGTACCTTCAATATAGACTCACCATCCAAGAATTCCAAGGTCCAGAGTTGCACATTCATAACTAAATAACTATCATTGCAATCTGATTCACTCTCCTAGTCTGTCTGAAACCTCTTCTTCTCTCCATATGCCATATCCCATTCAATCTTATCTCTTCTATGATCATTTGGTACCTCATTACAGGTCTTATGTTCTTAACATGAGCATTGAACAGGAGCCTGATACATATCAACGGGCTGCATCATCAGCAGCCTGGCAGCAGGCTATGCAAGTGGAGTTGGCTGCTTTAGAAGCTACTCACACATGGTCTATTACTCCTTTGCCATCTGGTAAGCAGCCAATTGGATTTAAGTATGTGTACAAAATGAAAAGAAAGGTTTATGGTTCAGTGAAGAGGTGTAAGGTTAGGTTAATTGCAAAGGGGTATACCGGCAACCTGGAATAGACTATGATGCCACTTTCTCTCCCGTGGCTAAGATGACTTCTGTGCTTTTGCTTCTTGCTTTGGCTTCTCTTAATAATTGGCACATTCATCAACTAGACGTAAATAATGCTTTTTTGCATGGATATCTCTACCATGAAATATATATGGAATTGCCTCAAGGAGTACAATTTCTTTTTTCCAATGCAGCTTGTAAGCTACAAAAATCACTTTATGAACTTAAACAGGCTAGTAGGCAATGGAATGAAAATCTTACAAATTATCTTTTGTCTCAGGGCTTCCAGCAGTCAAAACATGATTGCACTTTGCTTACTAGAATAACTTCAGAAAACTTTTTGGCTGCGCTAATGTATGTTGATGATATTATAGTGATGGAATCTCACTTATTAGCCTAACGTTTGGCACATTACTCAGTTAGGCTGCTAACGTTGATGAAACTCATTTAACACCTAGTCTTTGTCAATAATGGCTCACTTATAGCCGGTCACCGGAAGATGACTTACTACAGCAGGTAATTGCTGACGTGGCGCTGACGTGGACATTTATTGATTTTTTAAAAAAGAAAATTAATTTTCTTTTTTTTAAAATTTAATTTCTTGAAAAAAATGTTATTATTATTTTAAATTAGTAAAAAGCCAATAATACCCTCTACATCATCTTCTTTATCCTCACTCCCCTCCTCCTCTCATGCCTCTCGTTCTTGCTCCTTTCCCCTTTCCCTCCCACCTTGGCAGACCCGCCCCTTCGAGTAAGTCGCTTCTTGGGTACAGAAACAACCAGTCAAGAATTATGTCGAACAGCTGGTGTTCACCAAAAATGTAAAACGACAACCCTGAAGTAACAACACCCGCTCTGATACCAATTGAAGTAATAACCGAATTCAAAACACACCACACGTGCACATACAAAACATAACTCGCTTTGTATTGTTCGGAAAATAACTCAAAACCGAAACAAAACAATCTAGGCACTCTAGCACTATTGCGTACACGCCTCTCTTAGTTTCGCTACTCACGTTGCTCACTTATCATCTATGGCCAGCAACCATGTGCTTATATAGGCCAACTATTCTAAGCTAAACCAAACTCTACTTGGACTTGATAAACATCAATAAAACAATTCCTAACTAGAATAGATAAAGACAACTTAAGGAATCTTAAGATAATAACTCTATCTTTAGTTCCTACAATTTAGGAATCCTAATCCAATGAGGAAATTATCCAATAATCTCCCCCTTAATTTCCAAATGTAACCTCGGAAGGTCTTCCACGCCGAGCAAGCTTAGCATTTCCTTGAACTTCGTCCGCGCCAACGGCTCAAACACGAAGCTTTTCCTAACCAGAGAATCATTGTCACCTCCGCAACAGATTCCGGAGCCGGCTTCCACAATTGCATGGACTCTAACTTTAGGACCTTCAGCTACCAACCCGAGGAGCTCCTTCTCCACAACCAAGCACCGATCCTTCCACTCGGCTCTAGATTGTTTAAATAACAAATCCAGCCCGGTTGACCATCCTAGGTGTGTGAAAATTCAAATGCATTCAAGCAGCACAGCACAGTATAATTCGAATACTGTGCTCCTACACCAAACAAACAACAAAAACACTAACGTGCATTTGAACAAACTGAAAACAACGAATATAAACGAAAAATGCAATGTTTCCGTGAGGAAGATAACCAAGGAACATAGAGAGAATGGAGAACGAGATCAAAGCTTGAATTGATTCCAGAAACTTCAGAATTCCTCACACTTTCAATTTCGTCGAACAGGCCATATAAAGCAAGAAGAAGAAGAAGAAAAAATAACTGCCAAATTGCGAAATTACAAGAATATCCCTATATTAAACTGACTACTCCTTTTACACACGGGGGCACAATGGTAAAATCCCCCATTTAAACTGCTTCCCGCGTCCTGTTCCCCCCGTTGGCTTTCCAACCACCGTGCCAACCGAACCATCCATCTTTCTTCCTGCTCCCTTCGATCTCCTGCTGTTCAACCGCAATCCTCGTCATGTTGGAGCAACCAATAGGATGATTATGCATATTGACCCACCAATCGGATTCAATCTTTGCTGTCAACTCGGATTGCTCCATCCTCATCATCAAGCTCAACCTTCTTTGCCACGTTATGTTGAGCTGCAACACCATCACATTTTTGATCATCAACACCCCCCCTCAAGCGAGGCTTGCTATAGATGTTATGTATCCCCATCCTTTGAAGTAGCATCACCATCCTCTTATGATCCAACGCTTTGGTAAAAATGTCTGCAAGCTGGAATTCTGTTTTGATTGGCATGAGCTTAACAGTGCCCTGCAACACCTTATCTCGGACAATATGGCAATCAATTTCGATATGCTTCGTTCGTTCGTGAAAGACCGGGTTCTCTGCAATGTACAATGCACTTTTGCTATCACAAAAGAGCTCCACGGGCTCCTGTCTAGACAAGCCAAGGTCCTTCGCTAGATAGATCAACCACTGCACCTCACACACTGCTAATGCCATGGCGCGATACTCAGCCTCTGCTGATGATCGTGAAACCGTGGTTTGCTTTTTGGCCTTCCATGATATCAAGCTGTCTCCAAGAAACATGCAGTACCCCGTGATTGACCTCCTCGTATCCTGGCATCCTGCCCAATCCGAGTCCACAAACCCCTTTAGCCTGAGCTCTCCGGAACTTGACAATAAAATCCCTTGTCCAATAGAGTTTTTCAGATATCTTAACACTCTATGTACACCTTTCCAATGATTGACTGTGGGACAGTCCAAAAATTGACTTAGTTGTTGTACACTAAATGCTATATCTGGCCGTGTGATAGTGAGGTATATTAGCTTGCCAACAAGTTTCCTGTAGCTTGTAATGTCATCCATAGGATCAGAATCACCCCGAAACAACTTCACGTGGCTCTCCATGGGAGTATGCGCAGGCTTACATCCCAGAAATCCTACCTGCTCCAGCAATTGCAGCGTATATTTTCTTTGGTTAATGATTGTACCCATCCGTGATCTAGCCACCTCAATTCCAAGGAAGTATTTCAACTCCCCTAAGTTTTTAATACGGAATTCTGAATCCAAAGCTCCTTTCACCTCTTCAATTTCACTCAAGTTCTTGCTAGCTACAATCACATCATCAACATATACAAGCAACATGAGCAGAGACTCCCCAGATGATCTAGTAAACAAGGTGTAATCATTTTTGGACTGGGTGAAACCCAACGAAATCAGAAAATCAGTCAGCCTTGCATTCCATTCTCTGCTTGCCTGTTTCAATCCATATAAGGATTTCTGCAATCTGCAAACCATATTACCTTCCCTTACTGATAATCCAGGAGGTGCACACATGTATATCTCCTCATGCAGGTCCCCGTGCAAAAACGCATTGTTTACATCCAGCTGATGCACGTACCAACCAGGCCTAGATGTCAAAGCCAACACCATCCTTACTGTGGTCATCTTAGCTACTGGAGAAAAGGTATCCTGGTAATCCACTCCAAGTTGCTGCGTATACCCCTTGGCAACCAACCTAGCCTTGTATCTCTCTATAGATCCATCAGGCTTGTATTTGAGCTTGTACACCCACTTGCACCCAATAGCCTTTTTTCCAGGGGGAAGTTCTGCCAAGACCCACGTATTGTTACTTTCAAGTGCTGCAATCTCCTCATCCATTGCCTTTTGCCATTCAGGAGACTGGCATGCCTCTGCAAAGGAGTCAGGCTCTGTGTACCTGCTTATGTTCAATGCATATGCTTTGTACTTTGGTGCTAACGAATCAAATGAAATATAGTCATGTAGAGGATGAGGAGTAGTGAGTTTCGAAGAGGACAGTGACTCGAGGTGTGAAGTGGTTTTAGATGTACTGGCGAGATTGCAGAAATATTGACTAAGATATTTGGGAGGCTGCCTTGCACGAGTTGGCCTTGCAGCAGGCATGTCAACATGTATGGATTGGATTGCTATTTCTGGAGATGGGTCAGCATTGGGGCTTACTGGTATGGGACAGTTATGGTTTGGGGAAGTAGGCTGTTGTGGAGCATCATGTGGACTTGATGGCATGCTGGTCAGATCATTGAGTGGAGCTTGATTCTCAGGTGCGTGGGTGAAGTCATCATGGATTTCAACGGATGACCTGTGGATTTGTGAACTAGGGAGACTATACAAGTGAGTTTGGCTTGTCTGTGGAATGAGTGTTGGCATTGAAAGGTAGTCTGTAGAGGTTGAGGACGACGTTGGAATAGATTCCCCTATGCCCCTTTCCTTGAAAGGAAACACACCTTCGTGAAAAATTACATCTCTGGATACGAACACTTCTTTGGTGGTCAAGTCTTGCAATATATAGCCCTTTGTGGTATGTGACATTCCAAGGAAGACACTCTTCCTGGCTCTGGGGGTGAATTTTTCTTTGGACGGGTTGACATTTGTTGCAAAACACAAGCAACCAAATATTCTGAGGTGACTGTATGAGGGGCTTTTGTCGTAGAGTTTCTGAAAAGGAGTTTTATGGTCTAGAAGAGGTGATGGGGTCAAGTTGATGAGGTATACTGCGTGTTGCACGCAAAACCCCCAGTACATGGCTGGAACATGGGACTGGAACTTCAGGGCTCTGGCAACGTTAAGGATGTGCTGGTGTTTTCGCTCTACCAGTCCATTCTGTTGTGGTGTGTATACACAACTGGTTTGGTGCACTATGCCTTTTGATGCATAAAATGGATTCATCTTGAACTCAATCCCATTATCAGTCCTTATGACTTTTATGTGTTTCTCAAACTGGACATTGACATATATGCAAAAACTTTCAATAATGCTCCTGGTTTCCGATTTAGACTTCATAAGGTACACCCAACAATATCTAGAGTAATCATCAACAATAGTAAGAAAGTAATGCTGTTTATACAATGTGGGATGTTTGTATGGACCCCATATGTCCATGTGCACAAGACAAAAGGAAGAATCAGAAACTGAATGTGAGATCCCAAATGGGGCTCTTTTCTGTTTAGCTAATGGGCATACAGTACATGTTGAGGGATGTGAGGGAGCTGATACAAGAGGGTCAGATTTGCTAATTTCTAGAAGTCTGGAATGAGAAGGGTGTCCAAGTCTTGAATGCCAGAGATTTGAAGGGGATGAATCTGATATAGCAGCATGAGCTTGGGAAGTGCTGTTTTGAACATTCATATGGTATAGGCCTTGTCTAACTTCAGCTAAACCAATCGTCTTCTTGCTGAAATGGTCCTGAAGTAGACATATATTAGAGTGAAAGGTCAGATCAATGCTACTGGTTTTTGTAAGCTGGCTGAGTGACAACAGATTAAAGGAGAAAGAAGGAACGTGTAGAACATCTTTAAGTGTTAGGTATGGATTGATGTTGACTGTACCAACATGTGGGTGACTGGGGCAAGGTTATTGTTAGGCAACTTTACTGATACAGAACATACTGGATGATACGAGCTAAACAAAGATAAGGAATGACATATATGGTCTGTAGCACCAGAGTCCAATATCCATATGCATGAATCATAAAGAGGTCCATTACCTGGCTGCTTGGCAGAGACACTAGTCTGCTGAGCTGACATCACGGCATGGTGCCCCTTGGCCTCATCATTGTGTCCACAGCCATCATCGTGTCTCCTCTCTTTCTTCTCCTGCAACAGTCTCATTAGTTGATCATACTGCTCAAGTGTGAGTGATGGAGCCATCTGTGAAGGTACACTCACTAAGTCATCATGCACACCATCAACATTTTGGTACTGATCACACTGACCTTGGCTGTACACATCTGTTTCCCTAACATTGTAATTCTCATTTTCAACACAGTTTACCATGCTTTTGGGCTTAAAACCAGGGGGAAAGCCATGCTTCTTATAGCATCTATCTACAGTGTGGCCTATCAAATTACAAAAGGTACACACAGGTGCCTTAGAGTTGTACGAAGAAGGTTTTTGAAATTCCTTCTTAAAACCCCTGCCAACTGATCTGTGCCAACCTGCACCAGACCCTGAACTGGCAGGTTTCTGCCCATAGGGAGCACCCTTATAACCACCATCAGCAACCATGACCATCGAGGGATTGTTAGTAAACGCACCTTGCACTGAAGAGTAGTTCAATTTTCTTTCTAACTTCACTGCCATTGCAAATGTGGATTTTAGATCGGGCAACGGACTCATCAACAGGACCTGTGACTTCACAGGTTCAAATTCATCATTTAATCCCTTAATAAATCTGATTACATAGTCATCCTCAATGAATTTGTTAATTTGTGCAGAAACATTACAAGTACATCTATTGCATATACAATTCGGAATGGAACGCAGTACCATCAATTCTTCCCATATTACCTTCAACCGAGTGTAGTACTCTGTGACCGAACTAGTTTCCTGCCTAGTAGCATAAAACTGCTCCTGCAGGTCAGACATCCTAAACACATCCGCATTACCATACCTATGCTTCAAATCACTCCATATATCACAAGCATTATCAAACCACATAATACTCTGACCAATCGAAGGTATAACAGAGTTAACAATCCATGATGCAACCATGTTATTTGCTCTGGTCCAGGCTATGTACTTACGATCCAATTCAGAAGGTTTGGGGATCATACCTGTGACAAAGCCTACTTTATTCTTCGACTCCAAGGCTCTTCTGAAGGCTCTGCTCCAACTATGGAAATTATTTCCATCAAGAAGAGGCTGAACAAGCACAAGAGAAGGATTGTCACTAGGATGCAAATACAACGAATCATCAGTAGGGTCCGTAGGCGCAAAATTCACTGCGCTATTCGAAGAGCTCGGTGTATTCTGAATGTTTGCCATAAAGCTACCAAAATTCATCAGACGTAAGAAATTCGCTCTGATACCATGTGAAAATTCAAATGCATTCAAGCAGCACAGCACAGTATAATTCGAATACTGTGCTCCTACACCAAACAAACAACAAAAACACTAACGTGCATTTGAACAAACTGAAAACAACGAATATAAACGAAAAATGCAATGTTTCCGTGAGGAAGATAACCAAGGAACATAGAGAGAATGGAGAACGAGATCAAAGCTTGAATTGATTCCAGAAACTTCAGAATTCCTCACACTTTCAATTTCGTCGAACAGGCCATATAAAGCAAGAAGAAGAAGAAGAAAAAATAACTGCCAAATTGCGAAATTACAAGAATATCCCTATATTAAACTGACTACTCCTTTTACACACGGGGGCACAATGGTAAAATCCCCCATTTAAACTGCTTCCCGCGTCCTGTTCCCCCCGTTGGCTTTCCAACCACCGTGCCAACCGAACCATCCATCTTTCTTCCTGCTCCCTTCGATCTCCTGCTGTTCAACCGCAATCCTCGTCATGTTGGAGCAACCAATAGGATGATTATGCATATTGACCCACCAATCGGATTCAATCTTTGCTGTCAACTCGGATTGCTCCATCCTCATCATCAAGCTCAACCTTCTTTGCCACGTTATGTTGAGCTGCAACACCATCACATTTTTGATCATCAACAAGGTGCCTTCTTGGTAGGAGTTCTTTTTTCCTGAGACAACCGCTCATGCTAGGGCTATTCCTTCCCAACAGCCGGAAAAATAACTTGACAAATCGATTTCTTTTTCCTTCTTTACGCTGCAAATTTACCTATCAATTACAGTATACTAATTTGATCAAAGCCATGGGAGGGGGTTTACAATATGGAGCGATGATGATGGAGGTCACAAACACGCCTGCTAGAGATCTCGCTTTAACTTTCGGCCAAAGCACCAACTTGGCCAACACGGTTTTTTTTAATCACAAACAACTGTGTGGTGTTGAAGATTACTAACCCAAATCTTCAACAAGGATGAACAGAATCCAACCCTTGCTGATATGAAGAACACGGTAGCCTCCTCCCGGGATCAACCTAAACACGGCAACCCTACCACGGTGGCTCCTCTCTCTTTAAACAACCTTGGCTCTGATACCAATTGAAGTAACAACACCCGCTCTGATACCAATTGAAGTAATAACCGAATTCAAAACACACCACACGTGCACATACAAAACATAACTCGCTTTGTATTGTTCGGAAAATAACTCAAAACCGAAACAAAACAATCTAGGCACTCTAGCACTATTGCGTACACGCCTCTCTTAGTTTCGCTACTCACGTTGCTCACTTATCATCTATGGCCAGCAACCATGTGCTTATATAGGCCAACTATTCTAAGCTAAACCAAACTCTACTTGGACTTGATAAACATCAATAAAACAATTCCTAACTAGAATAGATAAAGACAACTTAAGGAATCTTAAGATAATAACTCTATCTTTAGTTCCTACAATTTAGGAATCCTAATCCAATGAGGAAATTATCCAACAAACCCACCCTACAATGGCGTGTCAGGCCGCTCGGGATCTAGAGAGGAAAAATCCCGTTATTGCTCAAGGAAAAGGTCCTCGATTCTAGATGGCGAAATGCTGAAAAAGATGCCTCCAGAGCTTCGATTGTTTACTGCTATTTAGTTGCTGAAGACTTTGAAAGGGTAATAAATTTGCTGAACCTTTTCAATCAATGTTTGAAAGATACCAGTACTATGATCCCTCCTCCATAATTAGCAAGTTAGTGTGAAAGAATCATCACAGCCAACATTGCCGTTGCTTCTCCACGGCAACAAGGCCACCGAACAGTTGAAAAATGCATCAGATAAGGAAGAAAGGGAGAAACATAAATATTTGTCGACAACTTTATACATTTGTTTGTTGAAAAAAAAGAAGATGATATAGGGGGAGGCGGCGGTGGCGACAAGGATTGGGGAGGTGCTGGGATGTTGAAAAAAAGATGGTTGAGGTATAAAGGATTGGTCGACAGAAACATTGGGGAAGAAGAAAGGAGAGAGGGACCAGGTGAAAATGGAGGTATAAAGGAATCAGCGTAGTCAACAGTCATTTTGGCCAAGTCAACGGTCACCAACAGGTTGCACGGCTGTAAGTGATCCATTATTGACAAAGACTAGGTGTTAAGTGAGTTTCATCAATGTTAGGCTGCTAGCTGAGTAATGCGCCAAACGTTAGGCTAATATGTGAGATTCCCTCATATTATAGTGGTGAATGATTTGCTTCACTTCATTCAGAAGCTTAAGGATCATCTTCATTCCACTTTTAAGATTAAAGATTTGGGAGAGCTAAGATAGTTCTTGGGACTTGAGGTTGCAAAGTCTAAGAAGGGAATTAGCATATGTCAAAGAAAATATACAGTGGAACATCTTGAGGAATCGGGACATTTGGCTGCTAAACCAGCATTGACGCCTATGGAACAAAATTTGAAGTTGGAGCACAATGATTCAGATTTGATTGCAGATGTCTCAGGCCATAGAAGGTTGATTGAGATGTTGCTATATCTTACAATTACTAGGCCTAATATGACATATAGTGTACATGAACTAAGTCAATTTTTTGATACTCTAACAGAGCTCCAAATGAAGGCAGCTCAGAGACTGCTGAGGTACTTGAAAGGGTCTCCTAGTCAAGGACTATTATTTCCTAGTACAGGTTCTAATGTGCTTAGAGCTTATGGAAACTGACATGGGGGGGGGGGCTGGGGGGCTGCACAGAGACAAGGAGATCATTTACAGGATATTATGTATTCCTTGGTAATGCTTTGGTTTCTTGGAAAGCCAAAAACAAACTATAGTTTCATGATCTTCCTCAGAAGCAGAGTACAGATCATTAGCCACAGCAACATGTGAGGTTCAGTGGTTGCATTATTTGCTGAAGGACTTGCGTGTGAATCATGATCAGCCTATTGAGCTATTTTCTGATAACAAGAGTGCTATCTACGGGATAAGATCTTCTCACCGCACGGCCCAGGACGCGACATGTGGCAGCAGTAGCGGTGGTGAGGCTGGATGAGGGTTACTCTCACCCAGCCTCACCACTCCCTCTTTTTGCCACGTGTCGCGCGGTCAGATACGCGGTGAGGGGGGAGCGGTGAGGGGATCCTATCCCGCTATCTACATAGTTGAAAATCCAGTTTTTCACGAGGGAACTAAGCACATAGAAGTGGATTGCCATGTAGTTAGAGATAAGTATCAAGAAGGTAAAATCAAGCCAATGCATGTGCAAACTGATTATTAGATTGCAGATCTGTTCACCAAAGCATTAAGATCACAGAGGTTGCAATTCTTGACTTCAGCTTTGAGAAAATGTAATATACATATATATATAAGAAGTCAGAATTGAGGGGGGTGTTGAAGATGTTGAGAAAGTTTCAAGAAAAAGGAATGCGTAGGGAGAGCAGTTGCTCAGCACAGCAGTTGCAGCACTAGTCAAGTGACGCTAAATACAAACTAGCCTTAGGCAGCTGAGTTGAGCTAAAACAGGTAATCTAGTGTGATCAACATGTGTTGTAGATGAGTTGTATGGAATAGATTGGAACTGAACTAAGCATGGCACGCTGGATCGAGTGAAAGTTGCACGTGCCAAACGGTTTTTCTGATTCATGTAAACGATTATATACATACTTAGAGTAGGTGTAGTGTAAAGAGTGTGCGAAAACAGTTTCTTTTCCTTCAAGCTTTCTGAACTTTGACTTCAACATCTGTAAAGCGCCATTTCTTTTTATTCAAAATTCTGCTTTCGAATCTGTTAATTCTGTCTGTTATATTGTATGATTTGGTGATTGAATTGTGTTTATGAGTTGTTTTTGACAATAGTGACGATGAAGAATGATGATTAAATATAATTATGTGACTGAATTGATGATCTATGTACGCTTGCATGTTGAACATTTCATGTCATCATGTTCCAACTTGAGAAAACGATGTTATTCTAGTCTTCACATCGATCATATATTTAAAATTTATTTTAAATATTTAGCCACTATCAAATTGAAACTCCTTTTCTAATTTCTAGGACTTAGTCATGATAATCATGATATGCGTGCCATTAGAGTGAAATCAATAATAAGATAAAACAAATCTTGACAAAAGCCGGCCGGTAGAATTTGACATTTACCATGGATACAAGATGTTTATCACAAAGGACAATAGTTTCCATGATATCTTCATGTTTTCAGGTAGCAACGAAACCAAGCTAGATAGTTTCTTAAATAAAAAAATCCCACTTCCAACAAAGGGTAGATCAATAGTAGAAATGAGAAGGGTAACTTGGGACATGAGCACTTGGAAAACCTCGAGCAAAGGTCAAGGACTTAGAGCAGTAAGATGCAGAGAAGGATTATAGCACATGCCTAAAGGTAAAGCCACATCGATATAACCAGTGTTACACACGCAGTCCGGTGTATAACGGCAATCAGCGTCGCCTCCACAGTTGCTGACGACGGCACAATAGTCAGAAAGTAACCTCATAGGTGACCCGTTCCGAAGCCGGACAGAATTTGAGCGTCTCACAGAGCCTACAAATTACAATCACCACTTCTTTTAGTCGAAATATAATAACAATAGAAGATACATTATCTGTTTTGCAATATCCATCACTATCAAATATTAATTAATTTTTATATAGTTGGTGAATGAGTACGTAATAGTTAGCCATCGAATACTGTAAAACTTGTCACAAGATAACGGCTCTTTACGTCAGAAAAGACCGTTCATATCAAACGTATACACAATTCAAGAATAGCTAATTGAGACACTAATTAATGCCTGTACTTCTTAATTTGCCTTGATAAAACATTTGGTTTTACAAGTGCACTAATTTAACGAGGATCTCTAACTGATTACCCATTATTCAATTCATGTATAGAATGTCACAAACATTTTTAAATGGATATGAGAAATTCTGGCGTACCAACGTATTCTTTCACGGTGGTGGAATACTCCTTTGTATTCGAAGCCAGCTCTAAACCATTTCCTTTTGCAATGATAATTTCCTTGGCGAAGGCCTTCTCAGCAATCATAAAAGCAACAGCCACTGCTACAAACAATATTTTCCCTGCCATTTGGTTTGTATTTGATTCAGCCTTTAGTTTGGGAATGCTTTTCTGAGGAGCCCTTGAATTTGGTGGCATTTATGCATAGTTTTTGCCGTGTGCTAAACGTGTTTCAAGCTGGCTAATGCCGTTGTTGTTTTTTCTTTTAAAAGAAAAGTCCTCCAGCATGGAGTACAATACAAAATCTTAAACAAATGACAACAAATGCCTAGGCTTTTAGCTTTCAGGCTTATCAATAGAACATCAGAAATACTATACTCCTTCGGCAAACAGTTCTTGTCAGGTACTCTGGGATAATATGCCTATTAGTGAAAACGTTTGTTTGACTTATGCATGATGTGTAACAAAAAGGTGATATTATCAAAACTATAAAATAAGTGAAACAATGTAAATCTTGTAAGCTAAAAATCAATTAAATTGTATAAGAATCAAAGTGATCCACATCTCTCTCATTTATAACGATTATCTGTATGTCCGTAGTTCTATAACAAAATTGTCACACTTAATGGTAAATTAAATAACTTCACGACAGATTTGCACACACACAGATATATATACACATAAATATATGCATGTATGTGTGTGCTTTGTTGAAGCAATGAATGTTTTGATGAGTTTAAAAGAGAATGAAAAAAGCTTTATTTATACTTTGAAAATGACAAAGGTTAGAAAAACAAAGATAGTGGCATCGATCTTTACATAGATCTCTAAAACAAATATCAATGTATGTTGATATCTACATTGATTGATCTATATAAACATCGCTCGGTCAAATATGAAATATGCAAAATTGGTAGTACACTGTCCAAATTGATCTCTAAATCAATCGATCTACTTTTTAACTGAAAATAGAACATCGATCTCTAAACAGTGATGTCGATCAATCGACATATACACCAATCTCTAAAATAGAGACGTCAATCGATCTACGCATATAATGTGCAAAATTTAAAGTACACTATTCAACATCAATCTGTGAGTAGAGTGATCGATGTCATTAAATTAAAAATGTCACAAACTAGGAAAAATGACATGGATTTCTAAACTAAATACACTAATTGGTCGATCTATATAGAAATCTATAAAGTATTGAAGTCGATCAATCGACGTCATCCTGAATTTGAAATTTTATAGCTGTTGCGAACATCAAAACTCCATATGTTCAACGTGCTCATTGCATGTGTTTGGTAGCAATCCTTTCGTTAATGGATCTTCTCCCATAAGACCTGTGTTAATATGCTCAATTGACACTCTTTGTTTCTGAACTTCTTCTTTAACTGCAAAGTACTTTATCTCATGTGCTTAGCACCCTTAGAGTACTTGTCGTTTTTAGGAAACAAGACTATTGCGGCATTGTCACAGTAAATTTTCAGCAGCCTACCTATAATGTCAACAATGATAAGCTCTGAAATAATGTTCCGCACCCATAAACCTTGAATAGTGCTTCAAAAGATGCCACAAACTCAGCCTCCATGGTAGAAGCAACAATGACAAACTGTTTCACACTTTTCTACGAGATTGCCCCTCTGGCTAATTGGGACAAATAGCCAAATGTTGATTTTCTTGAATCAACACATCCCGCATAATCTGAATCTAAATATCCAATTACCTCTAATTGATCCATTCTTCTATAAGTGAGCATGTAGTCTTTAGTTCCTTGAAAGTATCTTAGAACTTTCTTTGCAGCCTTGCAATGATCCATCCTAGGATTTCTTTGATATCTACCTAACATTCCGACAGCAAAGCTAATATCTGGTCTACAAGTCTGAGCATACATTTAGCTCCCAAACCGTGATGCATAAAGAATACTTTTCATCTATTCTCTTTCCAATTCAGTTTGCGAACATCATTTTGAACTAAAATTGTCCATCTTTCTAAATTGGAACCTGCTGAACATTTTTCCATATTGGATCTCTTAAGAACTTTATTGATATAGGTCTTTCAAGATAACCCCAATGCTCTTTGTGATCTATCACAGAAAATTTGAATCCCAAGCATATAAGTTGCTTATCCCATATCTTTCATTTCAAAGTTCTTGGAGAGAAATTGCATAGTCTCGTATAAAAGACCAAGATCATTAGCGGCAAGCAAAATATCGTCAACATATAAGATTAGGAATATAAACATGCTTCCACTGACCTTGACTATATATAATATATATATATATATTTTTTTTAAATTAATAATTCACGAGGCACATATATCTGACTATATATAATATATATACATATGTGTATATATATATATACATATATATATATATATGTATATGTGTATATATATGTATATGTATATATATTTTTTTTATTGGAGAGGGGAATCAAACTCGAGACCCGGGGTTGGGATAAATGCTACTCAACCGTTAGACCTAAAGGTTTTTCGCATATATGTATATGTATATATATATATATATGCATATGTGTATATATATATATATATATATATATATATATATATATATATATATATACACCAATTAATGGTGTTCTCTTTAAGACCAAACAAGGTCACAGTATCATTAAGTTTGAGGTACCACTATCTGGAAGTTTATTTCAGTCCATATATTGGCTTCTTTAATTTTGTTGCCAAATTTCTCATTTCAAGAATATGCTCTTGCGTAGTACACGAGCCATCATACTTCATAGTGGTCAGACTACTCACTAATGTACTAGTAAGAGACTTGTCAACACTTCGATAATGTTCTTTCATATTCGCCATAAATTCCTTAGCACTTTCAGTTTTGAGAAGGGTAAACTTAATGTTACTTGCAACCGTCAATTGCATAAACATTAAACTCAATCAGTTTGATCTTTCTTAGGCTCTATAATGTTACTTGTCATCATCACTGCTCTCATCAGTGATTTCACCTGGTTTCTCCTCTTTGAGTGACATATCCAGGTCCAATGCACCTAAGTGGAACCAGATTTGTTCACTCCATTCCGAGAAGTTCAAAATGTTGAATAAAGGAATAGACGCAGCATGTGAAAGCAACAAAGTAGAAGCATGTACTGCAACTAATAGATCATATATATTCAGATTCTACAGTAATGGAGGATGACATTAAAATGCACATCAAAACTCTTCTTTGGGAGATATTGAGATATGCAACTATAATAAACTCTAACTTGGTAAAAATATGCTATTTAGCTTATATGCTATCTTAGATGTGCAAATAAACTAAATAACATATATCTCAACCAACACATTTAATATAGAAAATTTAATCAACCTTTGGATGATTGCATTATTGTTCTATAATAAATTAAACATATATCTATAATATCATTCTTTAAAATTCTAAGGCTTTAATTTTATCATATTATATAACTTGATCTTCTTGGTGACTAACAAATCACATAATATGATAAAACTCGTTATATAACATTAATAAAAGCTGAAATCATAACAAAAGTATGAAGTGAACCAATTCAACAATCCCCAGGAAAGAACACAATCATTTTCTTAGACAGTATTATCATTCCACGTAAAATCACAACTAGACGGTAGGGTCACAGACAGTCCCGCTTAAGTACCGATTTTTCAAACGGAAATTACATGCACGGTATATTTATCGCAACTTTATTATATCAAAAATTCACATTTTTCATCCGCCACAAAATATTTCTTTCTATTTTCATTCGACTCATTAAAAATAAGACGTTTAGTTCTCAACCTTTTCATGGCATAAGATTTTTGAAAAAGAACAAGTAAACCATGCCAAAGAGTACATACTAAAATAACAACAGTCAAGCCACCCAGACAAACATGGTAACACTTCACCTCCATTCTTCAGTCACAGGAATTTTATCCTTACATTTATCGAAACAATGAAATAGAAAGGGTAGAGGAGACTCGAAACTTCCATGTTCATAATCAAAGTAATTGATTTAGCATAAACTGAAATGCTTTCTCATGAGTAGAAGCAATTACTTGATACTTAAATCGTCTTCAAACATGCAACAACTGAATACCATTCTTAAAAGATCCTTTTATAATATTCTTTCTCCATCAACGACATGCATCACACGTCCCAAATTCATTTAACTACAAATCTCCAAATACAGAAAGGGAACAATGAATGCTGCATCTTCGGAGGGACTTCCCTACTGGTCATGTATGTCTTCTTAAATAAAAATTTTGGGTTCTCATGTGGGCTTTGGGGGTTCTGTTCATAGGTTTTCTCAGAGGAACCAAATAATTCCTGGTTCAATAACATTGAGAGAAACGTGGGGCTCCATGCTTTATTCGATTTTAAACTAAGGTTGACCCTGACTTTAAACAAGAGAATACCAACGCCACACTGTGACTCATCCTAAAATGATAGAGATCCATCATAATCTTCCAAAATTTGTCGTGTGTCCATTTAATTCTTGTTATTGATAGGAGGAACATATAAACAGATCTAGAAAAAGGGAAACCTGGCATGTATCAATCTGGTTGTTCCAGTGAACCATTATATCATAGAACACTGGGAGAAAAGGAGACCAGAACAAGTTGGGAAAGGATAGTTTGAGGGAGCATAGTTCACAACTGAACATATTTGGACAAAAGATTTAGCAATAAATATGGAGAAAACATTACGGTTCTTGACTAAGACATCTTTTCCTTTCTTCAAGGATTTAAGCAACCTTAGAATAGCTGCTGCTAATGGGGATATTAATGTGAACAATAAAAGCATGAAAAAAATAAATTTCTAAGCCTACTTATTAGAATCTAGAAGTTTATGCTTTCACATACACAATCATTTCACAATGACTAAAAGATGATGTTTACCGGAAGTGTACCTTTCTCCATGGTTCGATGAGCGGAAGGGACTTTGATGAACGGAAGCTTCAACTTTGATGTAGGCAACTCTTATTCTTGAATGGAGGTTTTTCTCCACTAACACTTTCTTTAGCGTCTACTTAAATGGATAAGTAAAGATGATAGCAGGGTAAAGAGAGTACCTTCATCCATATTTATAGGCAACCAAAAGGTATGTCCATCATAACCTTTGGATTCACACTCCTTTGATAAATGGACATGTCCCTTTGATGAAGAATTATTTCTCTTAAACTTGAAAGAGATAACCCTACAAGATAACTCTTCAACAAATAAACAATTAGGATTTAATTATAAATCATATAACTATTATATCACAAGGGACACAACCTTACATGTATACATCTTGGGATATGGATGATGGAGACATGAAAGAAGTGGGAAGTTGTTGGAGAGCCCATCTTAGGGGCAAGGGAGTGGTTTGGAGATTGTGTAGATCTTGGTGGTGGGGGAACAAGGGTGGAGGAAGAAGAAGACAGAGGTGGTGGTGAAGGTGGATAGGAGGTGATGAGTCTAAAACCCAACTATGGGATAAGACAAAACTAACCAATGGTCAACAAACAGTCAACGTTGGAACACTTCAGCTCAGCTACATCTCAGCTCGGCAAATTCTTTTGGTGGACCAAAGGGCTGCACCTCTGCCCAAGCTAGTGATTTCACCTTTCATTCAAACAAGACCATATTTGACCAAGGTATTCACTTCAGCCTCAGTAAGTATATACCTCAGTATCAAGCAAGCAATTTTCACCACCAACTACACTCCAGCTCTGTCTCAGCCCGGAGCTTCAACCTCGGCCTCGGCATGAGTAAAAATCTGTCCTTAAGCAATTTATCCAGATCAGAGCAGGAGTTTAAGGGAAATATCTGGGCCCCATGGGGACACTTGGCAGAGCTACAGTATAAAGATTGGTTATCGCTGACTCTACACGCATCCCAAATTTGACAACTTGCAAAAGTACCCATCCAATCATACTGCACACCTACAAAAAAATAGCCCCTCTGACATACGTTCCAATCACATCAACGGTCAGACACATGGAACAACGCAGTGGATAAAGGCAAGAATGGGGGGGGGGGAGAATGCAAGAGATTTTGAACCTTCTTGTCAGAGAGCTAATACAGAGCAAATTGAGATACGCAAACTGTGAGATCATCTCAAACTCTTCAAACACAAGATATCTCAGTGAGAATGCCCTAAACTTACTTGAGCGTCAGAGGGTTTAACCTGGGGTCATAACCCCGGGACCTCTGATCTTTGCTTCCTTGTGCAGGTCATCAAGGAAGTATTTTAGATAGGGGTGACAATTTCAGACACGACACGAAACACGACCCGAACCTGTCACGAATTTTTGCGGGTATGGGTATGACCTTGATGGGTTTCGTGTACAAATCGGGTAAGACCTGAAAGATACCCGCCAACGACGGGTCATGCCCGGGTATACCCGCGGGTACCCGTTTATACCCGTTTATACACGAAATATAAAAAATATATTTTAAATAAAATTTATAATTACCAAAATAAAAAATAAATTTTCAAATAAAAAAAAGACCACCGTTCTATTAAGTAACCCTATTCGGTTTCTCCCTTCCTCCATTTCCAAATCCCATTTCTTTAATCTATTATTGCGTAGTCAAGTGATTTGAGTTTAGAGGACCTCACTCATTTTAATATTTAACCTTTGGTTGTGTACTTATTGTTGTTTCATACATCATATCAGTAGTCATTTAAGTACACGAAACCTGAAAATACCTTAAAAAATATATGAAATAAGCACACGACTTGAAATATTTGTACTTGTCAAGTTCGTGGGTATACCCGATACACGACACAAAACCTGACATGTACGGGTTTGGGTATCTACATCTATACACGCGAAACAAACAGGTAAGGTATGGGTACAACACTTTGATACACGAAACACGAAAAACACGAAACACGAAACACGATACACGACCTGTTTTACACCACTAATTTTGGATACATCAGTGAGGAAGAGCTAGCGATGTTTATTTTGAATCATCTCTAGTCCTTGGTGAAGATCCAGCTTCATCATTTGACGCTAGAAGGAGGGCCAACCTCTGATCCAGTAAAAGTTTTAAAATAGCCAACATTCTAAAATGGTTAGAGACGGCGTGAGGGTTTGGGGGAGTCTTCCAACTCATAACGACGAATGGTTACCCGTTCAGGTATTCCAGAACATGATTCTCGAGAACTTAAACCAGAAAAACATCGCCAAGCTCCTGAAGTATCACTTGAGGAGCGAGAGAAAGAAATGAAGAATGTTGCTGAGAACTTAAATGTGCTTGGAGCTGTTGTTGAACAGCTTAAGGATAAACGTACTGAGGTTGAGGATACGGAAGATGATATTCCTCCTCGACGCTCTAAAGAAGTATCACATCAACAATCTTCTCGACCTACTCGAGGTTTCATGGCGGATGCTAGGAGGTGCAGTTTCAAGGCCCTAACAGTGGAGTCAGAGCCTTTGGCCAGACAGCGTCTGGGCGTAAGGTCTTAATCCCTCAAGAGTATCCCACAAGAGGATGAAGGTCCTCGCAGGCCAATGACTTACTATGAGGAGCATTGACAAGAGTTTGTGCAGACACTCCAGGAAAGTCCTTTTTCCTGGAGATAGTTTCAAGGTGCCAAAAATGGATACTTATAATAGGACAACAGACTCGACGGATCATCTTTTTCAGTTTCAAACTTTGATGAGTCTGAAAAATATCCCAGATCCCCTGCATTGCAAAACCTTCCCGATGTATTTGCGAGGGAAGGCTAGGAGATGGTTTCAAGAGCTCCCATCCAAGTCAGTGGGATCTTTTAGGCAACTGGCGTAGAAATTCAAATCCCAGTTGGTTTCCAGCACACCATTCGTAAAGAACTATTCACACTTAATGACCTTGAGGCAAGGTCCAGATGAGTCAGTGCTGAAATACATGCAACGTTTCTCAGATGAGTCACTGCAGGTCAGTGACAGAAATGAGAGGGTTAAGGCAGCAGCTTTCATCAATGGGCTCCGAGCTGGACGTCTTTTCTCTCAGTTGGCTGAGGAGGGGCCCACAACTTTGAGAGAATAGAGAAAGCTCACCAATTTGCCCGAGGTGAAGAGGCAAACAGGCTAAAAAATGAGGCTGAGCAGGGGGCTCGGCAAGAAGGCCGATCTAATCACTCAAAAGAGGTTCGACGCGATAGAAAGGACCGCAAATGGCGCAGTTTGTTCGATCGTATGGGTGGACGAGGTAAAGGTGGCAAAGAGGGTTTGCCCCTTTTAAACTCTAAAGATAATATTTTGTCTGTCATGGAGAAAGATGGTTTGAGGGTTGATCCTAAACCTCTAAATGGACCAAAGGAGAAGAAAGACCCCAAGTTATATTGCCGATATCATAGAGATATCGGACACGACACAGAAGATTGCAGATAGTTGGCTTAGGCTATTCGACAGTTGATAGAGCAGGGTCATTTGAAGCAATTTTATGACCCACGTTCACGCCTGCACAATCGTTTAGACTTCCACAAAAACCCTCAAAAGGACAAATGCCGACCTGAATCTCCACCTCGACACCGCAGGTCGGATGATGATAAGGAGCAGGGCAGACGTGGAGCTGCATGTCGCCCCAGGTCAATTATGTTATTTATACCATCTCTGGAGGACCACCTCATCCAAACCAACGTGCATCCAGCTCGGCGGGAACCTCATCTGGTCCACCAATTAAGAGAGCTAAGTTAATTAAGGAGCTGACTTACGGGCCAGAAGATCCCATTCCACTTGACTCCAACAACACATGTTTGGTAATAGACTTGTGTATACACTTAGCTCTAGACAATATTGTGGAAGTACGACGTGTATATGTGGACACCGGCAGTGCCGTAAATGTGATGTACTATAGTGTTTATCAACGATTGGGCCTATCAGATTCTTTAATGAGGCCAATCACCACTTCACTTTATGGTTTCACTGGTGCTGCAGTTCGGCCAGAAGGGCTGGTTGCACTCAGTTGCAGCTTCGATAAACCTCCGGCCTACCGTTGTTTGTGGGTGGACTTTGTTGCGATCAAGGAAAGGTCAGCATATAATATTCTGTTAGGTCGGCCAGCCTTAGTGACTTTGGAGGCTATTGTGTCACCTCTGCATGTTAGCATGAAGTTTCCCACTTCAGCTGGGGTGGTGACATTCCAGGGTGACATACAAGTGGCATAGAGTTGTTACATCGTCGCCACTCAAATTGAGATACGCAAACTGTGAGATCATCTCAAACTCTTCAAACATAAAAATATCTCAGTGAGAATGGCCCAAACTGACTTGAGCATCAGAGGGTTTAACCCGGGGTCATAACCCCGGGACCTTTTATCTTTGCTTCCTTGTGCAGATCATCAAGGAAGTATTTTGGATACATCAGTGAGGAAGAGCTAACGACGTTTATTTTGGATCATCTCTGATCCTTGGTGAAGATCTAGCTTAATGAGGAAGTAATGTTTGGAGGAAAGAAAAAAAAGGGAAATAGGTGATAGAGGCGCAGCAACACAAGAAGTGGTGATAGGGAAGAGATAGTGGAGGAAATGGTGATAGGGAGTGATTTGAATCGTAAATGATTCTACTCCACTACCACTTTGTTTCCAAAGTGGATTTTCAACGGCTACTATTCTTATTACTCTTAATAGGAAGAACTAACAACTTAGTGTAAGCAACCACAACAACAACTTCATGCACGAAACAACTTTGTGTAAGCAACCACAACAACAACTTCATGCACGAAACAACTTTGTGCAACTAACACAACTTCAACTATAAGAAAGAACAAACTCTAGCTACCTCACAACTTCAACAAAGTTCTCTCAAAGAACTTTCCCACAATGAGTTTTAGGAAGTAGTGGGATTTACACTTTCCTAAACACAAGCAAGAGATCAAATATACATGGTTCCTCTTGTGTTAGACTATCAATCTCTCAAATTACAACAACGAAGAACAAATAAGAGCTTAACAAGCTTCTTTTACACAATTGAGAGAAATTTACAACAATGAGGTATGAAGCTTGAAGAGGATGAAAGTGTATATCTGAGCTTCTTCAATTTATAGGTGGTGTAAGCCACGATTTTGAAGACTCCCACAAGTCTTCAAGTCAATCTCAAGTCTTGAAAATTTGAAAATAGTCTTTAGCCACCCTATGGATTGATTTAATCCTCCATGGCCACCCTAGAGAATCTTAGACATAGATAAAATATTCAAGGAAGCATGGTTAATGTTAAGAAAAAGTCAACAAGAAATTTGAGCAAGATTGAAAGAGAAAACACCATGAATCTCCCTTGGATTTTATTCCAAAGGTCATAGAAATTTGAATTCTGGATGACATCGTCGATCGATGTGTCAGAATTGAGAGATCGATGTCCTCTAGTAAGGTTCCAATGTTGAACATGCCTTACATCGATCAGTCGATGTCTCTTCTTTGAAAGACTGATGTATACATGGATCGATCGATGTCTAATAGTTTAGAGATCGATGTCTCAAAGTAAGGTTTCTGTTCTCATACATACATTGATCGAAAGATATCTCTTCTTCAAGAGACTGATGTACACATCGATCGATCGAAGTAATACAGTCATAGAGATCGATGTCTCACAGTGAGGTTCCAACTTTGGACAATCCTAACATAGGTCGATCGATTCTCTCCCTGAGAGATTGATGTATACATCGATCGATCCATGTTAGGGATCGATGTCTCACAGTATGTTTTTCTCATTTCGCTTCAAATTCCAAGTGTGAATTTCCTTTTTATGTTGCAAAACATCTTTTAACTTCATCAAAAAAATCTTATATTCCAACAATCTCCTCCTTTTTATGACTTTAAAAGCAAGATTTTTAAAAGATGTTTTTCCTTGAAAAATATATATTTGGGCTAGATAAGAGTTTCAAACTTGAAATTTAATATCTCCCCCTTAGTCAATGTATTTTATGCCCCCCTAAATACATGAAGCATGTTAATATATCCCCCTCAATAGATAATCCTCCTAAAACCAATATATGTGATGAAACACTTTTCAAACCTCCCCTTATCCAACCGTAAAACAATTTGTAAGTGTAACATATACATCATGGTATATTCCCATTAACACTAGTTATTCACCATATATGTCAAAGCTTTTGTTTTCACCTCAAGCAAGCAAGCATATTATGCATATCCATCAAGCAAGCAATCAGGTGTACTCAAACACCAATATAATCGCAATACCAACTTCTCCCCTTTTTTGAAAATATCAAAATTAACAATTAAAGAGAAGCACAATATATCATTGATCACCAAAAGAGACATAATGGAGTTTTGCAAATATACAGTAAAATAATATGCTCCACCCTAATCTAGAACCTATCTCTAGAATGGAAAATGAGTATGGAATATGGGAAATGAGTCCGAGTCTTCGTTCGATAAGAAAGCTGATCCGGGAATACACGCCTTCATCTTGGCTTTGAGCATCGTAAATTTTGACTCGTGCGTTGTCATCTTGATTTTTAGCTCATCCACCTCTTTTTGAAGGGCAATGACTTGAGCTTGTAGCTCGGAGACATGTGAGCTCAAGCCACTGGTTCCTTCTTGGTATTTGGGCATAGGAACCTGCGTATCCTCCGGAGCTGTCTCCTCTTCGGCTGCGGATGGCAGAGCCACATCTTCCTCATCATCATCTTCCTTTTCTTGTCCCGCGCCTTTGCAGGCTTCCTTTCTTGATTTGTTAATTTGTTGAATGTTGATCTTGTCATAATAGTCATTAGGTGAAATTTTCTCAACATCCGAGTCATCAAGCTCAACATCCGAATTTTTGAGCATATAATAGATGAGGTTCGCATGTGGAAGGGCTTTGGACTTCTTAGTGGCTACCTCTATAACGTTGGCCATGAAAATATCTCCAAAGTTTAATTGCTCCCTATTAGCAATTCTGTAGGCAATGTAGAAGTCAAGGCTGCTAGGGAGTTTTTCTGACTTGCCATTTATGCAAAAAGTGACTATGGTAGTTAACACCCTATATACTAATGGCATATCATTAGTATTTTTGGTGGCATAGAAGCCAAGAAAGCTCTTAACATGCTCTTCACTAACCTTCCACTTGTACTCATCCCACTTTCATACCTCAAATGAATCTAGACCCTCATCCGGAACTCCAATATGTTCACAAATTGTTTTAACCGACCACTCAACATATTGTCCATCAATTATGGTATTCAAGGAGAAAGAAAAACCATTCAAATACTCTATCCATAAATTTGCATAAACCAGCCTAGTGTATCTTTTGGACATCTTTTTCATGTTATTTTCAGTCCAAATAGGTCTCTACTTTTGAGCATCCATCCACTCAATGATTGGACATAACTCATTATTTGAGGCAATGTCATTAATTTATAACAATTTCAACGGTACAGTTGATTTTCAGAATTTTTCCATTCCATAAACAATTCTTGAGCCCTAACAGAAATATATCCAAATTTACCTGTTGCATAGGGTTCACCTAAGACTCCTTTGATATTTCTCTTGATCTAAGGAAAGTTTTGATAGGTGAGACCGCTTTGAATTTGAGCTAATTCATCAGAAGGACTGAAGTCTACATGCCTATGCCTAGTTGCTCTGGTTCTAGGTTGAGTGGGCACTTGAGACCTTTAAGATTGCCCTGGTTGGACATGGCTTGATCCTTCTTCCGCATCTTGAGAGGTTCTAGCCCTCTTAGAGGTGTTTTTGGATCTTGTCATTTTGGATTTTAGGGTTCTAGGGTTGGAGAAGGTGGGAAACAAGTGAAGAAGATAAGAGAGATGGAATGTTGTTGACAAACTTAAATTATGTTGCGAAAAAAGTGAAATATTTCACACGAAATCAAGAGAGGTGGTCGCATGTAGGGAGAAAATCGCGAGAGAGGGTTGTTTGGAGTTGAGAATTCGAGTTGAATGAAAAGAGGGATGAATTTCGTCTTTTTATGCGAGTTCACCGTCTCTGAACCCATTGACATCGATCGATTGATGTAGAGATCGATGTCTCAGCTTGGTACATCGATCGATCGGTGTACCTATTTTTTTTGAAATTTTATTTTCTGACTTTTTAAGCATTTTTATCATCCCTAATCTTGTTCTTATTGATTCAAATGTCTCGATAGAAAGGATTTGGTAAAAATATCAGCTAGTTGGTCATTTGTTGGAACAAATTCGTCACATACCAATCCTTTTGAACACAATCCCTTATAAAGTGATGTCTTACTTCAACATGCTTGGTTCTACTATAGTGTACCGGGTTTTGTTCTATACTTAGGCAGATGTGTTGTCACACAAGATAGATACTTTGTCACATTTGGCATTATAATCATTTAAGGTGTTTATCATCAAAAGTAATTGGGCACAACATGAAGCAGCCGATACGTATTTGGATTCCGTCGTTGAAAGTGACACACTATTTTGTTTCTTGGAGAACTAAAAAACTAAGCAATCTCCAAGGAATCGACATGTATCGGAGGTGCTTTTTTTATCGACTAAGTTTCCAGCATAGTTGGAGTCACTATACCCTTTAAAGTCAAAACACCCATTTTTGGGATAAAATAGCCCAAAATTCCAAGTACATTTCAAATACCTAAAAATACGTTTTATGGCAATTAGATGCGATTCCTTAGGCATACTTAAAAATCTAGCACATAAACACACATCATGTAAGATATCCAGCCTACTAGCTGTTAAATAAAATAAACTACCAATTATACCCTTATATTTGGTTACATCAACCGTTTTCCCTTTTCATCTTTGTTAAGCTTTATACTTCTGCTCATTGGTGTGCTCACACTTCTTCCATCCTCAAACTTGTATTTCTTGAGGAGATCCTTGGTATAATTCGTTTTAGATATGTACACTTCATCTTGAGTTTGCTTGATTTGAAGTCTAAGGAAGTAATTGAGTTCACCCGTCATGCTTATTTCAAATTCTCATTCCATTAACTTAGCAAAATGCTCACAAAGAGAATCATTAGTAGCACCAAATATAATATCATCAACATAGATTTGAACAAGTAATTGATGATTTCTTTGTTCTTTAAAAACAAAGTAGCATCAACCTTTCCTCTTGAAAAACTATTTTCAAGGAGAAAGTTGCTTAATCTCTCATACCATGCCTTAGGAGCTTGTTTAAATCCGTAAAGAGCCCTTTTGAGTTTAAACACATGATTTGGGTAATAATAATTTTCAAACCCCGGTGTTAAGCAACACACACTTCTTCTTTAATTATTCCATTCAAGAAGGCAGATTTTACATCCATTTGATATAGTTAAAATCCTTATAGCATGCATATGCTACTAGCATTCTAATAGCTTCTAATCTAACTAGGGGGACAAAAGTTTCATCATAGTGTATGCCCTCTTTTTGTGTATATCCTTGGGCTACTAATCTAGTTTTGTTTCTAGTTATGTTTCCATTATCATCAATTTTTTTTTCTAAATACCCATTTTGTACCAATTATAGGATGATCACTAGGTTTAGCCACGAATTCCCAAACATCACTTCTTTCAAATAGATTTACCTCTTCTTGCATGACTACTATTCAATCTTCATCATTTATAGCCTCTTTTATATTGTTATGCTCAACTTGTGAAAATAAAAGCATTTTCATTGAATTTTCTCCTAGTTAATATGCCTTGACTTGTTTTCCTAATATTAATTCTTTTGAGTGGTCTTTCTTATATTTATATGATTCTGGCAAATTTGAAATGTCACCGCTCATTTCGTCTTCTTCTTCTATCTTAGATCCATTTTCAAGTGGATCAATCCTAAGGTCAATAACAGTATTTCCTTTTGGAGTCTCAAACTTTTCTATATGACCTGCTTCAATTCTTTCTTCTTCATCATCATTATTTATACTTGGTTCATCATCAAGAAATTCACTAAACTTAGCATGAATTGATTCTTCAACTTTCATATTCTTTTTATTATGTACCCTAAATGCCTTGCTATTTTGAGCATAACCTATAAAGTTCCTTCATCCGCTTTGAAATCAAATACCTTGAAATAACCAATGTTGGGTACTCCTCGTTTCCAAAGCTCATAAGGAGTCTTTTTGAGAGATTGTCTCAACTAAACTCTATTTATTATATGACAAGAAGTATTTACCGCTTTGGTCCAAAAATACTTAGGTAACTTAAATTCATTAGCAGGGCTCTACTCATTTCTTGAAGTTTTCTATTCTTTTTTTCCGCAACACTATTTTGTTAAGGAGTTCTATGAGCCAAGGAATTGTGTCCATACCCCTTGGATACACAAAATTCTTAAAACTCACCGTCGAACTCACCACCTCTATCACTTCTAATTTCCTCGATGGTGTCTTCTTTTCGATTTTCTAATCTCCTATAAAGTTTTATAAACTCTTGGCATTCATCATTATTTTTAGCTAAGACATGACCCAAGTGTACCCAGAGAAGTCATCTACCACTACAAAATTGTAATGTTTACCACCTAGACTTCCGTACCAATATCCCCATACAAATCCATATGGAGCAATTGTAAAGGTCTAGTGGTGGAGATTTCACTTTTAGGATTGAAGCTTGCTTTAACAAGCTTTGCCTTTTGACAAGTGTCACATAATGCATGGTTTTTGAAATTCAATTTCGAAAGACCCTGGACCTTTTCATTTTTTCAAATCTCTTTAAAATTTTTAAAACTAATATGTCCTAGTCTTCTATGCCATAATTGTGTCAAATAATTTTTGGCAACTAGACATGAAACTTTTTGTGATATCAAATCATGTGTGCTAAATTTATAAACATCATTTTTCCTTATACTTCGAAAATGATTTGATCATTCTTTTTCACGATTCATTTTCTTTCCACAAATTCAACTTGAAAATTAGCATCACATAGTTGGCTAACACTTATCAAATTAAAACTTAAGCCATTCTACGTATAATACATTATTAATAGTGAAAGAAGAATTACCAATTTCTCCATGTATAAGGATTTTGGCTCTTCCATTCCCAAAATGCATCGTTCCACCATCTTGGAGCTTGAGCTTGGTGAATAAAGTCTTGTCTCCGGTCATGTGCATGGAACATCCACTGTCCATAAGCCATTTGGTTCCTTCTTCTTTGGCTACTCCATTATCTTGAGAGCCTACAAAACCAAGAGATTTATACAGTGATACCCTTTGATGATTGGATGCTTTCGGGTTAGCTTGTGGACCCTTAGGCTTCCAAATATGCATGTTACTAAATCTAGCTCTACATGCACTTTTACATGTCCTATCTTATTACAATGAAAACAATTGGGCACATGCCTTGGTTGTGTTGTTTGTGTTTATGCAATGATGAGCCATTGAGTTCTTCTCTTATTTGGCTTTTTCTTTAATAACTTAGGCTCAATAACAGAATATGATGACTTAAATCCTAAACCGGATTTATCGTTTCCTATTCTTTGGTTTCCAAGCATTTTTCTACATTACTTTTACTAGCGGTTAGTTTTGTAAGTCTAATCTTAATTTTTCACATTCCTTCCAAATATCCATATTTTCTAGAGCTATGGTTTTGTAGATGGTAAGTATAATGTTATGTTCTTGGTAAATCAAAATATTCTTATCATGCAAGCTCTTATTTTCTAGTATGCACTTTTTAAAAATCTTTCTTCAAGCGTTCATATTTCAAATTCAGTTTTTTCAAAATCTTCTTGTAAATCTCTTATTTCATCTCGTAAATTAGAAGAGTTAGAATTTAGTTAAGGTCATACTCAATAGCCATGAGACAAGTATGTTGCGCCTTAGATTTTTAATTATTACAAACGAGTCCAACATCCTTGTCCTCACTTTCTTCTCCTTCCAATTTGAAAAGAAGGTCATCCCATGTGGTTACCTCCGTATATAAAGCTTTCTTCTTTTGAGGAAAATCCTTCTTTTCTTGATTTGCGGCTTTGTGACATACAATCGGCAAGGAAATTACCGGATCATCACACCTAAATCAATTTTTGCTTGCTTCTTTATCCTTGGATAGTTTCTTGAAAAACTTTCTTCCTTAAGCTTTATTTCTTGTATCCATTCTTCTGATTTCCTAACTAAACGAGCAACTTCTTTATATACGATTCATCGGACTCTACCACCTATCTTCTGTGTGATGCATCTGTCTGCTTAATAGTATTTATCCTATTTTGCTCATCAATAAGAATTTCATGAGTGAACAGATTACCGGATAGCTCATCAAAAGTAAGATTCTTGACATTTTTAGATTCGATCATGACGGTGACTTTGGCTGTCCATTCTCTTGGCAAATAGTTGAGGAGTTTTGAGACAAGATCTTCATTTGAGATTTTCTTGTCAACCATGGAGAGAGTGAATCGGGTCGATTGTCTCCTCAATCTTTTTTGCCACTCTTCATACCGAACATTTCATATTCCTTAATAAGTATAAGTCTTATGGCCATTATTACATACTCAGTCCCTTCATGTATCATTTCCGGCATTTTCCATGCTTCATTGGCTGTTTCAAAGTCCTTGAAGTCTTATAAGCTCAGTGGTGGTTATAGCACTTGAGAGAATATCGAATGCCTTTCCCTTTATGGTGAAATTTATCTTCTCTTCGTCAATGTAGTTATCCTCATCTTTGAACATTGACTCTCTTTTGAGTTGGTGATCATAGGAATTTCAACTCCTTTGACAATATCTCTCCATATATCAAATTCACAATCTTTCAAATGATTTTTTCATTCAAAATGTCCACAAAGAATAATTTTGGCCATCAAACATAGGTGCTTTAATGTTCAACACTGAGAATAGTGCAATTGGCTTAGAAGTTGAGTGTAGGATGAAGAGGTTGTCATTTCCATGATCTTTAAGCTTGCTACTTGCAAAGATTGGTCAAGCGATCAAGGTTAGGCTCTGATACGAATTATTTGATCTGTGACAATCACTCTAGAGAGGGAGGTGAATGGAGTGTTGGGCAATTTTGGCGGATTTTCTTGTTTTTTGGTTATCTCCAACTCAAATGAAGATCAAAATCAAAGTAAAGAATGGGAGATGAGAGACGGTGAATGAGTAAACTGATATAGAGTGGTTCGAATCGTATATTATTCTACTCTAGTACCACTTTGTTTTCAAAGTAGATTTCAACAGCTACTATTCTTATTACTCTTAATAAGAACAACAACATCAATACCTACACTAACAACTTAGTTTAAGCAACCATAGCAACAACATCTTGCACAAAACAACTTTATACAACTACAATAACTTTAGCTATAAGCAAGAACAAAATCTTGCTACCTCACAACTTTAATAAAGTTCTCTCAAAGAACTTTCTCGCAGTGGGTTTTAGGAAGTAGTGGGATTTACACTTTCTCACTAGTCTAAATACAAGCAAGAGATCAAATATGTATGGTTCCTCTTGTGTCAGAGTCACAATCTCTCAAATTATAATAATGAAGAACAAATAATAGCTTAACAAGCTTTAAGCAGTTTTACAAAAATCAGAGAAATTTATAACAATGATGTATGAAGCTTGAAAAGGATGAAAGTGTATGAATGCCTCATCTGAGCTTCCTCAATTTATAGGAGTGTAAGCCACGTTTTTGAAGCCTCCCACAAGTCTACAAGTCAATCTCAAGTCTTGACAATTTGAAAATAGCCTTTAGCTACCTTATGGATTGCTTTGATCTTCCAAAGCCACCCTAGAGAATCTTAGACATAGATATAATAGTCAAGGAAGCATGATTAATGTTAGGGAAATGTCAAAAAAAGAAATTTGAGCAAGATTGGAAAGGGAAAACACCATAAATCTATCTTGGATTTTGTTCCAACGGTCATCAAAAATTGAATTCTAGATAACATCAATCAATTGATGTGTCTGAATTGAGAGATCGATGTCCTACAGTAAGGTCCTAGTTTTGAACCAACCATACATCGAACGATCGATGTCTCTTCTTTGAGATACTGATGTATACATCGATCGATCAATGTCCAATGGTTTAGAGATCGATCTCTCATAGTAAAGTTTCATTTTTGTACTTAAATACATCGATCGATCATTGTCTCTTCTACAAGAGACTAATTTACACATCGATTGGTCGATGTGACCCAGTTTTAGAGATCAACGTCTCACATTGAGGTTCCAAATTTGGACAATACTAACATAGATCGATCGATGTCTCTCCCTGAGAGACTGATGCATACATCGATCGGTCTATGTGAGAGATCAATGTCTCACAGTGTGTTTTCCTCATTTTGCTTCAAATTACAAGAGTGAATTTCCTTTTTAACTCATTCAAAACATCTTTGAACTTCATTAAAACATCTCATACTCCAACAGGGAAAATATTAAAATGGCAAGTTATAATTATAAAATATAGATAATGGTTGCCTTAGGTTATTTGATTGGAATAGGTACTTAAGGGATATAGAATAACTTTAAGTGATTAACTTAATTGGTAATTCCTTCAACAAAAAACTTAATTGGTAATCCTATATATCTTAGGAAAACTAATTATCTATATATAACCTAACTAAACCCTACCACTCCACATATAAGTTTAGCCGCCCTATCACCCACACACCAAGCACAGCTGGACGACCCTAGAGAAGTAGAAGCCGAGGAACTTTTTCGAAGCCAACCTTAGTTTGATCCGTTTGTGTAGTTAATACACTATATAGGTAAGTATCGTATGTGTATTTGTTATGAATTTGTGAACGACATAGCTATATTTTCGTATCAATGCGAGGATCCTGCATATATGTATTTGATTGTATAGATGGATGTATATATGTAAGTGTGTATGGTCGTTTGTTGTATATATGTGGGTGTGTGTGTATGTCAAATTTAGCATTTTATGTTATCATGGGCGAAAATTCTGTTTTGGTGTAAATATATGTAAAATTTTCACGCGAAGAAGATTTATAACCTATGACATATGCATGATTATGTGTATGTGAAATTGTGTGTATTTGTCTAGATCAAGAGGAATTTGATTGTGGTATAAATTAGGATTTTGCATAATTTGAGGGTGAAATAAGGTTGGAAATTGTTTAGGCTGAATTTTGGTGGAAAGGCAGTGGCGCCAGTGACGGCATGTGAGCCACACGCACCGGCATACTGGCGTCACATGGACGGCACGTGTGCAGGTGCAGTGTGTTAGGCGTGAATTGTACCTGTTGTTTATGGTATTTTGTGTGGAAAAATTTGGGTGGTGTGTGTTTTGGAGGAAGGCCAAGGGGTAGAAAGTTGTGGTGTAGGAAATTAGGTTTTTGGGAGAAGGGAGAGGGGTTGGCCAAGGGAGTAGGGTGGGGGAACCAGTTCTGGTGGGGGCAGTGAGGGGTTCGATGGGGTGGACTCATGGAAATGGGTGAGTTAGGTAGCGGGTTGGTAAAAAAGTGGGTTGAGAGAGAAAATGGGAACAAGGGCGTGGCAAGGCCAGGGGCTGAGAAGGGCATAGGCTGACAGGGCCGCTGGCAGGGCTGCGGTTGAGCACGTGCCTAAGCCACGAGCGAGTGAAAGAAAATAGAAGGGAAAACAAGAACAAAGAAAATTTGGGCCGTAGATCTGGGTTAAGTCACGATATAAATTTGTAAACTAAGATTTGGATTTGTAGGCTAAGAAATAGATTTTTGGGTAGAGAGATGTACATGTATGTATATACGTGCATATGCGCATGTATAGGCATGAGTGTGTGTACCTATATACATACACGGGAGTTGGTAATTATTTGACATTTGGAAATATGTGATATTTGGAAACATTTGATATTCGAAAATATTTGATGGTTGGATATTTGGAAATATTTGATAATTGGATATTCGGAATTATTTTGGAAAAATTGGATACTTTGGAGTTGTTTTTGAAATCATGCATTGCATTTTGAAAAATTCACCCTCACAAAGGAAATATATCATTAAGATGGATTGATCCCAAACAAACAGAGTGTCTAGGTATATTGGCTCTTTCGGTAGAGAGCTCGTATATACTTGACCGCCAATTAGGGCTCCCAAACATATTTGACTACTCTGATAGAGCTCCTGGACATAATTGACAATTAGGATGATCAATTCGCAAGCCATTGCATTTAAATTGGATTTGGAATCGTTCCGATTTTGCATCGGAATTGGATATTCGAATTTGTATTGATTTGGAATTGGATTTGGATTTGAAAATTGGAATTTTGGAACTTTGTAATGGACTTTGCATTCATCGATTTTGGTAACCTTGCATGATTGGATTTTGAATTTGACTGCATTTGATAGGATATTGAGTGGATTATCGATATTGATTGACTTTGATGTTTGTTTGACTATAAGGATATTGATTACCTAACATTATATTCCCTCCTAGAATAATTGTTACAGACCTAAGAATGAATCATATCTTACCATATGCATCAGAACATTCACGATGATATTGATGAGTATGTTGTTTATATCATTGACAAAACTCGGAGTTGGGAAGTTTATAAGTTTATTTGGATGAGATTTAGGTTTCTATTCTCATGAGTTTTTTATTTGCCATATAGACACTGATAAATATCAAGGGCATATGAATATGGCGTACAAACATCCCTCGAGTTCTTTTTTACCCAAGCAATTATGGACATGTGACTCGGAAAGGATTATGCCAAGTTGACGAAGACATATTCAGACCAAGTTTTAGGAGGACATTGATGTATTTGAACATGGTGCGTGATTTAGCGATGATGAAGAATGATGTTCAAACATAACTATGTGGCTGAATTGATGATCTATGTATTTTTGCAAGTTGGGCATTTGAGATTCTCATGTTCCAACATGAGAAGACGGTGTTATGATACCTTAGGAGATATCTTAAGATATCGAGGAAATCTCACTTAGTAACCAAACGTTTGACACATTACTCAGTTAACAGTTAAACGTTCACAAAACTCAGTTAGTAGCCAGTCTTTGTGGGTAATGGCTCACTTACAGCCGGTAACCGGCTGATAACCTGCTGGTGGCTGTAAATCTAGAAAAAGAACATTTTTTAAATTTTTTGCTATAATCTGTAAGCCACGTCGGATTCCTTTATTTTCCAACAAACATTTACCTCCAAATCGTTCACAACCCCTATAATTTACCTTCCTCTTTTTTTCTCCAACACTCCTTCCCTCAGATTCCTTCTGTGCCACTACCATGTCAAAATTGCAACAAGAAACAAAACTACCTCACAAAGACGTAATCGCAGAGTAGAGAGGAAACTGAGAAGAAAATTCAATTGCTTATTTCTCAGAATGAAGAATGCGTTCTGTTTCTTACAATATATACAAACGGTTACCAGAAAAAGAAAGAAGAACCTCAAGAGATTACAAGTTTGCCCTTTCTCCTACAAATGACTACATTACTCATTAAGGACATAAAAGTCATTTCACATGTTTTAAATCCTTTGGCGCCTAACTTTCTTCTTCCCCGCTGAGCTGTGGACTGCCAATGCTTGATTCCCCCAACTGATCCGCTAGGACATCTGTGTTCCCCTACAAAACCGCTCTGGCCAACTTGCCAGCCCATCATCCAATCAACTCAGCTTTTGATTCCTCTTTTGATTCACAAATTCTGTTTGGTCTTACTTGCTTCACCAAATACAACTTGCTGCCATCTCTTCTCATCAACATCATCTTCAACACCCCCCCTCACATCTGACTTACTATAGATATTGCACACCCCCATTATAGAAGTCAGGTGCTGCATCTTCTTTGCGTCAAAGTCTTAGTAAATACGTCTGCCAACTGCATCTCTGTCCTGATGGGCATAGGATGAACAAGCCTTGTGCAAATTTATCTCTAATAACGTGACAATCAATTTCTATATGTTTTGTTCGCTCATGAAACACATGATTTTCAACGATGTAAATCGCGCTCTTGTTGTCACAACACTCCACAGGTCTATTATGATCCACCCCTAAATCCTTTAACAAATATAAAAGCCATTATCTCACACGTGGCTGAAGCTAATGCCATGTACTCAGCTTCTGATGAAGACTTAGGAACAGTAGTTTGTTTCTTGGTCTTCCAAGAAATCAAGGAATCACCCAAAAACATACAATAGCCCATTATGGATCTCCTGCTCTCAACGCATCCTCCCCAATCTGAGTCAGAAAGCCTTTTAGCTCCAGTTTACCTTGGCTTGGATATATCCCTTGGCATGATGTTCCCTTTAAGTGCCTCAATAATCTATCTGCAGCCTTAAGGTGCAACTCAGTAGGTTGATCCAGAAATTGACTGAGCTGTTGAACTGTAAACGCAATATCAGGCCTAGTTATGGTTAAGTACAATAACTTGCCAACCAATCTTCTGAAATGTGAAATATCTGATATCTGCTGAGAATCCATGTGTGCAAGCTTTAGGTTTTGCTCCACAGGAGTCTTGGCAGATTTAGCTCCAAGAAAACCAGCTTGTTCCACCAGTTCTAACGCATATTTTCTCTGGCATATCATTACCCCCGGTGACCTAGCCATCTCTATACCCAGAAAGTATTTAAGAGATCCAAGATCCTTGATCTTAAATGCAATGTTGAGAGCTTGTTTGATACCTGTAATCTGAGAAACAAAATTGCTGGAAACAATGATGTCATCCACATACACAAGTAGGACCATAAACGAATCAGGACCTATCCTGGTAAACATAGTATAGTCATTCTTAGACTGAACAAATCCTTCAGAAACGAGAAAAGATGTGGGCTTGTTATTCCACTCCCTACTTGTCTGTTTGAGCCCATAAAGTGACTTATGCAACTTACACACAACATTGGGCTGATCAGATGACATACCTTTAGGCAATTGCATATAAATTTCTTGAGTAAGATCACCATGTAAGAATGCATTATTAACGTCAAGTTGATGTACATGCCAATGCTTGAGAGATGCTAGAGCTAGTAGGAGCCTCACTGTAGTTAATTTAGCAACAGGAGAAAATGTGTCAATGTAGTCCACTCCTAGTTGCTGAGTATATCCCTTGGCTACTAGGCGAGCCTTATGTCTCTCTATGGTGCCATCTGGGTTGTATTTAATCTTATACACCCATTTACAACCAATGCTTGTTTACCTGGGGGTAGAGAAACCAAAGACCATGATGCTTAGCTTCCAGGACAGCCAACTCCAACTGCATTGCTTTCTGCCAATGAGATGAGATGGCTACTTCCTGATAGGAGCTAGGCTCCTGCTGCAAACTTACATTGAGAACATATGCTTTATATTCAGGAGATAATGCAACATATGACATGTAATCTTGAAGAGGATAAGGAGTAGAATTCACAGGTTTAGATAGAGGAGCTTGACTCAGGAGATGACAGTAATAGTCTTGAAGGTACTTGGGTGGATTTTTAATTCTTGAGGAATTATCAGAGTTGACAGGTATAGGAGGAAGACATACCTCAAGACCAGTACAAGGATGAATTTCTCTAGGAGCTTCAAGCAGGTTAGATGGGTTCTGGTCTGAGCAGGGTGAAATGCTGCCTTCAGATGCATACTGGAAATAATATTTGTGTCAAGAAAATCAGAAGCTGAAGTATCAGGATCTTCATGATGGGGTGCTGAAGGTGCAGGAATCTCAGATGAGGAGAACTCAGAGTATGATTCAAAAGTGGATGAAAGAATTGGAGTTTGATGGTTGATAGAGGTTGAGTTGGAAGGTTCTGGATTATGATTAGGATGCTCAAATGAAAGGTATGTTCATGAGATATCCTTTGACATTATGGGACACGCCAAGATAAACAGAAAGGATATCTGGGTGCAAACTTAGACTTCCAAGTGGCAATCTCTTAGCAAAGGCTAAGCATCCAAAAACTCTTAAATGCTTGTAGGAAGGAACCACTTGGTATAATATTTGATAAGGACTTCTGTGATTGTGTAATGGAGTAGGGAGAATGTTTATAAGGTGGACAGCGTATTGGACACAAAATCCCCAATAGCCTATGGGCATATTTGATTGAAACTTCAATGCCCTGGCTGTATTTAGTATGTGTTGGTGTTTCCTCTCAACCACTCCATTCTGTTGAGGGGTATAAACACAACTGGTTTGATGAAGTATGCCTTTACTCATATAAACTTAGGCATATTAAACTCTTGACCATTGTCTGATCTCAGAACGTTGACATGTTTATTGAATTGGTTTTGTACATAATGGCAAAAGCTTTCTATGACAGTTCTGGCTTCTGACTTTTGTTTGAGGAGATAAATCCATGTATATCTTGTAAAATCATCAACTACGGTAAGGAAATATTTTTGGCTATATACAGTGGGATATCTATGGGATCCCCATATATCAATATGTATGAGATCAAAAGAAGACTTTGAAACAGATTCAGACAATGAAAATGGACTTCTTTTCATTTTTGCTAATGGGCACACAACACAAGAGTACAACTGCTCAGGTAATGTAACACCAGAATCAAATTTCTGTACATCTTTTATTCTAGGCACAGATGTGTGACCTAGTCTATAATGCCGTAACAATGAAGGTGAATCCGAAAGTTTGACTGCAGCTGACAAGCACTTTGAATGAAGTGAAGAGTGAGCTTGCTTGTCAGCCCCTTGCAGGTAGTACAGAACTTTGTTCAAGTCAGCTGAACCAATCTTCATCAGTGAGACTTGGTCCTGAATGACACAAGAAGTGCCCAGAAATTGAATAAGTATAGATGGTGAAGAAAGAAGCTTACTGATTGAGAGAAGGTTATAGGCAAAGCTAGGTACAAACAGCACATCATGTATAATGAGTGAATGATTGATGATGACTAAACCAGAATGACTAGCCAATACTGACGTTTTATTTGGAAGCTTAATTGAGATTCCACTGATAGGTTTATAGGAATGAAACAGACTTAAGCTACATGTAATATGATCAGTAGCTCCTGAATCTAATGTCCATATATTCAAACTGTTAGTGCAACAATTACCTAGTTCATTACCAGACAAAGCAGACATCACAGCTCCTTGGTTTCCAGCAGGTTGTGTTGAAGCCACAACAGACTGAATAGGATCCTTAATGTTCAACAGGGAAAACTATCTTTGAGTTTGCTCCTGAGTCAGAACAGGATCTTGGTAACCTTGTCCATTCTGGTCATGCTGATGTACATCATACTGTGCATCTTGAACCTCTGCTATATTAGCCTTTGGCTTGAATCCTGGGTGGAAATCCATGTTTCCTACAACACCTTTGCTCCACATGTCCAACCATGCCAAAGTGAATGCACCGTGGCCTTCTTGATTCATCAGGGAAGAATCTACCACTTCCTCTCCCATAACCATTACCTCCTCCACGACTATTAAAGGCATTTAAAGTAACATTCATGCCATCACCATTATCAGTTAACATGGCAGTAGGATTATTAGTAAACTGTCCAGGAGTGGCATTACCACATAGTTTCTTTTCGTATTTCAAAGCCATCGAAACATAGTATCTATGCTAGGTAATAGAGTCATAACAAACACTTGAGACTTAACTGCATTATAATCATCATTTAAGCCTTTACGAACTTGATTACATAATTGCTTTCCACATATGTACGCATACTAGTAGTGACATTACATGTGCAGGCATGGCAAGTGCACTTAGGAATTGGCCGCACAACCATCATCTCTTCCCAAACTACCTTAAGTTTGGTGAAGTAATCATTCACAGAATCTAATTCCTCTTTATATTGTAGAAACTTTCAAGTAAATCAGAAAGCCTAAAAGGATCACAACTGCCATACCTTCGCTCTAAATCATTCCATACATCCGCTACTGTATCATACCACATCACGCTTTGAGCGATTGATGGAGACACGCTGTTCATGATCCATGACTGAATCATAGAGTTGACTTGTCTCCAAGAGCTATACTGAGGATCATTAGGATTAGGAGACTGAATAGAACCATCAACAAAGCCTATTTTGTTCTTCACAATCGACGCCATGGAAAAAACTCTACTCTATGTATGAAGTTATGAGAATTCAACGGAGGCTGTGTCAGGATTATGCAGAACTGTCATTTGGATGAAGATAATAGGGATTGGCAAGTGGATTTTCTGGCACTTGAGCACCAATTCGCGGAGCATTCGCCATTGATCACACAACAATTCGATCAACAGAATAAATTACAAATCGATTTCAGAGGATCATCTCTCTGATACCATGTCAAAATTGCAACAAGAAACAAAACTACCTCACAAAGACGTAATCGCATAGTAGAGAGGAACTGAGAAGAAAATTCAATTGCTTATTTCTCAGAATGAAGAATGCGTTCTGTTTCTTACAATATATACAAACGGTACCAGAAAAAGAAAGAAGAACCTCAAGAGATTACAAGTTTGCCCTTTCTCCTACAAATGACTACATTACTCATTAAGGACATAAAAGTCATTTCACATGTTTTAAATCCTTTGGCGCCTAACTTTCTTCTTCCCTGCTGAGCTGTGGACTACCACTGCGTGATGTCCCCAACTAATCCGCTAGGCCATCTGCGTTCCCCTACAATAACCGCTCCAACCAACTTGCCAGCTCATCATCCAATCAACTCAGCCTTTAATTCCCCTTTTGATTCAACAAATTCTGTTTGGTCTTACTTGCTTCACCAGATACAACTTGCTGCGCATTCTTCTCATCAACATCATCTTCAACATACCGTCCCAATCTTCAACTTGTAAAACCTGCTGGCGAACTTGTCATTCACAGAAAAAGCATCATCTGCAGCAATATATTTGCTCATGGGTTCTTTCTTTAAAACATTCTTACCCTTTACCAAGGTCAATGACTGCAAGCACCTTGTCAAGTTGGATGGTGGAATCTCAGTGGCCTGTTCGATTTCCTTATAAGTAAGCCTGTCAAAGTTGTTAAATAACATCAAGATGATGAATTTCACTCAAACAATCAAGAATCTCAAGAAATGTTGTAAAGATCAACAATTAAGCAAGTAAACAAAGGAAACACGCAGAGAAAACCAGAGAATTCTTATTGAGAAAATTGTTCAAAACGTGCAGAATTAAGCTGCAACAGCAGCTCTTAAACCGCGATCAGAGGCAGCAACAAAAAGAAGTTATTTTACATTGAATTTACATTTTTGCCCTTCATTACTATTCAGTCACTACTCTGTCTGCAGGGACATTCTTGTCTTTTTACGCCGTTTAAAACATCTCGCGCGTATTCTTCTTCTCCCTTCTTTATTTTCTTCCTGCTTCAAGCTCTGATCCTCAATTTCCCGTGACTACGTTTCTTCACCTTTGATTGCCTAGTTAATAACTAAAATCTAGTTTCTCTTACAGTCACTCTAGTTGGATTGTGCTCCTCCCATCTTCATCTCATCTTAGTTCAAGCGTCAGCTATGTTCTCTTCCATGCGTTTCTTCACCTTCCTCAACAAAGGACACACATTTGGTCGATAGAAACGTTTAGCTCATGTTTCTGCCCATTCCCGAAGGTTGCTTTCAAATCAGCGAATCCCGTGCTTGTTTGCCAAGTCAATCTCCGACTAATATGAGTTCCAAGTGTTAGGTCCCTTAGAACACACTAGAAGGGAGGGTTGAATAGTGTGTTCACCAAGTATGGATATTTTATGGCTATTTTTCGTTTTGAAGTGCAATCAATACTTGGGAGTGTTCTTTTAGAAGAATAAAGACTTGAAAGAAAATAAGAACACAAGTATGTATAGAGGTTCAAGTCGAATGACTCTACTCCTCTACCTTCTTGATGTTTCACAAGAAGGATTTTGAAATGGGGATTGTTATTTCTTTTGGGAGAAACAACAATCAAGAATAAAATCCAGAAATACAAAATACAAAACTAGGCACCTTGCCTAGACCACAACCAAGAAGTCTAACCCTTTGAAGTTTAGCCTCCAAAGATCTTCTTTGCCCTCAAAGAAATCTTGTAGGGAGAATAGTGCACCACACACTATCAACTAACCCTTCAAAGTCTAGAAATCTCAAACAAGAAGCACCCTTGCTCCTTGACCAACAATCTACTCAATCTCTCACAATATGGTCTCACCAAGAAGAAGACTCTTCTTCTTCTTACAATAATTACTCTCAACAATAAAGTAAAAATATACAAATATTACAAGTATTTTGAGAGGTTGAGTTTGAGAGAATTTGAGAGCTTGCAAAGTAGAAAGTTGGAGAAGACAATGGAAGAAACCCTTCTTTTATCAACCTCAATGTTTCTTCCCGTTTGAAACCCTTTGCATGCACTGACATTAATGAGTTTTGGCATCATGTGTTGGTGAGTCCTCATCATTGGAGATCTCTCTTTGGCATGTAGCAACATTCTTGGAGAGATTTCAAAATGAATGCCAAGAAAGGAAACCTGAAATCTTCAGCAGAGGGAACCTGTGAAAAAGACACTAAAAGGGGAGGGTACAAAGGGTCAACTGATGTTAAAAATGAAGTTTAAGTCCTTTGTAACGTTCGTCACATGAAGCGCCTAATGTGCAAAAAGCACAGGCGTTCGAAGTGACATTGAGCGCTTAATATAAAAATGAACAGTCGTTCGAAGTCACATCAAGCGCCTAATGTGGGCATCTTAAGTCGTTCGAAGTCACATTAAGCGCCTAATGTAGCCCTTCATGCTTGTTCGAACTAACTCTGACTTTTCCTCAGAGAAAGTACTTAGGAGTACGTGCCCATTCAGGGGAAAAGTACTTTTGGCTTGGTGGACAGCATAAAGCGCCTAAAGAGGCGTTCAAAGTGTTCGCACTTTTCAACAGGCCACATGAAGCGCCTAATCAGGCGTTCAACGTGTCCTGATTTTCAAACACTTCAGATGAAGCGCCTAATCTAGGCGTTCGAAGTGTTCGCACATCCAGACACTTCACATAAAGCGCCTAATGTAGGCGTTCGAAGTGTACTGGACTCCACCAAGGTACATTAAGCGCCTAATGTAAGCGTTCGAAGTATACTGACTTCAAGACACACACATGAAGCGCCTAATCCCTTGTTCAAAGTGCCAAATTGTGCAAATCATCAAAACTCAACATATTCTAACATTCTCCCTCTTTTTAATGATTTCACAACATGCATAACTTATCAAGGCTCCCCCTTAACATATGCTCCCCCTCACTAGATGCAACGAAAAAAATAACTTGAACAGAACGAAGTGATGAACAACTTAATGAACATTAACAACGAAATATCAAGTCATAAATTTGCATTAAACTAGCTTGAAATTTTCACCACCAACAACAAAAAATAAAGAATTTACATAGCACCACTTGGTGGTGTAAAACCACTAAAGCCAAAACCTACACTAGCGGCAAATCAGTGAATCCACCCAGGGATCCTCCAACATCTCCAGAGCCACCAGCATCACCACCACCGCCACACGCCACCGCCACAGCACCACCCTTTCTCCCCCTAAATCATCAAAATTAGGAGGAAGAGCCCATGGACAGACTTGCATGAATGCATTTCGAAATGCAGTCATGGCCGTATTCATTGCGCTCATGACGAGCTTCATTCCGTACATGCCGAGCTTCATGCTCGCAATCACGAAGAAGTGCAACTGTGGAACAGTCTGTTCAAGCAGCCAGCAATGCGTGATAGCAATTCAAAGAATTACTACCAACCAGGCAGCATCTTAGGTCCCTCCGCGACCTCGTCTTCATCAGGAATGGTGGTGGCCTTCTGTTTCTGCGAGTCAATGGCCTGGGCGATATTAGTAGTGATCATAGACGTCAGATTGGCAACTGGGGTCAATCATCATCAGAAATATCAACACCTTTTGATTTTAACAATATTGTGACAATATTGGCAAAAGGTAAAGCTTTCGACCCTTTTCGGAGAGCTGCAAACATGACTTCTATGAAAATCCAGGCGGATTCAGCTGGGTCAGATGTTTGAGACGGTAAGATACATAGAAATCCATGTTACTAGGATTTCTAGTAGCCTTACCATTGATACAGTAGGTGACCACCGCTAGCAAGATGCGATCCACCAATGGCATGTTCTGAGTCTTTTGGAGGGGAAATACCCCAAATCGAATTTAAACGTCCTGCTCACGGACGCCGTATTTGACACTCCAGTCAAACACGGAGAAATCAGTCAATCCCCTCGTTTCGGATTCTCAGACTTCACAATTTCAGGAATAGTGAAGCTAGAAGGGAGTACCATCAATAACAGTGTTGAGGGAAAAAGGTTGAGACTCAGATTGTGGAGTGACCCACAATTTGAATAGAATAGCCGGGTGTGCTCGCGGGAAGTATTTTTGCATGTCAGGTCTGGACCAAAGAGATGTCCAGCCTTGATGTTCCAATAAAGGACGATTTCAAATGCACTGCTCGTCTCAGGAACATTGCTGAGGTGGATCAGTTTCAGAGGGATGATGAGACGATTTTTGCTACCCATTCTTGGAATAGCATGCTGGATTAGTAAGAACATGGGCACCTTTGTCAATGGTGCGTGGAGGCTTCTTGATTTCGGGCTCAAGCTTCTTTAACCAAGGAAAGTTATCCTTGGTGAGCCCCTCTCGAATGGCTGTGATTGCAGGAGGCTCGACAATACCTTGTCCAGCCGTTGTTTTTCGCTTTTGGGAGCGTGGGCGTTTCGAAGGACCAGCGGAAGCCATTTGATAGAAAGGTTTTGAGAAAGAGAGGAGGTCTTCGGAGTATAGGTAGATGAATAATATGAGGATGTGAAGAGAATGAGGAAATGTTGGATTTTAAAGAGTGAGAAGGGAAGATGAAGGGATGATGGAGTAATAGTGGATTTGGGTGGAGGAGTGGGAGAGCTTTTGAGGAAGATGAAAAGGTATGGTGATGGGGAGCGAGAGGACAGACGTGGGAAGTGGGGAAGAGAAGGGCGGCGCAAGATTGATGGTCCTTAATCGCGAAAACTGAAGAGGCGGCGGAAACAGTGTAGAATAGGGTTGAAGCGCCTAATGTGGCTTCAACGACTTCACAAAGTGGGATGAAGCGCCTAAGTCACATTGAACGGCTGTGGAGATGCGGATTGAGCGCTTTATGTTACATCGAACGAGTGAACAAAGATAGAGCGCTTAATCCAATCGAACGCCTTAGTAAAGGGACATAAAGCGCCTGATGTCACTTCGAACGAGTGACATCCTTAACATCAGGCGCTTGATGTGACATCGAACGCCTGAAGCAAGTGTGATGAAGCGCTTTATGTGCACTGACTTGAAAATTTTTGAAATTTTCGAGCTCAAAACTCAAGATGGTTTTATCAACCCATGTTGAGCAACCCCAACCTACTTCTTATGGATACAAAGACATCACTAGGTAAGGGTTTCGTGAAAATGTCGCTAATTGGTCTCGGTAGGAACGAATTCCACACTTACCAAGTTCTTTTGTACACAATCACGGATGAAATGATACCTCACTTCAATGTGCTTGGTCCGACTATGTTGGACGGGATTTTGTGCAATATTAATAGGCGGACGTGTTATCACACAAAATTGGCACCTTGAGAAGTGAATGTTATAATCATTTAACGTGTTTGTCATCCATAATAATTGTGCACAACATGAGGCGGCCGACACATATTCGGATTCCGCCGTAGAAAGAGACACACTGTTTTGTTTCTTGGAGAACCAAGAAACGAGACAATCTCCGAGGAACTGACAAGTTCCGGAGGTGCTCTTCCTATCAACTAGACTCCCCGCATAATCGGAGTCACAATACCTCTTAAATCAAAACATGCATTCTTAGGATAAAATCAAACCAAATTTCAAAGTACTTCTAAGGTATCTAAGGATGCGTTTTACCGCAATAAAATGCATCTCCCTAGGATCACTTTGAAATCTAGCACATAAACATACTGCATGTAAAATATCGGGTCTACTAGCCGTAAATAAAGTAGACTACCTATAATGCCACGATACAAGGTTACCTCGACATGCTTTCCCTTTTCATCCTTGTCAAGCTTGGCACTTGTGCTCATAGGAGTGTTTACCTCTCTTCCTTCACCAAAGTTGTACTTTTTGAGCAATCTCTTGTGTATTTGGTTTGGGAAATGTACACGCCATCTTCGGTTTGCTTGATTTGTAATCCAAGGAAATAATTTAGTTCGCCCATCATGCTCATCTCGAACTCACCTTGCATAAGACTAGCAAATTGCTCACAAAGACAATTGTTAGTAGCACCAAAAATAATATCATCAACATATACTTGAACAATTAAATGATTCCTACCTTGTTCTTTTATGAACAAAGTAGTGTCAACTTTACCTCTTGAAAAACCATTATTAAGAAGAAAAGTACTTAACCTCTCGTACCAAGCTCTTGGAGCTTGTTTGAGGCCGTAAAGAGCCTTTTTAAGTTTGAAAGACATGATGTGGTGAATCATGACATTCAAACCCGGGAGGTTGTGCAACATACACTTCCTCTTGAATAACACCATTCAAGAAGGCGGATTTAACATCCATTGGTAAAGTTTAAAATCCCTATAACAAGCATATGCCTAATAACATCCTAATAGCTTCAAGCCGTGCTACGGGTGCAAATGTCTCATCAAAATCAATACCTTCTTCTTGACGGTATCCTTGAGCAACTAACCTAGCCTTGTTTCTAGTGACATTACCTTGATCATCCATCTTGTTACGAAAAACCCATTTCGTACCAATAATAGGATGATCGTGTGGTTTGGGAACTAACTCCCAAACATCACTTCTTTCAAATTGGTTTAATTCTTCTTGCATAGCCAAGATCCAATTTTCATCAAGAAGTGCATCTTTAATATTTTTAGGCTCTATAAGAGAGACAAATGCATTCTCTCTATATTGCCTTCGTGTGGTGATACCCCTATTTAGATCACCTATGACTAACTCTTGAGGGTGAGAACTTTTGTGCTTAAATGATCTAGGAAGATTGGAGACATCTCCTCCAACTTCCTCTTGATCATGTTCCGGAAGAGATGAACCTTCATCATCCACATGAACCTCATGTTCCGGAATGTGTGATGCATTATCTACATTTTGTGTATCAACATGAGTATGAGAAATATTTCTATTTGACTCACTAAGTTCATGCACACAAGGTGGAGGAGTACCTTCAATAGGTTCAACTCTCAAAGTCAATGAAGATGTTTCCATTTGGAGGATCATCAACGATCTCTCGTTGAGGAACGACCATAGGAACATCCTCAAGAATTTCTTCTTGAGGAGTCACATCTTCATCCTCTTCACAATCCTCATTAAGTTTAGGTTCGTCACTAAGTGACTCATTAAACTTAACATGGATTGATTCTTCCACCTTTTGACTCCTTTTGTTGAAACACGAAATGCTTTACTATTTGAGGCATAACCTAAAAAGATACCTTCATCCGCTTTGAGGTCAAGTTTGTCCAAAGTATCTTTGGTATTAAGTATAAAACACTTGCAACCAAAGACTTTGAAATACCCAATGTTGGGAACTTTCCATTCCAAAGCTCATAGGGTGTCACATTTAGGTATGGTCTCAAATAGACACGATTGATCACATGGCAAGCGGCATTTACCGCTTCGGCCCAAAAATACTTGGGCAAACCGAACTCATTCAACATTGCCTCTACACATTTCTTGTAGAGTTCTATTCTTTCGTTCGGCCACACCATTTTGTTGAGGAGTTCTAGGTGCCGAAAGGTCATGAGAGTATCCTTTGGATACACAAAACCTTTCGAAATCACCATCAAACTCACCACCACGATCACTACGGATGGTTTTAATGGTGTCACCCACATGATTTTCCAATCGTTTACTTAGACTCATAAACTCACTACATGCATCACTTTTCTTAGCTAGAAACATCACCCACGTATAACGAGTATAGTCATCTACTACCACGAAGGTATAATGTTTACCACCCAAGCTTTTTGTTCCAACATCCCCATACAAATCCATATGAAGCAATTGTAGGGGCTTGGAGGTGGAAATATTTGTCTTGGGTTTGAAGCTTGTTTTCACAAGCTTCGCCTTTTGACAAGGTCACATAAGTCATGGTTTTCGAAACTCATTTTTGGAAGGCCTCGGACTTTATCATTTTCGCAAATAAATTTAAATGTTTTGAAACATACATGTCCGAGACGTCTATGCCATAGTTGCGTCAAATCATTCTTAGCAACTAGACAAGATACATTTTGAGAAACCAAATCATTGATGCTAAGTTTGTAAATATTTTTGAAACGCAAAGCCTCAAATAAGATCTTATCTTCCTTTTTCACAACACACTTTGTTTTCAAAAACGTTACCTCATAATTAGCATCACAAAGTTGACTGACACTTATCAAGTTAAACTTAAGACCTACAACATATAAGACATCACTAAGAGAGAAGGAATCGTTACCCACAATACCATGTCCTTTGATTGGCCTTTGCTACCGCCAAAGTGGACAACTCCTCCGTCTTGCATAGTGAGTCTATGGAAGAGACGTTTGTCTCCCGTCATATGGTTGGAACACCCACTGTCCACGACCCATTTGACCTTCTTGTCTTCGCTTTCTCCATTGAGTGCTAGGGCCTACAAAAGAACCATATGAAGTTGGTACCCTTTTTGTTTTGGGTCCTTGAAGGTTAGTCACCTTCATCTCGCCTTTCGGCACCCACACAAGATTCTTATTATTTTTAGCTCTACATACTCTTTCTACATGGCCTTTCCTATTGCAATAAAACATGTAGGAGTATGCTTGTGAGTTGGTGTATGCTTGTGCGAATGCTTGTGCGTAGGCACATGTCGTGTTTCCTTTTTAGGAACCACCTTCTTTGGAATAGAAGAAGGTTTTGTTTCACAACATGAACCAAAGGTTGTGATGCCTTTGGTGCATTAGCCTTTTGTTTAGGCATGTGCCTTTGCTTCTTCAAGGAGGTTTTGGACTCCTTGATCACTTGTGCTTGTTCCTTCTTATTTCCCTTCTTAGATGCATACATGGCACTAGGTTTGATTTTAGCTTTCATGCTTGGCCTAGATGCATCTTTGATCTCTACTTTTGTAGCACTTACCCTTGAATCATTTTTCTTATCCTCAAGGGCTTGAGCACATGATTTCATCAAATCATGTTTCTCTTCAGTGCAATCACATGCATAGTCAAAAATATATCATGCTCAAGTTGCAATGCAATGTGATCTTCTAACGTGTCATTATATTCATTTAAGCATGCTCTAAACTCTTTCTTGACACGTTTATATTTTAAATCTAGGAGATCATTTTCTTGCACTAAATCATCTCGTTCATCAATAATTCTATAGTGAGATGAAATGTTGCATACCTCCATGTCATCGTCGATGGCCATGAGTGCAAAGAACTCCTTGTCAAGATCATCTTGCACCACCCCCGTGAGTGCAAGATCATCACGATCGCCATTGTCGCTCTCGGACCCGGAAAGAATGCTCTCCCAATGGGCTACTTCCGCTTGCAAGGCCTTCTTCCTTTGGTAGATGGCCCTTCTTGTCTTTGAGTTGCGGCTCCTTCACCCGACAATCTTTCATGAAATGACCAAGCTTCCCACACTTGTAGCATTTATTCTCTTGGTCCTTCACCTTGTCCTTGGAGTATTTCTCTTGATGAATCTTTTGGCTTCATCACCATTCTTTCTCGCAAACGTCGGAATCTTTTGAACAAGAAGTCCGACTTCATCGTCCGAGTCCTCCGACTCGCATACTAGCGCCTTAGTGGAGTGGCGAATAGGATCATTCTTTCTTGTGCATCCAAATGAATCTCATAAGTAATGAGATTCCCGTATAACTCAGTCCAAGGTGATGTTCTCCAAATCCTTGGACTCCTCAATGGCCGTCACTTTTGCGTTCCATTCTCTTCCTAAACTGTTTAGGAAGCAATGGTTTAGATCCTCTTGTTCTATTTTCTTGCCAACCGCTTTGAGAAGGTTGACAAGCTTGGTGAATCTTTGGATGGACTCTTCAATCTTTTCACCTTTAGGGACAGTAAAGTTGTAGAATTGTTTTATCAACTGTCTCCTCTTGGCCTTTCTTACTTGAGATGTTCCTTCGTGGATCATCTCAAGCTTTGTCCAAGCCTCATGAGCGGATTGGACACCTTGAATCTGATGCTCTCTCATTTGAAGGAAAGAGAGCTATTTAAAATAGCAAGAGCCTTGCTATTTATGGCCAACTGAAACTCCTCCTCAGGAGTAGGATCATCAATATCAATGGGAATCATAGATCCTCTTGAGACCTCAACCCATATTCTGTGCCCACAAGAACGTAAGTAGGTTTCCATATTTGACTTCCACTAGTGGGTAGTTTAGAGGGTCAAACATGGGAACTTTGACATGGACATTTGAGATAGAAGGGAGTAGGGTTTCTTGCCTCCTTCTTCTAGAGGCATCAGCACTAGGAGAACCCACATCATCAAAAACAAAGGGATCCATACTAAAATGATCAAATCTTGTATTTGGACTCAATAAGCAAGATGTGGCTCTGATACCAATTGTTAGGTCCCTTAGAACACACTAGAAGGGGGGTTGAATAGTGTGTTCACCAAGTATGGATATTTTATGGCTATTTTTCGTTTTGAAGTGCAACCAATACTTGGGTGTGTTCTTTAGAAAGAATAAAGACTTGCAAGAAAATAAAGAACACAAGTATGTATAGAGGTTCAAGTCAAATGACTCTACTCCTCTACCTTCTTGATGTTTCACAAGAAGGATTTTGAAATGGGGATTGTTATTTCTTTTGGGGGAAACAACAATCAAGAACAAAATCCAGAAAATACAAAAACTAGGCACCTTGCCTAGACCACAACCAAGAAGTCTAACCCTTTGAAGTTTAGCCTCCAAAGATCTTCTTTGCCCTCAAAGAAATCTTGTAGGGAGAATAGTGCACCACACACTATCAACTAACCCTTCAAAGTCTAGAAATCTCAAACAAGAAGCACCCTTGCTCCTTGACCAACAATCTACCCAATCTCTCACAATATGAGTCTCACCAAGAAGAAGACTCTTCTTCTTCTTACAATAATCACTCTCAACAATAAAGTAAAATATACAAAGATTACAAGTATTTTGAGAGCTTGAGCTTGAGAGAATTTGAGAGCTTGCAAAGTAGAAGTTGGAGAAGACAATGGAAGAAACCCTTCTTTTATCAACCTTCAAGTTTTCTTCCCGTTTGAAACCCTCTACACTGACATTAATGAGGTTTTGGCATCATGTGTTGGTGAGTCCTCATCATTGGAGATCTTCCCTTTGGCATGTAGCAACATTCTTGGAGAGATTTCAAAATGAATGCCAAGAAAGGAAACCTGAAATCTTCAGCAGAGAGGAACCTGTGAAAAAGACACTAAAAGGGGAGGGTACAAAGGAGTCAACTGATGTTTAAAGTGAAGTTTAAGACCTTTGTAACGTTGGTCACATGAAGCGCCTAATGTGCAAAAGCACAGGCGTTCGAAGTGACATTGAGCGCTTAATGTGAAAATGAACAGTCGTTCGAAGTCACATCAAGCGCCTAATGTGGGCATCTTAAGTCGTTCGAAGTCACATGAAGCGCCTAATGTAGCCCTTCATGCTTGTTCGAACTAACTCTGACTTTTTCTCAGAGAAAGTACTTAGGAGTACGTGCCCATTCAGGGGAAAAGTACTTTTGGCTTGGTGGACAGCATAAAGCGCCTAAAGAGGCGTTCAAAGTGTTCGCACTTTTCAACAGGCCACATGAAGCGCCTAATCAGGCGTTCAACGTGTCCTGATTTTCAAACACTTCAGATGAAGCGCCTAATCTAGGCGTTCGAAGTGTTCGCACATCCAGACACTTCACATAAAGCGCCTAATATAGGCGTTCGAAGTGTACTGGACTCCACCAAGGTACATTAAGCGCCTAATGTAAGCGTTTCGAAGTATACTGACTTCAAGACACACACATGAAGCGCCTAATCCCTTGTTCAAAGTGCCAAATTGTGCAAATCATCAAAACTCAACATATTTTAACACCAAGATAGTACGATCTGAACTTCTCACAAAGGACTGAGATTTCAGATGGCAGCTTGCAAATGATGCTGGGTTGAGCAGGCGAAGAGGTTGTTGTCAAAACGTTGACAGCCAAAGTAGACCATCTCCCAACTCGGGACCATAGTTTCCATAAAATCCTTGCATCATATCTTGAGATGTTTTCATGTCAGCCTGAGGGAAGGCGTTGCAGCTGCAGGGGAAGGAGGGTTGGAGAAAAAAGGAGGAGGGTAAATTATAGGGGTTGTGAACGATTTGGAGGGAAATATTTGTTGGGGAAGGAGGGAATCTGATGTGGGTTACATATTACAACAAAAAACTATTAATAAATATTTTTTTCCCGGATTTACAGTCACCAGCAGATCATCAGCCGGTTACCGGCTGTAAGTGAGTCATTACCCGTAAAGACTGGTTGTTAAGTGAGTTTTATCAACCTTTATTGTTAACCGAGAAATGTACCAAACGTTTGGCTACTAAGCGAGATTCCCTTCTAAGATATCCTAATATATTTAATTGTTATTATATTTACTTTTTTTATTCTAGTTTGAATTGATTTGATATGATTTAGTTTTAAATAGATTAGTTGATGATGCTTTTGGTTTGCATTTTGTATTATATAAATGTTAGGACAATATATTGAATAAAATGTTAGGGAAAAAAAAAAGATTATTCTTCGGGTGAGTTTTTATCCATCGAAATTTATCAAGCATGTTGCTTGGTGGAAGAATTGTATCGAAAACATTTCCTCTTGGATATCTAAAGCAGCTAGTCTTCCCATCAATCATATATTTGACTTTCTATTTTGAATATTTAGTCACTATCAAATTGAAACTCCTTTCTTAATTGCTATGACTTATTCATGATAGTCATGCTATGCGTGCCATTAGAGTGAAATCGATAATAAGATAAAATAAATATCTTGACAAAAGCAGGTAGAATGTGACAATTACCATGGATACAAGATGTTTATCACAAAGGACAATAGTTTCCATGATCTCTTCATGTTTTCATGTAGCAACGAAACCAAGCTAGATAGTTTCTACAATAAAAAAGTCTCACTTCCAACAAAGTCTAGATCAATGGTGGAACATGTAAAGGGTAACTTGGGACATGAGCACTTGGAAAACCTCGAGCAAAGGTCAAGCACTTGGAGCAGGAGGATGCAGAGACGGATTATAGCACATGCCTATATAGGTAAAGCCACGTCGATATAACCAGTGTTACACACGCAGTTTGGTCTATAAACGCAATTAGCGTCGCCTCCATAGTTGCTGACGACGGCACAATTGTCAGCAAGTAACCTCATAGGTGACCCTTTTAGAAGCCGAACAGAATTTGAGAGTCTCACAGAACCTACGAATTACAATCGCCATTTTTTAGACACGATAAGAAACATAATAATAGAAGAGATTTCACGTGTTTTGTACATCTATTACTGTCAAATATTAACCATTCTTTATATGATTGTTGAATGAGTACATAATAGTCACTTGTCAACCACCGTAAAACTTGGCATAAGATTTATACTCTTTATGTAAAAAAAGACTGTTCATCGACAATAATAGATGTACAAAACACGTGAAATCATATATTTAACTTGGCATAAGATTTATACTTATGTGTTAGAAACACACACACATATATATATATATATATATATATATATATGTATTTGTGTGTGTGTTTTTTTGTTGGAGTATGAATGCTTTGATGACTTTAGAAGATGTTAAAAAACAATGAAAAAGATTAATTTATACTTTGAAAATGACAAAGGTTCGAAAAACAAAGATAGTGACGTCGATCTTTACATCAATCTCTAAAATAGATATCGCTGTATATGTCGATCTTTACATCGATCGATCTATATAAACATCAACCAGTCTATGTATGAAGTATGCAAAATCGGAAGTACACCGTCCAACATTGATCTCTATATCGATCGATCTATGTTTAACTGAAAATAGAACATGGATCTCTAAACAGTGACGTCGATCAACTGACGTATACATCGATCTCTAAAATAGAGACATCACTTGATCCATGTATGAAATGTTGGGATATGAAATGTTTTGATGATGTAAAAAGATGCTTTGAATAAGTTAAAATGGAAATTCACATTTGGAATTTTAAGCAAAATGAGAAAAACACATTATGAGACATATCGATCCCTCAAACTGGGCACATCTATCGATCTATGTATGGAGGTTCAAAACTGGAACCTCTCTGGAAGACACCGATCTTTCAGTCTGAAGGACATCGATCGATCGATGTCACATCAATCTCTCAGGGAAAGACTTTGATCAATCGATATATGACAGGATTCAAAACTGGAAACCCTCTAGAGGACATCGATCTCTCAACCCAGACACATCAATCGATCAATGTCACCCAGAATTCAAATTTTTATGACTGTTGGAACAACATCCAATGGAGATTCATGGTGTTTTCTCTTTCCAATCTTGCTCAAATTCCTTGTAGACTTTTCTCTAACATTAAACATGTTTCCTTGACTATTATATCCATGTCTAAGATTCTCTAGGGTGGCTTTGAAGGATCAAATCAAACCATAGAGTGGCTAAAGGCTATTTTCAAATTATCAAGACTTGGGATTGACTTGAAGACATGGGGAAGGCTCCAAAAACATGGTTAACACCTCCTATAAATAGAAGAAGCTCAGATGAGGCATTCATACACTTTCACCATCATCAAGCTTCATTCCTCATTGTTGTAAATTTCTCTCATTTGGGTAAAGCGCTTAAAGCTTGTTAAGCCCTTATTGTTCTTCATTGTTGTATATTGAGAGATTGTAAATCTTAACATAAGAGGAACCATAAATATTTGATATCTCGCTTGTGTTAAGAATAGTGAGAAAGATTAAACCCTACTACTTCCTTAAACCCACTGTGAGAAAGTTCTTGAGAGAACTTTGTTGAAGTTGTGAGGTAGCAAGAAATTGTTCTTGCTTAGAGTTAAAGTTTTTGCAGCTGCACAAATTTGTTTCGTGCAAGAAGTTGTTGTTGTGGTTGCTTACACTAAATTGTTAGTGTAAATATTGATGTGGTTGTTCTTATTAAGTATAATAAGAAGAGTAGTTGTTGAAAATCCACTTCGGCAACAAAGTGGCAGTGCAGTAGAATCATTTACGATTCGAACCACTTTATATCTAGTGTACTCATTCATTGTCTCCCATCTCGCATTCTTGCTTTCATTTTGAATTTCATTTGAGTTAGAGAAAGCCAAAAACAAGAAAATTTTGCAAGATTGCCCAACACTCTATTCACCCCCCTCTAGAGTGTTTGTTACAAACCTAACAATTGGTATCCGAGCCTAACCTTGATTGCTTGGCTAATCTTTTCAAGTAGCAAGCTTAAAGATCATGGAAATGATAACATCTTCATCCTACACCTCAACTTCTAAACCAACTGCACTATTCTCAGGCTCAAACACTGAAGCACCTACGTTTGTGCCCAACATTATTCTTTGTGAAAGTTTCGAATGATAAATCATTTGAAGGGTTGCAATTTTGACATATGGAGAGCTGTTTTCAAAGGAATTGAAGTTCCTATGATAACCAACTCAAAAGGAGAATCAATGTGCAAAGATGAGGATGACTACACCGACAAAGAGAAGATAAAAATTTGCTATAAACGGCAAAGCATTCAATATTCATGTAAGTGCTTTAACCGAATGTGAGCTCATAAGATTTCAAGGTCTTGAAACAGCTCATGAAGCACAGGTGAGGCTCGAGATGATACATGAAGGGACTGAGCAAGTAAGAATGGTCAAAAGACTTATGTTTATGAAGGAGTATGAAATGTTTGGGATGAAGAGTGATGAAAAAATTGAGGAGACAATCGACCGATTCATCAAATAGTGAATCAACTCTCTATGGTTGACAAGAAAATCTCAAATGAATACCTTGTCTCAAAACTTCTAACTCTTTGCCAAGAGAATGGACACCAAAACTCATCGCTATCACCGAATCCAAGAATCTCAAGACTCTTACCCTTGATGAGCTATCCGGTAATCTTCTTACTCATGAAATTCTTACTGATGAGAAACATATGATGAACACAATCAAGCCTACACAAGCATCACACAAAGAATTGATGGAAGAGTCCGATGAATCAGATGAGGAAGTTGCTCTTCTAGTTAGGAAATTTAGAAGAATGGCCACAAGAAACAAGGCTCAAGTAAGGAAGTTCTTCAAGAGACCACCTAAAGATAAAGAAGCAAAGTGAAAATTTCTATAGGTGTGGTCGACTCGGTCACTGCTGATTGCCACGTCAAGGGGCCACAAAAGTAAGAAAAGAAGGTCTTTTCTCAAAAGAAAAAGCCTTCAATACGGAGGTAACCACGTGGGATGATCTTCTTTTCGAACCGGAAGGAGAAGAAAGTGAAGACAAGGACGTTGGACTTGTTGCAATAGTTGAGAATCCAAAAGCACAACATACTTATCTCATGGCAATTGAGAATGACCTTGAGGTAAATTCTAACTCTTATAATTTACAAGATGACTTTGAAAAATTAAATTTAAAATATAAACACTTGAAGAAAGAATTTAAAGAGTGTATGTTAAAAAATAAGAGCTAGCATGATAAGAACATTTGATCTACCAAGCGCACGACATCATACTTACCATGCACAAAACCGTAGCTCTAGAAAATATGGATATTAGGAAAGAATGTGAAAATTAAGAATAGACTTATAAAAACTAACCGATGGTAAAAGTAATTTAGACAAATTATTTGGAAACCAAAGGATAGGAAATGATAAATCCGGTTTAGGACTTAATTCATCATATTCTTCTATTTAGCCTAAGTCATTGAAGAAAAAGCCAAATAAGAGAAAAACACAAAATGGCTCATTATCTCATAAACACAAAAACACACAACTAAGACACGAACCCACTTGTTTTCATTGTAACAAAGTAGGACGTGTAGAGATAGATTTGGTAGTATGTATGTTTGGAAGCCTGATGGTCGACAATCTAACCCTAAAGGACCCAACAATCAAAGGATATCAATGCTTAAAAAATTTTGTTTTGTAGGCTCTCAAGATAAATAGAGTAGCCAAAGAAGAAGGAATAAAATCGCTAATGAACAGCGGATGTTTAGCACACATGACCAGAGACAAGAGCTTGTTCACCAAGCTCAATCTCAGAGATGGTGAAACAGTGCATTTTGGCAATGTAAGAGCCAAAATCCTTGGACATGGAGAAATTGGTAACTCTTCTTTCACTATCAATAATGTATTACATGTAGAAGGGCTTAAGTACAACTTGATAAGTATTAGCCAACTATGTGGATGCTAATTTTCAAGTTTAATTTGTGAAAAGAAAATGCATTGTGAAAAGGAATGATCAAATCGTTTTTGAGCCCATAAGGAAGAATGGTGTTTATAAATTTAGCACACATGATCTGATATCACAAAAGGTTTCATGTCTAGTTGCCAAAAATGAGTTGACATAACTATGGCATAGACGACTTGGACATATTAGTTTAAACAATTTCAAAGAGATTTGCAAAAATGAAAATGTCCAAGATCTTCCAAAATTGAATTTTGAAAACCATGGCTTATGTGACACTTCTCAAAAGGCAACGCTTGTTAAAGCAATCTTCAAGCCCAAAAGTGAAATCTCCACCACCAAACCTCTACAATTGCTTCATATGGGTTTGTATGAGGATATTGGTACGGCAAGTCTAGGTGGAAAACATTACACATTTGTAGTGGTAGATGACTTCTCTAGGTACACTTGGGTCAGGTTCTTGCCAAAAAGAATGATGCATGCCAAGAGTTTATAAAACTTTGTAGCAGCTCAGAAAACCAAAGAAAAAGACACCATTAAGAAAATTAGAATTGACAGAGGTGGTGAGGTTGGTGGTGAATTCTAAGAATTTTGTGTATCCAAGGGGTATGAACAAAATTTGTCGGCTCCTAGAACTCCATAACAAAATGGTGTTGCGGAAAGGAAGAACAGAACACTTTAAGAAATGAGTAGAGCCATGTCAAATGAATTTGAGCTACCTAAGTATTTTTGGGGTGAAGCAGTAAATACCGCTTTTCATGTAATAAATAGAGTTTATTTGAGACCATCTCTCAAAAAGACTCCTTATGAGCTTTGAAAAGGAAGAGTACCTAACATTTGTTATTTCAAGGTATTTGGTTGTAAGTTTTGTATACTTAACACCAAGGATAACTTGGATAAACTCGATTTCAAAGTGGATGAAGGAATCTTTATGGGTTATACTCAAAATAGCAAGGCATTTAGGGTATATAATAAAAGGAGTATGAAAGTTGAAGAATCGATTCATGTTAAGTTTAGTGAACTCCTTGATGATGAACCATGCATAAATGATGATGATGACGATGAAGAAATAATTCATTTGGAAAAATTTGAGAATCCAGAAGAAAATATTATCATTGACCTTAAGATTGATCCACTTAAAAATAGACCTAAGGTGGTAGAAGAAGAAGAAGTGAGAGGAGACACTTCAAATTTACTGGATTCATACAAATATAAGAAATACCACCCAAGAGAGTTGATATTAGGTAAAACAAGTCAAGACATATTGACTCGGAGAAAATTTAATAAAAATGCTTTTATTTCACAAGTTGAGCCTAAAAATATAAAAGAGGCTATAAATGATGAAGATTGGGTATTAGCCATGCAAGAAGAACTAAATCAATTTGAAAGAAGTGATGCTTGGGAATTAGTGGCTGAACTTAGTGACCACCCTCTAATTGGCATTAAATGGGTATTTAGAAATAAAATGGATGATAAAGGAAACATAACTAAAAACAAAGCTAGATTAGTAGCTCAAGGATATAGTCATGAAGAATGTATAGATTATGATGAGACTTTTGCCCCCTATCTAGATTAGAAGCTATTAAAATACTACTAGCATATGCATGCTATAAGGATTTCAAAGTATACCAAATGGATGTGAAATCCGCATTCTTCAATTGAATAATTCATAAAGAAGTGTATGTAGATCAACCACCGGGTTCAAAAATCATAATTGTCCAAATCATGTATTCAAACTCAAAAAAGACCTCTGTGGACTTAAACAAGCTCCTAGAGCATGGCATGAGAGATTAAGTAACTTCTTTCTTGAAAATGGTTTTTCAAGGGGAAAAGTTGACACTACTCTTTTTATTAAAGAACAAGGAAATAATCAATTACTAGTTCAAATTTATGTTGATGATATTATATTTGGTGTCACTAATCATTCTCTTTGTGAGCATTTTGCATGGAAGGATAATTTGAGATGAGAATGACGGGTGAACTCAATTACTTCCTTAGACTTCAAATCAAGCAAACTCAAGATGGAGTACACATATCTCAAACGAAGTACACCAAGGATCTCCTCAAGAAATACAAGTTTGAGGATGGAAGGAGTGTGAACACACCAATAAGCACAAGTACAAGACTCGACAAAGATGAAAAAGGAAAGTCAATTGAGGTAACCAAAACTATAAGACACTAGCCTTGCGGCAATACCGTTGTCTACATAGGACTATGTATACAACTTCAAGTGATTTGATGTACAATCTTTCTGATGTACAATCTTTCTATTTATGAGGTTTCCTATTACCTAAATTGGGACTTTCGTTTTTCTCGTTTACAGTCTTGTAAGCATATTTACTGTATCAGCTGCCTTTTGATTTTACTGTTGATTTTAGTCGCTACACAATTGATTGGTTTCTTGCCAATAGTTTTAGTGTAGCATTTATCACCACAAAAAAAGCCATATAGTGACAGACATATTTCGTCGTCATTTTGTCGCTAATGGTATATAGCGACAAAATGGCGACGAAATATGTATGTCGCTATACGGCTTGTCGCAAAGTGATTTTCGTCGGTACGGCGTCGTTATATTGCGACGAGATAAAGGTCGTCGGCAGTTCGTCGTAAAATTGCGACGTAAAACTGTCAGGTATGCGACCTGTTTTTTCCGTCGTCGGTTCGCCGGTATATCTTTTTCGTCCCTATTATAAATTTTTTTTTATTTTTTATATGCCCGGTCTGCGACATTTATGTTTTGTCGCAGGTTCATCGCTATTATTTAAATTATATTAAATATTAAATTAATATTAAATATTAAATATTAAATATTAAATATTTATAATCTATTAATAATATCAATATATTATTGATTAAATAGTTTTTATTATTATTTAATTTTTATAATATATTTTATTTTGCATATAAAATCATTTTTACGAATATTATACAGAAATATGGTATTTGCGTATTGAAATTCGTATAACTAAACAACACAAATGAAATGGAATCCGTATAAATGTCAGATAAAATATAAAAGAACGAATAATATGTCAATACAATAAATGAAATAGTCAGTACGAAAAATCAAAAAATAAAATACTATGCAGAGGAAGTTGGAGGAGGATCATGCGGAGAAGGCTGACCATCCTGAGGGCGAGGCTGCGGCTGCGAGGAGCTGGAAAGGAAATAGAGGAGGATCTGCGATAGCTGCGAGATTTCCTGCTTCGTCTCCTGCTGCGCCTGCTGAAGCGACTGCTGCAGCGCCTGCTGGGTCTGAGTGAGCTACGACCGCAGCGCTTGTACACTCTCCTCATGCTGCGCCCTGATGGTATCCATCTCATGCTACAGCGCCGCATGATCTGCGTCCAGGCGTGAAATATCCTCTGGCGTCGCAGAAGGCTCGGAGGTGCTGGCTTCGGAGGAAGCACCTGGATGCAGAACTTCGGGAAAGAATCGCGGCGCTGCTGATCCAACCTCGTACACCTCTCTCTTCTTATTCTGAGGGCCGATGGTCCGAACCGCATCCCAATAAGCACGGTTCTTGTCGGCCTTTTCTCCCCTCTCAGCCAGTAATCGGTTGTACTCGTCCTGAAATGAGAATAAGAATTGTTAGGGTTTAGGGTTTAGAAATAAAACAAACTAAAGAAAAAACAAATAATATCGTAGACTACTTACACTGATGTCGCAGGCCTTCACCGTGATCTAGTCCTCCGTCCCGTCGGAGGCTTTTTTCCGATGCGTCTTGTAGAAGAGATCGCAGGAGGCTGGCCACTCCTCCGTCTCCGCGTGCTGAAAAAATGAAATAAAATATGTTAGTGAAATCCAGAATTTTAAAAATTTCGGCATGACCTATTCGTTTATCGGAGGTATCCCGGCTTTAAAGGCCTCTCCCAAGTCAAATCAAAAATAAAAAGAAAAAGGCGAATGAACACATATACTACTTACATTAACCATATACGAATACCAAAAAAAAACAACAACGGAACATAAGAAATCAATGAATCTAAATAATCCACTTCAGTCAATGAATCTAAATAATCCAATGAAATCAATGTATCTAAATAATCCAATATTAAAATACTTACCATAGCACGCATCGTGGTGGCATGAGAAACCGAACCACCTGAGTGTGTGGCAGGTGCTGGGGCCTGTAGATTGCCGCTGTGCCGGTTCGTCGCGTTCCGGACGCTGCGGGCTTGGTTAGCAGGGTCCAGCCACCCTTCTATCCATCCTGCCCAGGTGGCCTCGGATACGTAGGGAGGCCTCGCAGAAATGGGGTCACGCTCCCACTTGATCTTGAGCGAGTTGAGGAAGTCACTGTAGCGTTTGGCGGCCCTCTGGCGCCAGGCCTGCTCCACGTCGTGGGCGATGTCGGCTGGCTAGCTGTACGCCTTCCGCAATTATTATACGGAGGAAAAATAAAAATGTGGTTAGAAAAGTAATGATCGATTACGCATCAAAAAGTGAAATTCATCAAATTTGAATACCTGAAACTCATCCCAGTAGAACCTACGTGTCTGCGGGGTGACACGAGACCAGGCATATCCAGCAGGGTCCTGCCTCAGGTGGAAGGACCGAGTGATGCAACCGGAAATCTGGCCCGAGTCCGATGCAAACCTGAAAGAGGTGAAGTTGTTAGGAAAAAATAACTCGTGAAATATATTTGAAAACGTGTTAAAAAAAATAAATCATTACTTACGTATGGGTAGCATGTGACCAAGGGAGGGCACGACGCTCTGGTATGACACCCTCGTCCAATGCCGCATCAGACGCCGGATGATGGGCTGAACCGATGGGTGTGGGTGGCGTCTGAGATCTGGGGGGTGCGGACCTATTGGCAGGCCCTAAAAGGTCCGCGTCCGCAGCCAGAGCGGCGGTCGACACCGAACCAAGCAGCTCATGCTGAGAAACGAACAGATCGAACTCTCCTGAGAGGGCCTGTCTGGCTGGTGGGCAGGTGGGTCGAGTAAGTAAACCCTCACTAGCTATCAGATTTGCAAGGGTGAAAAATTTAAAAGGCACATTCAACAAGTTTAGGGTTGGTTGGCCAAACAAATAAGATGTCCAAAAAATGACAAGTGTTTACATACATTTAATGCAAGATATTAATAATTTTGAAAATTTCGGCATGACCTATTCGTTTATCGGATTTCCCTGCCTTAATGGCCTCTCCCAAGACAAATCCAAATCCAAACAACATGACATGATTAACCAAACTACATAATCAAACTTCATCATCAAATTACACTTCAAAGTATACATCACTTGAACTTGATACTTAAAGCATAAATATGCATCACCTCTAAACAAATTACACTTCAAAATATACATCACCTCTACATCCTTATGATACATCACTTGTAACATGAATTATGCATAAAAATGGTAAATTTGAGAGAATTATGTGCTGTCCAAAGTAAACACGATTCAGTTTAACAACAAACAGACTTCAATCATAAACTAGCTAAACAAAATACATGGCTTCAATAATATACATCATTTGGGCTTCAAACTTGAAAAATAAATAAAAGCTACTTAATACATCACTTGTAACATAAAATAGGCATAAAAATTGAGAATTCAAGAGCATTAGGGGCTGCCTTTGAACATACCTTAGCCACATGATCACCAACATGCTTGCTTCATATGTCGTCGGACATGGAAATCCAACCCCGCACCACCCAGCCCCACCCAGCCCCACCCAGCACAAACCTGCACCCACAGCCACCCCCAAGCACCCACTGCCCCCCAACCACCACTGCCCCGCCCACAGCCACCCCCAACCACCACTGCCCCCCCAGCCACCACTGCCCCGTCCATAGCCACCCTCGCCCACCACTGCCCCCCCCAACCACCACTGCCCCGCCCCACAGCCCTCCCCATAGTCCCCAACCCACCACCAACATCCACAACCCAAACCCAAAACAAAGAATTGAATCTATAACTAATTAAAAGCATTAAAAATTAAATAGGAAGAAAAACTAACCGGGGAAGGAGGTCATCGGAGAATGGCGGAAGCCGGAGGAGCGGCGGTGGAGAGATTTCGCAGGGGAGGGAGAAGTCGCGGGGGAGGGAGCTTTCGCGGGGGAGGGAAAAGTCGCGGGGGAGGGAAATGGGCGGGGGCTGAAATGGGGAAGAAGAAGGGGGATTTCTGGTTTAATTTTGAAATTTTACGACGACATAGCGACGGGCTTTCGTCGCTATTTCTTGTGTCGTCGTTATTCCAAACCTGCGACGACACGTTTCGTCGGTAAATCGTCGGTGCTCTTCAGTATTGAAAAAAAAAATAATACAAAATATAAAGTACTTACAGATACACATTATGTATATACATGTGTATAAGTACATCAACACATACACACTTTCACATAAAGAGGTACATAAAAATTTTGACTAACGTCAATCTTCATTTTCATCCGCATACTCATACGCATCTTCATTTTCATCTTCATCTACATGCTCGTCGTCCTCTTCATCCTCGTATTCGTCTTCGCCTACATCTTCAATATTGTTAGCCGGTTGTATGTTGAGATGAATTTCGATGAAACCGCCGTTGGGGTCATTTAGAGGGAGATTGTGCAGTTCAACATGTGTCGTATCCACAACGCGCGGGTTTTCTTCTTGAAATGCGGCATCCATGCCATCTGAACCTGGCTAGATACTGATATCAAACTTGCTCGATTTCACTTTACACACGGCTCGCCAGTCTTTTGAGCTCGCATTCATCCTCGTCGTCGGATACAATAGATAGTATACCTGGGACGCTTGACTAGCCAAAACGAATGGATCGTACTTTCTGTACCGTCGCCCTAGGTGTATGTCTACCAACTTATATCGGTCGTGAACCTTTGTGCCAGTGCGATAACCTTCCCGAGTTGGATCGTACCATTCGCATTTGAATAGCACCAACAGCTTTATAGGCAATGCGGGATATTCGAGCTCAATGATGTCAGTAAGGTAGCCGTAGAAGTCATCCTCGTCCGGGCTATTGTCATACCGCTTGACACACACTCTGCTGTTCTCCGAAGATTTTCGGCTGGCATGGCAGACTGTGTCGAATCTATAACCATTCATAAAACACATGTCGTAGCGCGTGACTCTATTCAATGGACCCTCGGCTACTGGTGTCAGAATGTAACCGTACTCTTCGTCAGCCAGATGACCTTTGCTCGCCTGTAAAACGACAAGTAAGTATACATCAGCGGGGCAATAAATGCGTATCACATGACGTACACGTAACCAGCAAATATGTAAACTTACATGCCACCTGAACCAATCAGCAAACTTGGCATCTAACTCATTGTTCATTGCATCGCTCGATGTACCCAGTGAACGTTCTTGCAATAAATCAACGAACAAGCTGAAGCAAATTACAAATGAGTACCCTGTATACCCTGAAAAATTCGTCGCATATTCGTCGCTTTGTCGTCGCTAATTTTACCTATTTATAACCCCACAGCCGTATATTACACATAAACAAAGTTATAAAACTTCCTAAACAAACTACAAAGTATGCCCCGTCTTTATAGAAGATCCCCAAGGCGTGGAGGGGCAAACTGTGCACCTCCACAACGGCTTCCTCCTCAACCACAACCATCGGTTGAGCGGAAGGATTCAATATCTGTGCATGGCCCAATGCCGCCAGAGGATCCTCAACAAGAAATGCCAGAACCGCAGATCGACTACCGTATGCTTATAGCAAACATGCAGCAGCAGTCGAGGCAACTGCACAGCGTGAACAGAAGGCTGCGCAAGTTGAAAGCCAGATATTACAACCTGAAGTGCCTCCTCAAAGAGTTCGCGGAGAATGTGGCGGCCACTCTTTCTTCCGATGACGAAGAGTGAACGGCCCCTCTCCGCTTCTCTTTTCGATTTTTTTTTAATTTTTCGTCTTTATAATATAAATTTTTATTTCTAAATGAATAAATTTTTTTCCAATCATCGCTTTCTTTTTTCTTAATTCATACATGTGTTTAATCCTCGACAAATCTGCGACGATACAACGACGAATCAGAATATATAAAATACGAACGAAAAGTAAAACAAAACATTTGCGACGACTAATTCATCGACTAAACACCGACGATATACCGACGAAACTTAATACAACACCGTGAACCTTCTAACCTACGAATTTATTTCCTTGTTTATCCGTGTCTATGTTTCTGGAATTTTAGCGACACATTAGCGACGATATAGCGACGAAACACTACAAACTAAATAGCGACAAACAAAAGACACAGAGTAGCGACGAACCACCGACAAAACACCGACGAAATTGTAACGAAAGGATTAACCTGACTACTTTTTTGTTAGCGACAATGTATTTCATCGTAGTTTCGTCGCAATTAACGATGAAACTGTGTTTATCGCTATTGCGTCGCAAATTAACGACGAAATACCGACGTACCTTGTTTCGTCGGTGAATTTTTCGTCGCTAATCCAAATTCTTTTTGTGGTGTATATTCCGGTTCTTCTTATTTCGTATTTAGGTAGTTTTTATATACTTTTTTAACGTTATGGTATTATTCAATTGTCTTCATGTAACATTTATGGTAACTGAATGTCAAATTGATCACTCCAATCAAGAGAAATGAACACAGAGATAAATTCAAGATGAAAAAGAGAGGATTTCGTGAGAGAAAATAGAACCAATTTTTATTGAATGCTTCACGGGTCAAAATGTATACCCCAACCTGATTTATACATTCAAATGAAGAGGAAAGAATATATTGTGAAATGACCATACTATCTTTACTAATATGTCATCTCCTAAAAATACAATGGGCATAAATGGCTTTTCACATCTTTTAAACCACTCCCGCCAAGTTCTTCTTCTTCTTCGAATGGCCTTGCTCTCCTCCGACGTTCTACACCACCATAATATTCAAAACTCCCACATGACACATATTGGAGACATTCCCATGGATTGCCAGCTCATCAAGGCATCATCCCGACCCTTATTCTACTTTTTGATCCATGAGTGACGCTGCTCCAAAACTACTCTTCTTTGGATTGTGTTTCTCTTCCTTCTTTGCTTCAGCATTTTTTGTAACACCCTCTCTCAAACCTGACTTGCTAAAAACATTACATATCCCCATAGCAGAAGTCAGGTTTTGCAGTGTTATCGAATCCAGAGCTTTTGTAAAAACATCTGCTAGTTGAAGCTCTGATTTAACAGGCATAAGATGAATCACCCCTTATTGATATTTCTCTCTCAAAATGTGATAATCAATCTCAATGTGCTTTGTCTTTTTTATGAGATACAGGATTCTCCACAATATAAATGACACTTTTATTCATAAAATAACTAACTGGCCCAGGCTGTTTTATGCCAAGATCTTCCAACAAGTACAATATCCACTGTACCTCACATGTCGCTATTCCTAGAGCTCGATACTCTGCTTCAGATAGGACTTAGATACAGTACTTTGTTTTTTAACCTTCCCAGAAATTAATGAATCACCCAAGAATATGCAATATCCTGTGACAGACTTTCTTGTTTCAATACATCCTGCCCAATCATAATTTGCAAATCCCTTCAACTCCATCTTACCGCAACTGGGATAAAATATGTCCTAGCCTGCTGTTCCTTTAAAATACTTCAGTAATCTATGTGCAGCTTTGAGGTGTAACTCTGTAGGCGTGCCAAGAAGTTAGCTTAACTATTGAACTACAAAGGAAATATCTAGTCGGGTTATAGTGAGATATAGTAGCCTGCCTTTAAGTCTTCTGTAACTTGACACTTCCTCTATAAGCTTCGAATCCCCATGAGCAAACTTCAAGTTTTGCTCCATAGGACTTCTTGCAGGTTTAGCACCCAAGAACCTCGTATGTTCTACCAACTCCAAAGCATATTTTCTTTGAGAAATCATAACCCCCCTGTGACCTAGCCACTTCTATGCCAAGAAAATATCTTAAGGAGCCCAAGTCTTTTAGTTTTGAATGTTTAATGTAGAGACTCATTCAGGGTAGTGATCTGTGAAAGTGAGATGTTAGCAACAATTATGTCATCAACGTAAATCAAAACAACTAGGAATATGCCTTATGTCTGTCTTGTGAACCTAGTATAATCATTTTTTGACTATGTGTAACCTTGGCCAGTGAGAAACTTAGTCAGTTTTAGGTTCCATTCTATGCTCACTTGCTTTAACCCGTAGAGTGATTTATGAAGTTTACATACAATGTTAGCTCCAGGTGCAATGACTCCCTCAGGCGAAGTCATGCATATTTCTTAGCTTAGGTCACCATGTAGAAAGGCATTATTCACGTCCAGTTGATGTACATGCCACTGTTTCTTCACAGACACAGTTAGAAGCAATCTGACAGTAGTTAAATTGTCAATAAGAGAGAAAGTGTATGTATAATCAACCCCTAGCTGTTGTGTAAAGCCTTTTGCCACAAGTCTAGTCTTATACCTCTCTATGCTTCTATCATACTTATACTTTACCTTGTAAATCCACTTGCATCCAAAATAGGCCTTTTACCATGATGAAGAGGGACCAAAGACCATGTATGATTGGCCTCAAGTGCAGCTAGCTCCAGCTGCATTGCCTTCAGCAGTGAACAAACTTGACTGCTTCTTGATATAATGTTGGTTCCTGTGGCATGCTAGTATGATAGGGTATCCAAAGGTAAACACAAGAAATAGCTCTAGGCTCAAATTTGCTTCTCTGTGAAGAGGTGTTGCCTGCATATGCCATTCACCCCAAAGATTTTGAGATTGTTATATAAAGGCATGGTTTTAAAGAGACGTTCATGAGGCGTATGTTGATGCAATAAAGGCACAGGTAAAATGTTGATGATATATGCTATATATTGAATACAACCCCCCCAATAACAGATGAAAACATGTGCTTGAAGCTTAAGGGCTCATTGTTATATTGAGTATGTGTTGGTGTCTGCGTTCAACCATTCTATTTTGTTGTGAAGCATTGACACAGCTAGTTTGGTGGATAATACCCTTAGTCATAAAGAAATGGTCCATCTTAAAGCCCTGACCGTTATCAGTTCTTATGCATTTAATGCCCTTGTCAAACTGGTTGTGCACATATTGGCAAAATCTTTGAATAATGTTTCTGGTTTCTGATTTCTGTTTGAGCAGATACACCCAAGTGTATCTAGTATAGTCACCAACAATGGTAAGAAAATGACGTTGGCTATAAATAGCTGAATGCTTATAAGGTCCCCTGATATCAACATGCAGAAGATCAAATAAAGACTTGGAAAGAGATTCAGACATAGGAAACGGACTTCTCTTCATTTTAGCTAAAGGACACACATTACACTCTTGTGAGCATTCATGAATGCGTACAGATTTATCAAGCTTGTGTATTTCTTTTATTCTAGGTATTGAAGCATGACCTAATCTATAATGCCATAAAAAAGAAGAATTTAAAGAATGAACAGAAATTGACAAGCAACTAGAAGAAGTAGCTACTTGTTTAAGTGTCTCACGAAGATAGTACGAGCCTTTGAATCGCTCAACTGAACCAATTGTCTTCAGGGACACACATTCCTGAATGGCACAAGAATTTCCCAGGAATTGAGTAAGAAAGGAGGGAATAAATAGTAATTTGCTAATTGAAAGAAGATTATAAGCAAAAGAATTAACATATAACACATTAAGAATAGTCAAGGAAGGATTTAACACAACTGATCCAATGAACATGGCTGAAGCTGAAAGATTATTAGGTAGCTTGATGGAAACATGATGAATTGGTTTATAAGAGTGGAATAGACTGAGGTTACAAGCTGTATGATCAGTGACACCTGAATCTAGTATCCATATGTTCAAATTATTAGCATGACATTTACCTTCATCTTTATCTAAGAGAGTAGACATTACTGCTCACTGGCCTCCAGTGTGCTTTCCATCATTAACATTCAACATTGCCATAAGCCTCTGTGTGTGTTCTGGTGTAAGTAGAGGAGCTGGACACGCTTTATTATCTTGATTCATCTATGTAGGTTCACACTCTTCACTACCCATCTCAGCCAGATTGACTTGGCTCCTGGATTTAAAACCTAGAGGATATCCATGCTTCCTATAACACCTCTGTTCCACCTGTCCAATCATAATACAATGTGTAGAACTTGTATAGTACTACTAGAAGGGGGGTTGAATAGTGGGTGCAGAAAATTTGGTTTTCAAAAACTTTTGAACCAAAAACCTCACTTCTAAAAACAGTTTCTGTTTTCATATCCTGATTTGAAATAATTAAAAGACCTAGTTTTAGACCTCCAAAAATTATGAAATTTGGTAAGATTCTACTCTCTGATGTTCTGAGTATCTCATAAAAATTTTAAATTAAAATTCAACTCCTAACCCTTTGAAAATACGTTTTTGGTCAGATTGCACAAATTTGCCAGAAACAGTACTCCGATTTGAAAATTTTATTCCAATTAATTGGTAACTTCAAATAGTCTGAAAATTTCTTGAAAAACCCCTTAAGGTATTTATTTTAATGAGTTGAAACAGTTTTTGAAAATTCCTTTGGAAAGTATGTCAACTACGTTAATGTTCTCAACCTTTGCAAATCTAAAAATCATATTGCACTAGTCTGAGAACTATTCACGTTTGACTGGCTTATACTTATCCAAATGAGTTGAAACATGCGCCAAATGAAAGCTAAGAGGTGTGGCTATGTTTCTGAAAATGTTATGATTTTTGAAATTCGTCTTCTATTTTTACTCTTGCAATGAAATTGATGCAAAATACTGTAAACTGAAAGTAAAGTGCAGTAAAGTAAAGAACCAAGGATTTTATACTGGTTCGGTTAAATCAACTTACTCCAGTCTTCGAGGACACCTTTTTCGGTTATCACTAAACACAATTAAACATCTTACCACAAGGGTTGCTGGAGTTACACACCAATTCCACTCCTTTTACAAACGATACAATCAAGCAAACAAATCACGGACACCACCACCGAACGAATGAAGGTTTGATCACACCTTCATCAACCTTTTACAACAATTGAAATGTTTATGGTGGTATAATCAAAGCCTATACAATATTTTGAATATATGAACAATAGGCTTGAGAGAAGAAGAAGAAAGAAAGGTAGAAGAAGAGAATAGAAGATCCTTTTGCACTTGAGAGAGAAATGAGAGTTGTTTTCCTTTCGTTTGCTCTACTTCTTCTCCTTTTAATCTTGCTTGGCCGCACCCCTTAAGTCATCTTCATTTCTTGAAAATTCTGTTTAATGCCCTTGGAAGATTTCCTTGTGTAAATATGACAGCATCTTGCTCACTTGGCACACCATGACTGGAGGAATGACTTGGCCTTGCTTACTTAGAACTTGATGATTGGTCCAACTTGTCATCATTTTAATGAGCTGTAAAATCTGATAATAACTTGCAAAACATGTGCCAAAAAGAATTCAAAATGTTGGCAAACAATCACCATTCATTCCCTTCAATCTTGGGAAGCAAATTAGGGTGTATTAAGAGCAAGAAATCGGACACCTTATGCCATGTGCTGAAAGTTTTTAGCATGTGGCTATTTTTCAAATCTTTTGAATTGTTACCTTGTATAGCTCCCTCTTTTATGTCACTAACCTTGTGTGGCATATTCTCCACCAATTAAGATGCCAACTAAGCTCCACATAGGCTCCATCAAGGCTGCAAATGGCGTGTAAGAGGACTTGTACATGTGCTGAATTTCACTTTGGTAAACTTTGTCAAATAATGCACAATAATTACACATATATGGTAAATTCCAATCAGGCCTTATTTGAATTTTCTAGAATACTTTAACATGTCTTGAATGTGTAAAAAGTTTCTAGATACATGTTACAAGTCATGCCAAAAACGTTCCATGTGTTATGCTCGTAGAAAACCAAATTTTCGACTTTCGTCGATTACGCGATTTTTCTCTTATTAAATTCAAAAATTTTTGCACATGTTATATATATTATTTCACACATAATATACATAAAATAAATTAGATATTCAGCTATAATGGCTGACTTAAAGAGGTGCCCCATGTGCCTTAAAACTTTGAATTCGAAATCTCCACAATTTGGCCTAAATTGTGGGTGATTTGTGTGCGCCAATATGGAATGATTTCATGGCTGATTTTGAATATGTGAGCCATGAAATTTTTGTCTATTTTTAAAGTATATGGGCTGGCCATCTTTAAATGGAAAGTACGTGACATGTTGGCGAAGTTTCGGTAGTCACCCGATATGACAATTTTCGGTTTATAACCTTGTAACATGTCGTTATAATTTTGTCATCACCATTGACATATATCATATGATATAAGATCTGAATATACTCATAAATATGAGGTGTATATAGTGGTGTGACGTTGACGTATGTTTGTAATATATGTAACGTGTCGGTAGTACGTCAGAATATATGTGTATTGTGCCTTTTTAGCAAATATATATATATATATATCATATATATAAATGGCGTGTGAGATGAGTCGAAAAGGGGACTTTTCATTTCTAAATTTGTTGCCATAAAGCTTTGTCCAAATATATCTCCATTTAATGAACTAGTTAGTTCATTAACTTAAGTACTTCACTTAATGAACTAGTTTAGTTCATTAATTGCGGCACCTGAAAATAGTTCAAAGACAACAAATGTTTGCCATATGATGTGAGCTTTAATGCTTCGTGGCTTGTTAGTACGGCAACATTATATATAAAGCATATGAGGCATGTATATCACAAAAAATGTCAAGTAATAATTTTATCATGCATTTCATAAACTCGTACTATTTAAATCATGCATTTGTACATGTGTAAATCAGTCAAACACTTATCCTCAACAATCTCTCTATTTTGATGATTTACGAATAACATTATTTCATGATTTAAATATGATGATCGCTCCCCCTCCAATTATGCACAACTTTGAATTTTGAATTTTATGATCATGTACTTCCCCTTAAATCATGCAATCATGCTCTCTCTCCCCCTTAACTAATGCTCTCCCTCTCTCCCTTAAATCATGCTTTTCTCTCCCCCTTTATTTTGTAAATGTCATCAAAAGTACATGTAAGAAAGAAATAGCAGTTTATAGTATATCAACAAAAATCATGCATTTCAAGTGCGTTCTTAATGGTTATTGATTCAACCCTTTGCAAATGTGTCTTTTGGTATCCAAACTTGGGTGAACTTCCTAGGTCTTCCAAAAGGTAAGAAAAGAGATTAAGAAGCAATGTAATAGATGTTCGGTGCAAATCCGTTTGGCCTTTGGCCGCGAATGCCATCATGCACATAGTATGATTTTCGCTTTTGATATGCCTTCGTATTAGTATGCATGGTGCGTGATGGATTTGTATGATATGGCTGTTGCATATGTATCAATGGCTTTCTTTTATATCTATATGGCACACAATTATACTTTTGATGTGATGAAAAAGAAGTAGCGCGATGAAATACAAAGTGGGACTCGCTAGATTGTATTGTCACCTTTTTAGGCTTTACGATCGTTTTAAATACATGTTATTGCTTAGATGAAGATAAAACAAAATTTGTAGATTTTGTTTTATACATGATTATCTTCAATATACCATAATCCAGTTTTGTCAGTTTCATGTTTTTGCGAAGAAATGAGACGATCTAACATGCAAGTTCCTCCATCGAATTGTTTTACCGTCTTTTTTGATCTTCGTTCTTGATCTCAAATCTGAGATCTCGGATTTCATTACCACGTTTTCGGATGTCAATGATTGAATTTCAGATCTCAATGAAACAATCAAATCAGACGACTCATCTTTTAAATCGTTTAATTGAGATACAAGATTTGTGTTTGAGGATTCTAACAATTTTTTGTCTTCAATTAAGTGTTTCTTTTCTTTTGCAAGATTCTTAGCAAACTTATGTAATTCAAGATATTCAAAATACAAATCGTTATAAGATAGTTCAGAATCAGAACAAGAACCAGAATTCACCTCATTATCAAAAGGTGGAGACCTTTGGCTTGACATACCTTCTTGTTCAGTTTTTTGGCTAGTGGATGCTATCTCACAAAGATTGTTATTTCTTCTAGTCATGAGTGTACCTGCACTCTGATACCACTAGTAGGACCTATATAGCACCACTAGAAAGGGAGGGGTTGAATAGTGGGTGCGGAAAATTTGGTTTTCAAAAACTTTTGAACCAAAAACCTCACTTCTAAAAAGTTTCTGTTTTCATATCCTGATTTGAAATAATTAAAAGACCTAGTTTTAGACCTCCAAAAATTATGAAATTTGGTAAGATTCTACTCTTAGATGTTCTGAGTATCTCATAAAAATTTTAAATTAAAATTCAACTCCTAACCCTTTGAAAATACGTTTTTGGTCAGATTGCACAAATTTGCCAGAAACAGTACTCCGATTTGAAAAATTTGTTCCAATTAATTGGTAACTTCAAATAGTCTGAAAATTTCATGAAAAACCCCTTAAGGTATTTATTTTAATGAGTTGAAACAGTTTTTGAAAATTCCTTTGGAAAGTATGTCAACTCCGTTAATGTTCTCAACCTTTGCAAATCTGAAAATCATATTGCACTAGTCTCAGAACTATTCACGTTTGACTGGCTTATACTTATCCAAATGAGTTGAAACATGCGCCAAATGAAAGCTAAGAGGTGTGGCTATGTTTCTGAAAATGTTATGATTTTTGAAATTCGTTTGCTATTTTTACTCTTGCAATGAAATTGATGCAAAATGCTGGAAACTGAAAGTAAAGTGCAGTAAAGTAAAGAACCAAGCATTTTATACTGGTTCGGTTAAATCAACCTACTCCAGTCTTCGAGGACACCTTTCTCGGTTATCACTAAACACAATAAAACATCTTACCACAAGGGTTGCTGGAGTTACACACAAATTCCACTCCTTTTACAAACGATACAATCAAGCAAACAAATCACGGACACCACCACCGAACGAATGAAGGTTTGATCACACCTTCATCAACCTTTTACAAAATTGAAATGTTTATGGTGGTATAATCAAAGCCTATACAATATTTTGAATATATGAACAATAAGATTGAGAGAAGAAGAAGAAAGAAAGGTAGAAGAAGAGAATAGAAGATCCTTTTGCACTTGAGAGAGAAATGAGAGTTGTGTTCCTTTCGTTTGCTCTACTTCTTCTCCTTTTGATCACACCAAATGAAAGCTAAGAGGTGTGCCTATATTTCTGAAAAGTTTATGATTTTCATAAATTTTTTGTTATTTTTACTCTTACAATGAAATTGATGCAAAATGCTAGAAACTGAAAGTAAAGTGCAGTAAAGACATCAAGGATTTTATACTGGTTTGGTAAAATCAACCTACTCCAGTCTTTGAGGACACCTTCCTCTGTTATCACTAAACACAATAAAACACCTTACCACAACGTTTTCTGGAGTTACACACCAACTCCATCCCTTTTACAAACGATACAATCAAGCAAACGGATCACAGACACCACCACCGGACGAATGAAGGTTCAACCTTTTACAAAAATTGAAATGTGTATGGTGCTATACTTAATGCCTATACAATATTTTGAATATATGAACAATAGGCTTGAGAGAAGAAGAAGAAAGAAAGGTAGAAGAAGAGAATAGAAGGTCCTTTTGCACTTGAGAGAGAAATGAGAGTTGTCTTGCTTTTGTTTGTTCTACTTCTTCACCTTTTAATCTTGCTTGGCCGCCCCCCTTAGGTCATCTTCCTTTCTTGAAAATTCTCTTTAATGCCCTGGGAAGATTGCCTTGTGTAGACATGACAGCATCTTGCTCACTTGGCACACCATGATTGGAGGAATGACTTGGCCTTGCTTACTTGGCACTTGATGATTGGTCCAACTTGTCATCATTTTAATGAGCTGTAAAATCTGAGAATAACTTGCAAAACATGTGCCAAAAAGAATTCAAAATGTTGGCAAACAATCACCATTCATTCCCTTCAATTTTGGGAAGCAAATTAGGGTGTATTAATAGCAAGAAATTGGCCACCTTAGGCCATGTGCTGAAAGTTTGCAGCATGTGGCTATTTTTCAAATCTTTTGAATTGTTACCTTGTGTAGCTCCCTCTTTTATGTCACTAACCTTGTGTGGCATATTCTCTACCAATTAGGATGCCAACTAAGCTCCACATAGGCTCCATCAAGGCTGCAAATGGCGTGTAAGAGGACTTGTGCATGTGTTGAATTTCATTTTGGTAAACTTTGTCAAATAATGCATAATAATTACACATATATGGTAAATTCCAATCAGCCCTTATTTGAATTTTCTAGAACACTTTAACATGTACTGTATGTGTAAAAAGTGTCTAGATACATGTTATAAGTCATGCCAAAAACGTTCTATGTGTTATGTTCGTAGAAAACCAAATTTTTGACTTTTGTCGATTACGTGATTTTTCTCCGATTAAATTCAAACTTTTGCACATGTTATATATATTATGTCACACACCATAAAATAAATTATATATTTAGCTCTAATGGCTGACTTAAAGAGGCGTCCCATGTGCCTTAAAACTTTGAATTTGAAATCTCCACAATTTGGCCTAAATGTGGGTGATTTGTGGGTGCCAACATGGAATGATTTCATGGCCGATTTGAACATGTGAACCACAAAATTTTTGGCTATTTTTAAATTATATGGGCTGGCCATCTTTATATGACAGGTACGTGACACGTTGGCGAAGTTTCGGTAGTCACCCGATACGACAATTTCTGGTTTATAACCTTGTAATGTGTCATTATAATTTTGTCATCACGATGACATATATCATATGATATAAGACCTGAATATACTCATAAATATGAAGTGTATATAGTGGTGTGATGTTGACGTACGTTGTAATATATGTAACGTGTCGGTAGTACATCGGAATATATGTGTGTTGTGCCTTTTTAGCAAAAATATAAATATATATATCATATATATAAATGGCGTGTAAGATGTGTAGGAAGGAGACTTTCCATTTTCAAATATGCTGTCATAAAGCTTTGTCCAAATATATCTCTATTTAATGAACTAGTTAGTTCATTAACTTAAGTACTTTATTTAATGAACAAGTTTAGTTTATTAATTGCGGCATCTGAAAATAGTTTAAAGGCAACAAATGTTTGACATATGATGTAAGCTTTAATGCTTCGTGGCTTGTTAGTACGACAACATTATATATAAAGCATATGAGGCATGTATATCACAAAAACGTGTCAAGTAATAATTTTATCATGCATTTCATAAACTCGTACTATTTAAATCATGCATTTGTACATGTGTAAATCAGTCAAACACATATTCTCAACGCAATGCGTGCAGAAGAGCCTCTTGGAGCCATCAGGGAAGAATCTGCCACTACCCTTCTATAATTGTTGCCTCCACCTCCATTAATATAAGCATTAGCACTAGCAGCCACCTTCACATCATCAAAGTTCTCTGCCAATTGTGTTGTTGAACTGTTATTCAGGCTACTCTAAATGTTCAAACCATTCAACTTTCTCTTATACTTTAAAGCCGTCGTAAACACAACATCAATCTTAGTCATAGGAGTCGTCATAAAGACTTGTGACTTGATAGGATCAAAATGTTATGACATATTCTCTGTCAAACAAGTCATGCATCTTAACTCCTACATCACTTCTACATCCATGACATATACATCTCGGAATAGGTCTGAATACCACCATATCTTCCCGTAACACCTTTACTTTGGTAAACTAATCATTCATAGAATCACTCTCTTGCTTAACTCCATAAATATTTTCCAGCAAATCTGAAAGTCTAAACGCATCTCCACTACAATACCTTCTCTTTAGATCAGTCCAGACTTCTACTGCGCTATTATATCACATGACACTCTATGCAACAAAAGGTAACACACTATTCGTAATTTGAGTTTACCTGTCTCTATGCTAGATATTGTGGATCATTCATTGTTGGTTGTTGAATTGATCTATCAATGGAGCCAATTTTTTTTTCACGATCAACTCCATCTGGAATATTCTACTCCATGAATGATAACTGTGAGGATTTAACGGAGGCTGTGCAAGTATAATGGCTGGACTATCATTTGGATGAAGATGGTACGGATTACTAGTTGGACTTTTAGCAACTTGTGAGCCACCAGTCCTTTGACGGCCAGATGTAAAAGCCACAGCTATTGTATCACAATGCGAAAACCTAACTAAATAGAGAAGAAATATCACTAGACTGAGAAATAAACTTTGCACACTCGGTGATCTATACTGCTCAGAAGGAAATATCAAAAGAATTAAAGTTTGCACACTAAGTGTCAACGTGGCTCTGATACCCTATCAAATTGATCACTCCAATTAAGAGAAATAAACACATAGACAAATCTAAGATGAAAAAGAGAGGAATTCGTGAGAGAAAATGGAACAAATTTTTATTGAATTCTTCACGTGTCAAAATGTATGCCCGCAACACGATTTATACATTCAAATGAAGAGAGAAGAATATATTTTAAAATGATCATACTACCCTCATTAATATGCAATCTCCTAAATGAAATACAAAGGGCATAATGTCTTTTCATATCCTTTAAGCCACTCCCGCCAAGTTCTTCTTCTTTTCCGACTGGCCTTGCTCTTCTCCAACGTTCTGCGTCTCCGCAATATTCGGAACTCCCATGTGACATATATTGGAGACGTCGCCACGGATTGCTAGCTCATCAAGACATCATCCTGACACTTATTCTACTATTTGATCCAACAAGTGCTGCTGCTCCAAAGCTACTCATCCTTGGATTGTGTTTTCTCTTCCTTCTTCGTTTTAGCACTTTCTGTAACAGAATTTAAGTTTGAACTTTTTTTTTTGTAGCAATCACGATGAAACAGGTGTTATGAGTCTTCATACAAACAACAACAACAACCATACCTAGTATATCTCAACGACAACACCAACATCATAAGGTGAAATAATAAATTACTATTAAAATAAAAAATTATCTTACACTAACAAAATTTCAAATCCAAGACGTCTTACTCTTGGAACATCAGCACTAACTTGAGCAAGCTAGGCATTGAGAATATTTGCTTGTGGAATGTGTTCAAATAAACGGCTAGGAGAGTAACAACTGAAAAACTGAAGAAAGCAGAAAGGCTTTGGTTTTTTTCATATCCAGATAAATGATTTGTTGGCCATCAGTGTGGATCTTTTATGTGATTCCATGTGGAATTTGCGAGAATGCCATCTAGACTTTTAAGACATAGTTCATTGAGTATCTATGTAATATATTGTTTCTAAAGATGTATGTGCGAGTGTAATAACTATACTGTCGGGTTAGGATCATGCTTTCAACTTTTTAAACCGAAAGTGTTTTGGCTTTGAGTTTTTATGGGCATCTAACACTGTTCCTTCTATGAAATAGGTTACAAAATAATATTATTTGCATCTTCTATGCTACTTTTAGAGTTGGACAGTAAAGACCCAACCATTCTTTTTGTTTTTTTTTTTTTTGCTCCCAAAAATGTCATGTGCACTTCCTTAGTAGAAATAACGATAATGAGGGTGTACTATCGTAGAATTTGGCGCTTTGAACGTGGTTTATGGTCATATAAGGAGGAATGGAGATGCTATCTTAAACTCGTCCTGGTTGAATAATTCTTTTAACCAAATATATTTTATAAAAAATAATACTTGAGTCTCTAAAGCATTGAATCTATATGTACTACATATTGATTCGAATTTACTATACAGCTCAAACTTATACTTTTATAGAGTATTTTTGTTAAGAAGCAGGGTTTAAGCGAAAATGCTTCAGGGGAGAATCTCTTCCAGTCTCTAATATGCATGAATATTGTAGCGACTTAGATTTGTTCAACCGTGTCCAGGAGGCTATTCAAATACGGTGTCATCATTATGGATAAACACTATTCTATGTCAAATGAATCAGGTTTCTTGTCGTTACTGGCACAAAAAGAGTTAATCCTTATTGATATTTAATACTTGGACCATACTTATATATCATGTTATTATCTTCCTACTTATCAATCTGCGCTTTTTCAGGTCTTTACATCTCACCTCTTCTTAACGGGCCAGCATGTCTATCGAACCCCGCTAAAAGACCATGATCTGTCTAATGTGTGAGATTTGACCATCTTATCCTGACAACGTTAATCTGCTCTGATACCAGAATTGTAACGATCCAAATTTGCTTGGACAATTCTAGATCTTGCTTTGTTCGAATTCATCATCCTCACTCTTGATAAGTACTATTAAGTGTCAATTGAATTAGGATTTTCGTCTTTCTTGGCCTAAAATGGGTTAGCCATTATGTTACATCCCGACCTCCGATACGTGTTTAAATTATTAAATCATTGTGTCGTACCAAATTTTATATGTAGGATATGTTGTATGCCTTAATAAATTAAAACTTGCCCTAAGTAACATAATAAGTGTAAGGAATAATTAAATAGAATTAAAAATAGGACCCCAAACACTATTCTATAATTAAATTAAACAAAAAGAAAGTTAGGACATGAAAATGAGGTGGACAAAGTTTTGTCCTATTTTACCCACCCAAACACCCCCTTGAGCGCCACCTTGCAAGACAAGAGGGAAGAAATTTCTTCCATTCCTTATCCTACACTCCACTTCTTCATTCTTTTCTTACAATGTCATCCCTCCAACCAATGACTATTCATGCCAGACTTACAACATCTTACTACACTTATCATTTTTCCTTCTTCCAACTTAAGACATGATGAAAATTTCTCCACCATTTTCTCCTTGAAAATTTTGGCCAAATGAAGGAGAAAGAAGACAAAAATTCTCATACATTACCTCCCAACCAATGAGCCTTCATGCAATTCTTACACAAAGCCTTATTCTTACATTTTATAAGACACAATCATTTCTTTTTACACCATTCACATGGACAACTTACAAGGAAGGTGGAAGAATAGCCTCTTACACACTCCATCCTCCAATTAGAATTCATGCAATCTTACATCCCATTATTTCATTCTATTCCCAACCAAAAGAGTGATGAAGATTCCTCCCTCACTCCTTCAAAATCTCGGCCAAAAAAGGGGTAAAAGAAGATACACATCATTTCCACCCCACTTTCTTTCATTCATTCACTCCAACAAGATAAACTTTCCTCTCTCCACTCACCCAGCCAAATCCAGGCCTTCAAGAAACCTCATCAAACCAAGAATAAGGGAAAGAAAAATTCCACTTCATCCAACTCCCTCAATTTCCTTCATTCCAACAAAGCATAACTCTATCCCCACTCTAAGAAGACTTCAAAATTTCCTCTTTCTTTCCAAAGGCATCTTTAAGTCTTCAAGAAATCTTCCCAAACCCGTGGCTTCTAAGGAAGAAAAAAAGGAAATTCTTCAACTCTAAGTGAAGGAAAAAGCTTCTAAGGGTACAAAACCTTTAAGTAAGAACAATATCATCTATTCTCATCATCTTTTCTTCCATACATCTTCTAAAATGCTCAAAATTTCCCTTCATTTTGGCACCTAGGCCAAGGGTTATCTAAAGAAAGATAAGGAAGTTTCTAGGTTGAAGAAGTAGGAAACTTCAAGGGACTTCCAAAGGTGAGATTTTTTTATGGTTGATGTTAGGAATTTCGAGGTGTTCATCCTTCAAAATAACCCATTTCTTTTCCATTTTTGGCCTTTAGGCCGTGGCGTATCCAAGAAGGGAGAAGAAGAAATTTTGCCATTTTAAGGTTTTAAGTCCAAGGATAAGGCAAGTATTCTACTTGGTTTCTTTATGCATGTTGAAAAATGAAACATCTATGATCATCTACAAACTTGGATCATATATGCAATATGGTCAAATGATTTTTTTCTACTATAAATATGTACATGCCAATTATGTAAAAACTTATATGTGATTCTTGAATATGAGTACTCATATGACAATGATGAGATGAAAAAGCGTCTTTCATGTGAAATTTACGATAAGTATAAGCCTCATATGAAGTTGCAGGTCACATGTAGAAAAAGATAGGCATGCATGTCTCCTTCCATGAAAAGTGTAGGATGTATGTGACATTCTTAAAAAAGTGTACTAAGAACGACACTTTGAAGTATATTTTTATGTGTTTTCATGATCATCATCACTTATGTGTTTCTTGATGACTTTTAGTGTTCATGCATGTTGACAGTCTTAATTTAGCATGATTGTGATGCATCACAATTTTTGCTATAATTCTTGATCATAAAAGGTTGTTTATTGATGATTGTTCCATTTTATGCATATACATACACATATAGGGCTGTTTTGGCCGCCACACTTAGCCTTGATCCATCAACTTCATGATGAAGTGTAATCTTGATGATCATGGCTCAAGGATGTATGTTTTCATGGTTTTCATCATCCTATGTGTTTGCATGTAATTTTTATCATGATTATGGCTCTTAAATTCATGTGTATGATGGAAACTAACATGCATGTGTTTAAATGTGATAGAATCAAAAGTTTAATACATGATCATGCAGTGGAAATGCATAAGTCAAGTATGTTATATGTGATATGTCACTACATTAAGTATGCATGTTTATGACATATTCAAGTGCTGAGGGATACAGTCACTATACATATATATAGGGATGGATAAAGTGAAGAATCATGTGTTGTATGACCATGGCGTAATTCAGCCAAGGGTGTATATGTGTGCACCAATGAAGTTGTTTTAGTATTTACTTGGATATATGTATCAACAAATATGTGTATTTTACATTATTTGAATTGCTAAGTGGATGATGTGTCAAATATGTAGATTAAGGAAATGATAATAGTTGATAAAGTCCAAAAGTGGGTTGTTTTTGAGTTCCAAATCTGAGAGCCCTTGCAAGGGTAAAAGTGGAAATTTTCCAAGTTTATGACATGCATTATGTGTATAAATATTGGAATTATGAAGATGGAATTTCAGAATGCCTAAGTAAACCAAAACCGAGCCTACAAACATGCATAAATAAATCAAAGTTTTGAAACAAAATGTTTTTATCACCCGATACGTTTTCAAAGATTTTATGCGTAACGAATCGCACCACGAGACGAATGATTCAAACAACTTTTATATAATAAGTTTTATGACGTTATGATATGTTATTAGTGTGTCAGCCTGATATCGGGATCGGAATGGTAGGAGCATATATGTTTACGTTATAGCCGAGTATAACACCTTGTCTGGGATCTCTGCCATAACGCGTCACAGTTAGATCCATGCACATATGATGTAACACCGTGTTCGGAATACTGGGATTCATATTTGTACATCTGACTATATTGGAAATCATTCAGCATGTCGTGTGTTACCGTTCCTATGTTATGAAAAGTGCTATAGCCATGTTATGAAAGTTATAAAAATACCAAGTTATGAAAGTTATCAAATGCCATGGTTTGTAAAATTTTTATGATATTAGAATCATGTCATGCATTTTAAAGATCACGTACATGAACCCCATGAACTTTTGCTATGATGCACCTTAGGCTTATGATATGACTTAATTGATCAAATTGGAAATTATGAATAAGAGTTACTTTAAAATAAGATTAGAATCATGATTGGCATAGAAGACGTGGAATTGGAAGACTTGAACTAGAAAGTTAAGAAAGATAATGTTTAAGTATGATTTAAGTATGCACCTTATATGACTCTGTTACGTTTTCCATTACGTGTATTACCTGTTACTTTATTTGTGAACGAAGACGAGTTATGTTTTATTGTTTGTAATTGTATTTATTTTATCACCCCATCTCCTGTGTATGACCCATATGATGTACCCAGACAGGCTACTTGCATGGCGATTCATTATCGCTCATACCTTATTTTTATCATACAAAGCCTCGAGAGCAGGGCTTGGACTTCATAGACGATCGACCGAGGGTAGGATATCTGTGAGGAGCTTAGTGAGCCCTATGAGACTTTGTACTTATGTTATTTCAGCTATGTACTCATGCTTCTTTTGTATTCATGACACTTATGATGTATTTGGATTTAGTCTTGATGCATGTCGATCACACTTTGTCTATTTTATAATGCTTCTACTTTTTCGATACATGTTAATGTTGGCATGCGTATAAATAGTATCAATGCCTTGTACTTCTCGTAGCAGAGTACGGCAGGTTCACCGTTCCGAGATCAAAGTTTATGGTTCCCAAGCCGGGATGCTACAGGTAGTATCAGATCCTAGGCTCTAGATCTACATCGGATAATATAAAGTAAACATCGGCATGTACTTAACTTATGATCTCAGAGTCTCAGTTATGATTTTAAACGGCGAGTGATAGCCTTAGAATAGATCCATTAGAACTGTTTAGTGATAAACCTTACTTTTAATTAGTACCGGATAGATTATTTGGGAAGCATGACATTTAAATGGTTCCTTAATATAGTTAGATAACTCAAATTAAATTTTTTACATATTTTTATATATAAACTAACGGTATTGACATGATTGTTTTGATAGGATGGCATCGCGATCTTGAAGGAGGCCGGTTGCTGATAGACCGCTCAGTTACCTTCACCTCAACAGGTACCACCAGCCACAGAGCCAGTATTACCGCAGCAGGAGCATGTACCACCACCACCGGCACAAGCTCCACGAGGTCTTCCACAGACCCTACTCCACGCCCTGATACACCTTGGTCAGGATGTCGAGAATACACAAGCTGCACCACCAGCCCCACCGCCACAGCAGCAGTTGGGCAACTGTTTCTTTTTTAGGGAGCTTAAGAGAGCAGGCGTTCCGAGTTTCAAGAGAGGTCTCGATCCTGATGATGTAGAGAAGTGGTTAGAAGAGGTTGAGAACTGCTTCGAGTTGATCCAGGTGCTTGATGCGATGAAGCACAGGTTATCCGGTCTTTCTTGATTGGTGACTCTAACTAGTGGTGGAAGACTAATATCCAACCACTGACATGGCCAGCTGCATGGGCGAGATTTCTGGAGGAGTTCCGTAAGTTTTACATTCCTCCATCAGTGACGATTCAGAAAATTGGGGAGTTTGAGTCCTTGATGCAGGAACCCAGAGTTATAATTTTGGAGTATGTTGATCGATTCATAGCGTTGGCCGATATATTCCCTTGACGATGGCTGATGAGAGACTTAAGACGATTAAGTTTGAGCGTAGCCTGAATTCTCGGATCCGGACTTAGATTGTTAATGCAAATCTAAGGAATTTTGGAGAGCTGCTAAATGCATTCTACAGAGTGGAGCGGGATATTCTGAGGAGAAATAAGGAAGCCAGAGGAAAGAGGTCTCGAGATATTAGTGATGATCGGTCCAGACAGTGGACCAAGTTTCAGAGGAGGTAGGTAGACGACTTCAGCAGAGATCACAGTTTCAGCAATAGCCGCATCTACAGCTTCAACAGCAGAGTCAGCATCAGCAACTACCTCAGTGCCAGCCTCAGCAGCCATGCCCACAGCCACCTGCTATTCCGAGATGCCAGACTTCTGTTGAGTGCCGAATGAGAATCGATGCGTGTTTTAGTTGCGGTAAGACATAGCACCTGATGAGAGATTGCCTGGAGCGGAGAGATGGGCCACCGATGATCGTGACACATATATTCAATTACGCAACCTAATTGTGATTGTTGTTACTTGTTTTAGAAACCTTAAGTTGTGTTTATTATGTGCTTGCTTTAGAAGCCCTATACTTGAATTGTGAATCTTATCAGGTGCGATATTAGTGGATAACGTACCTGCATATGTATTCTTCGATAGTGGTGCAAGCTATTCGTTTGTGTCTAAGAGGTTCGTCAGGAACCTTAGCAGCTATCGTACCTTGTTGGAGACTCCTTATCGAGTTTAGGCAGCTGGTGACTAGGTCATTATCTCTCACCATCTATACAAAAATTGCGACATCGAGATGGAGGGACAGCAGTTTGAGGCTGCGCTGAGACCAATACAGATGGGAGATTTTGATGTGATTCTAGGCATGAATTGATTGTTCTACAATCATGCCTACATCGATTGCCAAAGAAAGCGAGTAGTCATAAAGAACCCTGCCCGAGAGGAGGTTACCTATCAGGGTAACAGTAAGCTGAAGAAGGTGCCACAGAAATGTTTATTTGACGACAGTGTGCCTTAAATAGTACTGAGGAAGGGAGACACATGCTTTCTTGTATATGCCCTCGACGTCGAGTCCAAGGTACCTTTACTCAACAACATTCCGGTAGTGCGAAAATTCCTGGATGTTTTTCCTGATAACTTGCCAGGATTGTCACCAGACTGGGAGATTGAGTTGGAGATTAATGTCGTGCCCGGAGTAGAGCCGATTTCTAAAGCTCTATATCCGATGGCTCCAGCTAAGCTGAAGGAGTTGAAAGCACAGTTGCAGGAGTTGATTGATAAGAAGTTTATCTGCCCAGTGTCTCACCTTGGGGAGCATCTGTACTGTTCGTGAAGAAAAAGGATGGCAACATGCGGTTATGTATTGATTATTCGGAGCTGAATAAGATCACCATCAAGAACAAGTATCGCTTGCCTCGGATTGACGACCTCTTCGACCAGTTGAGAGTAAGCAATTTACTTTAGTTAATGATTTGTTAGCGATACCGCTATACCAAATATGAATTACACTTGCATACAGTGAGCTAAAGTGTTCGGTAAGATCGATTTTCGTTTTGGATATCACAAGCTGAAGATCAAGGCAGATAATGTTGCGAAGACTTCCTTTAGGACTCGATATGGTCATTACGAGTTTTGGTGATGCCATTGGGGTTGACTAATTCCCCATCCGCTTTTATGGATCTCATGAACATGGTGTTTCGCGAGTAGCTAGATAAGTTCGTAGTTGTATTTATTGATGGTATTCTTATATATTCGCAAAACGAGGACGCTCATGCCAAGCACTTCTGGATCATGCTGAGTATTTTACAGGAGAAGCAGTTTTATGCCAAATTCAGCAAGTGCGAGTTCTAGTTGCGCATGGTAGCATTCTTGGGGCATGTTGTTTCTGAGGCGGGCATATCAATTGATCCCAAGAAGATCGCGGCTATCACGGAGTGGCCGAGACTGACGAATGTTACTGAGGTCAGAAGTTTTCTTGAACTGGCAATCTATTACCAGAAGTTTGTAGAGGGATTCTCCAGGATAGCAGTTCCATTGACCAGACTGACACACAAGAAGACAAAGTTTGAGGGGATTGCTGACTACGAAAGGAGTTTCACAGACCTGAAGAAAAAGTTGACGTCAGCCCCAATTTTAGCGGAACCCATCTCCGGCAAGAGTTTTTTGTCTACAGTAATGCCTCCAGAAATGGTCTAGGTAAACGAATAAACGACTTTGCTCTCGTAAATTTCATAAATTGTACGTGCGTTAAACCTTTCCTTGTAGGTCGCATTCTGATGCAGAAAGATCGGGTAATTACGTACGCATCGAGACAGCTGAAGTCATAAGAACAGAATTACCTGGTACATGATCTTGAATTTGCAGCAGTAGTGTTCGCTTTGAAGAGTTGGAGAAACTATCTGTATGGGAAACGACGTGAGGTGTACACCAATCACAAAAGTCTGAAGTATCTGTTCGCCCAGAAAGAGCTAAATATGAAGCAGTGCAAATGGCTTGAGTTATTTAAGGATTAGGACCTCGCGATTTATTATCATCTGGGTAAAGCAAATAAGGTAGCAGATGTGTTGAGAGAAAGTCCAGTCATGCAAGCCACACCTCTCTAGAGAGAGATGACTGAGTTCAGATTGGATGTGGTTGAGTCTACTGCAAATGTTCTGGCCAAGCTGATGATTTCTCCTACTTTGATCGATCGAATTAAGGAGGCACAGAAAGGTGATGCTGATTTATTGAGGATTTCTGAGAAAGTTAAACAGGCCCAGATCGATGATTTCCAGATTCAGAATGACGACAGTCTGTTGTTTAGATGCATATTATGTGTACCTGACGATGATGAGCTTAAGAAGGAGATGCTTAAGGAGGCCCATAGTTTGCGACTGTCGTTCACCCAGGAGCCACTAAGATGTATCAGGACCTGAAGCAGAATTATTGATGAAATGGGATGAAGTACTAGGTTGCCGAGTTTATTGAGCGATATTTGGTATGTCAGCAGGTGAAGGCGGAACATCAGTGACCTGCGAGTCTTCTACAGGCTTTGAAGATTCTTGAATGGAAGTGGGAGAATATCACTATGGATTTTGTCACTGGACTTCCTAAGACTCAGAGCGGGAGTGACACCATTTGAGTGATTGTAGAAAGACTTACTGAATTGGCACACTTTCTACCTATGTCCATTCAGGTGTCGATAGAGGAGTTAGTGCATATGTATATGCATGATATAGTTAGTTTGCATGGAGCACCTGTGAGCATCGTATGTGATCAAGACCCGTTCTTCACTTTGCGATTCTGGACAGTGTTTCAATATGCTATGGAGACTGAGATTCGGATGAGTACAGCATTTTACCTCTGGACTGATGGGCAGACTGAGAGGACCGTACAAACACTCGAGGATATGTTACGTGCCTGCGTGTTGGATTTCCGCGGTAGCTGGGATAAGTTAGTGAAGTTGATGGAGTTTTCATATAATAACAGTTACGTGTTTAAATTATTAAATCGTTGTGTCGTACCGAATGTTATATGTAGGGTATGTTGTATGCCTTAATAAATTAAAACTTGCCTTAAGTAACATAATAAGCATAAGGAATAACTAAATGGAATTAAAAATAGGACACAAACACTATTCTATATTTAAATTAAAGAAAAAGAAAGTTAGGACACGAAAAGGAGGTGGAGGAAGTTTTGTGCTATTTTACCCACCCAAACACCCCCTTCACCCCCACCTTGCAAGACAATAGGGAAGGAATTTCTTCCATTCCTTATACTACACTCCACTTCTTCATTCTTTTCTTACAATGTCATCCCTCCAACCAATTACTATTCATGCAAGACTTACAATATTTTATGAAACTCATCATTTTCCCTTCTTCCAACTCAAGACATGATGGAAATTTCTCCATCATTTTCTCCTTGAAAATTTCGGCCAAATGAAAGAGAAAGAAGACAAAAATTTTCCCACACATTACCTCCCAACGACTGAGCCATCATGCAATTCTTACACAAAGCCATATTCTTACATTTTATAAGACATAATCATTTCTTTTTACACCATTCACATGGACAACTTATATGCAAATAAGGTGGAAGAATAGCCTCTTACACACTCCATTCCCTACCCAATTAGAATTCATGCAATCTTACACCTTATCATTTTATTCTCTTCCCAATCAAAAGAGTGATGAAGATTTCTCCTCCACTCCTTCAAAATCTCTGCCAAGAAAAGAGTAAAGGAAGACACACGCCATTTCTACCCACTGTCTTTCATTCATTCACTCCAACAAGATAAACTTTCCTCTCTCCACTCACTAAGCTAAATCAAAGCCTTTAAGTCTTCAAGAATCCTCTCCAAACCAAGAACAAGGGAAAGAAATATTCCACTTTATCCAACTCCCTCCATTTCTTTCGTTCCAACAAAGCATAATTCTCTCCCAACTCCAAGAAGACTGCAAACTTTTCTCTTTCCTTCCAAAGACATCTTCAAGTCTTCAAGAAGTCCCCTAGACCTGTGGCCCCTAAGGAAAAAAAATAGGAAATTCTTCAACTCTAAGTGAAGGAAAAAGCTTTTAAGGGTACGAAATTCTAAGGTAAGAACAATATCATCCATTCGAATCATCCTTTCTTCCATCTATCTTCTAAAACGCTCAACATTTCCCTTCATTTTGGCACCTAGGCCGAGGGTTATCCCAAGAAAGAAAAGGGAAGTTTTCTAGGTTGAAGAAGTTGGAAACTTTAAGGACTTTCAATGGTGAGATTTTTATTAAGGTTGATGTCAGGAATTTCTAGGTGTTCATCCTTCAAAATGGCTCATTTCTTCTCCTTTATTGGCCTTTAGGCCGTGGGGTATCCAATAAAGGAGGAGAAGAAAATTTTCCATTTTAAGGTATTAAGTACAAGGATAAGGCAAGTATTTTACTTGCTTTCTTCATACATGTTGAAAAATTAAAAATCTATGATCATCTAAAAACTCGGATGATACGTGCAATATGATCAAATGATTTTTTTCTACTATGAATATGTAAAACGTATGCTTGCATGCCAATTATGTGAAAACTTATATGTGATTCTTGTATATGTGTACTCATATGACAACGATGAATTGAAAAAGCGTCTTGCATGTGAAGATTAAGATAATTATAAGCCTCATATGATGTTGTAGGTCAATAGGCATGCATGTCTTATTCCATGAAAAGTGTAGGATGTATGTCACATTCTTGACAAAGTGTACTAAGAACCACATTTTGAAGCATTTTTTTATGTGTTTTCATGATGATCATCACTTATATTTTTCTTGATGATTTTTAGTGTTCATGCATATTGATAGTCTTGATTTAGCATGATTGTGATGCATCATAATTTTTGCTATAATGTCTAACCATAAAAGATTGTTTCTTGATGATCATCATGTCATTTTTTTGCATATACATACATGGATTGGGCTGTTTTGGCCGCCACACTTGGCCTTTATCCTTCACCTTCATGAAGAAGTGCAATCTTGTTGATCATGACTCAATGATGTGTGTTTAATTTCCATCATCCTATGTGTTTGCGTGTAATTTTCATCATGATCGTGGCACTTAAATTCATACTTATGATGGAAACTGACATGTATGTGTTTAAATGTGATGGAATAAAAAGTTTAATACATGATCATGAAGTGGAAATGCATAAGTTAAATATGTTATATGTCATATGTCACTACATCAAGTATGCATGTTTATGACATGTTGAAGTTCTAAGGGATAAAATCACTATATATATATATATATATATATATATATATATATATATATATATATATATATATAATGATGGATAAAGTGAAGAATCATGTGTTGTATGGCCATAGCGTAATTCAACCAAGGGTGTATATGTGTGCAACAATGAAGTTACTTTGATATTTAATTGGATATATGTATCTACAAATATGTGTATTTTGCATTATTTGAATTGCTATGTGGATGATATGTCAAATATGTAGATTAAGAAAATGATAATAGTTGACAAAGTCCAAAAGTAGGCTGTTGTTGGGGTCCAAATCCGAGAGCCCTTGGAAGGGTAAAAATGGAAATTTCCAAGTTTATGACATACATTATGTGTATAAGTATTGGAATTTTGAAGATGGAAATTTAGTATGGCTAAGTAAACCAAAACCAAGCCTACACACATGTATAAATAAATCAAAATTTTGAAACAAAATGTTTTTATCACACGATATGTTCTCAAAGATTTTACGCGTAACGAATCGTACCACGAAATGAATGATTCTAACAACTTTTATATGATATGTTTTATGATGTTACAATATGTTATTGGTGCGCCAGCCTGGCATTGGGACTGGAGTAGTAGATGTCAGGGGTATATATGTTTACGTTATGGCCGAGTGTAACACCTTGTCCAGGACAGTGGATCTCCGCCATAACGTGTCACCTTAGATCCATGTACATATGATGTAACATCGTGTTCGGAACACTAGGATTTATATTTGTACATGCGACTATATGGGGAATCATTCGGTATGCTGTTTGTTACCGTTCTTATGTTATGAAAAGTGCTATAATCATGTTATGAAAGTTATGAAAATGCCATGTTATGAAATTTATGAAGTGCCATGTTTTGAAAATGTTTTATGATATTGGAACCATGTCTTGCATTTTAAAGATCACATACATGAACCCCGTGAGCCTTTGCTACGATGCACCTTAGGCTTATGATATGACTTAATTGATCAAACTGGAAATTATGAATGAGAGTTACTTGAAAATAAGATTAGAATCATGATTAGCATAGAAAACGTGGAATTAGAAGACTTGAAGTCGAAAGTTAAGAAAGATAATGTTTAAGTATGATTTACTTATGCACTTTATACGACTCTGTTACGTTTTTCATCATGTGCATTATTTGTTACTTTATTTGTGAACAGATATGCGTTATGTTTCATTATTTCTACTTGAATTTATTTTATCACTCCGTCTTCCATGTATGATCCACATGACGAACCCAGACAGACTACCTGCGGGGCAATATATTATCGTTCATACCTTATTTTTATCATGTAGAGCCTCGAGAGCAGTACTTGGACTTCGTAGACGATGTGCCGAGGGAAGGATATTCGTAAGGAGATTAGTGGGCCCTATGAGTCTTTGTACTTATGTTATTTCAGCTATGTACTTATGTTCCTTTTGTACTAATGACACTTATGATGTTCTCGGATTTAGTTATGATGTATGTCGATTACAATTTGTCTATTTTATGATGCTTCTGCTATTTCGATACATGTTTATGTCGGCATGCATATAAATGGTATCGTCGTCTTGTACTTTTCGTAGCAAATTACGACGGGTGTACCATTCCGAGACCGAAGTTTATGAGTCTCGGACCTGGGCGCTACACATTATTGACATTTAGGGACATATTTATATATCATGCTACCATTTCCGACTTTAAATGCAATATTTTTTTTTGTTCTTCACACATATGTTTCCGTCACATGTTGTGTGTTGTTGATTCAATAAAATATATATACTTGTTTCTAAACAAAAAATTCCAAAGTTCCTTTTAAGACTTGTAATTTTTAAAATTTATGGAAGAATGATCCAGTTTAAATGAAAGGAAACAATATGCGGTGTGTCTTTATTTGTATTGAACATTGTATATTTTTCAAAGCTGTGCAAAGAGTGACATGTACGATCCTTCGTCCTTTCCGTATGACCACTTAATTAAATCAGGCAAAAAAATCCAATAGAAAATTGAAGTCTTTGTTGACATACTTTATCATCGTACCCCAAAAATTATGTGTAGAAATAATGAAATCATTTATAAAATCTGATTGTCTTATATTAGAGAACGTGTTGTAGAGTCTAAAATGAGTACGTATTAAATGCTTTATACTTGTATGTCGGTAATTTATTATATCAAAATGATTAAGTCATGATTTTTTAAAAAAAATATGTCAGAACATGATCTAAATCAAATGATATAAACTGTAATTACAAAACCACTGTTACAAGACCTATGGCTGAGTTCAATGGGAGAAAGTTTGGAGTGCTAGATTGATCATTTAATTCGACGGTATGAGTTGACTGGAAGAGGTTGATGCACGTGTGTGTGGATGTGGTGCAAGCAACGGAAGTGAGGCAGGTTGCTGCAGTGGCAGAGTGTTCAGCCGAAGAAGAAGAAGGAGGGAGCGGGAGTTTTAAAAATTAGAGGGAAATTACCATTTTGTCCTTTTATTATGTTTGTTCTAGGAATAACTGTAAGGGTGTTTTGGTAAATTCGCTAGTGGCAGTTATTTTGTGGCTTTCTCCTTTGTATTTCATCCGGCTCGTTCGACGTTTTTCTCAGAATAAGAGTTGCAGCCATTTTTCATCATTTCTCTTTTCTCTCAGCTTGCATCTCTCTCCTCTTGATCAAATTCGTCATCTCTAATGATGAATTAATGTGTTTGCATTTTGTTTTCTTCACTGTATGTGGTAATATTGTCTTGATCATTGTGTGATCAAGAAATTTCACATGGTATCAGAGCGTTTCGTATGTGATTTCGAAATTGTTTGTGATTGATGAATTTTGGTACTTTCATGGCTGCAAATCAAAGCTCTCCATCGTCCTCCTCAAACAATATGACCAATTCTGTGCAGTTAGATCCTTCGGAGGATCCTCTGTATATTCATCCTAGCGATAGCCCGTCTTTAGTCCTTGTTCAGCCATTACTGGATGGAAACAACTTTCACAGTTGGAGCAGAGCGTTTCGTAGAGCTTTGGAGTCTAAAAACAAAGTAGGATTCATAACAGGTATGATTCCTAAACCTGCGGACACTAATCGTAGACTTGTGGCGTGGTCCAAAGCAAATAACATGGTAGCATCTTGGATAGTGAATTCAGTAGTTCCATCCATTGCACAAAGCATTTTATGGTTTGATAATGCCGTAGATATATGGAGTGATCTAAAGCAGAGATATGGCAATGCGGATGTATTTAGATTGTCGGACTTACAGGAACAGTTTTATGCCACAAAGCAGGAAAACTGCACGGTCACTGAATATTATACAAAATTAAAGGTGATCTGGGAGGAACTTATGGTTTTGAGAGCTTTACCGAGTTGTTTGTGTAACCGTTGTACTTGCAATGTCACTGGTCAAATAAACAAGTTCATTGAAGATGATTATGTCATTAGGTTCATAAAAGGATTAAATGAGGAATATGAACCTGTAAAATCTCAAGTGCTATTGATGTCTCCACTTCCTGATTTGAGAACCACATTTGCTATGGCTGTTAAGTTGGAAAGAAAGTTGAATTACACACCTATTCAAGGTTCGTTTGTTAACAATCCTTCTGTTATGTTGAATACGAATGCTGGAAACATGAAGAATGGGCAATATAATGCCAAGTTGAACAACCAAAGTGGAAACTGGTATAAGCCAACAGGTAGAGGCTTCAGGAAGGACTCTCAGCGGCCTATGTGCACTCACTGTGGCATGCCTGGACATACGGTTGATAGATGCTATAAGAAGCATGGCTATCCTCCAGGCTATAAGGCTAAAGGTCAGGCTAACTGTGTTGAGGGGAATTATCAAAGTAGTCAAGACATTGAAGGTGGTTGTCAGACAGAGTATGAACATTGTCAAGGTGCTGAGGAATATCCGATGAACAAAGGAGTGCAGGTAATGTCTCCATTCACAGAAGAGCAATATAATCAGCTTATGAGTTTATTGCAGGAGCACAAGAGTAGGGGACGTATGGAGGGAAATGTTCAAACAGAAGGGAGTAGAGGACACCATGCCGTGATGTCAGCTCGGCAGGCTGATGTCTCTGAAAAGCAGAAAGGTAATGCACTGCACTCTAATATTAATCGTGTATGGATTTTGGATTCTGGTGCTACAGATCATATCTGCTGTTCCTTGTCTCTATTTGAGTCATATCATTCAGTTAAATCTGTGTCTGTCAAACTCCCGAATAATGTTCTAGCCCCTGTTACTCATATGGGCACTGTACGTTTAAGCCCGTTCCTTACTCTATACAATGTCCTTCGTGTGCCTTCCTTCGCATTTAATCTTTTGTCCTTGAGCAAACTCACAGAAAGAGGTGATGTAGAGTTAATTTTTCACGCAAACTCATGTGTAATACAGGATCATCTCAGCAAGAAGATGATTGGTTTAGCTGAGGTGAATCACGGATTATATCATCTTATGGACAACACTCAGTCTTCAGCCTTGTCCTTACCTTGCTGTCTTCAAGTCCATAATGTTGAATCTTCAGAAGCTTTTCTCTGGCACTCAAGGCTTGGACATTTGTCATCTCCCAGGCTAGCAGAGATCAGCAAGAATAATCCATATATTGATGCATCTTTCCATTCTTCTTCTTGTACCATATGTCCTTTAGCTAAGCATAAAAGATCCCTGTTTCCTTCTTCTACTTCAGCATCTAAAGCACCCTTTTCTCTTATTCATATGGATATATGGGGTCCATATAAGCACCCCACATTGTATAGACAAAGGTATTTCCTTACTGTGGTTGATGACTATACTCGATATGTTTGGATCTATTTGATGAAATCAAAGGCAGAAACTAGGAACATTGTTGAAAGTTTCTGTTCTTATGTCCATGTTCAATTTAATGCTTCCATCAAAATCATAAGGACTGATAATGGGGTTGAATTCAAAATGAACCAATTCTATGCATCAAAGGGGATATTACATCAGACTAGCTGCGTATACACTCCTCAACAAAACGGGGTAGTAGAGCGCAAACATCAGCACATCCTCAATGTGGCTCGGGCACTGAAATTTCAATCAAATCTTCCCATTACTCTGTGGGGTTTCTGTGTGCAACATGCTGTGTACCTCATCAATATCACACCATCACCCTTGATTAATCACAAAACTCCATATGAGCTGTTGCACAACAAGTCCCCCGTATATACTCATTTAAAAGTGTTTGGATGCTTATGTTTTGCAGCAAACACCTCCCCAGCTAAAGATAAATTTTCTGTTAGGTCCAGGAAAAGTGTTTTCCTGGGGCTGTCCCATCTCACAAAGGGCTATGTCCTCCAAGATTTCACTACCAAAGAGGTATTCATTTCCAGGGATGTCCTATTCCATGAAACTGTATTTCCTTACCAACTCAGTATCAATTCAAATCCTACTCCGGATTCATCAACTTCATTCACACCCCTTGAATCTTCCTTAGTTCAACCCATCAATGGAACCAATTCATTCTCACCTAGATGTGTTCCCCCTGAGTCCACATCTAGGGGGGCACACCAACTAGAAACCTCTTCTTCACATTCTGATCCTATCCATCCTGTGTCAAGAGCTACCTCTGCCTCTTCCTCACCTTCCTATTCTTCTTCACCTTCCTATTCACCTGCTCTGGCTCCACCCGCATCTCTCTCTAATGTCCAGCCTGATCAAACACAAACTGATAACATGCCCATAACTCATACTCCTTCAACCACACTTTCACTTTCTTCCCACTCAATGCCAAATGATAACAGCAGCCCCATTGATACTCAAGAAGTGCCTATCAGCTCTATACATATTGAGTTACCTGTGTCAAGACCACAGAGAAACAGACAGACTCCGTCATATCTCAAACAATACTACTGCAATCAAATACAAATGGCCCCAACAGATAACCTGATGACACAGACATTACATTCAATCTCTTTTCCAGCATCTTCACCTTCTGCTATTCATTCTAAGTCCATGCCACATCCAATTCAAAACTGTTTTTCTCTGGATTCTTTAGCACCAAAATACAAAACATATGCTTTAAATATTGGTTTGCATACAGAGCCTAACTCCTTTGCAGAGGCATCCAGCTCTGTCGAATGGCAGCAAGCCATGGACAATGAGATTGCAGCGTTGAAGGCAAATGATACGTGGACGATGACTGAGCTACCTCCAGGAAAACAACCCATAGGATGCAAGTGGGTTTACAAAATTAAGCACAAGGCTGATGGGTCTGTTGAGAGGTACAAGGCTAGACTTGTTGCAAAGGGGTATACGCAACAGCTAGGGGTGGATTACCAGGAAACTTTCTCACCCGTTGCAAAGATGACTACTGTGAGGATGGTCTTGGCTTTGGCATCCAGACTTAATTGGTGTGTGCATCAATTGGATGTAAACAATGCTTTTTTACATGGTGATTTACATGAAGAAATATATATGGTGCCACCTCCGGGGATTGTGACAGAAAGTCCTAATATGGTTTGTAAATTGCGAAAGTCTTTGTATGGATTGAAGCAAGCTAGTAGGGAATGGAATGCCAAATTGACAAATTTTCTGGTTGCTCAAGGATTCTCCCAATCAAAGAATGATTATACGTTGTTTAGCAAGTTAGTCAATGGTTCCTTACTGGTATTGCTTGTGTACGTAGATGATGTAATTGTGGCATGTGAGGATGTTCAGGCTATTGAGGACATTAAGGATGCTTTGAACCGTGAGTTCAGAATAAAAGACTTGGGCAACTTGAAATTTTTCTTAGGAATTGAGGTAGCCAGATCGTCAAAAGGGATGGTGCTTAATCAGAGAAAATATGCGTTGGAGTTGCTGGATGAAACAGGATTTCTGGGCTCTAAGCCAGTGGCCACACCTATGGAGAGTCATGTTAAACTGTTGCATAATGACTCAGGTCTGCTGGACAATGTGAGTGAATATAGGAGGCTCATTGGAAAGCTCATTTATCTTACGATTACTAGGCCTGACATTGCTTTTAGTGTGCAACAATTAAGTCAGTTTTTGGATTGCCCAACTGTGAACCATCTTAAGGCAGCACACAGAGTCTTAAGGTATTTGAAGGGAACTGCTGGACAAGGATTGTTGCTGCCTAACACTGGTGAGCTGAGATTGAAGGGGTTTGTTGACTCAGATTGGGCAGGATGTCATGAAACACGGAGGTCTGTTACTGGATACTGCGTCTTCCTCGGGGACAGCTTGATATCATGGAAAGCCAAAAAACAAACGACGGTTTCCAAATCCTCAGCAGAAGCTGAATACAGAGCGATGGCTTCAGCAGTTTGTGAGTTACAGTGGCTTCTTTATTTAGCCAAAGATTTAATGCTTGATGAGATGAAACCAGTAGAGTTATTCTGTGACAGTAAGAGTGCCTTGTACATTGCTGAGAATCCGGTGTTTCATGAACGAACGAAACATATCGAAATTGACTGTCATATAGTTAGAGATAAAGTACAGCAGCGCGTTGTCAAGCTAATGCCAGTTAAGACTCAATTTCAATTAGCTGATATGTTCACTAAGGCATTGGATGGTAAGAGGTTGGCAGATTTGGTTAACAGCATAGGGATGTATAACATATACAAGACAAGCTGAGCTTGAGGGGGGCTGTTACAAGACCTATGGCTGAGTTCAATGGGAGAAAGTTTGGAGTGCTAGATTGATCATTTAATTCGACGGTATGAGTTGACTGGAAGAGGTTGATGCACGTGTGTGTGGATGTGGTGCAAGCAACGGAAGTGAGGCAGGTTGCTGCAGTGGCAGAGTGTTCAGCCGAAGAAGAAGAAGGAGGGAGCGGGAGTTTTAAAAATTAGAGGGAAATTACCATTTTGTCCTTTTATTATGTTTGTTCTAGGAATAACTGTAAGGGTGTTTTGGTAAATTCGCTAGTGGCAGTTATTTTGTGGCTTTCTCCTTTGTATTTCATCCGGCTCGTTCGACGTTTTTCTCAGAATAAGAGTTGCAGCCATTTTTCATCATTTCTCTTTTCTCTCAGCTTGCATCTCTCTCCTCTTGATCAAATTCGTCATCTCTAATGATGAATTAATGTGTTTGCATTTTGTTTTCTTCACTGTATGTGGTAATATTGTCTTGATCATTGTGTGATCAAGAAATTTCACAACCACTTCCTCAAATAAGTTCAGTTATAATCATAATCCCTCTCTATAATTCAGACCATTATTATAATCATTCTCCGAAACCGTGAAAAGTGGGTATACTATAAATTCAGCTCTCAGCTACCGGAAAAAAAAGAAAATAAAAAAAATATTCGATAGCCTTTGCTTGCTGTGCCTGCACATGAGATGGACCCATATGTTTGTATAGGAAAATCCAGTGTGTGGTGAGTGAAGTCATTCAAAGAATCAAATGAGAAATTTAACTTTCGTGTCATATTTCGATATATACACTCAAACTAATTTGTTAGAACTTTTTATTCGACTTTGTTTGTAAATAGCTTTTGCTATTATAATGGTATTTAAGGTTCGTAACTTAATCAAGTTAAAAAAATGATTTCCACCTAGGATTGTAAGAGACCCAACCATGTGAGAGGGGATAACATGCTGAAAAAGAAAACTGACAGAAAACTCGATCTCATAATTCTTGGAGCAAATTTCAAATCGGTAGCGTGGCTTCCACCATCCCAACCATATACTATGTAGTAGATGGAAATCAAGAGTTCAATTGACTTCTAAGTTAGTAAGACATTGCTCGAAATTCACACAATGTGACTAATGCAAATTGGAACGGAAACTCTCTAACCTAATTGAAACAGATATAATGGCATATCCATTACTTATCTTGATAGAAGTATTACACTCGAACTGTGTATACCCTGATTCGAACCTGCAATCTTTTTCTAGAACAATTTTTTAATTCAAATATCAACTGAACTATGTTCTGGAAGTGACTAGATCTCATAATTGAATGATATACCATAGGTCGTGTTTTGCCCAATTTCAAAGTCTATGGCCCTGAGTGGATTTTCACAGATTATACAGTAAGTTACGTCTCATACTAGCATATTACAGGCCAGGGAGGCCCATGTGATTAATTACCTCTTTCACGCTATAGGTGGATAATTAAATTTTGGAAAAAACGATACAGATCATAAGCATGTGTTGCCGGAAAAAAAATGTTTATGAGCATGTTATTATAAGTTTCCACGCTATAGGTGGATAATTAAATTCTATAGTACGATAAGTTTCCAACTATTACGACATGATATTCCGTAACATGACTTATTCTCCCCTCAATAAGGTCTCTCCCCTATGTAATTCCCTGGTGGGTAATAATTACATGCCATAAAAGTATCTCCACTCTCACATACAACTCGTGCACAACCCACATGAGTCGTATTTTTCCACACGATTTGTGTATAATGCCCACACATCTGCCCATAAGCACAAGAATTACTTCTGTAATTATAATATTTCTCCTCACCTGCCCAAGCACTTACTGCATCACTAGGAGTCCAAGTTGACCCACTGCCCCAATATATATTCTCCCCAAACTTAAAGTCGCCTTCTGGAAATGAATGCATGAGGGCACAATCTGCTTGTCTTTCCCCTGCCCACCATTTTGCATAATTTTCCAGCTCAGAATCCCACATGAGAGGTGTCTCCAACTTTGCTGCCCTTACCAAATTTTGTGCAAAGAGGAATTGTATGGACTGCCCAATGCAGTTCCAACATAATTGCCTGGAAAGTTTGTAGATGGTTTGGTTGTCCGGCGGCTTTTCGAGTGGTGAAACAGATTGTGAGGAGGCAAGAATATCGTTTCCATGGATGGTAATGAAGAGAATTAGCAACAAAATGGATGTTTGAGAAGGTGACATTTTCTTTTTTTGGGTCTATGGGAAGAGTAGAAGTGGTCAAGAAGGTTTTGAGTTCAAGTGGTCATGGCACTAACCATTATGGCAAATGCTAGAGAACTTTTAGTGCGAGAATATGTAGGATAGCAAGAGAAGCGACACACCACACCTCTATTTAGGCATCTTGATGTTTCATGGACAATATTTTAGGAATATAGTCGTTTCGTCAAAAAAATATTATTATATTTGACTTGATATCGATTTTTAAGAACATCATTTCATTCAATACGTTGTTAAAGCACTTTATTACAATGTTTATGTTGTACTTTTTTGTCATAGAAGTTGTGCTATAAGAACTTGTACTTTTAATACATACAAAATATAAGGTAACAATATTTATGGGACAAAGCAAAACAATAGATAGTATTCCTAGTACAAAAGGAGTAGCGTTTCTAAATACCACATAGTTTAGAAATAGTTAGATTGCCGTTAGGACGTATTGAGTATGATTATGCCCTTTTATAGTCTCAAATGATTATATGGTTGTTAAACTGTTACGCGCATGAAATGATATCCGATATACCCTACATTATAATTAGTTCTGGATTTTATAATTTAGTTTGCAATAATTGCCGGTGGACTCTAGGAGACAAATTGTGGACTTCAACAATCTATTTTCACATGGGACGGGAAAGAAAACTTTACTAGTGAATTATTGCTCAGCTATCCTAGTTCGTTCAGGAAAGTGTAAAGTGTGATAACTGTTTGAATTAGACAAGGCAATATGCGGAAATTTTCTTCATTGACAAACCTCTGTATAGTACATCCTCTTTATAGTACACACTATTTGCTATACAAGGAAATACAATCAATCAATTAATTTTGCTAACTAAAGCAATAATTTTGTCACACTATGCATGGTATAATCTACACCTTAATTTTACGTAGTCAAATATTTCCAAATCTTCAACACTTCCCCTCAAGTTGTAAAGTGAGATCTCTAACGCTCAACTTGTGAAGAATCCTTGTGAATATTCGCCCATTGACCGCCTTAGTAAGTATATCTGCGAGTTGGTCTTCTAAGCAAACAAACGGCAGTGTAATGATCCCATTATCAAGTTATGTCGATCAATTTCGATGTGCTTTGTTCTATCATGCTGGACCGGATTTTCTGAGATGCTAATCGAGGCTTTGTTGTCACAATTCAAGCAAGTTGGGTTCTCCACTGAAAAGCCAAGTTCAGTCATGAGTTTTAACAAAAACCACAAGACCTCGGTGACACCTTTAACAATGCCTCAGAATTCTGCTTTTAAACTAAAGAGCACTATCACAGATTGTTTTTTATTTCACCAAGTCAAGAGATTACCGCCAACCAAAGTGAGATACCCAGATGTGGAGCGTCCGTCTCCTACACTTCTAGCCCAATCTGAATCCGTGTATGCCTCAATATTTAAGTGTCCATGGTTTTGGAAAAGATTCCGCGCCCAGGTGTGCCCTTGAGGCATCTCAAGATCCTGAAAACTGCCTCTAGATGGTGTTTCTGGGGACTGTGCATGAACTGGCTTACTACTCCGACAGCAAAAGCAATATCTGGTCGAGTGTGAGACAGACAAATCAATTTCCCCACCAACCTTTGGTACTGCTCTCGTTCTACTAGTGCTGCTCCCTGAACCATTTCCAGCTTTTGATTTGGAGCCATTGGAGTTTCAACCGGCTTCCCATCCAGAAGTCCCACTTCAGCAAGCAAATACAAGATGTACTTGCGCTGACATATGTAGATTTCCTTTTGTGACCTCAGCACCTCTCAATTCCCAAGAAATATTTGAGACCTCCAAGATCTTTCATCTCGAACTGTGTAAACCAGTGATCCCTGAGAGGAGAAATTTCATTAGTATCATTTCCAGTAATAATCATATCATCAACATAAATAATAAGGCACGCAATACAACTTCCCTATTTTTTGAAGAAAAGAGTATGATCAGCGTTGCTTTGTCTATATCCATCCTTCTTCATGACTGTTGTGAACCTTCCAAACCAGGCTCGGGGAGACTGTTTAAGCTCATACAAAGCTTTCTTTAATCGACATACTTGTTTTGACTCAAATTCCTCAGTAAACTCTGGTGGTGGTTCCATGTATACTTCTTCCTTTAATTCTCCATGTAAGAACGCATTTTTTACATCGAATTGCTGTAAGGGCCAGTTTTGATTAGCAGCAATAGAGAACAATACTCGGATAGTGTCTATTCGCGCCACAGGAGAAAAGGTCTCTGAATAGTCGATGTCGTATGTTTGTGTATATCCTTTTGCTACCAATCTTACTTTATATCTCTCAATACTCCCATCTGCTTTGTATTTAATAGTGAACACCCACCTACATCCTACAGGTTTCTTCCCTGGAGGCAGCACACACCTTTTCCATGTTTGGCTCATTTTAAGTGCCTCCATCTCTGTCTCCATGACTTGCTTCCATTATGGATGTTTACAGGCTTCATCCACGGTGTGAGGGATTTTTTCATTGCATATTGCAGCAACTAAGTTGTGTGCTGGTTTTGATACATTTTCTAGGAGTTGCCCGACAGGATATTTGGTGGCTTGAGCAATCTTGGTAGGGGAGTACCTTTCTGGTGGTATTCCTCTATTTTTCCTGGGTGGAAGAACGCGTCCTTGATTCTTTGGAGAAAGGTTAGTACAGTCCATAGGAGTAAAACTCTCAACAGATGACTCAGGTAAATTATTAATAGGTAAATCAGTAACAGGTGAATCAGTATCATGCAAGTGATCAGAATTGTTAACAGAAGTACCAGAAAAGTTATCAGAATCATCAGTATGTATACTAACATTTACCTGTTGCAGATCATTTATCCGGGGAACATCAGTGGTGGGTCTAGGGCCGGTGTCATTATTATCGTGGAATGTCGCTGAGCAGTCGGCATTATCTATTAGCTGTGTTGGATCAGTTGTCAACCAGTTTGGTGCTGGCGGCCAATCGAGAGTATCGTCAATAATTATCTCCCCCTGAGACTGGGATGGGGTGGCAAAAAATGGTTCGGTTTCAAGGAATACACAATTCATAGTGACAAGGATACGGCGAGTGCGGGGGTTATAACAACGGTATCCTTTTTGGGCAGAGGCGTAGCCAACAAAGGCACACTTCTCAGCACATGGGTCAAATTTATTTCGGCTGGTTTTAGGAACATGGAAAAAGACAGTACATCCAAAGACTTTGGATGATAACGTTAGGATCGAGGGAATTGTTGTTTGGGTGGCTAATACTTGGAATGGGGTTTGGTGATGAATAATGGAAGTGGGAAGTCTGTTGCTTAGGTATGTGGCAGTAGACACCGTCTCCAGCCAAAAAACACGAGGAACATTGGCATCAAGCATCATGGCTCGTGTCAGTTTTAGTAGCGTGTGATTTTGGCGTTCAGCAACTCTGTTTTGTTCAGGAGTGCCAGGGCAAGAGGTTTGATGAATCATCCCATTATTGGAAAAGTAATTTCTGAGTGCCCCTTCGAAATATTCCAGGCCATTGTCTGATCGAAGAATTTGAATTGAAGTGTAGAATTGGGTCGTAATCATTTTATGGAATTCCACAAATTTGGTAACAACATCAGATTTATGTTTAAGAATATACAACCATGTCATGCGAGAGAAATTGTCAATAAAAATGACAAAATATCGATAACCAAGTGGAGTAGAATGTGGGGTAAGGCCCCATACGTCTGAATGGGCTAAGGAAAGATTTTTCCAACACGAGTATTATTTGACCGATATGTTCCTCGAGGATGTTTGGTCCGGAGGCAAGTGGTACAACTCAAATTTTGTAAATTATGCAATTGGGCAAAAAACAAGTTTGGAAACAGAAATTTGAGATAACTAAATGACGAATGTCCAAACCGGCCATGCCAGAGCCACAGCTGACGAGTAACCGATCCGGTGGCAAGATTAAACCGGCTCTGTTGCTCTACAGCATCCACATAATAAACTCTACCGGTCTCAGTACCACGTCCAATAATGGTCCCTGCATGAATGTCCTGCAATAGACAAAACGAAAGATACATAAGGACGACACAATCCAACTCTTTGGCAATCTGACTAACAGAAAGTAATTTGGTAGACAGGGAAGGCACAAATAAACAGTGGGGTAAAGTAGCTTTAGGAGTGATGGTAATTGTCCCACCGCCACGGACAGGAACAATTTCACCACTAGAGGTTTCAACGTGAAACTTGTTGGGGCTTGACTAACTAATAAAGTCAGTGGGGTCAAATGACATAGTATCAGTGGCCCCACAGTCAATTATCCATCGAGAAGTGTGACGAGTCAGAGACTAACCAGTGTGGTATGCGGATTTGGTTTGGCCTTTTTCGGAATGGTGTTGAGAAGTCTTAGGTGTTATTGTGGTGATATGGAAAGTGGAGGGACTGATATAGAGTTTATTTGGAACTTGAGGGTCAGATATGGTCATTCCGGATAAACAAGGGTCTGATACAGCATTTTGTGGAAATGGGCCTAGTGGTTTGTTATTATCGGACTGTGCAAGGACTTGGGAAGCAAAATTGGACTAGATTGTATTGACCTTTCCAGAAAAATCAGGGACTAAAGGGGTAATTTCTGTATATAAAAGGGAAAGGGGGCTAGAGTTTCCCTCAAGCCCCCTTGTACCCGCCGCCGCATGGCCCATAGCTCCTCTTGGAGCTCCTTCCTTCTGTTCTTGTTTCTGTTGGCCTCTGTTGCCTGCTGGGTGTACTCTTCCTTCTTTACTCATGTTATCTTCTTCTGCTTGAGAAGAGCTGGTGGTCGCTGCCCTTGTCCCTCTAAAGGCGGTAGTGGTCACCCTCTTCCCCTCTCACCATTCTGGGTACCTTAGCAGTTTAAAACGCTAGTCTTTGGTGTGGCCTTTCTTTTTGTAGTGGCTGCATGTTAAATGGCTCTTGCATGCCTTCCCTTCCCGCAATGATGTGTTTGAGCGGGAGGAGTTGGCTACTGGTCCCTGTTTCTCTTGCTGCATCTGTCTGCTGTGATTCTTCCCCGTGGCTAAGGCTCTTCCGGCCAGTCCCTGTCCAACTCCCAAAGACAAATCAATTTCTAAGGGAGGATGTCTCCTAAACACACTGTTGCGGGCCTCTGCTCTCTGAATTTCCGAGAAAGCTTCTTTCACTGAAGGCAGCATGTCCCTTTTTACTATATCCTTTTTTTCCTGTTCAAACTGACTCCAATAGCCATAATAAATTGGTAGAGGCGAAATACTTGGAGTTTCTGGTTGTATAGCCGGATGTCCTCTGGACAGCGCATGGGATTGGGATCTTTGGTGTCGATTGACACCCACACATCTTGAAGTCTGTTCCAGCAGTCTTCAACGCTGCCCGTCCCTTGTCGAATAAAACTTGCTCGCTTGTAAAGATCGAAGATTTGGAGGCCATTGTTGGACCGTGCACCTGCAATAAACACCACTAGAGGGGGTGAATAGTGGTTAGCGGAAATTACACTACAACCCTTTGTAAAAATCCCCTTTGAAAACAGAATCTGAGACCACTTCAGATTCAGAACCCCTTTTTGAAAAATTCAAAAATAATTGTACACACCTCCAAAAATTATGAAACTTTTCAGAATTAAACTTCAATGTGTTAACAAGATTGTTTGGCCCTTCAAACAAATAATAAGATTCAGATGGTCAATCTGGAGAATTGGACAGAATGTTGCTGATTTTGAAAAACGTGTTTTTCTTTGAATACTCAACCAAAAAGGTTGATCTTTATATCAAAACACTCCATAGGATGTTTAGTTGTTTCCAAAAATCCCGGACCTTAAAAAATTCTTGATAAATACAGAATTTAAGTTTTCTCAAAACTGGTCAGATTGCAGCTAGATTGGAGCAGTTATCTTGCAAAGACTGAAAGACTAACTTTCGGTTGCTCAAATCAAGTGATTCTTGTTGCAAATGAAAGCTAACAGCCTGAAGTATAACTCCACCAAAAATCACGAATTTTGAAAATGTTTAGCTATTTTTTCAAAACGTGAGAAGTTGTGTGAAATCTGCAGTAAAAACGGGCAGAAAACATAAATGAAGAAACAAGACAAGAACACTGAGGATTTATCCTGGTTCGGTCAATGTGACCTATTCCAGTCCAAGGAACACCTTTCCTTGGATTTCACTATGCAAAGAAACACCTTACAACAAGAACCAAGCTTGATCCTTGGGTTATACACCAATCCTATTCAAGACTTGGATAATCACCTTCTAAGCAACACTTAGTTGCAATTCCTCTAACACCTATTGATATAGCCTTATAAGAATGGCTAATCAATCTTACAAATGAAGCTCAAGAGGCTTGTAGCACAACAAAAATAACAAGAACACCTTTGCTACAAAGAATGGAACAAGAACAACAACAAGAAGAAGATGATAGTTAGACAATTCAACAAATGCTTGTGAGCTTCAAGTGTGTTTCATCTTCTTCACCATTGCCTCTATTTATAGTGTGAATTGAGCCTTGGAGATAAGACTTCCAATGTGTCACCATCTTCATCATCAAGTCCAAATGTCTTCTCATCATTGGTTATCCTTGTACACTTGGCAAAATAAAACACAATGATTGGTCCACCTTGGCAATGTCATGTTGCCGAAATTTAGCTCCAAAAGATGACTTAGAATTATCTTGAAAATGTGATGATAATATCACCACAACAACTCCATCATCTTCTCAACTCTTTGGCACAAGAATAGGCATGTGGATTTTACCATTTCAAATTCAAAATTTCAGCTCCAAAATGGAATGTAGTAGCCGTTGGCTACTTTTGTTTTTCAAAAATAAATTGTGATTTTTCTCAATATAATAAGAAAGGATAATACCACCAAATTATCCTCAACTCCAAGCACAAGAATAGGACATGTGAAGTCTGCATTTGACTTCAAAAAATTAGCTGAAAACCTCAAGAAAACCAAGTAGCCGTTTGGCTACATTTGAATTTTTACAAGTTGGCAATTTTGCCAACTAGCTCCTTTTTGATTGGTCCACTTGTCTCCACCTCACAAAATGAATTACACATCATATTCAACTATTTATACACGTTTGGAGGCTGGCAAATATGTATATCAACTCAAATTTTTGAAGAAGAAATCACCAAATAATAATTGACAAGATTATGTCAATATATACCACCGAAATTCCAACTATTTCTCTTGCATGTAGGGAACACTTCCACATCTTTAACACCTTTATAACCTCAGAAAAATGATGATAGATATGTTTTTATAACACATATAAGAAAGTCTTCAAGATAGAAAAAGAATGTGACATCTCAAATCGTCACATATCCAGCTATAGTCATTGATATCATCATGTGAGAGAATAGAATAATGAATCACCATATAATCTTCAAATTAATAATAAATCAGCTCCAAAATGAAGATAATAATATGCTCAAGAGATTCCTTGAGTGAAAATACCATAAATACCTTCGGGGGTAAAATGACCAAAATACCCGTGGTATATAAAAACTCTAGAAATGAACCAGATGGTCATAAATGATCAAGATATCACCCTTGTCATGATAAATAGTATAAGAATGCACCCTTGAAATATTTTTACCATATCATGTTCCTACAAAACTCAAAATACCAATTTTGCCCTTTTTGGTAAGTTGTAGAAACTTCCAAGGCACGTTAGTCACAAGACAATTATAATCACTAATATCTCATAAGAATCACATAATAAACATATATGAAACATATATAAATGAAAAGCAATCATTTCATCACATTTTAGAAAAATAAACATTCTGTGAGACGTGGATCTATCCATGTGAGGGGCTGACGTACGTTGATCGATCCACGTGAGGGGCTGACGTACGCCGATCGATCCACGTGAGAGATCGACGTCTTACTGTGAGTTTGGTTCTTCTCAGTTCAACATGGATCGATCCATATGAGGGGCTGATGTACGTGGATCAATCCATGTGTCTCTGCCTGAGAGATCCACGTCATTTTTCTTCATTTTTTCAACCTTTAATCCCTTATAACACCATATGTGACATTTCTAAGTATTCACCACTTAAAATCATAATTTTGAAAATTATCCAAACATATTTCTCAACAGCCATCTCCACCCATTCCGTAGGTAATAGCTAGGCCATCCCACAAGGCCTTAGCCGTAGGATACCTAGTGATATTACTGATCATTGTTGGTTCAACATTCTGTAGTATCCAGGTACACACTTTATTGTCATCTTATTCTCATCCTATGTAACATGGGTCATTTGGTGACGGAGGCGGAGGATTCCTAGTTAAATGGGCAATTTTCCCTTGACCAAATATGGCCCTGTAAATCACAGTGGACCATAAATAATAATGGCTGTTGTTCAGTTTTACTAAGATATATAAGGTATCAGGTGCATGTGCTGGTTGTGATGGTGGAGAAGAAGGAAGGCTATCCGGGAGAATTTGGCATACTTGTAAGGCCAAATCGCCGGGAACAACCCCAGAGGCGGAAGATGGTTCTGATGTGGTGTTGGGGGCCTCGGTTTTTCCAGTTTCTGACATGTGTATGATTGTGCAGGTATGCACTGGTTTGATGAGAACAGAGATGATTTAAGCAACACAGTCTTCCTACTGTGAGGGTTAATCAGAATTCAACCGTATGGCTGAGAAATGTTTAAGGCTATGATGAATCCTTTTCTGAGCCTATTCTCAGAAAATCAAATACAGAGAGGAAGTATCCTGCTCTGATATCATGTTTGAATTATACAAGGCAATATGCAGAAATTTTCTGCATTGACAAACCTCTGTATAGTACATCCTCTTTATAGTACACACTATTTGCTATACAAAGAAATACAATTAATCAATTAATTTTGCTAATTAAGGCAATGATTTTATTACACTATACATGGTAGAATCTACACCCTAATTTTACGCAATCAAATATTTCCTAATCTTCAACAATAACGATAGTTACATGTTCAACAATGCAATAATCTATGAGAAATAACACACATATACATGCATACATATGCATATATGTAATGCCGTGTTTCCTTACCCTAGACGAAAGAACTGTTGCTTGCATCGTAGGCATAATAGGATGTTATATCTCATGTCATGTGAGACCTCACTGTATCGTTCCAGAATTTGAAAATTACATGACTATGCAGTAGAATGAAATAGACATTAGGATTCACCCATCTTTTGCATAAGTATTACGAGTTTGTGGCTTCTAGTAAGCTCCTGTGTTTGTGCAGGATCCGGAGAGTGACCAGATCTCTTTGCGATATGATATACATAACTTTACCCACTTTATGCAACTAGATGCTTCTATGGCTCGAACATGTGACCTCAAAGTCACAAAGAAATAACCTTATAAGTTGATGTAATGCTCGCCATCTGACTTCTAATATATAACATGTCTTGGTTAATTTTTGTTTTGTGGGAAGCAAATATGTTTGTTCGTGTCAAATGCTTGTAACAATAAATCTACTCTCAAACAAATAATCTCTTGATATAATAGACCTATTAAGTACACATGCAGTAAAAGGAGCTCATTAAGACATACATACATCTATACCATGATATAAATACACAAAGTATTATAGTTAAACGGTGATCAACGATATGTTATAATTACGCAATCAAGAGGAATAGGAATGGAGCTTAATCATAGGAGTCGATTTTAATTAAACTATACTCATCACGGATTTGAAATAGCTCAGGAAATTCCCAACGGTGGATTACATTTTCTAGTATACTATATAGGTTATGTTAACAGTTTTTTGTCAATATATTGTGGCTTGCATCCTTTCCGTTATTAATGGAGCAAATGACATACTCTTTTTTGATTTTAAAATAGAATGGAATAAAGCAAAATGACTCACTAAATTGGTTGCACTTCTTATATTGTAAAGTAGCAGTTGATCGACACAGCTTGACGCAATTTTCATTATGAATCATCAGGAAACAACTTCTGTGTGTTTCTAACACATGTGTATGGTTGTTTATATCCGACTCTCTATACCTCGTCATAGGTGGAAGTCTCTGAAGTAACGGAGTAATGTTGTTGTTGTTTGGTGTCTTGTATCATAGCGAAAATGATATGCTGCAACATAGCTTGTCATGTGATACCTCAATCATTCTTGGACTTAAAAATTCTCTAAATTGCCTTTTAGAATAATTAGGAAATTAGATCTGTCGATCTTCTAGACAATACATTACGGGACCACGTGAATTTCGTGTCTCCCTTATAAAATATGTTGGCCATGTTGCTAAAAAATTTTAAATGGCTTCCGTGTTCATAAAATGCACAAAATCGTGGCCCAAAGAGTATCCCAATAATTTCATTCTGGCTAGTGGATACAAGCGACAAAATGATCTAATATACGTTATACAGAATATGGTATCGTCCAGTAGTTATATATTATTTTTAGAGTAATTAGGAACAGTTGCCGCGAAAACCGTTACTTCTACAAAAGTGTATAATAGAAGTTTGTATATGAGATTACGAAACGATCCTTTGTTTCTCTATATCTTGCGTAGACGCAAGAGCCTACTATACCAGAAACCGTTGTCTTTTAATGATCTGCTGAAATATATTCATCGTTTGAGAAATGTCAAGCAAAAGTGAAGGATTTGCATTCGCCTTATGCATTTTTTCTTTAATTAAAGAGCAACTCAACTTTACTTTATGCGCGTCAAAACTATTTTTTTTCATTAAATGCAATTGGATCAATCAATTATAACTCCAAAGACTGTCTACCGCAGAATAGGATCATAAAATGTGGTGAATGTATGAAGTTTTTATTTTGTAAATTTTTTTATCTTATGAATGCCTCAAGCTATCACGAGAAATTAGATTCAAAAAAAAATTTACTAAACATCTCAAATGAATAAAAAGTAAGTTATTTTTAAATATAAATTATGCCTATTACTGTACGATATGATATTTATCACTTGCTTAAAATTTTACAATGATTTGATTAATGTAACAATTTCAAAATATGAAAGCGTAATAGCATTATAATTATTGCACGACTAATTTCCATCCATGTAATAAACTATATGGTTAAGCGTAAAACACTTTCCACACCGCTGACTGACCTGATTTATATTTTTTTCGATATTTTTTATAGCTATAGTGTTAGAGGTATTTAGAATCAAGATATGATGTTTTGTTTATGGGGAAAACGTAAAACAATATCAATAACATGTGGTGATGACTGAAGATCTCCTTAGGAGAAAGGGAATGGGTCAGGAAGCATTTGTTGAGCCCGTGAATTAGGTAGTTGTTCTTCCTCTATGACAGCCTCACATGTCATGGACCATTATATCATGCGCCTTGTGCAGGGGAAGAGGGAGGGGGGGGGGGGGGGGGGTTGTTCAAATTTTGTTTCCTTGATATGTTGAATTTCTCACTCCCAAAAACTAGTCTTGCAATTTGTTATTCTATAAATTTTATTCTACCCTTCTCTGTAATAAATCGAGAATAAAAAGAACTCAAACGTGTTGCATTTGACCAATCGACTGCAGACAGATGCTCAAAACAAGGAAAGAATTTAAATAAGGGAAAAAAAGGTTAACAAATAGCCGTATCAAATTTTGGAGATTACATTCCTATCAAGCTTGGAAAGAATTTAAATAAGGGAAAAAAAGGTTAACAAATAGCCGTATCAAATTTTGGAGATTATATTCCTATCAAGCTTTTTCCCATTTTTAATAGAGTGAAGGACAAATTCTTTCTTCACTTTGGAATATAATAGAATAAAGCAAAATGACTCACTAGATTTGCTGCTCTTTTTATATTGTGAAATAGCAGTTGATTCACACAGCTTGACGCAATTTTCATTATGGATCATCGGGAAACAAACTCTGTATGTTCCTAACACATGGGTATGGTTACATACATCTGGCCCTCCCATATTCCGCCATAAACGGAAGCCTCTAAGAGAATGAGGTGATGTTGTTGTTGAATATTCCTATGAAACTTAGATATGTTAGAAAAACGGAGATGAATGGCAAACAAACGACACAAAACGATTGCCTAGACATGACCAAGATCACTGTCCTTAAAAGTAATTTCGCCTCCAACGGTGAGCAAGGTGAACTACAAGCGAATGCTTCCCAAGATTTAACGGCTTCTCTTGTTCGTTTGCTCTACAAGAAAGGGAATGAACTTGCAAGTAGAAGTGTATGCAAGTAGAGGAGAGGAAGGAGAAAACCGCTGGAAAACTTTCTGCACTAAGAGTTTTTAAGAGAATGTTTCTATGTTTTGTAAAATAAACAAGCCTTGTATACATAGGCTTTAGGATAGAAGAAAGCAATGTTTAAACCATGTCTCAGCAGTTTTCAGACCTTCTAAGTTAGTTATCTAACGTTCAATTGTAAAGGAAGATGATTCTTGGACCAAAAGATGCAACTCAGCATGAAAGATTTTGTCCGTTGACACATCGATCGATCACATCGATCGATCGATGTCACTTCGATGGATCGATGTAATCGATCGAAGTCGGACATAATCATTTCTTAATCCGTTCTGCCTCACATAGATCGATCCATGTATCGATCGATGTCACATTGATCGATCTATGTGATCGATCTATGTTGGACAGAAAGGTTCCAGCAATGCACCGTACTACATCGATCGATCGATGTGTCTTACATTGATCGATCTATGTCCTCCAGAACACTTAACTTTATTCCACCTTTCACTTGGTTCGATCCAACTTATACTTGGATCGATCCAAGTGATATTCTTCAAGTTAAAGATGTTCAAATCACCACTCAAACTCCCAAACAATATTACACATGTTTTTATATAAGGTTGGAGCACATTTAAAAGTATTTTAACATACTTTTCCAACAATCCCCCACATGATCCAAACTTATATACAAACATTCCCGAACGTTAATCAACTAACCTCTCTACTATCAAACGAAGATAATGACACATAATGGACAATGACTTACGTCTTGAATTGCCACTTAGTACAAGTAGAAGTATATAAACGGAAGTAAGATGACACACGTCTGGAATCTTACTTCACTATTGTTTATATAAACTTACAACCGACATGTCATTAACTAGCTTCAGGCACATTCGCGATGTGGTGCAATATCGGCCATGCACCCAGTCTCAGCCTTTCATAAGCGCTCTAGTGAGATTTTCCAAACTCTCATAGGAAGCGGCACCACCTCCACACTTATATAGGTGAAATTCATCAAGTGTGTACTGCGCACACCACCATACAACATGGCTATGAATTTCATTAAGAGATTCTAATAAATCTCACCCTTCAACAGCACCATAGGAAGAGACTAAACGATAGTACTTGTAGAACTTTTATATGACTTGTTTTTACGACATTGAACCCTGTTTGTATGATCTGTACTAATAGTGGGTTGGGTTACCGTCATATAAAGTTCACAACAATGGAATCAGTCCCATTCCCCTGGATGCTTGTTGGACTAACTTCTTGTTTAGTCCTTTAGTTAAGGGGTATGCCAGATTCAACTTGGTTCTTACATACTCCAAGTTGATCACCCCTGAACTAATTAAATCCCACATAATATTGTGTCTCAATCTAATATGCCGGCTCTTTCTGTTGTAAATCTTATTCTTTGCTCGAGCGATCGCCACCTGAGAATCACATCGTATAGAAACAGAAGGATAGGGTTATACCACAAAGGAATATCAACCAACAAATTCCTTAACCATTCAGCTTCTGTTGCAGCAAGTTCTAAAGCAATGAATTCCGATTCCATAGTTGATTTTGCTATGCATGTTTGTTCAGAAGATTTCCAAGATATGGCTCCACCACCTAAAGTGAATACATAACCATTTGTTGAATTAATCTCATCATTATCCGACACCCAATTAGCATCACAGAAACCTTCTAATACAACCGGAAAACCACTAAACACAAGACAAAGATCCATTGTTCCTTTGATATATCTCATTAATCTTTCTAGAGTCGTCCAATGTTCACTACTTGGATTATGAGTATATCTCGCTAGCCTATTTACGGCGTAAGCTATGTCAGGTCTTGTGCAATTCATTAAATACATTACACTTCTAATTATTCTAGCATATTCAACTTGTGAAACACTATTGTTCCTATTTTTCTTCAAGTGTACAGCAGGATCATAAGGCGTGCTTACGGGTTTAACATCAAAGAAGTTAAGTCTTTTCAACATTTTCTCAACATAGTGAGGTTGAGATAATGCATAACCCCAACAATTCTCGACTAACTTTAAACCAAGTATTAAATCAGCCTTACCCATATCTTTCATATCAAAGACGGAAGACAAAAAAGATTTAGTATTATTCACAACATCCATATTGTTTCCAAAGATCAACATATTGTCAACATATAAACATACGATGACACAACCAGAATTTTCAACTTTACTATAAATGCAACGATCACTTTCATTCACAATGTAAACATTAGAAATCATAGCATTATCAAAATTTTCATGCCACTGTTTTGATGCTTGTTTAAGACCATACAAGGACTTCTTAAGTCTACACACCTTATGTTCTTGTCCTTGAAGGATCATACCTTCCGGTTGATGCATATATATCTCTTCATCTTGATCACCATTCAAAAAGGCCGTTTTAACGTCCATTTGATGTATCACCAACTTATTAATGGAAGCTAGAGCCACTAAAAGTCTAATAGATGTTATTCTTGCTACCAGTGAATATGTGTCGAAATAGTCCATTCCCTCTTGTTGGGTAAAACCCTTGGCAACTAGCCTTGCCTTAAACTTATCGATAGATCCATCAGCCTTTAGTTTCTTCCTAAAGACCCATTTACAACTAATAGGCTTACATCCTATAGGCAACTCTACTAGTTCCCAAGTATTGTTACTAAGAATTGACTCAAGTTCACTATTGATAGCCTCCTTCCAAAACTTAACGTCTATGGATTTCATAGCCTCTTTGTAAGTCTTAGGATCTTCTTCCAAAATAAAAGCAGTAATAAAGTCGTCTCCAAATGACTTTTCAACCCTTTGTCTTTTTCTTTTTCTAGGTAAAGAAGCAATTTCGTCACTAGCTTTATTGCTAGACTCACCAAGTTCATAACAAGTGCTAGTCACCTTCTCTTTCTTCATTGGAAACTCAAGTTCAAAAAAATTCAGCATCCTTAGATTCCATAATCACACCATTATCTAAGGTCATAAACCTATATGCAGCACTATTCAAGGCATATCCCACAAACACACAATCTCTAGTTTTAGGTACAATTTTATTCCTTTTGAACTCAGGAATTCCAACTTTGGCTAAGCACCCCCACACTTTTAAATAATTCAAGTTGGGTGCATAACCTTTCCAGAGTTCATATAGAGTCAAATTGGTTTTCTTATGTAGAATTCTATTAAGAATATGACACGATGAAAGTATAGCCTCACCCCACATATTACTTAGCAATCCGGAACTTAAGAGCATTGTATTCATCATATCCTTAAGTGTCATGTTCTTCCTTTCAGCAATGCCATTGGATTGAGGAGTATACGGAGGTGTAAACTCATGTATAATGCCATTATCTTTGCAAAACTTTTGTAAAGAAAATGTACTATACTCATCTCCTCTATCCGATCTTACCTTTTTGATTCTTTTGTCTACTTGGTTCTCAACTTCATTCTTGTATTTAATAAACATACTTTCCGCTTCATCCTTGTTACTAAGTAAGTAAACCTTAGTAAACCTGGAAAATCATCTATAAAGGCAATGTAGTATCGTTTACCTCCTTTACTCATAATGTTCTTAAAGTCTCCTAGATCACTGTGAATCAATTCTAATTTCTCCGTTGCTCTATTTACCAACTTGAAGGGTTTCTTATGATGTTTCCCTTCAATACAATAATGACACTTAGTTAGTCTGTTCTCATTATTTATTTCAATTAGATTGGTATTCTTTAACCTTCTAATTGCATTGGCATTAACATGTCCTAACCTAGCATGCCATAGATCAAAAGAGTCAACAATATACACAGAACTAGATGCATTCTTATTATTTAAACAAATAGCACCAAGTACAAAAAGACCCCCGAAACAAAACCCTTTTCTAATAAACTCCACACTCCTGGATAGCACAAGTTTATCGGAATCAAAAACAAGCTTAATCTTAGCCCTGTTCAGAAGTGCTCCAGAAATCAGATTCCTTCGAATGGCAGGATCATGTAGCACATTGCTCAACTCCATCTTTTTCGTAGAGGTCAACTTGAGGAGCACTTTCTCCTTTACGATAACTCGGGTCGCTCGTGCATTCCCTAGAAAGACTTGGTCTCCACTGTCTATCTCTTGATAATCAAGAAATAGATCTCTGTTGGTTGCAATATGTCTGGTGGCTCCAGTATCCACCACCCATTCTATCGCACCTCCGACGAGGTTTACCTCATCGACGACGACTGCAGCAATTGTTTCGTCCTCCATCAGAGCTATGTTTGAATCTCCTTCCACAAGGTTGGCCTGGTTACTTGATTGTCCTTTTCGTTTGTTGCAGAAGAACGCCTTGTGACCTTGCTTTCCACATACCCAACCGGCGCCCTTTGGTTTTGCTTTGTATTGACCCTGCAACTTTACTTTATCTTTAGGCTTGTTGGATTGTAACTTTGGCCTCTTTGCAACATGTTCGATGACATTGGCTTTGGCTTCTCCTTCATCACCGCTTGCATCCTCAAGCATGTTGTTTTCCTCTATACGGATGTGTTTGATTACACTATCCATAGAGAGCTTGGTGTCGTCGTGCTTGCCTCTCTTCTTGTATTTGTTCCAAGAAGAAGGAAGCTTTTCTATGAGAGCAGCAGCCTGGAATGTTTCATCAATCTTGATTCCTTCCTGTTCAATATTATCCACCAGTTGTTAAAACTGATGAATCTGATCGTTGATGGATATGTGGTCAACCATCTAAAACTTGAGAAATTCGTTGACCACATATTTTCTTTTTCCTGCATCCTCAGAACCATACTTGTTCTGAAGAGCTTTCCAAATTTCTTTTGCTGATTGAAACTTGACGTAGATATCAAACAGCGAATTTGAGAGGAAGTGAAGAATATGTCCTCTACAAGTGACATTGTCCGCTTCATACTTTAGAGCTTCTCCATCTTCAGTAGGTTTATCTTTAGTCAGCACATAGGAGACAGACAGCATCTCAAGAAAGAATAGCACTTTCGCAGACCATCTTTTGAAGAATTTGCCATCAAAAGGCTCAAGTCTTGACATATCAGGAATAGCAGGTTGTTTGGTGGCCATCGCAGTATATTGCTTTTAAGATTGTTAGAAAAACTGAGATGGATGACAAACAAACAACACAAAACGATTGGTCGAGACATGACCAAAATCACTGTCATTAAAGCAATTTCGCCTCCACCGGTGAGCAAGGTGAACTACAAGCGAATGCTTCCCATGATTTAACGGCTTTCCTTGTTCGTTTTCTCTACGAGAAAGGGAATGAACTTGCAAGTAGAAGTGTATGAAAGTAGAGGAGAGGAAGGAGAAAGCTGCTGAAAAACTTCCTTGTTCGTTTTATTAATTTGTTTCGATTGCATGAACATATAGTTATTTAAAAATTTTAATTTATTTATTTCTATTCATTTAGCGTAATTCAATCATCGTAATTTATTTATTTTTATTTATACATGTGAAATGTTACTTAATTATTGTTATTTACTAGTTTCGATTGTATGAAACTATATTAATATTTGTTAGTGTTATTGATTGTTTCAATATCATGAATATACGTATAGTATTATTTAAGTATTTTTGTTTACTTGTTTCAATTGTATGGTTGTACATATATTCGTATTCCGTATCACTATTGCATTTATGTTTGTATTTAATTATTGTTATTTTCAGATGCAATGCATTTAGGTTAGTTATAGATAGGGGTACAGTTGTTTTGTGGTGAGCTGAGGCAGAGATTAGGGATTTTCGGGGCAACATAGATGATTTGGGGTGATGGAGATTGTTGCGGTGTGTTAATGTTAAGAAATATCATGCTCTGATCACAACATTTGTGAGGAGATGGTGACATGAGATACACTATTTTCACCTACCTTTAGACAAGGCCACAATCACGCTTCAGGATGTAGCCGTGTTTTTTGGTCTTTGCATCGACGGTGATGCATTACTGGCCCGGATACCCCATACACAATAGCACAGTGGCGCTAGCTATGCACCGAGTGTCTTGGATGGACTTCGAATATGCCTGATATGACAGAAAACCGTGCATCGAGGAAGAAGTTCATGTAGCCATTTACCGAGATGATCCTACTGGAATAGCCATCCGAAAAGCAGATTCAACAGATGGCTAGGTTGCACATCTTCTTCTTCATGTCGGATGTGTTATGCTACTAAAAAAACTCTTCATGTGAGCTAGTTTACCTCTACATACTTGGGACCTCGCCGTACGTATATATTCATAAGCCAGCATTGTCCTTGAGTGTTGGTACTGGAACCTATGTGAAGACTCTAATGTGAAGACGAGAGGCATCAGATTACGAGCCATTACAGCTGCTGTAGTTCTAAATATGGGAGAGGTTTGTCGTCTTCCATCCTCGTAGGTCGAGAGTCTGGTGATGAGTCTTGGTGGGCCCCTTGAAGCTTTGTGGAAAATAACCTCAGTTTTCCAGAGGTTCCCTGCCACACGGTGGATGCTAAACGAGATCTGCTCAACGGTCCAGCGAAAGGGGATTTCATGTAGGTGCCTTATAGTTCAGACGTTATTGCCACCTTGCCACTAGTGTGTACCTAGGACGAGCATCAGTGGACTCCTTAGATGTCACCGCTGTTGTGGCACATTGCAGAGCAACACCTACTCCATGTTAGGTCCGTAACAAACACTCTAGAGGGAGGAGGGGTGAATAGAGTTTTGGATAATTTTGCGGAATTTTCTTGTTTTTGGCCCAACTCAAATGGAATTCAAAATCAAAGCAAGAATGAGAGATGATAGACAATGAATGAGTACACCGGATATAGAGTGGTTCGAATAGTAAACGATTCTACTCCACTACCACTTTGTTTTCAAAGTGGATTTTCAACAACTACTTTTCTTATTATAAGAACAACCACAATAATACTTATACTAACAACTTAGTATAATCAACCACAACAACAACTTCTTGCATAAAAAAACTTTGTGCAACTACAACAACTTCAGCTCTTAGCAAGAATAACTTCTTGCTATCTCACAACTTCAACAAAGTTCTCTCAAGAACTTTCTCAGAGTGGGTTTAAGGAAGTAGGTGGGGTTTTACACTTTCTCACTAGTCTAAACACAAGCAAGAGATCAAATATTTATGATTCCTCTTGTGTTAGACTTACAATCTCTTAACAATGAAAAAAAATAAAGGCTTAACAAGCTTTAAGCACTTTTACACAAATGAGAAAAATATACAACAATGATGAATGAAGCTTGATGATGGTGAAAGTGTATATATGCCTCATCCGAGCTTCTTCTATTTATAGGAGGTGTTAACCATGTTTTTGGAACCTCCCCTATGTCTTCAAGTCAATCCCAAGTCTTGTTAATTTGAAAATGGCCTTTAGCCCTATATGGATTGATTTGATCCTCCAAAGTCACAGTAGAGAATCTTAGACCTGGATACAATAGTCAAGGAAGCATGTATTACGTTAAGAAATTTGAGCAAGGCTAGAAAGAGATAACACCATGAATCTCTCTTGGATTTTGTTCCAACGGTCATAAAAATTTGAATTATGGGGGGACATCGATCGATCGAAGTGTCTGGGTTGAAAGATCGATGTCCACCGGAGAGATTCCAGTTTTTGAACCTGCCATACATCGATCGATCGATTTCTCTCACTTGAGAGACTGAGTACACATCGATCGATTGATGTCCCATGATTTAGAGATCGATGTCTCACAGTAAGTTTCCAGGTTTAAACTTACACACATCGATTGATCGATGTTTCTTCTTCAAGAGACTGCTTTATACATCGATCAATTGGTGTCCCATGGTTTAAAGATCGACGTCTCACAGTAAGGTTCCAACTCTGCACAAGCCTAGCAGAGATCGATCGATGTCTCTTCTTGAGAGACTGATGTATATATCGATTGATCCATGTGAGAGATCGATGTCTCACAGTGTGTTTTTCTCATTCTGTTTGCAATTACAAGTGTGAATTTCCTTTTTAACTCATTCAAAACATCTTTTAACTTCATCAAAACATTTCATATCTCAACACTCCATAGAGTGATGATGTAGTTTGGACTGCCACACGAGGTGCTTTCCAGGGTCATGGACACGGGGTTTTCAATCCATTAGATGGCGAGCAGGGTGGGGAGCATTGACTACAAAAAGTTGCACGCCATATTATTACAGCAACGCGACTACCGAACGCAATAGCTATGCCCTGGGTAGGCGTACCATGCTGTGCTACATAACCTAGGCACTCTTGACACTTGGTCGTCCTTGGGTGAAGTGTGTAGGCAACGATGGTTTTTGTGGTTCTATGTCTAGTCTCGTATGGCTGGTGTGTATACATCTTTTGTTTTATTTAGTTATGTCATTGTGACATAAATGGATATTGATTTTTCTATTATTAAAATTTTAGCCACACTTTCTTGCTTGTATCTACCATCATACAGCATCAATCGGAGACGAGATCGGCACGGAGATTGCATCAAAGGGGCTCAGGAAGAAGGGTCTCGGAATTCTTCTATTGCAAAGTCCTCCAGCAGAGGCCACGCAGAAGACTGCAAATGCATATTATTCATATTTTGCCATGTCTTAGTTGTAGGGACCGTCATCTACACAGATATATGCCGGAGACACTAGAGGGTCACAGCCGGCCAGTCCATCGGGACATGCACATATATGCGGATGTACCAGCAAGGCACATCATTCAGACACTAGCCGTTTGTGACAGACATGCATTTGGTCAGGATGATGCATTGACATTTATGATTATCTTTCCTGTTCTGTTTCCGATGACAATATCGGAGATCTAGAGCATGACATAGAGAAGAAAGCGAAGCAAATACTGCTTAAATCTCAAGTTCTTGATATGCCACAAGTGCATTCCATAGAGGTATATACCGCCACCACAGTGGCAGCTGCGACGGATCTAAGTCTACCTAAGCGTAGTGTAGTTGCTCAGCGGCAACCTATACATAAAAGTCTTTTTTTAGCATCGATAGGCTCTGAGATGTATGTTGTATTTGTATTGTGTGTATAACGTTTTGTACATAGACATACTTTTGTACAGATTTTATTCATTCTTATTTTATGTTATTCTGTTCCGGTTTTACCTGTTTGGATTTTCTTCTCTTTATCTTAAAAGCTAAAATGCATTTTTTAATAAACACGCCAGTAAAAGAAGTACACACAAATACTAGCTTGTAATTTTATTTGAATACATTATCAAACAAATTAGGTTATGCATTGACACACAACTACAAAATGAAACTTCAAAATTATTCTTTTAAAAAAAGATATACGGCAGTTTTGACATAACCGTCGTATTCTAAAAGTCAAATTGATGAATGGTGGTTCTGTCAAAACCGTTATATGTTTTACTAGATAGTTATGTCAAAACTGCCTAGCATACTTTTGGATATACTTTCAAACTTTTTAAATTCTTTTTTATAGTAAAACTACTATATTTTTTTCCCTCTAGGGAAGGAGAATATAGTCTAAAGCATCCCAATGGCCATTATGGAGGGAACATCTCAGCACAGGACGGATATCGCCTCAGGCTGCCAGGATATAGGGGTCGGGCTTGTGTTTTGGGGTCGAACTACACAAAATTGAATGGAAGGACACAACCAAGATTGGGTATGCCAAGGCGAATTATTTTAGGGGGAAAGGTTTTTTTTTTTTTTTTTTCATTTTTAAGGAGCTCTATAATACTTCAATTGGTTGTACATTGAAAGAAGCAATATTTATCCGTTTGAAGATCCGTATGACGAATCCAACATAGCCTAGACGAGACATTCCACTATAAGGTCTCTTCCAAAGAAAGACTTTCCCATAAGAGAAGCAGATTTGCGATGACCAGCTTGAGTTGGTCAACCCAATGTATTTAAATCGTAATTTTATGTGTTTTGTGATGATAGTAAAAATCTTGTGGTTTGATTTAGGTGGTGTTTGGTTCGGGTTTGGATATCGGAATCAGAATCGAAATGGATATGACAGGGTATGGGTTTGAGGTATATGAATTCGGGACGCCTAAAAGTGATAGTTGTTTAGTATTTGAGTGAGAATGGGTATGATAGACATTGATGGTGTTTGGAACGTATCGGAATTGAAACGAGTATCGAATATGGGCAACCAGAGAAATGGCAAAAAAATTTGACAGGCCAGAATAGTGATCAGCCGGCTGCAGCAGACCAACGGCAGACGGAGGCGAACAGTGGCCGGCGGCATTGACGGGCATTGATCGGCAATACTCCTCATTCATCTCCCCATATTGACGGACAAGGGACTAGTATATCAAAAAATGTTATCCATTACCAAATACTTGGATATCAAACCGAAACTCATACCCCCTATTTCTCTAAACAAACAACTTTAATGGTTTCCCATACCCCAACCAAACAGCTTCTTAGTTATTAATTTAAATATATAAGATATTTAATATGGTAAACATCACTTTAATATGATGTAATTTTTTTAAAAAAAAAACCTTTAGCATTACTTTGCTAAAAAATTATTTCCTTTCTGTATGAAGGAGATAAATAAGAGTTAAGCTCGAAAATGTAAATACGCTTTTCGTTCTAAAAACTGCCGTCAAGGTAACATGTCTCCAACTGTATGCTGAGAAAATAGCTGGCTTCTTGATCGTCTATATCGCTCTCCCTCGTTTCTTCTTCCTACTTTAATTTCACCTAGTTCAAAATAACAATTTTACGTAGACAGTTGAAAAGTTTTTCTTTCGGTGAAATGCGAGTTTTGCGAATTTGCGTTACATCAAAAAGGATGTATCACATAAATTGACCTACTTGTAGAACGGTATGCCGATCTACATTCACAATTCAGTAATGTAAGCTATTTTAAATAATAAAAGCATCATCTATATCTAAAATATGAGGAAAGAGCTTATACATTACTCTCTACACATGGGTGCGTATTTTATGTACTACATCCCTAAATACAAAAACTATGTTTTCAAAAATATATCTATTTCATGCCTGCCAGATGTGGTACACCGCAGCTGCCAAGGCAATTTTTGCTGCCTTGGCTTTGAGTCCCTTCCCTTTTTAGTTTGCGTGAGTTTCAGGTCAGCAATCTGTGAACTGTATTAAGTCTCCGTAGAAATCCAAACCAGGCCGAGATGGATATCCAAACCTGCCTGGTGGCCGAGTAGGAGAAAAAGATGTGAGATAGCGTCTGTTGTCCCGCAGAGCAGAGGTGGCATGCATAATCGTCTAAACAAGCCTGTCCTTGGTGGGCATCCTGTTCTGCCCATCGAGTCAAAGTGTACAAGAGTGTTTGAGAGTTACAGTTAAATCCTAGACAATCTTGGCCCAGTTGACTTTTCTACCTTTCTCCCTGAAGTGACTGTATGCCAGATGAGATTGTTAGAACATGTTAAGTTTTGATGATTTGCACAAATTAGTACTTGGAACGACGGATTAGGCGCCTCATGTGAAGTGGTTGGAAGTCAGTACACTTCGAACACTTACATTAGGCGCTTCATGTGCCTTGGTGGAATCCAGTACACTTCCAACGCCTACATTATTTCATATGAAGTGTATGGACGCCCGAACACTTCGAACGCCTACATTAGGCGCTTCATGTATTTTGGGAAAATGGCAGTACACTTTGAACGCCTACATTAGGCACTTCATGTGTACCATCAAGTCAAAAGTACTTTTCTCCCTAAAATGGTCACGTACATCAAGTTCTTTCTGATAAAAGTAAGAACTAGTTCGAACAAGCATGAAGGCTGACATTAGGTGTTTCATGTAACTTCGAACGCCTTCAATTGCCCACATAAGGCGCTTTATGTGACTTCGAACGCCTGTTCAATTTCGCATAAAGTGCTCCATGTCACATTGAATGCATGTTCATTAAGCGCATTAGGCGCTTCATGTGACTAACGTTACAAAAGTCTTATGCTTTATTTCTAACATCATTTGACTCTTTGTGCCCTCCTCTTTTAGTGTTATTTCCCCGGGACCTCTCTCATTCTTGAAGAAGTCAGGTTTCCTCTTCTAGCTTTCATCTTAAAAGCTTCTCCAAGAAAGTTGCTACAAGCCAAGAGGAGATTTCAAATGAAGAGGACACATCATCACAAGATGCTAAAACCCATTATTGGCTGCAGGAGGTACCAAACGGGCAGATTTTTCAAGAGTAATAAAACAAGGGCTTCATCCCATTCTTTAACAACTTTCTACAATTTTCAAGCTCTCAAGTTTTTCTCTCAAAGCTCAAGCTCTCAAAATAGTTGTAAACATTGTATATTTTATTTTATTGTTGAGAGTGATTATTGTAAGAAGAAGAAGAGTCTTCTTCTTGGTGAGTAAAGATTGTGAGAGGTGAAGTAGATTGTTGGTCAAGGAGCAAGGGTGCTTCTTGTTTGAGAAATCTAGACCTTGGCGGGTTAGTTGACAGTGTTGTGGTGCACTATACTCCCTACAAGATTTCTTTGAGGGCAAGGAAGATCTTTGGAGGCTAGACTTCAAGGGGTTAGATTTCTTGGATGTGGTCTAGGCGTGTAGCCTAGTGCTTTGTTGGATTTTTTATTTCTTTGATTGTTGTTTCCCCATTGAAATAACAATCCTCTTTTCAAAATCCTTCTTGTGAAAAACTAAGAAGGTGGAGGAGTAGAGTCATTTGACTTGAACCTCTATACATCCTTGTGTTCTTTACGCTTTCGCAAAGTTTTTATTCTTGTTAAGAACACACCCAAGCATTGGCTGCACTCAAAAACGAAAAATAACCAAGAAAAATACATACTTGGTGAACACACTATTCAACCCCCCTTCTAGTGTGTTCTAAGGGGCCTAACAATTGGTATCAGAGCCTAATATTGAGTATTTGAGTTCAAATAGCAATATTTGGTCTTTAGAGTATGGATCCATTCACTTATGATGGTGCTAGTTCCCCCAGTGGTGATGCCTCAAGAAGAAGGAGGCAAGAGACACTTTCCCCTTCCATTTCTAGTGTCCATGCCAAAGTTCCGATGTTTGATCCTCTCAACTACCCACCATGGAAATCAAACATAGAAATATATCTTCGTTCATGTGGGTATCGTATTTGGAGAGAAGTATCAAAAGGCTCCACTATTCCTTTTGATGTTGATGATCCTACTCCTGAAGAGGAGTTACAGTTTGCCATAAATAGCAAAGCTCTTGCTATTTTGAATAGCTCTCTTACTCCAAATGAGAGAGCTCAAATACAAGGTGTCCAATCCGCACATGAAGCTTGGACAAAGCTGGAGATGATCCATGAAAGAACATCTCAAGTGAGAAAGGCCAAAAGGAGACAACTTATAAAACAGTTTTACAATTTCAATGTCCCCAAAGGCGAGAAGATAGAGGAATCCATCCAAAGGTATACCAAGCTTGTCAACTTACTCATGGCGGTTGGCAAGAAGATTGAACAAGAGGATCTCAACCATTGCTTCCTAAATAGCTTAGAAAGAGAATGGAACGCAAAAGTAACAGCTATTAAGGAGTCCAAGGACTTGGAGACCATCACTTTGGATGAGCTATACGAGAATCTCATCACTTATGAGATTCATCTTGATGCAAAAGAGAAGAATGACCCCATCCGCAACTCATCTAAAGCTCTTGCATGCGAGTCGGAGGACTCGGACGATGAAGTCGGACTTCTTGTTAGAAGATTTCGATGTTTTGCTAGAAAGAATGAAGATGAAGCTAAAAGGTTCATTAAAGAAAAATTCTCCAAAGACAAGGTGAAGGACCAAGACAACAAATGCTACAAGTGTGGGAAGTTTGGTCACATCATGAAAGATTGTCGGGTGAATGAGGCGCAACTCAAACATAAGAAGGTCGTCTACCAAAGGAAGAAGGCCTTACAAGCGGAGGTAGCCCATTGGGAGAACATTCTTTCTGGGTCCGAGAGCGACAACGGCGACAATGATGATCTTGCTCTCACGGGTGTTGTTCATGATGATCTTGACAAGGAGTTCTTTGCATTCATGGCCATTGATGACGACATGGAGGTATGCAATATTTCATCTCACTATAGATTAATTGATGAAAGAGATGATTTAGTGCAAGAAAATGATTTTTTAGATTTAAAATATAAACGTGTCAAGAAGGAGTTTAGAGCATGTTTAAATGAGTACAATGACATGTTACAAAATCACATTGCATTACAAATTGAGCATGATATATTTTTGACCATGTATGTGATTGCACTTGAAGAGAAACATGATTTGATGAAATCATGTGCTCAAGCCCTTGATGAAAAGAAAATTGATTCAAGGGTAAGTGCTACAAAAGTAGACATTGTTAAAGATGCATCTAGGCCAAATATGAAAGCTAAAATCAAACCTAGTGTCATGTATGCATCCAAGACACATTGCAAGAAATATAAATCACAAGAAAGAGATCAAATATGTTTAGTTCCTCATGTGTTAGAAAGCACACGAGTAAAAACAATTTACACATATAATGAATCGTCGTTTTGTCTGAATATATTGTAAGTAAAATATAAAGTGAAATATTCTTACGTTTTTGTAGAATTCACGCTTTCACACAATTGCAAAATGAAATTAGACTGAAACTTTTTATTTTTTTGAAAAGTATTGGCCAACCGCAGTGATAAAACTTCAGTCATGTCAAAAGTCAAAATGGCACACCGAGACTCTCTCAAAACCGTTGTTCATTTAACACCACGGTTTTGACATACCGTGATGCATACTTTTAGGTTTTCTCCTAAACATGTGATAAAAGTAGGTTTTTTAAAATAAAACTGATATTTTTTTTCCTCCATTCTATAGTTTAAACGATATCACCTTCTTGTACTCATCACGTAAGTTAAACAAAGAAGACTTTCTTGCTAGTAGGCATCTTATCTCATATATCTTACAAGAAATTTTTGCCTAAGGAGGATGGCACTTCCCAGGTTTATTGATAAGCCTCAAATGGGCGGAGGAATATATGTAAGCTAAATGCCTACTTTATTCATCTTATGTTAAAAGTTTGACAATTTTGCTTGAGTCGACACCACAAAAAGAATTTCGATTACCGACGAAACATGTTTCGTCGGTATGTTTCGTCGGTATTTCGTCGGCAATTTACGACGACATAGCGATAAACGTAATTTCGGCGTTAGTTGCGACGAAACTACAATGAAATACATTGTCGCTAACAAAAAATAGTCAGATTAATCCTTTCGTTACAATTTCGTCGGTGTTTTGTCTGTGGTTCGTCGCTACTCTGTGTCTTTTGTTTGTCGCTATTTAGTTTGTAACGTTTCGTCGCTATATCGTCGGTAATGTGTCGCAAAAATTCCAGAAACATAAACACGGATAAACAAGGAAATAAATTCGTCGGTTAGTAGGTTCTCGGCGTTGTGTATCGTCGGTTTTTTGTCGATGAAACCCGCGTGTCGCAAATGTTTTGTTTTACTTTTCGTTCGTATTCCGATTCGTCGCTGTGTCGTCGCAGATTCATCGAGGATTAAACACGTGTATGAATTAAGAAAAAAGAAAGCGGTGATTGAGAAAAAAATTTATTCATTTAGTAATAAGAATTTACATTATGAAGACGAAAAATTAAAAAAAGAAATTTAAAAGAGAAGCGGAGAGGGGCCGTTCACTCTTCGTCATCGGAAGAAAGAGTGACCGCCACATTCTCCGCGAACTCTTTGAGGAGGCGCTTCAGATTGTAATATTTGACTTTCAACTTGCGCAGCCTTCTGTTCACGACGTGCAGTTGCCTCGACTGCTGCTGCATGTTTTCTATAATTGTACTATAATTGTTCTGTTGTTCCGGCATTTCTTGGGGTTGTGGCTGAGGAGGAGGCCATTGTGGTTGAGGAGGAGTCCGTTGTGGAGGTGCACTGTTTGCCCCTCCACGCCTTGGGGTTGTTTTATAACGACGGGGCCTACTTTGTATTTTGTTTATGAAATGTAAGGCTTTGGGGTCATATATAGGTAAACAAAGCCACGACATAGCGACGAATCAGCGACGAACTTTTTTCCCGTTATTCAACACCGGAAGATGTGGGGGCGTGACACTTTATTCGAATTAGCGACGACGTAGCGATGACTTAGCGACGTAAATTCATCGTACGTTGTAACCATCGGGCATTGTGCAGACACTGCCGAATAGCGACGACTTAGCGACGTAAATTCATCGTACGTTTTAACCATCGGACACTGTGCGGACACTGCCGAATAACGACGCCTTAGCGACGCCGTAACGACGAAATGCGTCGTATGGTGTGAAGAGACGTCGTGCGTCGCTAGTTCGTCGGTAAAGCGTCGCTAAATTCAAACGCCATATTCGTCGGTTATTAGGTTCTCGTCGTTGTATTAAGTTTCATCGGTATATAGTCGCTGTTTAGCCGGTGAATTAGTCGTCCCAAATTTTTTCGAACCACATTTCGTCTGTATTTTAGCGTCGTCGAGATTCGTAAGGGATTAAACACGTGTTTAAATTAAGAAAACGAAAGCGATGATTGGGAAAAAAACTTCATTAACATAGAATTATAAATTACAAAATACATAAGGAAAAAAACGAAAAAAAATCTAAAAGAATAGCGGAGAGGAGCCGTTCACTGTTCGTCATC